>CM052539.1:33607459-33787852 GCA_028533065.1 Trachops cirrhosus
TTCCGCTTGTTGTTTTTCCTCTTCTCATTCTGGTACCCCTATAATTCAGATGTTGGAACGTTTAAAGGTGTCCCGGAGGTTCCAAAGCCTCTCCTCATTTTTTTGAATTCTTATTTCTTCATTCTTTTCTGGTTGTATATTTTTTTCTTCCTTCTGCTCCACTCCATTGATGTGCAACCCATCTTTCATTTCATCACCATTGGTTCCCTGTGCATCTTTCTTCATTAAACTTACTGTAGCCTGCATTTTTTCAGCTAATTTGTGACCAAAATCAGCCAATTCTGTGAGTATCTTGATAACCAGTGCTTTGAACTGTGCATCTGATAGGTTGGCTATCTCTTGGTCGCTTAAAAGGATGGGTTCTGGGGCTTTCCATTCTTCTTCTGTTTGAGCCATCTTTTTGCTGTTTTTTGTTTTGTTTTGTTTTTTGATCCTGTCGAGCTCCTGTAGTGAGGGGCGGGGCCTTAGGTGTTCATCAGGGCGGGGCACCCCAGTCGCAGGGTTGTGACGTTGTTTGTGGAGGCGGGGTCCGAGAAGGAACAATGGTGCTTGCTCTGTTCTCCGTAGGACCCCAGACCCTTCAGCCACTTTCTGCAAGCCAACCGGGCCCCTCTGGCACCAATTCCGGTGTGGGTGGGCCTGTGCACCCCGTGGGACCTTCCTTTTCAGTCAGTGACCGAAAGTTCTATTTCCCGGTGCTGGGACCCTGAGTTGCATGCAGTGCCTTGCTTCACAATGGCCGCCTCGCTGGGTCTGCTGGTCGCCACCCCCTGGCCGGGGCCCACCAGCCACTGCTGCTTGTGCGCCCAGGGTCTGCCTCCTGCGGACTTGCACGCCTCCCCGGGGTGCTCAGCTCTCTGTTCCTCTCGACTCCGCCCCTCCTACCGGTCTGGATGAAAGTGTCTATTTTTAAATCCTTGGTTGTCCGACTTCCATACACTTCAATTTTCTGTCAGTTCTGGTTGTTATTTTGTTTCTTTATTATTGTTGTCCCTATCTTGGTTGTGCGAGGAGGCACAGTGTGTCTACCTATGCCTCCATCTTGGCCGGAAGTCCCCTTTCTTCTCTTTCTAAAATCAGTTAAAAAATACCCTCAGGTAAGGACTAAAAAAAAAAATGAAAAAAAAAAGCCTAAATAGGGAAGTTGCCAAAGGAAGTTGAAATTCCAGCCCCAGTCATGATTCATATATAAATGAGTATTCACTTATTTACATGGATTTATTTATTTTGCTTATATTTTTCAAAGTAACATTCATAAAATAATGTTACAATGTCACAGTTTGCGAAGTTTTAATTATCTCTGTATATAATGTCTTAGTTTCCAGACAGATTTCTAAGGGTTCCTCATGCTACTCTTAAAAGATGGTGCCCTTGATGTTTGGGTGGGGGCAGTTGCATGGGGTGAAACAACCACAGGCCTCAGCATCTCAGGATCACAGCTCATTCAGGTACAAACTGGGAGATTAGTCAAGCCCTTTAATTTCCCTGGGTCTCAGATGCCTCCAGTCTAAACTGGTCATCTTACACCTTGTTGAAAGGATTTCAATGAGATAAGGTATGGAAATGGATCAACACAGTGCCACTGCAAAGGCATCAAAAACAGCCATTATTAGAATAGTGATCACAGCTCTTCCGAAAACACTAAAACTCCATGGTTTACAGCCCTTATGGTGCATGAGCGCGTGCACACACACACACACAAACAAGTAAAGGGATTCAGCTAGGATAAGGACAGAAAAAGGACTTGATCTCTCTGAGATTCTATCAGCTCCCTCCTTCCTGGAAGGAGAGGGGAAAGAGAACATGGTATTTTCCTAGAAGGCAAAGCTTTGATTTTGATAGGGAACTCAAGAGTTGGAAAATATAAGTTTAAAGTAAATAGTTATAAGCCTAGTAAGAAATGTGTATGTTAAAGCTTCTCTTTCAGATCCTACAGACAAGGCCCATCCTGGCTCCTGGAAAAACAGCCGACCTCCTGGGGCACTGCTAAAGATGACCACCTGGGGACAAGTGGAGGCGTCTGGCCCTTTGTGTTTCATGGAGAGACAGATGACCACCCTCCCCTGAACAGCTATCTGCCCAGGACAAGAATGCTGCAGTCTGTCACCTAATTCTCCCTGAATTTCAAAACCCCTCACTGCACCTTGTTTATTCCCTGCTATAAAAAACGTTGGCCTGGAAGGAAAATGGGAGACTGTTCTTTTAGGGTACTAACCCGCCATCTTCTCAGATCGCGGGCCTTCTGAATAAAGCACCCATAAAGATTCAATATCTGTCTCTGCTTATGGGATTTGGCAGTGACAGGCAGCACGAGCTCTGGTGTCTTTTCTGGTTTCAATTTGGCTTTCCCATTTTTCTTGCTCACTGGCTTCCTTTCATTCACCTCAAATGCTCAAGTCAGATACTCAAATGTGTTGTATGGGCTGTGCCTGCAACATGGAAGCCACCTGAGGAGGTGGAACTGACATGACCTCTAAGGATGAAATCCAGCCCATGCTCTGTTCAACAACCCCTGAGCCCGGAGCTGGCTGCATTTGCCCTGAGGAAGGGCAAAAACAGCCATTATTAGAATAGTGATCACAGCTCACTATTTACAGGGGACCAACCATGGTTCCCTAAGATTATAATGGAGCTAAAACAATTTCTGTAGCTTAGCGTGTTGTACTCATCAATGTTGTAGTGCAATGCATTACTTACTCGTTTCTGGGGATGCTGGTGTAAGCAAACCTAATTCACTGCCAGCCATATAAAAGTATAGCACATACAATTATGTACGGTATATAATACTTGAAAATGATAATAAACAATTATGTTACTGGTTTATGTATTTACAATACTATATTTCCCAACTCATCCAAAAGAACAAAAGATGCCCCGAGTCAAACATCAGGCACCTACCGTGCACCATGCTCACACTCGTTTCTACTTCCTGCAAGTGTCCACTATTACCTAGCAGCGGCCCCGAGCCTCTATTACCAATCATGCACCACATAACATTTCCATCAACCACACATACAACCATGGTCCCCTAAGATTATAATGGAGCTAAAACAATTTCTGTAGCTTAGCGTGTTGTACTCATCAATGTTGTAGTGCAATGCATTACTTACTCGTTTCTGGAGATGCTGGTGTAAGCAAACCTAATTCACTGCCAGCCATATAAAAGTATAGCACATACAATTATGTACGGTATATAATACTTGAAAATGATAATAAACAATTATGTTACTGGTTTATGTATTTACAATACTATATTTTTTATCGTTATTTTAGAGTGCATTTGCTCTTTACATCAAAAATGTTTTCTGTAAGACAGTATGCCATTTTATACAGGCAGTGGCCTCATACACCTCATGTTTGCCCAGATTCTTGACTGCATCATTTTCTCCTGCGCTGGATTTAATCTCATGTGTTTTTGTACAGAAAATATGCTGTACAGACTTGTAGCCTCGGAGCACCAGGTTATACCACATGGCCAAGGAGTGTAATAGGCTAGACCATCCAGGTTTAGTTGTGTAAGTGCACTCTGTGAAGTTTGTGCAAAAAAGAAATCGCCTCACGACGTGTTTCTTGGAGTGGCTCCCTGTCACTGAGCAACACATGACTGTATTTAATTCCCACTAGGCAGCTTCATTGTCCTAATGACTTTCCCAGCAACTTGTTTAATCCAACATTTCCATTTTCTTTGCAGCCAATTCCATTTTCTCACTGGCGTACTAATACAGTGTTACTATATGTCCAGTCAGCAAACCAGGTGCAACGTAACTTAATGTTCAACCGAAGAATAGCATTTGTTTCTGTTTTAACTCAGCTGAGTGTTCCTTGCAGACTCAGCACACTGTTTTGTACAGTAGGCATTTAATTCATCAAACTAAATTTAAAAAATCCTAATCATAGGAGTCTTAACACTACCTTTACAAACCTCACTGGCATCAGGGCCCAGTTTGAAATGGTTATTTTAAGAAATGCACTTTCCTATCCTAAACTGAACTCGAGCCCAACTAAAAGGAAATTTTTCCACTCTAAGTCTCCAGATTCTAGCGATTTTCATATATAAGACTGGATCCCCACCGAGGGCGAGCTGCCAGTCCAGGCTACCCAGTGCTGAGGAGCTTGCTGGGACATAGGCCTTTCACTGTTCAAACTGGGAAGGTGCTGGGAAGACCCTAGGAAGATGCTCACCCTGCAGGCCAGCCCCGCACAGCTTAGCCTGGCACAGTAGAAAAAATGCTGTCAACCGAAATATAAATTCTGTAGAATTTGAAGAAAAAGTAGCTTCATTTTCTTCTTCTGGACACACACACACACACACACACACACACACACACCCCTCTTGCTCTGTGACTTGCTATTCCTTATCCATAAGAATTTAATCAAAACAAGTGTTTGTCTGGTAGACAATGTCTACTCATTGGCTGAGCTTGTTAATTCTGAAAACATGAGAACTAGAATTTTCTCACCCACACTTTCCAGCTGTCCACCAAATTTTTTCTACGTGAATAAACCAATATAAGTAGTCTTTATAGCATCATTTTATTAAAGTAACACAAAGGAAAGGAGGACCGGGAGAAACAAGAATTCAGTAACCATTAATACTGTACAGAGTCCTTTGTATGTGCTTCTGTTTGCATAGGTAGCTAGTTAGTTATTAATAAAGGAAGGGGATGCATGGAATCAGAAATTAAGTCTAATTAAGTAGGAAGCTGATGCACTCACAAACTCCCCAGGGGACAGCAGCATCCTCTGCCAGATGAATGCTAATCCCTGAGGGGGCAGGAAGAACCAGCTTTCCAATCTCCCCAAGGAGCCAGCCTATTCGGGGGAGGGATAAAACAGCAGGGAAAATTCCTTTGCTGGGTGCACGTCCAGTAGAACCCAAGATGGCACAGGGGAGGGAAGCGTACAGGCAGTCAAACCAGATGATGAAGCAGAACTTTGAGGCATGTGCAGTAGGAATCAAAATGGCAACATAAAGGGAAGGACAATAGCCTGGAAAAATCTGGGGAATAGGCTGGATTGGATAAGGGCATAAAATCTTGGAAGATCCAGGAAGGGGACTAGATCAGAGGAGGGCCCAACACAGGCCCACAAAGATTTAGGAAGAAGCTCATTCAGTTTGAAAGACAGCCTACCCCTTCCCAAACCCAAAGAGATAAAATCAAAGCTTAACAAACTTCTGGGGCTCATTGGTTTGTTCACTCTCTTTCTCTATAGCAACTGCAAGCCTAGACAGAAGCGTGTGGCCACTCAGACTGGAGCACAGCAGAAGGAGAAACTATGCTGGGCTGTGGAGGCCCAGGGTGATGGCATTACAGTTCTAGACCCTGACCCTGCTGGTGGGCATTTGTGCTCACCAGGCCCAGGACTTCTTCTACAGTGAGACAGAGCTGAGCCACCTGGTCATGGGCGAGATATCAGGCTCCATGGAGCACTGCTTTGTTTTTGCTCCAGTCAATCTTGCCACTATGCCTTAAGTCTTCCAATGTGTGGGTTCCCAAAATGCATTTCCCGTGACTCTACAAAAGAATCCTATTTCCACCAGCAACACTTCTACTGGCCAAAGATGAACACATAAGCATCAACAAGAATCAAATAGGCAAATAAAGCAAAAGAAACAAGCATTTGTCCTGTGTTGCATATATGAACTGTACCCCTAGGGTCACCAAATAATTCATGAAGAAATATTCTAGCTAATTCTAGCATATTCTAGCTACTAATATGAAGAAAGAATGATAGAATTAGAATAGCACAAATTTTCAATCCCTATGAAATGGTAAGTCTAGGCTTATGGCAACTCACTTCACAAAAAGAAAAACAACCAGAATCATTTGCTTTCTCCTGGAAGTACACAGCACCATCTATGAAGTATTCTAGTTAAAAATCGAAAGCCTGAATGCAATTGAATCTCTAGATCTAGCTATGAATTTGCAGGAAAGACAGTAGATAGAACACATCAATTTACATCATGGAGATGAAATCACCAAAACACAGACTTTGGGAAGCATCAAAGGACAAAAAAACAAAAACAAAAACAAAAAACAAAAGCAAAACCTATGGGAAAAAGGAGAACTGCAAAAAGTCAGCATGAACACTGCATTCCAACTAAGAGACTTGACCAAACTTTAAGGTCTTCTAGCAGCCTGCAGCCTAGTGCAGGGATGGCACAGCCTCCTGGCGAGTTCTCCTCCAGAAAAGCTCAGGGAGTTGTCAAAAGGATTTACTGTTTTGTTCCAGCTAACACCTGAAGATAGGCCCCTGATTCCCTTTCTTAGAGCATTTACTAAAAAGATTTTATAATTGTAAATCTTTCCTCAGTCCTTTGGAAATGCGTATGTGTCTCCTACAACCCAGGGGGCGTCTTCCTCAAGGATTTGAAAGCTATTCTTTTGAAATGTAATTATCAGAAAGGATAGGGCCTCTGTCTCCCAGTCGTGGGAGGACAGAAGTCTGGCTTTGACAATTGCCAGCTTACAGGCACATTTGCCTAATCTCATTTTCACCCACCACCCCTTTCCCTTTTTCCACTTGAGTCTTCACTCTCCGCCTCCCTACCTCCCTCTCCCTTTCCAACACCCAGTCACCTCTGCACATGCTGGAATGGAGTCCCTACCATCAGTAGTTGCTGAATAGAATCTGTTTTCACTGCTTTGATGTCTGGCTCTGTTTATCTTTGACAACAGTAAAAACCAGGTAGCATAAAAAGAGAGAACATACGCAGCAACCAATTTAAATGTATAGACATTGTCTGTATTCTGTCTAGAAAAAACAAGTAAAAATATGAAAAAGGGGAAATTTAATGACTAATTAGCTACTTGATAAAATTAAGAATGTTTCTATTAGAGTAGTGTCATAGTTGCATTTAAAAGAAGAGTCCTTTTACTTTAATGTCCTGTTGACATATGTATAATGAAGTCATATGATGTCTGGGATTTGCTTCCAAATAATCTGAGGGTGAAAAGGGGGCTGATAATTGTTGAAGATGAAAGATGGGTACATGAGGATTCATTATATTCTTTTATCTACCTTCTACATGTTTGGAATTTTCCATAATATCTACAGTTCTTTAAGAAATTAGGATAGTTATTTGACAAAGGATTAGTATCTATATGTAAAAACCCTCCAAACTCAACAGAAAAAAATTCAAATCAAATAAACAATTCAATTAGAAAACAAGCAAAGGATAATGGAATGACATCACGCTATAGAATATATATGGATGGTCAATAAACACAAGACAAGTCGTTTGATGTCACTAGCCATTAGGGAAATAAACATAAGACAGCAATGAGATAACACTGATATCTCTACACACCTTTTGGAACACCTAAAATAAAAAATAGAGACAACACCAAATGCTGGGGAGGGTCCAGAAAAACTGGATCTCTTCTCCATTGTGGAGGGAATATAAAATGGTGCAGCTAGTCTCGAAAATTGTTTGGCAGTTTCTTAAAAATCAAAACATATACTTACCTTGTGACTTAGCAGTCCCACTCCTGGGCATTTATCCCAGAGAAATGAATATTTATGTCCACACAAAACCTGTGCATAAATGTTCATAGCAGTTTGTTTATAATAGCGCCGCCCTCCTGCCCCTAAAAATCACATGCAATAAAAAGAAATAAACACGATGCACACAGTAACCTGGATGGATCTAAAAGACATTATGCTAAAAGAAAAACACCAATCTCAAAAGGTCACATACTGTATGATTTCATTAATATAATGTTCCTAAAGTAGCAAAATATAGAGATACAAGTAGTAGTTGTCAGGGCTTAGGGTTTGTGGCAGAGTAAAGAGAGACAGCATAAGGCACATGTTTGTATTGACAAAATAATCCGGTGTCCTGATGGTGATGTGCTTAAATGAACCTCCAGGTATGATGAAACAACTTAGAACTATACACATACATGGTACCAATGACAGTTTCCTGAATCTGATCTTGTACTATAGCTATATGTACAATGTAAGCTTTAAGGGTAACTAGGTGAAGGTGACTGGGACCTTTCTGTATTATCTTTGGTCTTCCTGTGAATCTCTAAGTACTTTAAAATAAAAAGTTGTTTTTTTTTTAAATCAAGCTGATCTCATTCTTAAGCCCATGTCTCTCTTCCTGGTCCATGATGCCTCATCACTAAAGAACATTAAGCTCAAAACAAGAACAGCTGTCAAAAACTCACATATTCAGCATCTGCAGTTAGCTTATTTTACAAAGGAGCTTAGTGCAGGCTGAATTTGGTTACTGTTGGCAGCAACTGAATTATCAGAACTCCTGGCTTCCTTCCTTTAATATTCAATTGCCCAGAGGGTTTCAAACTGCAGAGGGTTTACAACTGAAATCAGTGGAAACTTTGACTTTTAAGAAGTGAAGTCAAACATATTTACATCACTCTTGCAAAAAAAGCATTCAAGAACTTAATATGAGATTTCCAAAAAGTAGGAGATTGTAAAATTGAGATAAACATCATTGTACCAAATCAGAGAAAAGTAATTTAAAGAAAACCCTCTATCATCTGAACCTAAATAATACTCATCAAAACTCCACATAAACCCCAACAACTAAAAATGTCTCTGTATATAAAACCTGTAGCCAATTGTGTGTAACATAAATAAACACTAAATTATGATCTCTCTTGCCAGGTTGTTTCTGTAAAGTGCTGGTAAATTTAACTACAGTTTTCTGTTTTAGACAATTCAAAAATTCAGAGAAAGCAAAAAGTCCAACAAAAGAAGGGAAATAAAAAGAATTTAAGATACCTAAAGGATGAAAACTTTGCAGTCTCTCATAATTATTACAGAGTTGAGATATTTGCACTAACAGGGTAGCTTACATGTAAACTGAATAATTAATTTATTTCTTACCACTTTCATAGGGGAAAAACAGTATTGGCAGGACAGAGTGGTTAGAAAATAAACACCTCTGTGTTTACTCTTTTTTTGGGTAAAACATGGGATTTCCAGAGAAGTTTTATTGATAATTACTAATTAGAGAAAAGGAACACTAAAAAGAAAATTACCCCAAATGTTTGTAACTCCTAACAGCTTGAGATAATCATAAATAATTTCAGATTTTCTCATATCAGAAGAAATATGTGGACTTTATCTCATTTGACTACATATATGACATTCAAAGATAACAATTATAACAACAATAACGACATGGCTTTCTCTTTCATTTTGATCCTAAATTGCTTTGAACAAATTTACATCTGATTCACTTCCTAATGTTAAGAAATACCAAAATTAGGGTCTTTGAGAAATGTTTTGTTTATTTACTGTTTTGATACTCTTTCTCACTCTCAAATATACACTGATCAGATATTGGTGTGAATGGTATATTACCTCTGATTTTGGAGACAGACCTGGATCCAAAGGCTGACTCTCCTATTCCTAGCTATGAGCTACAATCAGTAGTGAGTATTAAGGAAGAAAATACAGTGAACGAGAATCCTTAGCACAAGGTCTGAGACACACACCCACACACACAACACACACACTATTGACTACCATTATTATTTTCTAACGACTGGTTATAGTGAACATACAGAATTTTTCTAATTCAATAGTTACACAGAAAATGTGTGAACAAGTCCCTTGCTCAGATATGCCATGCTATTTTTAATAAAACTCCAAGAAGTTATTTTCCCACCTGTTACAAACAGTGTTTTTTATTGCCAATCTAAGAAACTGCTTTTTAAAGAGTAATTGTGCATAGGATAAGATCATATCTTTCCAATACACATTTTTACTTTTTCAAATAAAATGCACACACACTGTAAATTCAACTTAGTTCAACTGTAAGAAGGGATTTTCCTAACTAGGTATCAAGTATATCATTCAGCAGCAGCAAAATAAATCCATTAGTACCATATTATTGGCACAGAGATTCAGAAAGCAAATCCCCAGGCATAGCACAAAATAGTCTACATTTTAGAATTTAAAAGTGCCCTATTTATTTTTATATATTTTTGCACATGTTTCTTCATTCAAATGCAGTGGTATAGTACTCCTTATTTCCAAATTTATTTCAAAAAGGAAAAAAAACTTTCTAGGAAGTCTTATAATTACAATTAAACTACCATTAAATGCAATGCATGAAGATTTTTGTGCTTAAAGATTTATGTTTTGCTTTGCTATGTAAATTAAAATTAGTTGTTTAAAAACAACAAAAATGTAAAAAATAAAATCCCATTCTATTTACTTACGGTTCTACAAAAAAATTCACAAACCTGACCACTGATTTTAAAAGACCAAGTTATTATTTTAAGAAGGGTTATTTTCTACTGAAAACATAACTGTCAACCAGAAAAGACAAAGAGGCCTGGTATGCAATACAGCGAGTTGTATAACAGTGAAGCTTAATAAAGGAGTAGAATTATTTTTGAAACTTATTTTCAGTGTTATGCTATATATTCTGACAAAATTGCTAGGGAGACCCACGATACCAAGATTAAATCAAGCAAATGTAAACCCTAAATGGGTTCCCTCCTTTATAAATAAAGTAGGCTAGGGCACCTACAGAAGGTGAACGAACTACTCCTTCACCTCACATTTACTATGGCCTGAAACTATAGACTATTATATAGTAGGAATGTTTAACAACAAAGGTGAGCCTGGCATGTTCACCATCTTGGCTCTAAAAGCTGCATTATTATCCTTTCACCGCTCAACAGCTATTGAATTCTTCTCAACTCAATCCAGCATCTACTCAAGTCACCAAACTAAAACTTCTACTAAAGTCACCAACCAATCAAATACTCTAACCTGCTTTTAGTCTTTATCTTACTAGACATCTTGGCCACATGTGACATTGTTTATCAAACTTTCTTGGAAATCTCTAATCTCTTGGATTCTTCGAAAACCTTCATCTCTAGCTCGCTTTAAACATTTCGCCACCCTTTCTTGAAGCCCTTCTGTGGCTCTTCTTGTACCCACCCCTAATATGCCATTTTATCATTCAAGTATTTTATTTTCCTATTAAACATTGTCACTAAGTGATCTCATTCACTTTCAGAGGGGGTGATTTGATTTGTATACTTTGCTGATCTCTTTGGTATAAATTCTCCCTTCATGGCTGACCCCAGGTCACCCACGTGATGGTACTGGAGATGAAGCTGGGAAAAGATGCACAAAAAACTGGCTCTCTGACCCGGCAGGAGCCTGCCCAGCACACAGCTGCACGCCAGCCCACATCTCCTGCCAGACATCCTCCCTGAGCTGCAGTTTCCCACATCAAACCACCTCTCCTTGAAATAAGTTTTTTCTGCAATTTCAACTCAACACTTTCATCTCTAAATCCCCTCCTCTTATATTTTCCATCATACCTGACCTAGATGTCAGACAATCATATCTGATTCCTACTTGTTCATCAGCTAGAAAATCTAGTTCAGATATAGGAATATTATCTCTATAAAAGTTAATTGAAGTTTTTTGGTCTTATTGCCATATCTCATTAAACAAATCAATCTATTTTCACCAAATTTGAAGTTCATGTGGTATGACCAGAATTTAAATATGGATTGCAGCATATTTTAATATATATTAGTCTATTTTGTTATAAAGAAAGAAAGAAATGAGGAAGAAGGGAATGCATTTCCTAACCATTGAAAGTGAACCCATAAATGTACAAGGAATGATAGAATAACAAAATCACCAGTTAGCAACCATAAGAGTAGCAAATGAATCAAGAAAGAAAATATTAGTGGATTTTAAAACTGTTGGATGGGAGCATATTTACAGTCTCAAAAGTGATCCTGAAATATATTTATTAATTACAAAAGGGGAAAAATAGCTATGCAGTAGGGATACCTAGTCGATACCACCTTAAGTAAGTGATCAAACTTACCACCAGTAATGTGACAAACTAACACCATGTGTCTCTGGCTGTATGCATGAGGAGGACACGACATCAATTCTGTTGTATTCCTGCCAGGAATACATAGCCTGAATCTACTTTTGACAAAATGTTAGACAAAGCTGCCCTGGCTGGTGTGGCTCAGTGTATTGAGTGCCTGCCTGTGAAACAAGGGGTCGTAGGTTCAATTCCTGGTTGGGGCACATGCCTGGGTTGCTGGTCAGGTCCCTAGTGGAAGGTGCACGAGAGGTGATCACACATTGATGTTTCTCTTCCTTTCTTTATCTCTTGCTTCCCCTCTCTAAAAATAAATAAATAAAATCTTCAAAAATATATAAGACAAACACAACCTAAGGAACATTTTACAGAATAATTGGTTTTGTACTTATAATAAATCTCAATATCATAAGAGAAAGAAAGAATGATGAAATGTTGTAGATTAAAGGAGACTAAGAGGCATGGCAAGGGAACACACTATTAATAATTTATAACACTTGAATTAGGTCTGGAGGCAGAGAATAATATTACCTTAACATTAATTCACTGATTTTGATAATGTAGTTATGGGAAAGAATGGCCTTATATATTAGTCAGCTGTGATCGTTATAACAAAATACCATAGATTGGGTGTCTTCAACAATAGAAATTTATTTTCTCACAGTTCTAGAGGCTAGAAAGCCAAGATCAAAGTGCAACAGGGTTGGTGTCTGGTGAGGCCACTCCTCCTAGCTTGTAGGTGGCTTCTTTCTCACTGTGACCTCGGTGCTGTGTACTCTGATGTCTCTTCCTCTTATTACCAGCATACCAGTCCCATCAGACTAAGGTCCCATGCTTATAACCTCATTTAGCCTTAATTATCTCCTTATATGCTTTATGTCCAAATATTAACACATTGGGGTCAGGGCTTCAACATATGAATGGAGGGTGCGAGTCAGTCCATAATACCTCTTCAG
This sequence comes from Trachops cirrhosus, assembly GCA_028533065.1. Classification (NCBI taxonomy): domain Eukaryota; kingdom Metazoa; phylum Chordata; class Mammalia; order Chiroptera; family Phyllostomidae; genus Trachops; species Trachops cirrhosus. Next base: position 33,620,264 of record CM052539.1, read on the forward strand.
GAAAGCAAGGGGAAAACATCTGTGTGGGGCAGGGAACAGCATGATGTATTCAATTTACTTTCCAATGGCTCAGAAAATAGACAGATAGATAGGCAGACATAAAATGATAAAGCAAATGTAGTAAAATGTTAACATCTGTTTGAGGAATGTGGATGAGGTGTATAAGGAGTATACTATTCTTGAATATTTGAAGTTTGTCAAAATATTTAAAAATCAGAGTTATAAAGCATATACATAATGTATTTTGGTAGTCCTGAAATTTTTTTAAAAAAGAGATTAGGGTATAAGGAAATAATTTGAATAACATTGTTAAGATGGCATATTACCCAAAGCAATATACAAATTTAATACAATCCTCATCAAAATCCTAATGTCATTTTTAAGAAAATATAACAAAAAACCATCAGATTTGTATGGGAACACAAAGTACCCCAAATAGCCAAAGCAATCCCAAGAAAAAAGAGCAAAGCTGAAAGTATCACACTACTTGACTTCAAATTATACTACAGAGCTATGATAATCAAAACAGCATGGTACTGGCAGAAAAACAGACACACAGATGAATGGAACAGAATTGAGAGCACAGAAATAAAGCCACATGTATATGAACAAAGGATATTTGGCAAAGGGGCCAAAATACACAATAAATAAGAGAAAGCCTTTTGAACAAGTGGTGCTGGAAAAACTGGAAAGCCACATGCAAAAGAATGAAACTAGATTACAGCGTGTCCCCACGTACAAAAATTAATTGAAAATGGATCAAAGACATAAATATATGATCAGAAACAATAAATTACATAGAAGAAAACACAGGTACTAAATTTATGGACCTCAGTCATAGAGGACATTTTATGAATTGGACCACAAGGGCAAGGGAAATAAAGGCAAAAAATAAATAACTGGAACTATATCAAACTAAAAAGCTTCTGCACAGCAAAAGGAACTGACAATAAAACAAAAAGGCAATTGACTGAATGGGAGATGATATTTGCAAACAGCAGCTCTTACAAGGGGCTAATATCCAAAATATATGAAGAATTCACACAACTCAATACCAAACAAACACACAATCCAACTGAAAAATGAACAGAGGACCTGAACAGACACCTCTCCCAAGAAGGCGCACAAAGGGCCAAGAGATATATGAAAAGATGTTCAACTTCACGAGCTACTAGGGAAATAAAAATCAAAACTATAATGAATACTAACTCACACCTGTTAGAATGGACATTATCAACAAGACAAATAATAAACAAGCATTGGAGAGGTTGTGGAGAAGGGAATCCTCATTCACTGCTAGTGGGAATGTAAACTGGTACAGCCCCTATGGAAAACAGCATGGCGGTTCCTCAAAAAAATTAAGAATAGAGTTGCCACATGTCCCAACAATCCCTCTTCTGGGTATCTACCCTCAAATCTTTAAAACATGTATTGTTGAAGATATATACACTCCTATGTTCACTGCAGCATTACTGACAGTGGCCAAGACATGGAAACAACCAAAGTGCCCTTCGATAAAGCGCTGGATAAAGAAGAGGTGGTACACATATACTATGGAACACTACTCAGCCATAAGAAGAGACGAAATACTGCCATTTGTGACAACGTGGATGGACCTTGAGAATATCATGCTAAATGAAATGTCAGTCAGCAAAAGTTAAGAATCATATGATTTCACTCATGTGTGGGACATAAAACTGAAACTCTTGGGCACAGACAACAGTGTGGTGGTTACCAGAGAGAAGGGAGTGGGGTGGGGGCTAATCTGTAGTGATGGAAGATGGTTGATTTTGGGTGGTGGGCACGCAGGGCAATATACAGATCTTGTATCATCGGAATGTATACTTGAAACCTACATGATCCTATTCACCAATGTCACCCTAATAGAGTTAATTTAAAAAATAAGAAAACATGCTAGGAACACAGAAGATAAGCAGTGTCAAATATGAGCCTCTAGTCAAACATTACCAGACAGGGCACCCCAGGCTGCAAGTGCTTATTTATGATGGTGCTGCTTGTCACGTGCACAGATCCATGTGATGTGTTCCAGAGTGCACAGCGGCAGGGACTGGATAATTTAAGGGTGGTTAATAGTCTTTCTAAGCAACCAGGGTTGACCAACGATTCATAAAGTTCTCAAATTCCTTCCCTCCTCTCTGCATAAACATCTCAAAGACTAAGTAATGACCCATATCTTATTCCTCAAATTAAATTACAATAACTAGTATGACATCCCATGTTACACTCTTAAAACTCCCTCTGCCTTTCTGATTCTACCAAGAAAGTTGGATCTCAGATAGCCAAAAAAGGGAGTTTCCATACATCTGCTCCAAGCTAGGGTCCTGACATACCATTCTCTGGTGCTATCTCTGCCACTGTGGGGCAGCCAGGTGAGGTGCAGGCCCTCTGTCAGCCCAGCCAGGTATTCACGTCCTTGCCCAGGCAGTGTGGTCCCTTCCAGGCAGGAGGCTCCCGGCCCAAAGCCTAGTGCTCCAGTTATGGAATACAGCTACCTGTGGGTGTCATACATATACTATATCTTTTATTATTTACTCATAACAGGACTTTGAAATTAGGACTGTCCCCATTTCATAGATGAGAAAACAAAGATTCAATAATTTCACTACACTGCTAAGTAAAAACACAGGAAAACAATAGCTTTATTTTATGACAGAGTCTGCCCTTCCCTCCAGTATCCATTCTCCCCATTTTCTTAGTAACAGACACACAGTTTTAGCTGGGCACACTGCTGACCAACTAAAAGATTAACACTTCCCATCCTCTCTTAGGACCAATGAGATATAAACAAAAATGTCAAGTGGATCCACTAAGGAATCTTCTTAAAGAGCAGATAAGAACCCTATTTGTATTCTACCTCGATCCTGTCTCCTTGAACTTGGGTGTAATGACAAGAGTGACAGCAACTATTTTAGATTATAAAGGTGAGGGTCATCACCTAGGGGTGAAATAACAGAGAACTTGAAAAGATCTAGCAAAATAAAGAGAATCAGACAAGCTTGTGGAGCCGTAACACCAACTTTAAGCTGTCTCCCTCTAGAGTTCATTTAAATGGAGAAAAGCAAGCTACCACTTTGCTTAATTCACGGTTTTGTTGTTGTTGTTGTTTATGTTCAATATAGTAGCTGAACTTCTACCAGCTAATGAAATATATATAATGTGGCTGATTCTAGACTCTGAACTTTATCTCCATTCTCTATCTTTTATAACTTTTGCAAGGTACATAGATGAGGAGACTGAGGCACAGAGATTTTTAATACTTCCCTGAACATCAAGGACATACCTTTATAACACAAGTCTGGATGTTTTAAGCTTAATACTAATTACTTTCTGGGCTTCTCAGATGAATGAATGAGTAAATGGGCCCCTTCTGTGTTTCTAGAATTTGCCCTCTCTCATCCTCTGTGCAGGATCCCTTTCCTCCAGAAGCCCCTCCTTCACCGACAGCTTGCTCAATGGCCAAGGAGAGAGAGATTACCCTGCTTGGATCTTCCACCTCTACTGCGCAGTAACAACTGTGTGTTCTTGAAAATGATGTTGATCACATGGAAGACAGTTGCATAGTTAACCATGTCCTTTACCTGAACAAGACTGCATCCACCAACTGCTGTATCCATGTTTATACATATCACTGCTGGCCCCGTTTGATAACTCAATAGATAATGGTATAAATGGATATCTTTTGAAACCTATTCTTCCCATAAACAATTTGCCAGACTGACTTTCATCACAATGCAAACTGGGTCATCTCAGAGCCTCTTAGAGTTTTTTTTTTTTTTTTTTTGTAATAGTTGGTAAAAGGGCTTGGTATTCAATTCTAGTGAAAAGAGTAATGGACTCAGAGGAGGAACTGCTGTAATTAGTGCTTCTTCATTTTAAACATATTGCCTTTCTTATGAGAGGAGATGAAAGAAAAACATGTTTGCATCTCAAAACAGGCTAAACCAAGCACTAGGCAATATATGACTTAGGAATCTTAATTTATTTATAATCTCAATTACTAAGGCAAGTTGCTTTTGCATCTTATCTATGAGATGTGACAATAAAGTGATGAGGTCAGTTTTTTGCTTGGTTCATAAACTGACATTGATGGAAATTCCAAAATATTGATACATCTGAGGAATTGCAAAATGGATAAAATAAGTTTATATCCAAGATCACTGATTTTAAAATATATAACATTCCTTTATATATGATCTGATCTATTTATTAAAACTATAGTCATAGTGCTTGATCTTCACAGCTCATATACACACATATTTTAATTTGGTGACAAAAAGAATTAAGCATCAAAGAGTATGTGTGTTTTCCTATTCTTTAAGTTTTTCAAGAAACTCCTTCAAATGTGAATATATATTTTATTTTACTATGTTTTGAAAAATCTTTATGGTCCCCTTGAGACCAGGATTAAATAATTGGTTTAAGATGAAAACTCTGTTTTGGGAAAAAGAAATATAGCCAAAATGAAAGAACAGATCAAAATTTCAGAAAAAGAACTAAGTGATAAGGAGATAGATGACCTATCAGAGGCAGAGTTCAAAACACTGGTAATCAGGATGGTCATAGAAATGGCTGAGTTCCGTCACAAAATAGAAGAAGAAATAAAGGCTATGCAAAGTGAAATAAAGGAAAATATACAAGGAATCAATAGTGAAGGGAAGGAAACTTGGACACAAATCAACAATTTGGAACAGAAGGAAGAAATAAATATCCAACCAGAACAGAATGAAGAAACAACAACTCAAAAAAATGATGAAAGGCTGAGGAACCTCTGAGACAACTTTAAATGTTCCAGCATCCAAATCACAGGAGTGTCAGAAGGATAAGAGGAAGAGCAAGAAATTGAAAACTTATTTGAACAAATAATGAAGGAAAACTTCCCCAATCTGGTGAAGGAAATAGACATGCAAGTCCAGGATGCTCAGAGTCCCAAAGATGTTGGATCCAAGGAGAAACCCACCAAGGTACATCATAATTAAATTACCCAAGATTAAAGATAAGGAGAGAACCTTAAAAGCAGCAAGAGAAAAGGAGACAGTTACCTACAAAGGAGTTCCCATAAGACTGTCAACTGATTTCTCAAAAGAAACCTTACAGGCAAGAAGAGGCTGGAAAGAAGTATTCCAAGTCATGAAAGACAAGGACCCACACCCAAGGTTACTCTATCCAGCAAAGCTTTCATTTAGAATGGAAAGGCACATAAAGTGCTTCCCAGATAAGGTCAAGTTAAAGGAGTTCATCATCACTAAGCCCTTATTATATGAAATGTTAAAGGGACTTATCTAAGAAAAAGAAGATGATCAACACTATGAACAGTAAAATGACAACAAACTCACAACTATGAACGACTGAACCTAAAAAACAAACACCAACTAAGCAAACAACTAGAACAGGAAGAGAATCACAGAAATGCAGATCACATGGAGGGTTATCAGAGGGGAGTGGGAGGGAGAGAATGGGGGAAAATGGTACAGGAAATAAGAAGCATAAATAGTAGGCACAAAACAGACTGGGGCAGGTTAAGAAAAGTATAGGAAATAGAGAAGCCAAAGACTTTATATGTATGACCCATGGACATGAACTAAGGGGGAGTGGAATGCTGGAGGGAGGCAGGGAGCAGAGTGGAGTGGGATAAAAGTGAGAAAAAAAATAGGACAACTGTAATAGCATAATCAATAAAGTATACTTTAAAAATTAAAAAAAGAAAAAACTCTGTTTTGGATTTGTTACCATGACTGTTCAGCTGACTTTCACCTAGAGACAAAACTAAGGAAACAATTCTCAATCATTCAGGGATTAGCATTCTCAGAGGAAGTATTTCAGGAGGTTTCATTAGACATTGTGATTATGTGTTAAGTTATGTGACTCATGATCCCAAAATTAAAAAAATCAGTAAATAAACCTACTTTCCCAACATGCTGTACTAGGGTCTATGATGAAGAATGCTGAGGCAGAAAAAGGAAAAGAGTGAGTGGGCTGCAAAGATAGAAGTGTGTTAGTAGAGAAACAAAGACATGAAATTTGGGATTATTCAGACTCAATGCAATGAACTTTAAGAACTTAAACTTATAATGCAAGTCTGGATGTTTTAAAGTTAATAGTAATTACCTTGCAGGCTTGTTAGGTGAATGAGTGAGCCCCATTCTGTGTTCCTAGAGTTTGTCTTCTCTGTCCTCTGTAGAGGATCCCTTCCTCCAGAAACCTCTCATTCTCCGAGAGCTTGCTCAGTGGCCATGGGGAGAGAGATTACCCTGCTTGGATCTTCACATCTTTATTGTGTGGTAACAACTGTGTGTTCTTGAAAATGATGGACAACAGTGACCACAGAAGGCCTGATGCTGTGTCCTGAAGGTGGCAGATCACTAAAGGAAAGGACATAACTCAAGGGCATAACTTGCTTTGATCTTAATAAGTCAAAGAAAGAAACTGTATAATGGATAGCAACTCAACAGAACTCTCAGCTCACGAGCACATTTGGATCTAAATGATTTCAGTTTACACTGTCATTACTTTTCACAGAGAATATTCAAATTGTTACCAATGGTCTCGATGTACTTGTGTCTTTTGTATCTGCAGTGATTCATTATAACAGGATTTGGCTTCCCAAACAACACATTTTTTTCTTTTTAATAAGCTCTTCTCTTTTTTCCAAATTCATTCATCTACTTTTTTTCTCATAACTTTCCCTCACCATCCTCTTTATTTCATTTTCCTTATTAATCCCTCTTACAATCTTTTCCCCTTTGCACTCTGTGTTCTATGCCATTATTGGTCAGGAAAAAAAATACACAATTGGGTCTTGAAGACCAATGACAGCAGTTAAGAGCTAAAGTTCGGGCAAATCAACACAAAAGACAGAATCAATACTACTGGTCATTAGTCAAAACAAGATACCACTTCACACCCCATAGCATGGCCACAATCAAAAGACAGACAGTAAAAAACACTGGTGAAGATGTGGACTAACTGGAGCCTGTGTACAGTTACTGGTGGGAAACGTGAATTGGCACAGTCAGTGTGGAATCAGTTTTGCAAAAATAAAAACAGTAACCCAGCATTTCCCTCCTAGGTGTTATCCCCTCCTCTAAAAAAATAAAAACATATGCCCATACAAATACTTATGTGCAAATGTATATAGCAGGATTATTGATGATGGCTCAAAATGAAACCATCCAAATGTCCGCTAACTGGTAAGTAGATAAATAATATACAACTGAATAATATTGGCAATAAAAACAAATGAAATAATGATATATGCTAATATATGGATAAACCTTAAAAAATTATGCTACGTTAACAAAGGCCAATACAAAAGAATACTTATTTTATTATTACACTTAGAAGAAATGTCCAGAAAGAGTAAATCTACAAAAACCAGATGATTGGTTGCCTGGGGCTGGGATTGGGGGTGAGGATTGACTGCAAATAAGCATGAAGGGTCTTTTGGGGGTGGGGGAAATGTTCTAAAATTGGATTGGAATAATGTTTGCACAACTCTATAGTTATTTAAAAGCATGGTACTGTACACTCAAAATGGGTAGATTTTATAGTATGTAAATTATAATGCAATAAAGCTTTAAAAACTCTATGAGAGTATTATTTTTACATAGTAGTGATAAATATTAGTATGACACGAATCTACTCAGTGGATTCCATTGTAAAGCTAAAGATACTTTTTCATGAAAGACAAATCTGACATCCTGTGTTGAAAAGGTGTTAAAATGCCCAGGCAGATTCACAGCATGTTATACAGGGTGGGGCAAAAGCAGGTCTACAATTGTTTGTATGGAAAATAATACAATAGTTAATAATACAAGAATAAATCTGTGTTTTGCCTGCTCACAACTGTGAACCTACTTTTGCCCCATCCTGTGTGTTATACTTTAGTTTTCTTAATATTTACAGAACAGACTGAAATACTGCCTTCATGTATGTCCTCCAGCTTAAAACTTCATCAAATTCCAGCCTTTAGGTTATTGATTGCATCTTTTTTTATATTACAGTCATGTACCACATAACGACTTTCAGTCCCCCACAGACTGCATATATGATGGTGCTACTGTCATAATGTTGTAGGAAAAGGCATTCCTCACGTGTCTGGGGTATGCTTGTCTAAACAAACCTACTTCCCTGCCAGTGGTACAAAAGTACAGCGCATATAATTATCTAAGGTACATAATACTTGATAATGATAATACATGTCTTGTTACTGGTCTATATATTTTCTATATTATACTTTCATCACTATTCTGGAGTATACTCTTTCTAATTATTTTTTTTAAGTTTGCTACAAACCAGCATGCTAGGTTACACCAGTGACAGCCTCATGTCTCCTATTTGCTGAGTCTCGATTGCATAATTTTCTCTCGTGCCTGAATTAATCTAGTGTCATTTTGTACAGCAACAGGCTGTACAGGCTGGTAGCCTAGGAGAAACAGTCTATACCGTACAGCCTAGGTTTACATGTAATACATAATATTCAATAGATTTTGATTGAACCTTACATGTATTAGTTTAGTGTAGCTGCCATAACAAATTACCACAAATTTGCTGGCTAAATCCACAGAAATTCATTCTCTCACATTTCTGCAGGCCAGAAACCAAAATCAAAACTTTGGCAAGGCCACACTCTTTCTGGAGGCTCTTGGGGAGAATCCTCCTTTGAATCTTCTGGCTTCTGGAACTATAAGCATTCCTCGTCTTCCTTGGTTTGTGACATCACTCCAAGCTCTGTCACTCCACTCTCGTATCACCTTTTCCTTTTCTGTCTCTTATAAGAACATTCATCACTGGTTTGGGGGCCCACTTCGGTAATCCAGGGTGATTTCATCAAGATCCTTAATTTAGTTATACCTGCAAAGACCCTTTTTACAAATAAATCACATTCACAGGTTCTAGGGATTTGAACAAGAACATAACTTTCAGGGAGAGGAGCACCATCAAACTCACTATACTATGTAATCTAAAGACTAATTTTAAAGTATTTTTAAAAGTTTGATAACACCCACATTAAGCAGCTTTGCTGCCCTATTAATTTACTTTTGTCAGAGAAAATTGTTTCTTTTATTTACCTATGCCTTCAATTAAATTCTGGTAGTAGATTTTGTGATGGGATTGACTATGGCCTAACGGGAAAATAGGCAGCAACCTTCCTATGACTGAGTAAACATAAGTCACTGCTGAAGCATACATGGGCCAGCTACATATTATTCCCCCAAGCTTTTAAATTTTTCCAAATTTTCCTTTTGAGTGATAGCAGTTATATTGCATTGTTCCTGTAACTCTCCAGCAGTGTTTTTCCAAAGGAGATATATTTAAATATATCTTGAACAAAAATAAAATATTGTAATTAACTGGGAAACAGTAGAAAAAGATATTTTACTGTATCTAGACATTTTATCTCAGTCTTCAGTTTGTGTCTGTGGAAAGGATATGACCAGTCACACACATCAATGACAGATCTGAGTCACTGCAGTTGAGGAGGACAGAGTTCGACTGAATGGAGAGAACAAAAGAATAATATTTTATTAAATGCTTTAAAAATGAGGATAAATGGAAATTGCCAGCAGCTTTTTCAGTTTCACTTCTGGATATGACTAGATCTCAAAAACAGTCAACCCTGACTATTCCACCTTTGAACTAGGAAACCTTACCAATATCACAATATATTGCTATAATTTTCCATATAAACTTTTAAAGAGAAACTGAGAAACTCAAAAGAAAATTATAAGAAATCTCTTGGTCTGCAAGAGTTTGAGGCAACCCCATCAACACCAATCCTATCCCCTCCTCCCCCAGCTATTCCATACTATGTCACTACTCACAAATGATCTTGAGTTTTCTTACAATACACATTTTCCAATGAAATTAAAAGAAAAGTCAGTGGATATTAAGTTTCTTTTAGAGCTGCTGCCTCATGTTTTCAAAGCATTTGTATGGTTCAAACGCTGTAACATACACTAAAATGGAAGATTTAAATACACCTAAGAATTAACAACCATCAGTGTTAAAGTCTACAATTTTTTGTTTGTTTTCTCTTCCTATTAAAAAGGGTAAACACTTAAGGTTTGTCAGTATTTTATCAACCTATAGCTTTAATTTTTAAAACTTAAGAAATACATATGCTAATATTTTCTCAGGATCACTAATATGCTTGGTTACATACTTAACAAGTTTTGCTGGGGTATAGTAGGATAATAAAAAGAAAAAAAGAATATACAAAAAAGGTATTTTCTGAAAATTAACATAATTTATTTTTAAATACTTAATGCCTTCATTCTCTAATTTCTAATTTGTGTTAGAATAAACTTGAAGAATTTGATATTAATAAACTGACATAGAAGAAATATTATTATTTAAAGAACAATGAAATAAGAAGATATAATAGAGTTTTGACAATGATGAATGTCTACAGAAGTATACTTTAATTATTCTTAGAAATCATCCTCATTCTCTATGAAAACTAGAACTTTACATTTCACCAGAGCAGGAGGATTTACTATCTTTGTTCAACAATTTGTTCCCCAAACCTTGAGCAGTGCTTGGCATGTGGTAGGTTGCCATCATGCATTTGTCAAATAAATGATGGAAGAAATGAAAAGAACCAATAACACAATCACGTAGCCCTAAGTCTAAGTACAGGTTCCACTGCCTGCTATCGACCGGTCCTAGCAGAGTCCCACTTCTTCCCCAGTCACTCAGCACTTGGCACAGCATCTGCCTGGATATGTCTTTCCCTTCATATGACCATGTGTGTCCTCTTTCCCTGGGTTCTGTTGCAAGAATAGAATCTACTCTTATAATTCCATCCTCCCTTTGCATTCCCCGTGTCCACCACAGCACACTCTCACAACTCAGAAAGTATGTGATGATGATGAAGATGGGGTCGCTCTCTGATGTTCAAGGGACACAGTGTCTAAAGTAACCACCTTTATAAAAATCTAGCCTATGTGTCCCACAACATCTCCTCTTTGTGTCCTCTTGGTCCTCATGTTTCTAAGTTACAGCAGAACTTCACAGAACACCAGGAAGAGACCTGTTCTTCAGCTGCTCCAGAGTCTCACTTGTTTAACCACCCCCCCAAAACAGTCATACTTCCACACCTACACTCGTGCCTGAAACATAGACCTCTGGTATTGACCTTCAGCATACCATCAAATCCAAATCAATATTTCATAGTCTTCCCAGAGCACAGACAGATCTTTGCTCTCCTCAAAATGTGCATATCGAATACCGATCCTTAGAGTCCAATTCCTATCTGTAAAATCAAGAGGGAAATGGGGAAGGAGAAGGTTAAAAATCTCATCACTGGAACCAACCCTACATGCTCCAGCTGCGAACAATTAGTCCTGTCAGCAGTCCCTGAGGAAACTCCTGCTGCTTTATTAGAATGAATGGGAAACAGCATTTTGACTTTTTGATAGGTGGGGTTATAAATCTGCTATCAAGACCGGGAGGGGATCAGCTGGGTTTATGTGCACAAGTTGAATCTTTAATTATGGACCCCACATGATGTTCAAGTTAGGAATGCCCTATTGTGTTTAAAACAGAAGTGAGAGGAAATGGAGAAACTAGGCTGTCACTAAGGAAACTCTTTCTTTTAATGGAATTATACAGAAGGTCGGGTAACAACTATGCAGAACAAGGTCTCTGAATATCCAGTGTCAACTTGGAAGTGTTTGTTCATGCACAATTTCCTTTCTCGTGGTTAGTCATAATTTCATGACTTTCTCTGAATTTTAAATCTGATTTTTAAATAATCTTTGACATAAAAAGGAGTAATCCAGCTCTGAGAAAATAGCAAAGGTGAAAAGCAAGTTAATTTGAGTCTTTCAAAAAAGAAAGACATGCCAAGAACCAGAATACAACCATAGATGAATGAACGAACTTTTCCCATCTCTACTTCCATGAGACAGCGTCTATTTTTCTAAAATGAAGTATAATTTTCCTAATTTGAAAATTGCCTATGCACCATTTTCTTGGCTTCTATAACTTGGCCATCTGATGACCAGCACAGGAGTGAGCTGTCCACTGAACAATTTGCATTTATTTTCTCTTTGTGTGTAGGACATCACTTCAGCACCTAGCATTATACAATAAATATTTATTATCTCACCATTTCTGTGGGTCAGAAAGCGGCACGGCACAGCTGGTACCTGTTGTTCCAGCTCTCTCGCGTGAGGTTGCAGTCAGGGTGTTGGCCTGGGCTGCAGTCTATCTGAACGCTCTGATGGGAGAGGATTGGTTCCGAGCTCACTCAAGTGGCTGTTGGCCAAATTTAGTTCCTCGTGCGCTGTTAGATTTGAGCTTCACATCCTACCCTGGTTGTTAGCTGGAGGTCTCCCTCATTCCCTGCCACCTGGGTCTCTCTGTAAGGCAGTTGGCATCCCTCACAGCAAGTGAGCAAGAGAGTAGGAAGGAATCCCCAAGATGAAGGCTGCAGCTTTTTTTTTGTAACCTAATCTCAGAAGTGACATCCCATGACCTCCGTTCCACAAAAATGAGTGACTGACTAAATCCAGCCCACACTCAAGGAGCAAAGATTACACCGGGGCATGAGTACTAAGAAGAAAGAACCACTGGGGCAACCATCTTTGGGCATGCCTCCCACCCCCATACTGTAAACACTCATTTAAGAGGTATTTTCCTCCAATGCTTAAAGATCGGTTCATTGAAATCAACACCAACACCAACAAAAACCGTATCAGGCAGCTAAGGATTGTGGTCCTTTTTTTGATTAACAAATAAACAAACAAATGCCTAGTCCTCTAGAATACACAAGGATAAAAATGTGAGAGGAAAAAAACAAAATAAAGAAAAGTGCCTTTTGAAGGCATAAAAGAGTCATGTAAGGCACTCAGAAAAACGGTGCTTTAGTCTAAGGTATCAACTGAGAAAGTCCTATGGAAGAATTTTCTCATCATTAAGCCCAGAAAAAGCTTGAGGTTTGTCATTATCCAGCAAATTTTTTTCAGAGTTTAGTTTTTTACCGAATGTGTTATGAAAGAGGTTTAGTCAAAAAGACCAAAGCCTGTGTCATCATCAGACTCCTCAGATTCTTCTGCTTTGCTTCCACTTTCTTCTCCTCCACTGGGGCAGCAGCAGTGGAGGGGGCAGGGCCTCCTGCTGGTGCCACACTAGCTGCTCCTCCAGCAGCTACATTGCAGAGGAGGCTCCCAGTGTTGACACTGGCCAGGGCCTTTGCAAAAGCCTGGTCAGAAAGGTTTGTTTTTTTTTTTAAATAGCATTTCATTGTTAACAGCATCTAATTTAGCCTGCAAAATATAGTAAACTTTTCTCTTTGTGGACTTAGAGTATTTTTATGGAAAACCTGGTTGGTTTCTAAAAGTGTCACAAACATGCATTCGATTTTGGCCAATCCCAAGCTGTGTTCTTTCCCCCAACAAAACCACAATGAGACAATGAGAGGTGAAAAAATTATAGGAACTTATTCTGCTAAGAAAGACTAAAAATCACCTAGTCCAGCCCCCTTGTTGTTTTATGCTCCTGGCTGTCAATCAAAGGTTTCCTTTAGTGGAGCCTCTCTTTAAACTTTCATAGCTCAGTCATTCATAAATTTACAAACCCTTTGAAATCCCTTTAGATTTCCTGCCACTAACACCTCTTGGGAAACATTAAATTTGAAATTGCAATTACTTTTTCCAAGACTTATGACTTTACGTAGGTTGAGTTATTAATATAATTGATATGCAATATCAATATCTGCTAAATATGATAAATTTATAGAGTTTACTTTTCTCAGTTAAAGCCAATTTTATTTTGTAAATTCATTCTTGATTTTCATAATGTAATGCCATGCCATTTTATGAGAAAAGATTGATATGCTTTATTAAAACATGACATAAAGTTATACCAAGTTCAACTTCGTAGCATCAGAAACAAAAGTGGCTCAATTTCAAACCATGCATCTAGAAGGACTAATAAATAAATGAATAAATTAACTGATGGTAGAAAGTCAGAATGAAAAGGAATGAACCTCAGGGGCATGGGCAGATGAAATCACTTCACAGGGAAATAGCCTACCTGGTAACTTCTACAACCCCAGCTCTTAGAGATGGTGCAACTTTGGGAGTTAGGGGAGAAGTGTAGTAATAATTACCATGAGTGACAGAATCAAAACCCAAATATATCTCAAACACATAAGAATAAGAGGCCAAATCTAATACACTGAAATTTCATTGGACAGTTATTTTTTAGTATCTGAATTTAAGACTCCACAACTTCATAGGTAAAGCAGAAGTGGAGAAAGATAAAGCTTAACAGGAAGAGAAGGTCTTGGGGAGGCGGCAGATGCTGACAGTGCATTTACTATGGTGTAGGAGTGACATCTGTCTGCCACAAGGCCTCACACTAGGCTGTGAAGGGTAGCAGAATATGCCACCTCAAAATATGCCACTAAGGCATAGGATTGACCTTGACCTGAAGACAGCTGAGAAGAAGTAAATGCAAGAAAAGTTCCCTAATCTCCCCCTGTTTGCATAAACACAGGAAATAAATTTTCAAAGGTGTCCTTCCTCTCCTCTCTACCAGGAAGGATAAAAATTAATCACTGGAGGAAACTTTCAACCCCATCAGTCCAGAGAAGATGCCAGAAGGATCTACATAACAGGCTTTACTAATTAGTATTTATCTACTATTAGTTTCCTCCCATGTATTTACCATTTCACAGTTTGCCAATCTTGAAAGCCTAAAACTATTTTCCTTTCTTCTATCATTTCTCTATAAATTTACTGTTCTTTGCTAAAGGTGCTACATAAGCCAGAGTTCTAAGCAACTGCTTTGAGTTATTCATTTTCCCCTGTGTATCTCCCACAAATGTATGAGGTATACATGTTAATAAATTTCTATCTGTTTTTCTCTTGTTAATCTTTTATTACAAGGGTCTCAGCCAAGAACTCATAGTTGTAGAGGGAAAGTTATTTTTCCTCCCCTACAGCTGCACGGACAAACACAAGTCTAGTCCATAAAGAAAAAAGTGCAAGTTGTACTCCTCTTGTAGTAGACTTCAACTCTGGGCATCTCACTTTCTTAGAGATGTGGATTCATTATAGACCATTTAAAAAAGAGCAACTGGAATAATAAGAAAACTTAAAACTGTGGTACATGAAGAAAAAGTAAAGAATGTGAAGGTCTTTATCCTAGAAGAGAAGTGATTTAGGAAGAGAAATATCTGCAAGACTACCAGCGGGAAAGGGTCAGACAAGTCCTCCTCACCCCCGAGAAATGGGCAGCCTCAGGAAGTAGCAAGCACACGGTTGCTCAGAGTTCTGTGTAGAGGCCAAACACAGATGACAGTGCTATGCTGGAGAGAGTGCTGTGGGAGGAGTAGACTACTAACACGCAGGTGTCTTCAAATCCCAAGAGTCTACAACTGGTCCCCTGGTCAAGACTGGGGAATTCTTCTGCAGTCATTGGTTGCTAGGTCTAGCCTGCTCTAAACAAAACCTTAGGATGATCTCAAGGAATCATGTGTTCAACTTCTTACACTACTGAAGCTTCTAATTACCAAGATTTGTCTGCTTTGGGCCAGAAAAAAAAGCACCATATAAGCTATAAAATGCTATATAAAGGAAAGTTATAGCTCTCCTTACAGGTTATCTCTTAAGCTATCTCTTATCTCATCCTCACCAGTTCCACTGAGGCCCAGGATATGCTTCCTACAATTCTCCCTGTGCTTCCCAGAAAGTAAATCAATCTACTAGGGATGTTGGCTCAAAGGGAGGTACAGAATTTTATCACATTACACATACGGTGCCCAAACAACAATGCCACCTGGATTCAGAGAAAGGTGCAGTAGGGTCCAAAGAAAATCTTCATAGAGGTGGCAAAATCTGGACCTGGGTCCTGCAGGAAGAGGAAGTTTTATAAGGAGAGGGAGGTGTGCATGTCCCAAACAGCAAGAGTTCAAACAGACAGGAACATTAGACAAGAGCCAAAGTAATACAATTTTCTTCACTATTCTCTGTGTATTGCAACATAAAGTAATTGCATTTTCTTTCTGCCCAAGCATTGCACACTCAGTTTATTTCTGCTCTCAAGTAATGAAAAGTTTATCTTGGCTCCTGAATGAGCCACAATGCTAATGAGGTAGCATCATTAGCATCAAGATTTAGACTGGAGTAATTACTTCTATCTACATTTTGGCTTCCTCTTTGAAATGTGGGGTTGGGAAGAAGTGATTCTGATATTTCTTGAAAAGAGTTTGAGCAGATGCTTTCACCTGGAACACCGACTCTAAGAATCTTAAAACACTTGGGAACAGACATCCATAAAAATAATTCTTTTCACAACGTATGGCTAGCCTCAGTTCCCTGGAGATCACTGTTAATTCTGTTGATGACACTCCCTGTAGGTCTTTTTGATAAACTTCAGTTTCTGTGCCAAGACTTCTTTCTTGGGCAGCATTTTGTTGATGATGCTCCCTTGATGAAACAAGGGAGCTAGGGTGATACCAGAAGAAGACAACAGAATTGAAACCCTAAAGAAAAAAGTGGGTCAGCCTGGAGGCCTTGTGTCCTATGGGGACAAATACAAGTAAATAATTACTAGTCAGAAGATCAACTTCCCATGGATTCACTGCTCTTTACTTTGTGAATAGTGAGAGAAGGCTTGGGAGTGTGTTGGAGGTTGGCCTGGTTTGAAAACCATACTGCAGGACCCGCTACACCCACAGCCCACTCAACCCCTGTGCATGGTAATGCCTCTTCCTTGGAGATGTGTACGACCCAGCAGTTATCATCTTGGTCCTCATGAAGTGCCTGAGTCATGAATATAGCTTGGCTGACATATATTCCACATTTCCATCTAGAAAAGGGCTTTCTCAGCTACTTGGTGCAATTTCTTTCAGAATCTTGCCTTGTGCTATCTTCACTCCCCCTCTACACAGCCCCAGACCATCCCCCACCCTACACACACACACACACACACACACACACACACACACACACACACACACACACAGAGCATCTCTTTCCCTTCTGCTCTCCAGCCCCAGGCCCCCTGTTCTACAAGACCAGGTTCAGAGGAACACTATTACTTCCAGCATTTCTGTTTCTCTTTTTTAAAAACCCCCTTCCCAACACAAGTCACCAAGAGACACTAGCCCTTCTTCACTTAAGCCCTGATTTAAGAGAGAGGTGATGGACGGAAGTCAACAGTGCAACTAGGAAAACTCCGCAGGCTCTTATTTTATCCCTGGGTTCATCTCTGCACCATGTGGCCATCTCACCTTCATGCTGACTCTGTTCTTCGGCTGGCCCTGAAGTGTTCTCTCTGCAGTGCTCCTGCCCCCTAAGTCCTCCCCAGTCTCATCTTCACTGACAGACCTGTCTGCCGCCCACTCCCTTTCCCTATTGTTCACCTCCCACAGCACTTAAGAACTGAAAGGTTTCAGATATGTTACTCTCTCCTCCTCTACTGCACTACACGCTTACTGGAGGTTGGGGATCAAGCCCTGTTTTCTGTTCCTGTGCCCACAGTACACAGAACTGAGACACACACTTAAATTCCCAGTGATTATGTATTCACGACAGATATGAACTCCTGTTAATATGTTGGCACTCTGAAAAGATGTTCTGCAGTCAACAAATATTGCCCCAGGTCCTTTTACCTGCTAGGCAGTGTGCCCAGCACTGTGGTTACATCAGAGAGGAGAACAGACACAAGCCCTGACCTCCTGCAGCTTTCAGTCTCCTGAGGAAGACACTCCTCAAATAAATAATCGCAAAATGCAACAGCAGCTGAAATGGAAATGCACAGGATTGAGTGACTGTGTAACGAGGCAACCTGATTTATTCTGAGTAGACATGGCTTCTGCTTTTGTAGAGTGCATACACATTAAGGAGTTCATAAAAATGAGTAAATTATTAAATACAGCTAATAAGTGAGAAATTAAAGTGAAGAAAGCCACCAAAAACTTTAGCAATTTATTTACTAAATAACTGAAGATGAAAGGCACAGAGAAAATCCAGTCGTAAGAGACACTGAAAAGTCACAGGAACAAACAATTTGATTGGAAGTCACTTCAGAGTGGCTCCTAACCACCGAGCCCCTCTAAAAATCTGAACACAAACCAGTGTTGCGTGCAGTTGCAATGGGACTCTCTAAAGCTCATGGACCCAGATTGAGAAATAATTTAATGGTATCTTACCCATAATTCCCATCTCAGGGCAGAAGCACATTGCACATTTCCAGAGCTCCAGTATACCCAGACATGCCAGGTCCAATAAACTTGTATTTGTGCAAAACATGCTAAAGATGAGATATTTTCCATGCTGGAAGCACATAAAACACAGCCCAGACATAAATCTAGAATCCATATAAAAGAGCTTTAGTGTAATACCTGGCATGTTAGAAAATAAAATAGCATAGGCAAGAGAGTAAAAAGGAAAAAAAGGAGGAAAGGAGAAAATATTTCCACATAAGATACAGAAAAGGAGGAAAAGAACAAACCATTTCAGTGCTCCTCTTTTTAAAATACAAGTGCTTTCAAAAGAAGAACTTGTGAATGAAATGTCACAGGTTTTCAAAATAAAGAGTTAAGACTGGAAAAGAAATCAGAGAAAATCCCCACTTCCCTGAGCTTGACCATTCTTTATTTTTTAAATATATTTTATTAATTATGTTGCTACAGTTGTCCCATTTGTTTCTCCCCTTTATTCCCCTCTGCCCTGTACCCCCTTCCCACCATCATTTCCCCACCTTAGTTCATGTCCATGGGTCATACATGTACGTTCGTTCTCTGCCCTTCTTTCCTCTGAAGGAAATGACAGATGGTGATAGAGTCAGTCCTAACTGGAAAACACTTAGCCAGGCATACATCTGCCTTCCAAAATATGCTGAAAATTTTTACAATGCCTTTATAGTCACATGTTTTAAAAAGTGTTTTTAACTAACTTAGGTCTTATTCTTCACTGGACAGCATCCTGTGAGGTGGGTTTGCAGAGGCTGCTGCAGGAATCTAACAAGAGGGTGGAGACAAGGCTTGCTGAAAGCCGTGAGTGCTCTCTGACTGCAGAATGTGAGTCTGCCGTCCTTACAGAGAAGACACGGGCTACAGCGGGAGGTCTCGTTGAACCACTGCTAAGAGTCCACAAAGGCATGTCACCAGCCTAAGGCAGGCTGTTCCGATACTGTGACACCTTGTCACACTCACTGGTGTAATGTGTCTCTCGAGCTGTGCTCAAACAAACAACAGTTAGAGTCTGTTTCTGCTTTCTCATTTGTTTCCTTCATCTCTACTGAACAACATTCTTCAATCAAGCAGCTGCCACACTGCTAAGTGGCTTCCAGCCTGAGCTACTGCAAACCCAGCCACACCACCTTGCTGGGGGCCCACGGAAAATCATTAGGCCTGTTAGGACACTGAGGGTCCCTTGTAAGGCGTCTGGCTGCGCTGCTCCCCCTGCATGCCAACTAGCCTGCGGGCGGCTCCTCCTCTGCAGCCACCGGGACGCGCTCCTATTTCAGGGATGTCTCAGGAACACGTGACTGAGAAACCAAATGACATGGATGTCCAGTGTGGGCCACCAACCTGGACTTCCAATGCCCTTCGCAAAACCTACCTGAATCCTTCAAAGACCGTTTTTAGAGAAGAAAACATAAAAGTTAAACTTTTTACAAGGTAAGAAGGAAAAGTGTTTACACAGGAACTAGTTTTTTTCTGATGACAGGAAAGGGAGGACATCAGGATCGTTAAAATAAGACAGGTTCCCATGAGTTCAGAATGTGGTGAGCACCGTGTTTCCTTCCCCTCACACGTACCGATACTGTCTCATGATCCTCTGTTCTAACACAGAAAGTGAAGGACACTGACTAGGATCTTAGTGTCCCTGGCTTAAGGCAAGCTGTAAACGGCAAGGACCACATGTTTCTAACGCAGCGGGAATGCAGCGAGGAGGACTGCAGGCTGGGAGCGCGGTGGGCAGTCAGGGGTGTGAGGCCTGGAGGCAGAACTCTACAGCTGGAGCTCTGCATGCGCTCGGCCAGATGCTCTCAGTCACTTACAGAGCAGCCCTGCTGCAGCCGTCTCTTGTCCGGAGGCCACCAGTGTGCAACAGGGCAGGGACTTACCCTGGGACAAATCCCACGTGGGAGAGAATCCCCCCCATTCCCCAGCCTGCTCAGCCACACATCTTACATCAGGTGGGACCACCGCCAACACTGTTGCAGGGTGTGCACGCCACTTTTACGTAGAGACACATGTGCTGTCTTCAAAGCAGTTATTTTTCCCCAACCTATCACCTCCTTTTGTCATTAAAAGTAGCAACCATCAAACAATTTTTCTTTTGTAAGGACCCTTTCATTAAAAAATTGACTGAAGAAAAGGGGAGGGAGGAGGGGAGGAATGGGTGGGTGGGCTGGAAAGGGAATAAAGGATAGAAACTGTACTGAATAAACTAAAATAAAAATTTAAAAAAAAAAAAAAAAAAAAAAAAAACAGTAACCAATAGTGCTTTAGATGATTAAAGTGGCTATTGTTAAAATGCAAAAAAAAAAAAAAAAATTGACTGAAGAAAACGAAGTTTTATGAATGTTAAACTAAAAAAAAACTGTATTTATTAATTCAGTAGGAATAAAATAAGCCCATTGCCTATTAACATAATTTATTTTAAATTGTTTTCCAAAATTAAAAAATGAAAATTTTAAAAACTATGTTTGCAAATTTCTTTAAATATCTGCCTCAATAAAGAGAATAGAAACTGTATTCCCACATTTCCTTCTACATTTAATCTGCCATCATGTGTTGATTTGGTGGAAGTATAGGAAGAAAATCTGCCCTTGCTCAGACGTAGCTGGAAAAGGGGGGAGTGTTTAAGACCGATCAGACACGTGCAGGGAGGCATGCGTGTGGATGGGGTAGTATTTTAATAGTTTTTCAGAGAACTGTGGATACCCTTCTCTGATAATACATCACTCAACAAGTGGTCGTTTCTTAAAGCTTAGTTGCAGAGTAGAATCCACAGATCTATCTTAAACTTTGGATAAGTCTTTTACCCATTTTGATGGTTAATTTTTTATGTGAACTTGGCTGGACCAAAATTTCCAGTTATTTGGTCAAACTCCACTCTAACTGTTTCTGTGAAAGTATTTTTAGATATGATCAATATTCCAATCCATACATGGAGATTGCTCTCCATAAGGTGTGTGGGCCTCACCCAATCAGCTGAAGGCCTTCTAGTCGCTGAATTATACAAATTATAAAAATGTCCACACATTTCATTACACAATATTTTGAAAATTATATTTGCTAATACATCACTGATCTCATCAAGTCTTTTGGTATTGGGATATTGTCAAGCTCACAATGGCAATTAGAAGTTTTTTAAAATGCTGATTATTGCTGACAAATTTGAATTTTAGCACAAGTAATAAATACTGTCGGTCAGTTCCCCTGAAGTACCAAGCTCACTGTTCACTCTGGAGAAAACAGCTAGTAAAAGCCCAAGTTTAAATAAATCTTTTTCAGTAAATCTTTCTACCAAAAACAATGTTTCATTTTTTTTAAAGAGGCTAGGAAGACTTGCCACTCAGTCATACGCTTCTCAAGACATGGTTCTTTGTTGTGCAGTAGAAGTGCTCAGTGCGCACTGCCAATTTCATCACACAGCATGTACTCAGCTGTTGAGGCTTAATACAAAACTAAGTTTTACTAATTCATGAAGGACATTCTTCAGTGGAAATGGGATTTTTTAAAAATCGCAAGTGCATGGCAGGATATGCAGTGACTACTAGTCACATGTGATGTCGTCACCGTGATTTGTGGCGATGGGCCGTTTGATCTGTGCGCCAAATACACAGTCGGTGCAAATAACAAACACAGTGAAAAAGGCAAAGAGTGTCTTCGGATTATCATGAGCATGGTTTTGACCTCAGAGACCCCTTAAAAGGTCCCGGCGCCTCCCACGGACCTGTGGAGCCCAGGTTAAGAACCACAGAACTGCCCTGCTTTCTCGCCAGCTCACACACCGATGAGGGAGAAAGGATGGCTGAGAAGGGAAAGGGGCACGGGCACAGGGCACACAAAGACTTCCCAGAACTGACTCGCTTCAGGAGCATGTCCAGATGCCACTTCTAGTTCTGTTTCTACCTTCCCTTTCACATTAGACCTGACTCTCTTTGTAAAAGAAATGACATTTCTACCCATCCCTTTTTACAATAGGGTGCTGTCTGAATGTTAAATCCTCACAGGGCACCCAACAAAAATATAATTGAAAATGTTGGTATCAGTGTCACAAAAAGAATTATAAAGACTGGAGAAAAAGCATTTTGCAAGGGAGGGGTTTCCAACAGAATGCTTTCAATCATATTGAAGCAGGGTCTAATGGAGTCATTCAATGTAAGGTCATTTAAAATGACATAATATTTGACGAAAGGTCAGTAAGTGATCTTTTTGGCACATACCCAAAAAGGAGTTCAAAGAATTGAGAACCTTTGTTATAATGAGATCATTTGTATTTCCATCTGTTCATCTATATAAAAAGTTTTCTCATTCGTAGCACATAAGTGAAAGATTTGGATGGCCATGGTGCTGAGACCAGATTCATTTCAGCAATAAATAATATTTATCATTTAGTATGTGAACTAATTGTTAAAAAATTAAAAAGATACCTCCATCTCATTATGAGATGCATGGCCAATAACATTTTACTTTTCATTTATAATAATTATAAATGGAATAATAAAGCACTTAGCATATGGTATTTATTATAGGTTAGAAACTATTCTGAACACTTACCTAGTAAAACTCACTTAACCCTCATAACATTCATATTAGATTAATATTATTCTTAACTTCTATTTTACCTATAAAGCAAATGAAGCCACAGAGCAACAAGAGTTAGAGCTAGGAATTGAACCTGGCATTCGGGCTCCAGAGTCTGTGCTGCTTCAATACGTTATTAAAATATAATAGTATTTTGCTAAATTACACAATAATAATTGTGCTTGTAACTACTCTAGAAGAAATTTTAATATTTACAGCCTAAGGAAATGGGAAATTTAAAGATCACATTAATTATTTGCAGTTTTATTGCAAAGAAATGATAGTGAATAATAAAAACATAAAACTGTATTAAAATTAAATAAGATTCTATAAGCTGAATGGGAGAAAATAGTAATTCAAAGTAGGAAAAAAATCATGTACAATTCCAAGTGATAAGAGAGAAGCTTAAAGATATATTTTAAAAATGTATGATGGTAGATAACAAATCACTTTTAGTATTTATATTCCATTGGACATATGTAAAACAGGAATATAATAATTTTGTTTTAAACTGTCAACATATATAATGCAGGGTGGGGCAAAAGTAAATTTATGGTTGTTCGTATGGAAAATAATACAATAATTAATAAGTAATGACAAGAATAACCCTTGTGTTTTGTGTACTCACAGCTATAAATCCACTTTGACCCACTCTGCATATGGGAGATTACGGTCCTTGTAACTACTGAAAACTTATGAAAATTTTAGCTGCCAACCTAAATGTAGAAGGATCCATGGTTTTCTAAGAGTAATTTAGAGGGTATGATGATCAAAATGTTTTAACAGTACTGTCCTAGAGGCGGCAAAAGTTTCAAGAGCCACATCCTTGGCCTAAAGAATTTTCAGAGAATGGCTTGAAATGCACCAGGTCCGAAACCAATAGGGCCAGCGGGACTCAGCCGGGAACAGTGAGTTAGTTGCCACCCTCAGAACTGTTTGTTTGCCAATGGGCATTCCATCGACGTTGTGTCTTTTCTCCATACGTACTAAGAGGGACAGCTTTATTTATGTATACGTTTAACACTCCTGTGTTCCTGAATAAAAATTAAGTAAATTTATAATTTCTAAAAGTTTGAAGAGAGTTAGTGATTATATCCTTTACTTTAAATGCTTCATATTAGATATGAAATAGTAATATCCTTCAGTAGTTACTTCCAACTTGATAGCAGCATAATCAGTCAGTAATTTTTATGGGATTCTTATTTTGTCATATTGGGATTTATAATTCCTTCCACAAGCAGAAAGCTATGCACTTCATTATAAACTAATGGCCCAATAATTACCTTTCAGTTAGGCAACTTGTATGTTGAACTTGCAAGTGATTTATGATAAAGCAACGACAGGCACTTACCAAAAAGAAACACTCTATAATATAATGCAGACCCCTTGCAATAAATCAAACCACTCAAAATAAACACTGTTTTCCTAGTTATTATGCATGCTGTAAGTTAAAATGTCAGATCAAGTACAGGAAGGTTCTGTTTCTAATAATGGTGGAATATGTTGCATAGAACCAACCCTCCCACACAAAAAAAAACTCTTGTATAACTATATCAAAAATAACTACTGAAGGAACTAGAGAGAAATCAAAAGCAGGCAGACACCAGAGGGGAACCAATATTCTGAAGAAGGTAACAGCACTGGTTTTTAAGTTCTGTGTTTTCCCCCCATTATTTGTCTCTTCATTTGAGGGGAGGGCAAGGTCAGCTCCACTTTGGAGGGCAGCTAAAACTCATAGAAACTCCTAGTCCTACTCAGCTGAACATCTGAATGACAGAATCCAGGGTGACCATGGTAGCTGTAAAGTGAGAGAGAATCCAATAAAAATAAGACCCACAGAAGAATGTCTCAGATTGTGCATTTAAACTCTCCCCAAATCTGTGGCTGACTTACAGCATCCATCTGCAAAGCAGAACTCCAAACAGCCCTATTGAGGCTATTAATATCTGACCAGGGACTTCAGCTGCCATCCTATTACAGAACAGACACTGCAGAAGTCTGAATTCAGCCAAATTAACTAAAATTTAAAAAATCAACACTCTTCAGAAAAACATAAAAGGATCCAGACTCTCTATAACATGTCATTAACAATGTCCAAGATACAATCCAAACTCATCAGACGTATGAACATGCACGTGTGATTCACACTTAAGACAAAAGGCAATATGAACAGCTAGGTGTCATTAGGAGACAGAATTTTAAGGCAATTATTATAACTATGTTAGAAAATCATGCTCATAATAAATAAACAAACAAGAAATCTCAGCATAAAACAGAAGTCATCTGAAGTAGTACTACATGAAAACTCTACAACTAAAAAATATGCCTAAAATGAAAATTCACTGGACGGGCTTAACAGTGTACTGGACAGAGTTGTCAAACTTGAAGATAAGTTAAAAGAAATGATCCTTGAAACCCCAAAGGAGGAGAGAATTAAACTGAAAAAATATAACCTTGAAGAAATACTAACCAAAATAACTCTAAAATTTTGTAAAAGGCTTACATTTAAGATGAAAGGAATTTAGCAAACCCAGTGCAGTGTAAATGCAAAGAAAACCACACCTGGAAGAAAACACACTCGATACAGAGGACCAACAATACAATGTCTGACGGCCTGTTATTGAACGCGAAGGGCAACATAAAGCACAACAGGCTATTAGCATTAAATGCTGAAACAAAACAATCAGCGGCAGGCACTTAAAAGCAGCTAAGTCTAAGAAAGTGAGGATGACAAACTGTTTTCAAGAATACAAATCTTTCTCCCACGGCCCAGTAACATAACAGTGGTCATTTCTATCGAGAGAGTTGGGTAGAAGAGGAGAAACAGGGAGAATCATTTTTCACTGAATGCCCTGCTGTACCTTCTGCATACCATTTCATTATTTAAAAACCCTAAATATTTTCAAAATCTAATAGTGAAAAAATTGTATCTTCTGTTATAAAACTTATGTTTTGTATTAACTTGCTACTTCATTTCTAATGATATGGTCTAAAGTTATTAAAATATAAACTCATAAATCTGGAAGAAATGAAAATGAGCACACAGGAGAGAAATAACTAAAATCAGGAAAAATAATATGAAAAAAACCAAGATTGACTTTCAGCATAGGGAGAGAAGTGATTTCATCTGTTATAAAAACTATGTTCCTTATGAACTGGCTCTTTCCTTCCTAATTAATATATGCCTTAATAAATCTAGAAGTCATGAAAAGAACTACCCCACAGATGAGCAGAGTCAGCAAAATTAAGGGGAAAAAATAATAGGAGTAAAAACCAAGGCTAAGCTTCATGGTAGTGAGAGGTGGTCTGGAATTCGGAAGAAAAACTGGATTTTCATTTATCTTTACAGTAACTTTCATTTATGGGGTGTATGACAGACAAACTCAGAAAAAAATGATAATTTCACATTTAAAAGCCACAAAAGAGAAGAAAGAGAAAACATTCACAGACATGGCCTGTGGTTGCCAGGGAGGGGGAGGTGATGGGGAGGTGGAGGAGGGTGTAGAGGGATATATGGATGGAAGGAGACTTGACTTGGGGTGGTGATAGAATTCAGGTGTACAATTCCATAATGATAATTGTACACCTGAAACCTGTATAATTTTGGTAACCAGTGTCACCCCAATAAATTCAATAAAAAATGAAAATAAAAATAAAAGCCACCATTTCATTTCCTACTACTTTAAGAGAAGCAGCTTAGCATAATGGTTCTTAAGCTGGTCTAAAGTTCAAACCATGCTTACATCACTGATTAGCTGTGCAACCTTGAATAAGTGCCTCAGTTTCCTCATCTGGAAAATGGAACCAATAAAATAGGATGTACTAAGGTAGTTTGTGTATGGATCAAATGAGGTAGCACAGTATTAAATTTCTCAGAACAGTATCTTATACATTATAAACATTAAATAAATGTTTATATGTGTTTATAAATATTATACAGTATTTCGATTAAGCATCACCAGTGTTAATATAAACACTATTGCTTAAAAAACAGTCTGCCTTGTGCAGAATATCTTCAATAATTTTTATTATTCATTTGTATTTGATTACACATGGTAAATATGAGCTACTGGAATAAGGTTACAAATGTTTTTACATTTCAGAATGGCTACAATCTGCTGCTTTGAGGAAGGGAAGCTACCCTGTCACTTAGAAATATACTCATGTATACACTCCACCAGGACTTTTCCCAAACACAGATACCCTAAGTGCTTAAAGAAAGGCAACTTTAAAATTAAAAGTGGAACTGTATGATATATGGACTGCAGTATATATCTCAATAAAGCTGTTTAAAAAGTACCCACATTAACTCTTTTTCAATAGTTGAAAATTTTGCATTTTCAAAGAGCTGTTTCCTCTGTGTGACCTAGACATCTTTACATCACCATGGTCACTGAACAAGCTGCAACAAGGTGTGTACAGAAATGAGGAATGTGTTAAGTGACAACAGGACAGATGTGGCCCTGAAATCCCTGTGACCAACCAGGGCACGTGGTACAGATTCGTCTGTAGATTGCGAGTGGGGTTGCAAGATGAAATTGTTCCTTAAGACATGCAGCTGTGGTTCCGAAGCCACTAAGCTGTCCAGTGAGGCAGCACGGGCTCAGTCCACACCCTGGCTGTAGTTCAGAACAGACAGAGGTGGATTTCTTGTTCTGTAGTGTGACAGCTAGATCCTCCCATGGAAAAATAAAATTGCTAGATAAAACATGTTTAAAATCCAATTTGCAAATATACTGATGAACAGATGAAAAACTTCTCAGCCCTGGCTGGATGGTGAAGTTGGTTGGAGCATCACCCCATACATGAAAAACCTGTGGGTTCGATCTCAGGTCAGGGCAACACCTAGGTTGTAGGTTGCATCCCTGGTCGGGGCACGTACAGGAGGCCATGGATTGATGTCCCTTTCTCACATCAATGTTCCCTTCTCTCTCTAAAATCAATAAGGATATCCTTGGGTGAGGATTTTTTTTAAAAAAAAGTCTTTTGCCCTGGCTAGTATGGCTCAGTGGATTAAGTGCTGGCCTGAAAACCAAAGTGCCGCTGGTTTATTCCCAGTCACGTCATATTCCTGGGTTTCAGGCCAGGTCCCCAGTAGGAGGTGCTCAAGAGACAACCACACACTGATGTTTCTCTCCCTCTCTTTCTCCCCACCTTCCCTGCTCTAAAAATAAATAAATATCTTTTAAAAAATCAAAATTTTAAATTTAAAAAATATTTAATATATTTTATTGATTATGCTATTACAGTTGCCCCAGTTTCCCGCCTTAATTCCCCTCCGTCCTGCACCACCCCTTCCCATCTGCATCCCCCCACTTAGTTCATGTCCATGGGTTGTACATATAAGTTCTTTGGCTTCTACAATTCCTATACTATTCTTAGCCTCTCCCTATTTTCTAACTACCATTTATGCTACTTATTCCCTGTACCTTTTCCCCCCAAAATTTAAAAAAATTTAAAAAGTCTTTCCAGAGACCAGGTGAAATTAGGACACCAAAGAGGTAAGAGGACTATGAAAGCATTTGCTAAGCAAGGTTGCAGAGGAGAGTTTTCTAGTCCTTGGCCTTGCAAACACTAGAGAATAAAAGAAAAAGTCCAATGACCACCAAGATGGGGAGTTAGCAAGAGACTCTCCCTCTGCATAAAGCTGGCATTCTAAAGGGTTATGTTTCACTGTAACACCATAGGAAATTTAACTGGCCTAAACTCTGGCATCGGATAAAGTTGGAAAAGATCTCCCTTGATAATTATAATCACAAACTGGCCAGCATAAGGCTTTACAGCTTAAATTCATACCACTGTATCCTCCAAAAAAAAGTTCAACTTTTATACTGTCCCCAAAGCAAATGAAGCAAATGCAGATTATGCTGCCCAGGCAGCCAAGTATTCACACAGAAAAAGGTCCAAGATATACAAGTTCAGAGTTAATCATCAAAAAGTATACAAGGAAACAAAGCACTATGAGACAGCCTGCAGAAAAAAATAATAAAGATGCCAAATAAGACCCACAAAGGCTTCATAAATAGGAATTACTTGCAAAAGAATATAAACATCTGTATTTTATCTGGTATAAAAAGCCATCCATTTAAAATGTGCCATTATTTTATAACATAAAGAGGAAAAACAACAGTGACAATTAAAGTTGTAAGCTGCATCCCAATTTTGAAGATGTCAATGAGGGGGAAAATGTTTACCTTAGGAAGAATGACACACAGTTAGTATGTTCAAATGGCTGAGTTGAAAGAATTACTCCACCCAGGACTGATTCCCTGAAGGCTGGCTTACTGTGAAGCCCCACAGAACCTTTCCACTGCCGAGTGCTTTTCATAACCACTCCTGGTAGAATATTGAGGCCATGAACCAAGCCAACGGTCTGCTTCTGAGCTGCAACCACAAGTCTTGGACATCAGAATCCAGACTATGCTAAGGGAGGTGCTGGTGCTCCCCTGACCATAAATGCTGAGGTGAGACAACAGATAAGGCGGCCGGGGTTTTATGTCATAATGTTATAACCCAAAGTCTGAGCTCCATTTATCACATTAGGGGAAGAGAGGTATCACTCCAATCTTGCAGCTTAAACATTCCACAGCTCCAGATCCCTATTCTTCCTTCTGGTGTCTTACAACCCTCCATCCTTGGTCCCTGAGCGTATCTCATGACACAATGGGCAAGAAGGGGGGTGAGCACATCTACACGGACTCCTGTTTCTGTGAGCTTCCCCCCATCAGTAGGGATGCAGATGGTTCAATGGGTGTGCTCTCAGGCATTTTACATTTTCTTGCTCTGTAATATATAAAGAATCTGTAAATATGTGTAAGAAGGAAAAGAATATTAAAGACTAAGATTTGAGCAAAAATCAGAGAACTTCTAGAAATAAAAAGTATAACAGAATACTGTATTATATACTTAAATTTTTCAAAGGGGGTAGATCTTATATTAAGTGTTCTCTCTCTCCCTCCCTCTCTCTCTCTCACACACGCACACGAGCGCACACGCACACACACACACACACACACACACACACACACTAAGGGCCAGAGGAAACCTTGGGAGGTGATGGCTGATATGTCTGTGGCCTTGATGGTGGTGATGATTTCATGGGTATATACTTATCTCCAAACTTATCAAGTCGTATACATTAGATATACACCATTTTTACATGGCAATCATATCTCAAATAAATTTTTTAAGTATAAGAAAAATGTAAGACTCCACGTACAGGTTTATGAACATAACAAATCAAAATGACAAAAGACTTGGTGAAGCAGAATTAAACCTGGTAAAATTATCAGGATATACTATAAGGAGACAAAAAGAGTATGCAAGCAGCGTTGATAGAAATGGAGTGAGAAGCATACCCCACTTCGATAAGAGATGCAGATGAAAAGGAAAAAATGAAGTAGAGGCTATTTTTAAACATATAATGGTTACAAATACTCCTGATTGGTGAGCAGTGCAATCCACAGGTTTGAGACTCCCAACATATCTGATGCAGGATAAATAAGAAGAAATCAACATTTCAACTACCAAGATGAAAAGCAGACAACCAAAGAAAAATCTTAAAGGCCATCAAAAGGAAAACACGGATTATATTACAAAGGAGTGTAACCTGATTGGTAACCTCTTGAAACCAGGAACTAGAAGTCAGAACATTATTTACAATATGCTGAGGAAAAAATGACTGTCAATCCAGAAACATAGATGTATACATAAATATAGGTTAAAATATATTTCAAGAATTAAGGTAAGTAAAGATATTTAAACATACAAAACTAAAGGGGTATCCCACCCCCATAGACTTACTTCAGAAAATTCTAAGGAACATTGCTCAGGCTAAACAGTGGTTGTAGATAGGAGGACTGAGGTCAATAAGAAATGCAGAACTGACACTGAATATCGAAGGTGTGTGTGTGTAGACAGACATGTATAAAAACAAGAAAAGATGGAAATAAAATACATGATAATAATAGACATTTTATGAGAAGGTGACTGTATTTTCCGACATACTCAGTAACTTTTAAATTTGCTTACAACTGTCATATCTGAGATATAAGAACAAAAACTTTAGAAACACAAAGAAAACATCAAGCAAACACTAACCCCCCAAAAAGCCAGTGTAGCTATAACAATTTTAGACATAATATATTTTAAGACAAAAACCATTGCTACATAGTAAAGGATTCATATCATTAAGAAGATATTACATTTCTAAACTTGTTTATTCTCAATAGCATAGCTTGACAATATATAAAGATTAAGAAACATCAAGGAGAAACAAACAAATCCACATTAATGGGAGAAAATTCTAACACACTCCTTTTAGTAATTGATAAATTTAAAAGACCAAAAGAAACATTGACATAACATCAAAGATCTGAATAACACAGGAAGAAGTTTGATCCTATAAACCAGTGCTTCTCAGGGCCTATTTTAAAATCACTGAGAATCCTAGAAAGCTTTTGGTTATATGGGTTATTTCTGTTGACATTTACTGTTTAATAAATTAAAACAGAATCTTAAAAATATTTCTTGATTGATAGTTTCCAATCACCATAAACCCATTACATGTTATCATAAATAACATACCTTGTATGAAAAGTAAGTCTGTTTTCTGACATCGAAAAGAAATTAGTGATAAAGAAACTCTGTTTTGTCCTTCTGGCAAATCTCTTAAACATCTCCCTTACCAGGTGACTGCTGTGGCCTCCTATCGACTTCAACATTCACTGTGCTGCAATGTCACGGGTCATAGAAACTCTGGAAAACTCCCCTGCACCCTCCTGAGAGAACGAGGCTCGAAGAGACAAGAACAGTTTTGACCCTGTGAATTTCTGCAGAGGGTGTTGGGAACACCCCAGAGTCCCTAAACACCACTTTGACAATTGGCAGAATATAGCATGTAGTGATTTGCACCCACAAATGAAGAAAATACATAAAGCTTTATATATGTTAAGCACATGCTGGACCATAAAATAAGTCTAAATAAATTTTAAAGGATTTGTATGTTAAGGACCACACTCTATGATCACAACACAATTAAGTTGATAATCAATAACAAATCTCTTAAAGATCAGGAAATGCATCGAACCTGTAAAGAATGCTCACAAAAGCACCACTTAATATAGAAAAAATGGAAACCCAAATTTCCTTCCGTCACATGCTAGACAGGTGGTGGAAGAGCCGTTACCCAGCTTCAACAGTCTTCACGGAGCATGACACGGCCACGGGAGCGAAAGGAGCGCAGCTACCAGCAACGAGAGAGAGATCTCAGGCACGTGATGCTGAGTAAAAAAGCAGGTCACCAAGACATATACATGTTATGATTCAATGTAAACAAATTTATTGTTTATGGATACGAACATATTTTGTAGTAAAACCATAAAGGAAATAAAGAGAAAAATTCAGGATAATGTTACCTCTGAGGGGTTAGGAGAGAATAGAATGGGTTGAGGGAATGGACCCCCAATTCCCAGAAATTATTGTCTTACTAATTCTCTATACTTATGTAAATTTCACAAATTCTTTATATAATCAGCATTAATTTTTAAAGTAAAACAAAAATATTATATAAAAGTGAACTAACAGACACTAATGTGCCATACATAGTTCACATTTTTTATCACAAATGACAACCTAAAACTCAATATAAAACTTGGCTGTATCTCTGCCAAGTTCTTAGTGTAGTAATTTCTCATTTTGAATTATTAGATCATCATGTAATAAAGGCAGAATTGAAAGACTACCAGTGAATAATTGTGTTTATAAAACACAGAACTCAGATAAATGACAAAAGTCCTATAAAATATATTATTTATGCTTGGTTCATAATTAATTATATGCCCTAAGAAGAAAAGATGTTCCAGTAATAAAGTTTTTGTCATTTCAGGAGACATATTTATTGGATCTGCTATTTCATGATAGTCTATCATTTGCTACAGCATTCAATCTTCCATAAATAGCATTTCAAAGTCATCACTAGAGCTGACTTTCAGGGGGGAAATGACATTTAAGACCCTGAACTGTTAAAAATCCAATCTTCAAATTCAAAATCTTAAAGGAAAAACTTCAGTTGTTCCTTCTGCCAACGATATTTCAAAGAAGTACATCTGAATCCAAACAACGGGTTGCCTGCTGGAAGAATTCCATTCTGGCCTCTGAGCTTTTGTAAGACCTAAGAATTTATAAACAGACCCACCTAAAGCCAGGATTCCTCAGCCCAACCGAGTTGGTTGCCAAGTATCTGGCCTGAGCAGAATTAAAAAACATACAGCATGTTCTAGTCCGTCTAGCACTGCTCTGGGAAACAACAGCGCTGTGCAGAGGACGCCACCCAACCCAGAAGCCTGGGAGAGCTCTAGCCTACGCCGGATACAGAAGTAAGGAGCTGGGACAGGATGCAGCGTGTCTCACTTAAACATCCCTGATTTGTGCCCTCATCTCTGCCTGTGCAACATCTCGCTCCAGCTCACTAGCTGTATTTTATATCTTTCCTGCAAGATACAAGCAATTAACATGAAAACTATTCTTTATAGACACCAGGGACATTTAAACACAGTATTTACTTCCTAAGTAACAGAGAACCCATGCGGTCTGCCTGTCTTAATATAACCCCAGAGAAGTTCTTCCTAGATTTTTAATAAAGCCCTCTTTCACCTACATCTGACTCTGGGAGTTCAAGTGGAATGAGGCAGGTGGCCAACAAGCCTGTAAACAGAGGTACAGACTATGTTCCCCCAAGAGGGCAGCCAGCCCTAGCCTCTCTTCAATTGTTTTTGGAAGCCTGCCTTTTCTCTCCACACTCATCACACGCTTTATAACAACGTCTGACACTACTGCACCTCTTACCCTTTAACAAGCCAGAAATCCATCCCCGGTTAAGTGCTGGCCATACCAGCACACGGTGCTATCAAACCACAATAGGAACAATCACTGGGATTCAGCAGCTCACGATAAACACATTCCTGGGAACACACCAGAAACAAATCAGAAATAGAGATGATTCCAAAGTTACAAAGATTTGTTTATATTGAGAAATAACATGAACACATAAAAGATTATCCCTTCCAAATACCTACAGGACTTGCAGGTAGCACTCGACGTAGTTAAGAGATCATGAATCATGTAAACATGGTAACAGGACAGCAAACATCTGATTCTCTACAACCTTCCAGAAGGTACTGCTGAGCACAGTAGGGGGCTAACACTGCTGCCCTGGCCTGACTGGGCTGAGAGCCTCATCAAGTGCAATTAAATCACCCCAAATGTCAAAATATGGCAAGAGAACCATACCCACAATGTCGCAGGAGCTCTGCATCTGGAAAAATTAGATGCATGACTTACGAAGCATGTGCTATAGCACCTCATAATCAAAGAAAAAGGAATTAAAAGACAGGCTCACTACTGTAGTTCCAAAATCGGTAGACAGATTTTCTAAAACATGAAGTTTGAGATTTTGCAATCTGTATACACAGTTGTGGATTATAGTGAAACAGGAGCCCCTCCCCCCAAATTAAGGTAGCAAGCTTGGGAACCTGGGGAAAACGCTTACGTTTTGAGTGTTTAGTGGCAGGAAGATGTATCGCTTTCCATTTGCAGGTGCTCCTGGCAGCAATGTCCTTCTCCAGTTATTGCAAAAGGAGAGTGAATTTGAAAATTACAAGGTTTAAGCAGAACACTAATTCTGCCTAAAACTTAAGTCATACAGTATTAAGTATCCATTGCATGACTAAGAATAGGAAACCTTTTAATAGAAGAAGGAGCTTTAAGACGCTAGAGGTTTCTTCACAGGAATACTACAGTTGGGAGGTGAAATTACAGGGCACAGTAAAAATGGCACAATGTGGTACCTGGAGCACCAGGCTCCATTTTTAGATCCAGCTCCCTAATCAGCTGTGACGGGGAATGAGAATCCATGAGGCAGAAGGGAGCAGCACCAGATGCTGGGAGAGCTCTCAGATTTGGAAGGAACAGCTGATGCCAGAGCAGCCCCTGTCCACCAGAAGCTCAGGCTTTGTCACCTGAACTCAGCCCCTGGGGAGGAGGATGCTGCCCACAGTGGCTCCCTCTCCACAGCCTCCTCCTACACGGTCCTGACCAGGAGAACCGCACCAATGACAGCGCAAAGGAGCCTCTGACGTCTGAAATCAGGGGGACACAGGGCTTTACAAGCTTGACTGGGCCTCAAAATCACCCAGCCTGCTCAGCTCCCTCATCAGGAAGAGGAACAGCAGAGACTATTGACTGAGCTCCCAGACTCCCACCCAGCACTTGCCCTCCACTTTTCTAACTCCTGGTCCCCGATCCTTTGCTCCACAAAGCAGAGCAATGGCATTTGGCAGAAATGTAGACTCTCAGGCCCCATCTCAGGCCAAATGAACCAGGGACTATTTTTAAACAAGATCCCTGAAGATTCCCACGCACATCAAGGTTTGAAGAGCATGGCTCTGTACCACACTGTTTAACTCTCCCAACCCAGCGAAGCAGATCTGGGTTCCAATCTTGACGCCTTTACTTCCTAGCTGTGTGACCCTAGGTAAATTCCTTAAACTCTGTCTGCTTTCATCTGCAAAATTATCACAATACCTATCTCATATGGTTCTTTTGAGGGTACTCAATAATATTTCCTTATTATTCTAACTATGTTAAAATGTCTTCCTACTCTTCTGTCTCCCTGATGGCCTGAGGGCACCTCGGTGGCAGGGGTTTCGTCCCTGTATTCCAGATCTCTCCTGTTGGTCCTCTAGCCTCCTTCAGCAGAAGGCTGGTCCATGTGGTCTGCCTCAGTGGGCTGTCCTACCCTCTAGTTCACAATGGGGAGCCCTGGACTAGAGGAAGGGAAGACCAGGGCATTTCTTGCCCTCACTTCCTCTCTGCTGAGTCACCTCAGGCAGCTGGTGTCTCCACCAAAGACCCCCTTCAAGGTGACATTTCCTGCAGTTAATTCTGTCTTCCAAGGTCTGGGTGATAACAGCTCCTCTGCAGTTACTGGTGTAAATAGCCCCTTTGTAAATAATCCTGTTATCCTAAATTGCATGTGCCATCTCTTTGCTGGCCAGACGTTCACCAAAACACCACGTCTCCCTCCATTCACCCAGTAAATACCCCTGCACATCAACAAAGCCAAACACTAAGTCAGTTGCTGAAGATACAGAAGTAAAAGAAAAAGGGCCAAATGCCTGCCCTTGCAGAACGGACATTCTGGACCTGACACTGTGTCTGGCACACAGCAGACACTCTTCTACATGGTAAATGGAATTTCCTCTTCTCATTAAAACTCTTCCTCAGTCCCATGTCAACAGTGCGCACAAGCGCCTGAGGGCCACACAGCAGATGTGCCAGCGAGACGACGGAGGGCGGGGACAAGCCTCGCAAGTGAACTGGAGCTAGAGGAAGGGCACAGCAGAAACCAGCACTACATGGATCTGAATCCAGATCTACTTGTGTTCATTAACTAAATAAAAGACTTTGAAAATACTTTACCTGGGAAAGTGAGATTTTTTAAAAATGAGCACAGGAAGGTGAGTTTTGCAGCTTTTCCATCAGACCAAGCCATGGCATACAGCATTTATAACTCCCATCATCTCTAAGAGGATGGTTCCACACAAATATCGTGGCTGGTGGTTTTATAGAAAAAACAGAAAGGATTTTATGGAAAACAGCCACATTTCGTAGGAAGCTGAATGTCTTATTAGCAATACTTGTCATTTAAAATTCTGAGCTTGAGGCTTCGCAAAATCGTCTTCCACATCTGCCTGAAAGTTTCATTGAATTAATAACACCCATGCCTTAGAGACCGGGAGATGCTCTGGATTTTTTTCTCCCACTCCTCCTTCAGCAAAACGTCAGACGTACTGAGAGCAAGCAGACTGTCAGAGGATGACAGCATCGCCACCTGCCCTGGAGGGTGGCAGCGCGAGCACTAAAATGATGCAATTACTTCCTGCTGCTAACAAAGGTTTTCTCCTGCTCTTCCTTCAGCTGTCCCCGGTCTGAATAAAGACAGAAATCTGTGATAATGGTTCTTAGATTCCAAATTCTTAAAGGTCAACTTAGTACCCATTCATTTGTCATACAAAAAGAAGATCACAATGAAAAATTCCATGTAGCAGTTGTTCAAAAAAGGGGGACTGCTCTCAATTTGTTGGTACTGTGAGTTAGAATCTGTCAGCACTGGGCATGAGTTCAAACCCTGCTGTATGAAGGAGAGGTGCGCAGTGAGGACCGGTGCTCCCTCAAGGACCACCTCTGTTCAATGCTCGGGGCGACCGTACTGGGTTGTGCACATCCCTGAGCAAGGTGGTAAGTGAGAATTTGGAAGAAGAACTAACTAGTGAGTAGTAGAGTCGAATCAATGAAAATCCTTTTTCTGACCAGGAACTTGAGTTCTTAAAAGATAATTTAACTCATCAAAGAAATGGGGTGAATAATAGCCTAAAAGTCTAGCAAATCAGATTTTTAAACAACATAATAGCAACACAATGGAGAGTAAAGTTTATGTTCTTGGAACAAAAATAATAAGAAAAAGAAAAGAAAAAAACACTTAGAAAACATCTGCTCCTTTTAAAGCAAGTACTATAGGAAAATAGAGAAAAAATCTCTGAATCTAATATCAATTTTATTTTCTCCTTTCATTTACTTGAAAAAAAGATAACCAAATATTATCAATATAAAAGTTTTCATGCTTTGAATTCATTAAAATACAAAAAAAGGGAAAAATGAAATGCTGCTATATAGCTATACAAACTGTACACATTTTCCCAATCACTTTAGTTTCTGCTTTTCCATATACACTTGAAGATTTCTGGCACATATTTACCTAATTCTTCTAAACTGAATATCAATTCACATGTGGTTCCAATATATGCCTTCCATTACTATACAGTTTTTCTTGGCTACTATTTTCTTTTGCTCATTCCTTTTTCAGAGTATTCTTTTCCTGGAATTAGTCATTTGAAGACATTGTATAGGATATGGTATTAAACACTGTTAGGATTAAAAAAAAAGAAAAATCACACCACAAAGGCTTTAACCTCTTTTTGAAAAGGGCACACAGTATCAAGTTACAAATACATGGTAGCAAGTGCTTATTGTAAAATCAGTAAAGCAATAACACCAAGGGCAATGGGCCTTGGGATAAGAGACAAGCAGACAGAGCTACATGCTCAGGAACAGTGTATCAAAGCAGAAAGAAATTTTTGTGTGGAACAAGAAGGTTATAAAGGTAAATGACAAGAAAGAAAAATGATGGAGATCAGTAGTACGAGGTGTGTTTTCATAGAAGTGAGGAGAGCCATTTCACTGCAGTAAACCCGTACGGTAGGAAAGCACTGGGAGATGAAGATAAACAGATGGGCTTGAAACCAAGGAAGCTATGGACACCAAGAGCAAGGCCCTGTGGGAGGGTCAGAGATTGCCTAGGAGGCCAGACAAGTCTTGTTCTCTAAATTCAGTTCTGCTTCCTACCACCTTGGGTTTCCACATCCATAAAATGTTGGTAATAACAGAACCTATCTCAAAGAGATTCCCTTAGCAGTAAAAAATAAACTCCATCACAGTGCCTAGCACATATCAAGGGATTAAGAAAAAATTTAAGTCTGTTCCTAGTATTAGTCACACTGAGGCATCTGGGTTTTGTCCTGTCTCCACCGAAGGGGTCTTGGTGTAGAGTGATGTGAAGAATCATTTGCCTGACAGATGACTCCCAACACCTGACCAGACAGGGAGGCCACGCTTCTCACAGCCTTCTATGCAGCTTTCTCAAAGCAACTTAAAGTCAGTCCAATACCATGAATTTGAGCTGACTTCTTAGCCAGCCATATCGTTCCATTATACCCAGGGCCTCTGGAACCCAGCTCCTACCTCTGCACTCAGCCGCGGTTTCCCAGTAATACTCCGCTATCTGCTCTTACAGATGCTAAGCTTCACAGACCAGCAGACATGGATGTGGGTCAGGAAAAACCTAAATTCAACTGCTGATTACCTGTCTCACTCTTGACAAGCTATTTTATCTTAGCTCAATTTTCTCACATGTAAACTATGGAAATAATAAAACTAATCTCAGTATGTTTTTATGAGGTTAAATGAGATACATAAAGAAAAAAGCAAGGAGCACATCATGTAAAACAGAGTGCTGAGCACTGATTATTATCTAATTAACCCTGAAAACAACTCCGTGAGGTACATGCTTGTTATTATTCACATTACAGATGAAACTGAGGCTTCCAAGTCACAGACGACATGGAGGGCAGAGAAGCATCAGAACCAGGCAGTCTGGCTGGGACACCACCTCCCTCCCTCTGCCTGCACCATCTCAGAACCCTGGGACACTTGTCACCTGAGAGGGTAACTAGCTACACTGACCAGTGTCAGCCTTCCCAGGTCCAGTGCCAACCTGACCTCATTGAGTCACTTGTGAGAATGTCTTTGGCTGAATAAAAGTCATAATCAAAGGAAAATCCTTAATATCCTTTAAGAATTTGTTTAGTTATTATCCTATTTTTTTACTCCTAATGCCAAACACTAACAGCCCTTTTGATGCTACAAAGAGGTCTCAAGAGTTAAGCTAAAGTCCCAGCTGTTACCACACTCATGTCTCTTTTTCTTCCAGAATTGATGGAAAAAAATTCTATCTTCTGAGCACATTCTTCCTTCTCCCTCTCCTAGCTAGACCTGACAAAATTTGCAATCAGGTTGGCTTTCTGCCTTTGTGTGAGCTTGAATGTCTTATGAGCTGCTTCTCTATTCACTCCTTATCAGTCTCCGTGCCTTCAATAATTTTTCATTACTCAACACACACATCGTGTTCTTTTCTTCACCTGTTTCAATATTGCTCTGCTCACTCTATTGTTTTTCTTGGGAAGCTTCCCATTTCTGCTTTGACAACCCAAGGCCATATTTTTTCATTACACTTTCTACAGAACATTAATGTATATGAAGCTGTTTATATAATTTTCTTAGAAAACATATGTCCAACACTTTACTGGGGAAGATAACTCACTTCTGATATTAATTGCTGGAGTCTTCGCACCTTTTCATAATGCAATGATCCCCTGTTCTCTTTCACTCAACCCGGAAAATTAATGTGCCCTAAAATATATGTTGCTACATCTGCTTTCTCACTGAGCAGACAAAGATATCTATTTAAACTATGATTCATTCCTTCTTAATCCAATACTGCTCTTCATCTTCGAACATTTTCACATGTCTCTTAAACTTCAGGAAAGTTCAAGTGTGATAGCTATAGGAATGATTTATTTTTTTCTGAGTACGCCATTGAGTTTGCCTGAATATAATAAGGCCACATGCATTTTCTAACTTAAAAAATAACTGACACACTCTGATTTGTCAAGTGGGTTCTAGGAGACACAAGACTTTTTCATATGGATGAATCTCTGATCCCTTCCCAGGCTATCAGTACTTCTCCTTGCCATTTTTTTTTTTTTTTTTTTTTTTGCATTTGGCCCACCCTTCCTTTTGGCCGCCTCAGTAACAGATAGGTGCCTATGCCAGTAAG
The DNA here is from genome assembly GCA_028533065.1 of Trachops cirrhosus. Classification (NCBI taxonomy): domain Eukaryota; kingdom Metazoa; phylum Chordata; class Mammalia; order Chiroptera; family Phyllostomidae; genus Trachops; species Trachops cirrhosus. The sequence goes on from CM052539.1 coordinate 33,660,577, forward strand.
TCAGGACATTGTAAGCTGCCTTGACAAACCAAACTGGAAATAGACAATCACATTATGGAAATACCTGAGCAAAAGATTTTAAGCAAATACGCTATTTCCCATGCTTGTCATATCAAACTGCCACTAGCAATTTTTCACAAAGCTCATTTAGTTCAACAATATGACTTAATTTTACTTCAATTTCAGAAATTAGTTATTTGGAGTTTTTTATTTTCTTCTTTTGCTTTTTACACTATTACAGGAGATTATTTGTAGGAGGGGTGACTCTTTCTGCCTCAAGATGGCTGTCGCCTTCAACTGTATGATGATTGAGGGGACAGCACCCCCAGGGCTAGTCCAGCTCCGTGTAAACACAGGGAGACTATAATTTCGTAGATCTGCTTTTATGAGCTCTGCTTCTCAACAATATTTTTTTGTCATAAGAATTAGCCTATCCCAGACTAGTTAAAAATACCTACTAGTTAAACAACTAGTCCTCTCTCCACCAAGTTCTCATTGAACCCCAGAACACGGCTGAGACTAGACTAGGTGAGCAGATGGAAAAGGCATGACCGCAGACACACGTATGTGCACTCAGAGGCCAGCCCCTCTTGACGGCAGATCACCCCCACCATTCTGCAAGGAGGAGCCATCCTGGAACTGACAACCTGATTACATTTTGAAGTTGTGAGATTTCTCACAAAAACATGCTTTCTCTCTGTGGAAGAAATATATAGTGAGCTGGTTTTAACAGCAAAGACTTAGGAGCCAGGATGGAGGGGTGTGATTTCCAGGTTCTCCAATTACTAGTTGCCTTATATGGAGCAAGTTACTTATTTTCCCTGGGTCTCCATTATTGCGTCTGTAAAATGTACATAGTAATGGCACCTAAAGTAGAGTTCTTATGATGATTGAGTTAATATACGTAAAGCTCTTAAAACTGTGTTTTACTCAATAAATATAAGCTATTATTATTAGTTATACTCAATATGCTCTGGAGGATCAGTTATTGGATTTCAGTATTATATCCAAAAAGAGAAATGATTACCTCATCATTTGGCAGGGTTTTTTAAAATATATTTTATTGAGTATGCTATTACAGTTGTCCCATTTTTCACTTTTGCCCCCTTCCACCCAGTACTCTCCACTCCCTCCAGCAAACCTCCCTGTCTTATTTCATGTCCATAGGTCATGCATATAAAGTTCTTTGGCTTCTCCATTTCCTATACTGTTCTTCATATCCCCCATCTATTCTGTACCTGCCAATTTGTACTTCTTAATCCCTGCACCTTTTCCCCCATTCTCCCCCTTCCCCTTCCCAACTGATAAACCTCCAAATGATCTCCATTATCTATAATTCTGTTCCAGTTGCTTGCTTGCTTAGTTTGGTTTTTAGATTCAATTGCTGATAGTTGCAAATTTATTGCCATTTGAATGTGAATACTTTTGATCTTCTTCTTTTTCTTAAATAAGTCCCTTTAACATTTCATATAATAATGGCTTGGTGATGATGAACTCCTTTAGCTTTGCCTTGTCTGGGAAGAACTTTATCTGCCTTCCAATTTGCTGGATAGAGTAATCTAAGTTGTAGGTCCTTGCTTTTCATCATTTTGAATACTTCCAGCCTGCAAAGTTTCTTTTGCAAAACCAACTGACAGTTTCATTGGGACTTCTTTGTAAGTAAATATCTGTTTTTCCCTTGCTGCTTTTAAGATTCTCTCTTTATCTTTAACTTTTGGCATTTTAATTATGATGTGTCTTGGTGTGGTCCTCTTTGGGTCCACCTTGTTCAGGACTATCTGTGCTTTCTAGATTTGAATGTCTATTTCCTTCACCAAATTCGGGAAGTTTTCTTCCATTATTTTTTTCAAATAAGTTTTCAATTTCTTGCTCTTCCTCTTCTGCTTCCAGCACCCCTATGATTCAAATGTTGGTACATCTGAAATTGTCCCAGAGGTTCCTTACGCCATCCTCATTTTTTTGGATTCTTTTTCTTCTTGCCGTTCTGATTGTTTTTTTCTTACTCATGTTCCAAATCATTGATTTGATTCTCAGCTTTATCCACTCCACTGTTGATTCCCTGTAAATCTTTCTTTATTTCACTCAGTGTAACCTTCATTTCTGCCTGGGTCTTTTTCATGCTGTTGAAGTACTCAATGAGTGCCTTGAGCATCCTAACAACCAGTGTTTTGAACTCTGCATCTCATAGTTTGCTTGTCTCCATTTTGTTTAGCTCTTTTCCTGGAGTTTTGTTCTGTTCTTTCATTTGGGCCATATTTCTTTGTCTCCTCATTTTGGCAGCCTCCCTGTGTTTGTTTCTATGTGTTAGGTAGAGCTGCTTGACTCCCTGTCTTAGTAGCACGTCCTATTGTGGAAAAGCACAGCCGTAAGTCAGATGGGGTTGAGCCTTAAGTAAGCACAGGGTGGAGCAATCTGTGTGAACCAGGCTGATGGAGTCTCAGATATGGTGTCACCACTCTGTGTCTCTGTGTGGGGGAGGGCTCAGAAAAGGGCCAATGACTGTTGTCTGGCCTCTGGAGTTTTGTCTGGGAAGAAGCTGTCCCCAGCACTCACCCTGATGCCAGACAGTTCAGTTTCTCCCCATAGGCTACTGGTGCTGTTCCAGCTGCTGCCCCAGTGCTGGAGCCCAGAGGGAGTGAGTCTGCATAAGTCCTAAATCAGTTATGGGCCCTTTAAAAGGAAATACCAGAGTATCCCACAGTTTCTTTGAATGCTCCAAACCCCAGTGGTTTTCACAGCCAGAAGTTATGGAAATTTATCTTCCTGGCACTGGAACCCTGGACTAGGCAGTCTTGTTTGGGACTGGGATCCTTCACTCCCTGGTATCCTTCTTGATTTTTATCCACCACACATGGGTGTGGGACCACCTGTGTCCCTGTGCCTCTGTTTTCCACCCCTCTTACCCGTCTGGATGAATGTGACTACTTTAATTCCTTGGCTGTTGGACTTCCATACAACTCAATTTTCTGAGGATTCTGGATGATAGTTATTTTGCAGTTTAGTTGTAATTTTTGCTATTGTTGTGCAAAGAGGCAAGCTGTGTTAGTAGGCCTCCATCTTGACCAGTGGTGGGTGTTTAATAAATATTTGTGAAATTCCACTCCTTGAAGGGATGACATTTCATAAACACTCTAGCATAAAGGTCGATTAGCATGGGAGAAAGTTGACTGTACTTGTAACTCAGGTGCAAAGCCTGAAAAAAATGAGGCAAGTATTTCTAAGAGTCACTGTTGGCTCAGACAGACCAAGGGATCAGGAGGGTCTCAGGGTCAGGGGAGCTTAAGAGCTGCGCCCACTGATGCTGGGTGGAGCACCGACTGTACAGCAGATGTTGCTCCGGGTGACAAGAAAGTGGGGAAAGAAGATAAATCCCAAGTCAGCCTCCGGGCTTTCCCAGATTAGATCTCTCTGGGTTATTCCAGATCCAAAGATACTGTAAGAGGAAACTGACTGTATGATGAGTCTAACCCGAAGTTGAAGCATAATTAGGTGACATAGATATGGTAACAGAAAATAGCCCGTGCATGCGTGCAAATCCTAGACAGGCACTGCCCATGAGACACAGTAAAGAAAATGACTCAGTGGCAATGCTAAAGTAGACTCTGCTACATATAGACAGTTTCCCTCCTTAGGGAGTGAAAAAAAAATAGAGACAAAATAAATATGACCACATGTAATATGAGCGTGTTATATTATTTTTATACTGAATACTTTAAATTTCTCAGACCTAAAAAAAGGGAAAAGGAAAAGCAGACTTTTCCTTGCTTGTCTCTCCAAAAAAATGAAAATTAATGACATGGAAAACAGATGACATGATTGCCTACGTAGACAATCCAAAGTAATCAACAACAACAAACACTCCTGTCACAAATAAGCGATTACAGCAAGGTTGCAGGATACCAGGTTAGTATAAAAAAGGCAATTGCTTTTTTATATCAGCAATAAACAAGCGAGATTTTAAATGAAAAGCAATACCATTTGCATTAGGACCCCCAAAATGAAATACTTTGGTACAGATCTAACAAAACATGTGCAAGATCTGTACAAGGAAAAATACAAAACTCTGATGAGCAAAACCAAAGCAGAACTAAATAAATGGGGAAACCTTCCACGTTCACAGACAGGAAGACAACATTATCAAGATGTAAATTCTTCCCAACTTACTCTGTAGATTCAACCCAAACCCAACCTAAATCCACACAAGTTATTGTGTGGCTACTGATGGCAGAAACTGATTCTAAACTTTATACAGAGAGGCAAAAGAGCCTCTCTCAATTTGCTGTCAATAGACAACAAAATATTGAAGGAGAAGAATAAAATTAGAGGGCTAACACTATTTGCCTTCAAGACTTACTACTGTTCTTTGATAGAAGAGCACCAGTAATACAGTGAAGCAAAGATAGTCTTTTCAGCAAATGCCATTGTATCAACTGGATATCCATGTGCAAAAAACTATTATTCTAGACACAGGTCTCATACCCTTCACAAAAATTGTCTCAAAATGGATCACAGACATAAATATAAAACACAAAACTAAAGCAATCCTAGAAGATAACATTTAAGAATAAACTTCAATGACCTTGTTTATAGCTATGACTTTTTAGGTAAAATGTCAAACGCATGACCTATCAAAGAAATAATTGATCAACTGAACTTAAAATTAAAAACTCTGCCCTGTGAAAAATAATATCAAGAAAATGAGAAGACAGGCTATAGGCTGGGAGAAAATATTTGCAAATACACATCTGACAAAAAAACTTATAAATAATATGCAAAGAACTCTTAAAACTGAACAATAAAAAAACAATGTAAATGAAAGTGGCCCAAAGACCTTAACAGAAACCTCACCAAAGAAAATACGCAGGTGGCAAATAAGCATCTGGAAAGATCCTCCACATCACGCATCATCAGGGGAATGGGAACACAACAAAGAGATACCACTGCACACCCGTTAGAATGGCCAAAACACGGACACTGGCAACACCGAATACTGGGGCAATGTGGAGCGGATAGGAGCTCTCATTCATCGCTGGTGGGAATGCAAAATGCCACAACCACTTCAGAAGGCAGTCTGGCTATTTCTTATAAAATTCAACATGCGATACAGCATATGATACAGCAACTGCACTCCTTGGCATCCATCCACAGGGGTTAAAAACCTACGTCCACACAAAAACCTGCACACAGATATTTCTAGCAGCTTTATTCATAACTGCAAACCTTGGAAGCAATCAAGATGTCCTTCAGTAAGTGAATGGATAATAAACTGTAGAACAGCCAGACAATGAAATATTATTCAGCATTAAGAAGAAATGAGCTTTCAAGCCATGAAAAAGCAGAGGGTAAACGTAAGTGCTTATTACTAAGTGAAAGAAGCCATTCTGAAAAGGCTATATACTGTAAGATCTCAACTATGTGAGATTTGTGCAAATACACAAGACTATATGAAAAGTTAAAGCTGTGAAAGAAAGAAAAAGAGTGATTAATTGTCGGGGGTTGAGGAGGAGGGTGATAAATAAGCCAAGCACAGAGGATTTTCAGGACAGAGAAATACCCTGTATGATATTACAATGATGGATATATGTCACTATACTTTGGCCCAAACCTTGGAATGCACACCATCAACCTGATGTAAACTATGCACTGTGGGAGATATGACATGTCAACAATGCAGGTGCATCCTTGCTAACAAGCGTACCATTCTGGTGAGTGATGCTGATAATGTGTTGGGGTAACAGACATACAGAAAATCTCTGTATCTTCCTCTCAACATTGCTGTGAGCATACAATTTCTCCAAAAAATGACTTAAAACAATGAATGACTTACAAGGGAACCACCACGACCACAATGAAACAAGGTTTTGACATGCCCACAGTACCTGCTTTCCCAGGTATACATTAACTTTAAAATGTCCACAAAGCAACACTACCTACCTACACACAGACACACACACACACACACACACACACTCCATCTTTCAGAAACACCATATAAAGAAATTTCACTGCAGAGCAACACAACCATCCAACATAAAATCCGGATACCCAATAATCTAGGAATGCATCTATCACTAAACAGCTGGCTCACTGTTCCTTCAGAAAACTTGAAAAATGGTATTTAATGACTGCTCATAGATGCAGTGTGACACATCCCACCCAGCATTTCACTGTAAGGTGAAGAATGTCCTTTGAGAAAGGGCTGAGCAGGGTGCTTGAAGAGAAATCCCCGCTAGTGTGATGGTGACAGCGTCCCCAGCCAGGCAGAGTGTCAGCACTGTAAATGGGGTGAAGCCGCTCAGGCTCTGGAGATGCAGAGGAAAGAGGAACAGATTAATGCTCTCGGGATACTTCCGCTTTTGCCACAATGTTGTAAAGGGCTTGACCCTCTACAGACTGGCAAAGCCTACATAGTAAAGCCAAATGGATGTGGGTTCAAATCCTAGATCTTCTACTTTCTAGTTGTGTGATGCTGTGCAAATTATGCAACCTCCCTGAACCTTGCCTTTCACATATGTCAATGTGGTGGGAAGACTCATTTCCTAAGGACATGGGGACAGTTAAATGAGCTGGCTCCTGTCTATCTCCTGGCTTGTAACAGGCATTTCACATTGGCTCACCTTTACCTCCCAGTGGGGAAAAGGCAATAAATAATTAAGCCAAACTGTCAAGACATTGACAAGTACCTCCACAGATGCATGAGACAGACAGCTTAGCTCCTCCATGGCCAGCTGTACAAAGACTGGACCTCTTCAGATTAGTTAGTGCACAGTAATGAGTACAGTTGGCTGTACTGGGCCCTGAGCTAAGCTCTACATCCTTCATGCCATTTATAATGATTATTACTAATTATTCATATTGCATAGGTGTGGTCACTGCTTAATCCAAGTTTACACTGCTACTAAATGGGAAATCTGGGACTTAAATCCACTTTGTGTGACTCCGGGATCCATGCACCAAGCACTGGGTATGCCGTTGCTCCATCACTGTTAAAGTTGAACAAGGAAAAAATTCTAAAATCACTTGTGGGGAAAATTGCATCAGTGGAGGTCTTCAAGTCAGCATTCTATGTTCCTGCTGTGAAAACTAAACTCTTTCTTATGTTGAAGCACTAACACTATGAGTCTGATGTACAGGTTTGATCAGAATTTACCTTGGCCCGGTCTAACACTGGTCAGCACTTGCCGCATCCCTTTTAAGAACTCAGTCAACATTAGATTGCAGGGCTTCCAATTGATCATGCCAGAACAAGATACTTATTTTACATCTGCTCATTTTCCTTGCCAAGTAGAAAAGCAATTATCTGCACCAATACAAAATATAACAGCTACTTGGACACAATACACAAAAGAATACACACATTATGTCTTAGCATACTGAATGCCTAATAAGAAGGGATTATCACTTTCCATGAAGTTTACATTAATTTCTGTTTTTTGGAAGAAAATCATAAATTGAAGTCTTAAATTCATTAACAGGTATGGATAAGTAGCATAGCTTTTTACTATCACAGAGAAATGCATTCTAAAGGTTCCTGTTAACATTTTTTAAATGTGAGAATTCTTCTAAAATGAGAAAAAAATGTGTAAAGAAAATGTTATATAAGACATGCTCTTAAAAAACAGAAAATACTGAGCAGTCACACATATACAGGATTAATTATGGGAACAATCTTGGAACTACTGCTTTTTCAGTCTCAAAAGTATAATTATTAATATATTAATATCAAATAGATTACTTTTTTAAATCTTCACACTTAGATAATATGTTCCATCGCGGTTTATGATCAGAATCTCCTAAAACCAATTTGAGCATGACACCACATGTAGGAATCAAAGCCCCATAGTATCCCTCCCAAGTTCCTCGATGACAGGGCTCCTGCCTGCCTTCCCCACCTGGTCTCCCACTACTCAGATCCCGAGTCCCACACTCTGCAGGTGCATGGCTCTATGTCCTCCCTCAGGCTGTGCTTTCTGCCTGGAAGGCAGCCCTACCTTTCTTCAGCTCATCATCTCATCTACTAAGACTCCACTTGAGCAGAACTTCCGGACTGGCTAAAATATCCTACCCCGTGCCTCCCATAACTCAGTCCTCATACATCTCTCGTTGTAGGACTCCCCGCTGGGATGTAGGCTAACCCACGCTGGATCAATCAGAGCCTCTTTTTCTGAGAATCTGGAGTCAGGACACGGTCCACCTCTTACTGAGGTTTCAGATGAAAGTGCAGGCAGCCCTTTACTCACCAAATTAAGCAAAGTCACTCTTTAAAATGAGAAAAAAGGAAAATAATATAGATTTGTTAAAAAAAAATAAAAAGAGTCCATGAAGCCCCAAAGAGGTAAAATAATAAATGTTCTGACTTCGCCAGTATCTGTGTCCTGAAACCAGGCTCAGTACTCAGGGTTGGGTGCTGTTAGAGTCTAGGGGTGCTGTGCCTCCTTTCAATATGCACCCCAATTTGTTTAAACAAGTTTAAAAAGTTTTCATTCTTTACAAGAACTGATCCCTAAAATATTTGCATGTAGTAAGTGTTTAATAAATGTTTATTAATCAAATGAATCAACAAACTGTCTCTGAAGAGCCATCAGGAATCAGTTCACAAACGGACACTGTTAATTACATCCATGATGGATGGAGGCGAAACGTGTGAGGCAAAATTTAATTTTTTAGTATCGCCATTTTCCATCAATACATTTCAATTATGTAATGAAGACTTAGGTAGCCAAGAATCCTGGTTGGAAAAGGAAAAGAGAAAATAACAAAATGCACATTAGCAAAATTTCCTGTACAGTCTATTTAGTCACTGTAAGAGCCTCCAGTTTTGGTGTCTCATTTTAGGGTCAACCCACAACTCCCAACAACACGCATGCCAAAGAAATACAGAAATCGAAAGACAAGAGGAAAAGTGATGTCACCATTTCATAAGAATTTGACTGAAATAGACCTTAGAAAGGGTATCAAACGACAGGAGACCACCCTATCATGCCTCCCTTAAGGAAAACAGAAACCCAGGCAAGTAAAATAACTGGCCCAAGTCCCAGAGCAAATCACATCAAAGTAGAATTCAGCTTTCCCACCAACCATGTCATGGCTCCTTATACTACCCCATGCTGCTTCTCATTTTACTACATGCAGCCCAATCCAGGAAACAGCTCTTCACTTAAAGAAAAAAGAATTGGCAATACTACCTTGCTCAAATTCTTCATAAACAGCAATGAGGGACAATGACGAGCATTGTAATTTTCAAGACATCATATTCTCTTGGTCGTTAACTATTATCGCACCTCTATTCTCTGCTTAAAAATATCCGGAGACTGACACCTAATTTTGACTTAATATGAAAGATTTACCTGTCCCGTCCGCTGTAGCTGTAAATGCTGTGCTGTAAAGAAGAGGTAAACAAACTTTACTGATACATGCAGTCTCTCACTGACTGCATGAAAACCAAAAGTGCAGTTTTATAACTAAATAGACAAACTTTTTTAATCAAAACTTTTTTTCTTCGCAAATATAGCATGGATCATAAATCCTTTCACAAAGTCACATTTCTTTCACAATCACAAAGAAAAATTACTTAAGGGAGCCAGATACAGAGCACAAAAGCAATCTACGACAAAGACTTAACTGTCAGGAGCTAAGAGCTCCAGCTGAAATGCTGTGGTTACAGGAGGGTGTGTCTAGCTCTCAACAGGAGACACAAACACTACTCCCTCCACCCAACTCTGGCTGGTTGTTTGGCTTCGGTTGTTTTGTAATTCTCTGAATTATGATATAGTAATTGCCCTCATCCCCTAAAAATCCACACTTATATTCCCTTTTAAAGACTTCACCAACACGTTTAGAGGTTAAATCATTAAGAGCAAATCTTTAATGCCAGACTTCTCATGGAGACGGCTGCCTAGAGTGATTTCAAAATCAATATGCACTTTCCAGATTATATATAAAGTAATAAAGATCATGGTTTGGATAATATGAATAGCATTAAAAATTTATAAATCTACATGAAACACATCTTCCTATATGGGTATAAGGTTGTTTACCTATAAAACTAGTAAATTAAGGTTTTATTTGATTTTCAACCTAATGATCTGTTTATTAAAGTCACGTTTTCTTCAATAGTAATTCTAAATATATCAAATATTTTTAATTAAAAAGTTAACTGTTATTCTCAGAAACTAAGCATATCTTTTGCAACAGCTTATAAATGAGGGTGGCATTCACCACATCAGAATAAGTGTTAACACAGGCATTCCATTATCTTCCGAACGCCACAGAACTTTTCATCAACACTACAAGAATGTTTTTCTTTTATAGTCATTTCCCTCTAAAATATTGTAGGCTTGTGAAAAGAGAGAAAATAACAAAGTATCACAACAAATCATATCAAGACTATACCATTTCCTTTCATAAATACAGCCAAGAAAAGGTGAATGCTATAAAAAGATGTCTGAACAATAATTCTTCCACAGTGACTCTGGCATAAAATAAGCATGGTGGTGGGGGAAGCTAAATCATAGCACTACCATTTCTAAAAAGCTACCAGTAAAAGCTGTATTAAGCTCTTTCTGTGTAGTAACTCATTTGTTCCTGAAAATACCTCATGGAGTAGATACTAGTATTAATTGCCACCTACTCCTGTGAAAACTGAGACACAGAAAATTGAAGTAATTTGCCATAGAGCACATCTACCTGGTAAGCAGTAGAGCAGAATTAGGTAGTCTGTATGAGTCTACGCACTATGTGAACGTCTACCTCATAGGTTTTTGCAAGAATTGAAACTATAAGCTGCATGTACAACCTATGACATGATTCCTGGCTGCTGGTAAGTGCCCACTCCACAGGAGCTACAGAAGTACCCAAAATGCCGATTGTTGGTGAAAATCAGGACCATGATGCTAGCTTCTGAACTATAAGAGAACTGTCAAATCATTTGTATTTCTATGATTTTTTTTCCTTCTGCTGGACTAAAGGTCCCTCCAAACTCTTCTTGAATTTAAAAAAAAATATTATTTTTAAGCATGTGTATTTTTAAGATTTAATCTACAAAACAGCACCAGATCAAAATGTGCATCAGACAATTTTCAAAGCAACAAACTGAAAATACCACCAGTATATCTGAAACCACCATGATCTATTGCCTGGCAGAGAATAATGTTCTTATGAAAAAATTTATATATACCCCGAATGTTTGCAATGGTAAGAGGAACGAATATTTTTTTATTACAATCACTCCACAACCTCTCAGCAGCCTATCTTAGAAAAGAGAAAGAGACAAAAATATTAATCTGGATGACAGTGGCATTAACTAAAAGAGCAAAGAAATCTGCAGCCAACTCCCTACAATGCCCTAAGCACCCTAGCTGTATTCCGCAAAAGAAGGGAGAAATGCTTGCTGGCCCTGAAGTCCCCCAGCCTCTTAACCACACAGGACAGAAGTAGAGTATCCCATAGGGTGGCTGCTGAGCAGATGAAGAAGCATGGGACCAGGATCTTCTAAGCAGCTACTGCAGCAGTGACAAAACTGCATGCCAACCAGAAATGCCTCCATTCTGAGAGTTTTCTCTTTTAGCATATGTGCATCTGGTTGGAAAGCAGATGCCTGAGCCTGATTGCTCTACACTGAGAAAGCAAAGAACTTATTATCCACCGACTGAAATTCACAGGGGATCCAAGAGTGCTAACAACTGCTACCCAATCAAGATTAAGCAGAATGAACCAAGGGCTGTCAGCAGTTAGGAATTCTACCAACTGCTATCCATAAATTAAAAGAAATGTTGCCTACTTACATGTGATTTATTTGGAAGCTTTTAGTGCTAAATTCTGAAAGAAGCCAAGGAACGTTTTTTATTGAAATAGTCCATTTCAGTGCTGAGTTCAGTTCAAGAACCAAAGCAGATTTCAATAAGCTCTCAGATAAACTCATCAAGGTAGCTCCTGCTTTACCACACACTCTAGTCAGTGAAGCTCAAAATATTTACATGCTTCTCCAAGTCCCCTGACTTTAATTACCTCACAGTTTCACTTTAGGGCCAAAACTGGCTCAGGAAGAATAACATCACTCTCAGCTAATTGTTAGTAAATAGTAAGAGGAAATAAAAAACTCTCAAATTTTCCATCAACAAACAGGGAATACCTTTCTGGTAAGCTCTATATTTACGAAGAGCTACTATAAAGGAAGTTGGGAAACCAGCCTCGGTAAATCAACCCACCGAAGAACATTAAAGTCACATTAATGACACTATCCCAATGAACACAATTCATAATTAAGAAGCCTGCCCACTCTTACTGACACAGTTTATTTTTTTAAAATAACGTTTTAACTTAATGAAGGTGGTTTCTGTTCTTAGCGTGGATTTATCATTGAGGTTTACACCTACATTGAATTTTAAGTAAGGGAGGGGATTTATTAACGTGAACTCACAAACTTCACTTCTAACTGTGGGATGGGCTTATATTAACTCCACACCTCCTGAAAGCGGCAGCTAAGTGAGACTGAAAATGGTACATGTGAGATCAGTCAACAGAAAAGGTGTGTGAAATGGGGGGGTGGGTACAGGACAACCCAGTCATTCATCAGTGATACAGGCTTTCAACACAGGTTTTTTTCTGTCACCTCCAAGTCTCACTTCACTTGCTCACTAATTTCTCTCACATGAGGTGATTTAAGGTGATTAATAGGGATCCGAAACACATTTGCCCTACTCATAGGATCCTGTGTGTGAAATAAAAGTTCAAAATCCCACTTCAGGAGTTCAATCCGCACGACATTGCTTACTTTGAGGAAAAGAAGTGTAATGCGAGATCTACAGAAATAAAGCACCTAAAATATCAGTTACCCACTCCATCAGCAAAGTCAAAATATTTAAACGCCTCCCTAAGTCTCCTGACTCTAATTTCCTCACAGGTTCACTTTCATGTCAAGTTGTTCTCTAGTCCTAAACCTGTCTTCGTTTCTGGATTGCATGCCTACATCCAAGGTATTTACAAGAAAAACTTTTAATACCCACCGAAGTGAAAAATCTAACCACTGTCTCATCCACAAATGTGAGCCCATTTTAAGTAAAAATACCATGAGCATCATCCAGCTAAGTTCCATGAGGGCAGGGCTTTGTTTACTTCTCGGCCAAAAATGGTGTCTGGAACATAATAGGTGCTCAGTAAATACAGTTGAATGAATAATTCATGACAGACCCTATGGGGTAGCAGAAAACAAAGGAAATGAGCAAGAATTTGAGGCAAGAACTCTCTTCTATGCCTATTTTGATCACTGTTATTTAAATATTAAATCAATGAAGTATACATGAGAGAAAGACTCTAGATACACAGGCATTTCCATATAGATGAGTTCTGAAGGTACGACTTCACGCAGAGCTCACTGAGCTTTCTAATGGAAAAGAGGAAGTGGCACTTGTTTGATTTTGACTAAATGAAGAGGGTAGGGAGAAGGAATGTTTACATACAAAACATTTTTCATTTCACATGGAGTAACTGAGTAAAAGACAGTAGCAACTGAAATTTCATTGAATTCCACAGCATATACCCTAAGTCCTAGGTTTTTCATTGCACTTTCTACTTATATGCCAATCCACTAAATAAATGACTTGCTGTAGGTTTGTTCCCTGGAGTGGGATTTTTCCTTATGTATGGCAACTTCTGAAAACATTTTACCTAATGGTATTTGGCTAATGTTTTGCCAGTCTAATGCCATGCATGCAATGCAAATACATACTAGCAAATAATATTGAAGTTCAACCCCCTCCCCAAGAAAAACCCCATCCCACACAAACTCACTCCCTGCCTACACACTGAGGATGTACCATTTTCACAATGCAGCCTTGTGTCCAGAAACCCATGCAGGAATGGTACCAGTCATAACACTAAACTGCTAATAATGATGCTGCTGGATGCCATGCGATGGACGGCCACTCTGTGCCAGGCACCTACCTACAGGATTATTTCATGTGCTATAGCCTTCAGTCCTGACTGCCAGTCTGAAAGTAAGGTACCACTGTTACCCTACCTGTCCCCCTGCCCCCCTCCCCCCCACCCCACTTCTTGAGGTGAGAAAATTGAGGCCCCTAGAGATAAAAGATAAAATAACCTGTCCAGGATCAAGTAAGCGAATGAGCCATGATTTAACCACTGCCTGTGGAGATCTTAAGAATTAAGATAACATTGCCTCTTTGAACTTTTATTTGCTTTACCTGATTACCTTCTGACAAAACAAGCAGAGCTTTCAAAATTAATTTTAATACCAATTAAATTTATACTCCAATATATGCCCCAGTTTCTTTCCAAAAAGGGAAAATATCTGACAATTTTCCTTCTCAAGGAGGGATAATGGTCCTCCCACCTACAAACAGGTTAACTTAGCAAGACTCTGACCCAGTTCCAGCTGTGCTGCATATTGCTCTCCAGGCATCTTTTTTTTTTTTTCTAAAATAGCCTGGGGCTCAGAGTGGAAAAAGAATAAAACATTACCTACTAAAGCATGTCATCTAATTAAATGTATTAGCACCAATACCATATGTTAAAGCAAGTCAAGAAGTGCCTAATTTTGAATGCTAGGATGGCTGCGTGGATCTGTCTACCCCTAACAGTTCAACGGGGAGGCCAGCTCCCCAGAGAATGATACCAGTGACTTCCTCATCCCCAGAGTGAAACCCTTGCCCAGGACTATGGATTTCAGAGTCCAGGAAATGGGCAAAGCACAGGGTCACACAGCTTGAGTTCCAACCCTGACTTTCCCACTTACTATGTAAATATGGACAAGGTATTTTAACCTCTAGATCTCCCATTTCCTCTTGGTAATGAGAACTAAAATATCTACCTTAAATGCATTACTATGATGGTTGCATGGGATGCTGTATGGGAAATCCTAGCCCAGTCCTGGTACCCAGTAGATGAATAACGGATACAAAACATTCTTCCTCCCCTGGAATGTTCTTTTTCACTGGTGTGTGATGGCTGACTCACTGGCTTGCAAGAAATGACTATTAAGTTTTAAGGTATTTTGCAAGCCAGTTATTAATTATAGCCATCACTGAAAATTAAATTATATATTTGTAAATGTTTTCCTTATTTATTTTTAGAGAGAAGGGAAGGGCTGGAAAAAGAGAGGGAGAGAAACATCAATGTGTGAGATATACATTGATCAGCTGCTTCTTGCATGACCTGAAATGGGGACATGGCCTGCAACCCAGGTATGTGCCCTGACTGGGAATTGAACCAGAGACTTTTTGGGTCACAGGCTGGCACTCGATCCACTGAGCCACACCAGCCAGGGCTGAATATTAGATTATATTAACTTTAAATTAATATTATTAAAAACATAGGTGACAAATACTCAGACCTCATCACTGCCTACTAGTTTACATCATTGTACTGTTATCTGTGCTGTTGAGGTTGTTACGTCTACCATCCATCAGGCAGTGGGAATACTGCACAACGGTGGGCTCTGGCACTTCTCCCCCAACTCCACATTCCGTGATGTCATGTTTGTAGCTGAAATAAACTACAAAGGACTGGTTCATGTGGGAACTGGCAAACACAAGCCAGGACTGCACAGCTTTGGAAGCCAGTTATTAAACATTCACCAGCACACCACTGGTATTCATATTTCATCATGTTCCTTTCCACACCAGCATCTTTCATCTCCACTCTGCACAAGTCAACCACATATAGACCCATGCCCATCAAATTTAAAATAAAAATAAAAACGGAAACCTAACCCCCTCCAGTTTCCAGCCTTTTTCTCCATTCTTTCATTGCCAAAATCACTGAGTCTATTCTATGTATGCTTAATTCCAACACTTTTCACCATCACCTCATTAATTTAGTCATTTAACAAATATTCGTGCAACTATCAGCCAGACACTGTGAAAGGAGCTGGAGATAGAGACATGAGCGAAAACAAGCATAGCCTCTGCCCTCAGGGAATCACAGCCATTCCAGCCTGACTCTGTTCCACCTTGAAAGTCTACAACTCTCTATTAACTCCTCTTTTCTCCTCCTTTTCTTCCTTAAAAACAATTTATAATTTCCCCAAATGTTTACCTTCCTCTCCTCCATGGCCCTCTCCATAAAAGTCAAGATTTCCTCAATGTTTTGACTGTTTATCCCCTTCTGTTTAAAGAATTTCATATACTACTGTGATTTTATCTTACCCCCAGCCCTCAGAAAACTTATTTCTCCCCTTGACTTTCCATCTCAGTAATTGATACCACCATCCACCCAACTGTGTAAGCCCAAAATCCCCAAATCCCTATTTCCTTCCTTTCCTTCACCCCAAACACCAGCAAGTCATGGTGGATCTGTATCCAAAAGATATCCCACATCCACCACATCTGTTCACCCCAGTCTCAGTCACCCTCAGCCAACACCCTTCTTTCTCCCTCAGTCTGCATAAAACCTCTTAACCCCTTCCCTGCTTTATTCTTATCCCCAACATCATATGCCAAGATGAAGCCAGAATGTTTAATGTAATCATTTCTCACCATATTAAGATAAAAAAAAAAAAAAAACAACTCCAAAGTCTTTCCATTCCACTAAGATTAAAATTAAAACTTGCTTCCGTGGCTACCACCACTCTTCATTTCTGGGCCCTGCTCACCCCATGACCTTGCCTTTCCAATCCCCACTTGCTCATTATCCCAAGTCTGGAAACCCTCTGGCCAGATTTTTGCAGGGCTAACTCTTCTTCTCACTCAGGAGGATGCAGGAGGCTTTCTGTGACCAATCAATGCAAATTTGCCCTGGCCAAACCCCTCATCCCTCTCCATCACACTGTTTATTCATTGTTGGTTATTTAGTTCCGTCTTCTCCTACTAGAAAGGAAGCTTCGCAAGAGCAAAGACCTCATCTTCCTTATTTACCAGGACGTTCCTGGTACCTAGAACATGCCTGGCACGTGGTACATACCCCATGGGTATTTCATTTAAAATAGATATTTAATGAATGAGTGGAACAAGATACAAAAGAAATACAGGAAAGGTGGGAATAGTGGGAAACAAAGACTCTGAAAAAGAGAGAGTTTTCTAGAACTGCACAGAAAAATAAGAACAGCAGTCTGAAGGAATAAAGTGCTAACAGTATGAATTGAATTTCCATCTTTATTAAATTCTGTCTTGCCCATGGCTTGTGCTATTTTGGAGGCAATCTAATTCAGTGAGCACCTGTTCTGATAAATCTATGCTAGTTTTCATGGCTAGGTCAAAATATTTTTAAAAAGAAAGAAAATCCCATGCTTTAAAGATTTTCCCACATCCTCAAAACATTTCAGAGAGGCAGAGTCCCCCGGCTTTTTCCCATGCTTGTGCTGTCATAAATTCCTATCACACACAAAGAGCAGGAGAGGGAGCAGGCAGAGCGAGCACTCTCTCCTCCCCCAGAAAACCAGCTCAAGGTTCTTCCACCAGGAAAACAAAAAAACTGTTTATTCTTAATTGAGTCTTCATAGATCCACCCCTCACCCCCTGCTTTTAAGTAACAGCAGATAGCAGGGTTTTTTCCAGCTACTCCTTTCTTATCTGGACTACTACAGGGAAAAAAGGGAAGGAGGGAGAAGGGAGAGGGGAAGGAAAGAGGGAGGCAGAGAAACAAGGAGAGAGGGGGAGGTCAAAACAACAGACTCAGGCCTTCAGTTTTCCTATCAACTCCTGTGGGTGATGCTGGATGGTGAAAACGCACACAGTCAAGAAGCCCAGCCCAGTACCTCATCATGGACCACACAGCTCGAGGAGACGCTGGGAATCCACTGCTTTTGGGTTCTGGTGGCAATGGGGAGTGGCAGCCACTCCAAGCTCCTCTGTGAGGGAACCGCTGCTGCTTCCCATTCTCCCGGAGAGGGTGCACTGGCAGTGAGGAGGGCTGGGGGCTCCCAGGCTGCTGTGGGCTGCACTGATGGATGACCCCATTGCTCCTAAACAAAGTCAAACGAAAGACAAGGCTGGCAACAAGAAATGGCCGTCCCCTGTCCCACCCCAAAGTCCTGCTCCGGGAAGCAACCATTCTCAAGCATTTTAGCTCTGGTTTCTGGTATGAATCGCAGTATTTTAAAAATAACATAATTATAATGTATTTTTGATTTTAGGACTTAGTAATACACTGACTTCCTAATACAAAAACCTAGGACTCTGTCCTTCTTACATGGTTACCCCCCAACACACCCTGTTCTTCACCCCTCATTCTCCAAATACATCTCTCTCATAATATTCAATTGAAGTGGTATTCAGCATTTGCATAATTGTGGTCTTATAAAATACAGCTGGTCCATACAAAGTACTGTGACTACGTTTTCCTTTCATGAGTCCTCTGAGATAAATATATAAATTCATAACCACTGGATGGGCAAAACAAAAAGTCTGACACTATCAAGTGATGGTGAGAATGTCCAGCACAGGGACCTGAGACACTGCTACTATCACTTCAAGAGCTGTGTCTCAACATGTGACGACACAGTGAACACGCACCGACCTGTGGCCCCAAGAACTCCACTATGGTCTGTCCCAGAGAGTCCCACATGCATTTGCACAAGAAACTCCATTGAAACGTAGTTTACAATAGCAAAAAATGTGAAAATAATCTATTTTCCAACTGTATAACAATGGGTACATAAGTTGGGATAATCAAATACCATATAACAGTTCTAATGAATGAACTATAGCTATTGTATCGACAATGATGTGCCTTAAAGCCTAATGTTAAACGAAAAGCAAAGCAAGTGATTAGGGACTAGGGTCAGGGAATGCTAATCTCTGCATGTTGGAAACTATATCCTAATATTTAAAAAATAAAGAGAAAAAGAAATTTAATTTTCAGGAGCTCATCTTTCACTAAAAATTATTTCTTCCTAAAGGTGATATCAAATAAAAGAAATCCCATTCCATTTGTGTGGTCCACTTCAAATTTAGAAATGATTTGCTCTTCATGTAGGAAAGTGCTCCCAACATTTGTTTCTGTTACTGTCTCTTTCCCACTGCCCAAATCATACAAGGAAAGATCTCTAGAACAACCTAGTGCCAAGATATTTTATTCTAAATGAGCAAATAAAGTGAGGGGTAGATCCCTAAGAGTTTGCATAAAACCGTGTGTGTACATTATACTGGGGGAAGGGGACATAATTTGGTGAGCTTCTCAAAGGGGTCATGACCCCCAATAAGTACACTCAGAACCTCTGAGCTGGTCTCATGGTACGAATTCGAGGCCAATTCCTGAGCAGCAGATGTTCTGGGAGGTATTCCTCTCACGGAGGCCGAGGTGTTCAGGGGCAGCCCTGTGACTCTGGAGTCACAAGGAGAGGGGTCCTAATCCTGGCTCCTCTCATGGTTGGGTGACTCTGGAAAGGTTACTTTCTGTGCCTCTATTTTCTCCTCTGTAAAATGAGGGCAACAGTTGGGAGCATTGTGCAACTTCATACCTGTAAATAGCCTGGCACACGCGATGCCTGGCACATGGCCAGAACTCAAGAGACAGTAACCATCACGGACCAGGTCTCCCTGTTACATGCTCTGGGCTCCGTCTCACCACGTGCACAGCTGTAATCAGTTACTCATGTAGTTACTTATGAAATGTCTGTCTCCCCCACTGACACATGCTCTTTGAGGGAAGGAATCTTATCTCCCAGGTACAGAATGAGTATGTGTTGAATGGGTGGACAGAAGGATGAAGGACAAAAATGAATGTCTCCGCTTATGCAGAGCTGCTGGTTTTGAGAGCTGGGTTACTTAAAAGAAGTCACAGATTATGATCTCTGCAACTTCTGAGCTACATACCAGCATATGATTCCTCCCATAGAACTTCTAGCAGTTTATGATGAAGGTCAAAAGAGATTACTAAAGGAACAGAAGAGATAATTATCCCCTTTGCAAATAGCTTGGCTTGCCCTGGCCAGTATGGGTCAGTTGGTTGGAACACTGTCCCATAGACCAAAGGGTAGTGGGTTCGACTGCTGGCCAGGGCACATGCCTAGGCTGCAGGTTCATCCCTGGCTGGGGTGCATGCCAGAGGCAACCAATCGATGTTTCTCTCTCACATCACTATTTTCCCTCTCTCTCTCTCCTTCCCTTCCCCTCTCCCTAAAATCAATAAGCATGTCCTCTGGTGAGGATTTAAAAAAAAAAGAAAGAAATTGGATGAAGAAGAATGAACTGTAGGCAACACTGGGACAGAGAGTCCCAAGACCATAGGAGAGACATGGCTTCAATAATGAGGCTAAAATGGCTCTGGACTGGACCAAAGGCGAGGGTCTGCAGTCAGTTGTCACGTCTTTCTGCTGTCAGTGAGGCAAAGCAGAAAGAAGCTAGGAGGCAGAGGCAAAAAGGATGCAAGGAAAAAGTGAAGAAAGTGGGAAGCAAGAGAGGTTCATAGGTTGCTCTCAAAAAAAAAAACAACAAAAAAAACAGTGAGCAATGCAATTATGCCTATCAGCTGAGAGGATATAGAGGAAAGACATCCTCATTCAAGCAATGGGAGATTCTTGGGCTCACAGCTTTCTTGGCATAAGCTTAGGTCAAAATGGTAACTGGGTTCCTTCCTTTCGCAACCCTCTGAGACTCACAGGGAGTCGACAGAGCACTCAATTCTATTTGAATGATATCCAAGTACACCTAGGCAGGAAGGTGATCAGAATTTAATGATTAATCTCACCTTGTTGCCACTCAATAGCCCTGCTCTTATCTTTATGTCAAGAAGTATAAAAAGACAGGGAATAGAATAAAAACACAGGATTTTTAAAAAGTAAAATTCTCCATTGGACAAGGCAGAAAAATAAACACATTTTTAATAGTTCAAAAGTAAGAACATTAAATTTTCTGAAAAACGGGATCTGTGTGTCATCGTGTTGTTAGTAATTATAAATTTGACAGAGGGAGAAAATTATACTATGTGTTTGAACTTGCCTTAGTCATTCTTATCAGCTACAGACCACAGGGCAAAATGAATGTGCCTTAAATTTTGGAAATGAAACTGGGCTACTAAATAAACTTGTTCTTTGATTTGAGTATGATGCTCAAGTATTCCTGTATCGTTTAGGCTGGCCCATTGTGACATTTCAAAACGAGATTCCCAAGACTCCCAGATAACAACACGGACTCTCTAGAGCAGACTCCGACTTAGCAGGGCCCTTTGATGGATCACTCTCATTTTCACACACAGAGTCAAGGTGAGCTGTTAACAAACGGTTTCCACTCACAACCACTTCTCCATGTGAATCAAAATTTCTCAGTGGTTTGCAACCAGAAGATATTGCTAATATAAACTTGTAAGTCGCATAGATCTTTTCAATTCCTCATTTGGGGCTCACAAAAATTTTATAGTCCCCACTGATTTGTACAAAAACATGAATGAAGAGTTTGAACATATATAATAGATTTATCTTAATGAAATATGATTTGTTTATTATATTATGGCCTAAGGTGAAGTTATGTTTAACAAAAATGTTATACTTTATTTTAATGAAAGTTTGAAAACTATTTATTTAAGTACTTCTCTGCAATGCACTGCTTGATATCAAGACATTCAAATGACTTACGATTTCTCTTGCTTGTGAGACAAGGAAAAGAGGTCATAAACCAAGCACACTCCAAACACAGTGATGCCCGTCTCTTTCACCAGCATGGCGCAGGTCCCCAGAAACAAACCAAGCAGCAAGAAGAAGGGAGAAGCCGTGGACGGGAAACAGTCCCCAACGCAGCACTGGTCCACACTCCTGAAAAACACAGTCGAGATTCTTCTCATCTAAGAGACACCACCTTTTAACAATAAGATCTAACATCAATTTCATTGTATTCTAAGTAGGAAGGTGAACAAAGATTTCTTTAAGAATAGAATCATTTAAAATTACAAAGAAAAAAAGTAAGTATCTAATATTGATTTGGATACTTAAGGTATATGAAAATCATGATAAAACCTGGCATATAATAAATGCTCACAAAAAAAGCCATTTAAAATGCTACCATAGAGATAAATTTAGTGACATGGAAACATGTTTAAGTGAATACATTTTAAGTGAGTAACAAAGGTTACACTAAGCCACACACATGAACTCTGGAGCCAGGTCTCCTCAGTTCAAATTATCGCTCTGCACTTAATTAGCAGGGTGAATATGGAGCAGGTTACTTTGCCTCTCTGCCTCAGTTGCCTAATCTGTGAGATGGGATCATAGTGTTGGAGGGAGGATTCGATGAGTGATTTATTACATGTTAAATGCTTATCATCATTATTATTTTAGCGAAGGTATTTAATATGCTTTTGTACACGAAACAAAGAAATCAGTGGAGATATACGAGTATATATAAACATACATACACACCCAAAACATAATCATCTTTTCACTCTGTGACGAAAATACAGATGTTTTAGCTTTTTCTTCTCTTCTGCCTACTCTGTATTTTTAAATTCATGTTCCATGAGGACGTTATTAGATAAAGGTTTTTCTCAATATGATTTCCAGCAGGGACTTTCCAGAGCCCTCCAGCAGTGTGAGGTCTGTCTGCATCTCACAAACGGAAGCAGCCCTGCAGGAAGAAGCGTCACTGAGCCTTCAGTGGGCGCCACACCCGCCTGCTCCTACTCCTTTGAAGTAAAGGCCAATATTCCTGTGGCTATGATGTCTTACCCTGACTCTTATGTCTTGGAGCAGTCGCATAAAATTATATGCCAAATTTGCAGTAGGTCTGAACTCTTCTTCCATGCTAGTCTGGAGCCTCAGTTGCTAAAGGTGGGAATGGCAGGCACACTAGAAACCAGGACTAGGCTTGTTATCACAGAGATGTGGAGACAATGCAGGCTTAATCATGTTCCCAAATATATCAACCACACGGAAAGGGCTCCAAAGAACAAGTTCAATCTGGTTCTAACACCAGACTAAACAAGAAACCATTGTTGAATTGGATTTATACTGTTAAGATTTTTTACACCTTTATACATGAGTGGCAATGCTGTGGGAGGTCACCAAGCCAGGAATACAAGACTGGTACTATACTAAAAAGCTCTTCACTTTACTAAAACTTCATAAGACAATTCATTTCAGTCTTGATCCAAAGTCTAAATTGGTTTACAATAGGGTTTCATAATTTCAGCACTATTGGCATGGTGGGGAAGAAGATTCTTTATTTTAAGGGCTGCCCTATACATTGTAGGATCCTTAGTCTATCAAGTTGTGACAAGCGAAAATGTCTCCAGACATTGTCAAATGTCCCCTGCTGGAAGTAGGTGCAGATTTGCCACATATTGGGAACCACTGGTTTAGAACAGTGTCCCTCAGAGCCACTGGGCTTTCTAAGAGTGTAGAACAACATCCCTCCACGAAGGAGGTCAGCATGGTTCACTGGCCCCTTTTCTCAGGGCCATGCCATGAGCCATTTGCCCCCATGTACATGTTCTTTTCACCCTACCTCTTTCTCCATCCGATTACATCACCACTCAGGTGAGAACCTGATCACACTGCAGGGAAAGAGGCACCATAATTAAAAAATTGTTTTATTGCATTTCAATCTCCCAAAGCAAGAAGCTGCTGTATATTGATGAAAGGATATGTAAATTGGAAAACCACAGTTGAGAAAACTGCTTTCAATTCAGCCTTGTTTTAAGCTCTGAGCTACTTTAATGAGGATAAGGAAGCAAAAAAAATTAGGACCAAAATGAAAAGGAAAAATCAAACAAATCATAGGCAAATAAGAGAGAAGACTACATCCCATATATTTTGGCTCAGAGCTAAGATTCCAAAATCCACTCTCAGTAAGAAACTATAATTAAGAGGAATCAAGGAGCAAGAGCTTGTCTTCCTGGTACCGGGAGGGCAGTTCCTACAAAAGGCTATGGCAGGGTTCGGAATGTAGCTGGAAGAGCGAACACCTCGCTGTTGGTAAGGAGAGGATTTTCTGTGCTGTGTCTCTGGGAAGCTCTCTGAGCATTTCAATGCCCAGAAGCCTCCTTCTTCTCTCAGGCAGAGGCCCCGCGCTTACACACGTGCATGCGCGCACATAGCAGAAATCCCCAGGGACAGCATGACTATAATCACAGAAAAGGACATTCTTAGCTCTACCTACCTATTGTAGGAGAGAAAGGCCAACAGAAACAGCAGGCACGCCAACACGTCCGCTCTGCCGACGATTCCGGCCACCTAGAATGTTTGAAAAATACAAAATAAAAACCTCAGAAAAAACTTCCAGAAAACCATTACAGAAATTTATTGGCTTTATGTAGGATATAATAAAGTGGGGAGCACGCTGTTCTTCAAATTCCGACATATGACTAACCACCTCTGGTTATCATTTATATTTAATAATACATTTATAGGAGGAGCAAAAGATGAAGGAAGGGCCAGGATTTTCAAGTTTAACTTCATTTTTAACCTTTCTTCTATAGAAAGGTTAACTCACAGCAGCCAAATTTATTCATTTATTGGTTTATTCAAAGATATTTTTTGAGCAATGACTGAGTGCAAGACACTGTGCTAGTCTTTGGGCCCTGGAGCGTGAATGGAGCCAAGGGCATTTACACAGCACTGGGGAAATGAGCTGAGGGATCAATAACTCTGATAAGAACAGGAATGAGTGTAAACTCATCACTGCTGTGTGCGAGTGTATGTGCATGTGTGTATTTCTTAGCTCTGCCACTGAAAGGGCCTAAAAGCAAATACACCAGGGGCAAAGAACCCTCTAACTCACTAACAGAGAGCCATTCCTCCTCTACCGAGAACACGGACTGCAGGGCTGCGCTGAGAGGTAAAGAGAAGCTTGTTAGAAAGGAGGAAAGTGTTCAAAAAATGACAGGTATGTGTCAAAAGGACACAGAAGCTAGTGACGAGCCACAGACCAAATACAAGACAATTGGCACATCAAAATAAACATGGACATTAAAAATTATAAACCATTGAAAAAAAGACATTTGAGAGTGCATACTGATAATAAATTATGGATGGATGGATGAATACACGTATAAGTTCCTTTATATATACAGGGAGAAAATGAGTGGAAGGGAATGGACAGCTCGTCCTTACGTTAAAAATCCAGTTGATGAATGTAGAAGGAGTAGTGCAGTTGGGAAACAGCCATTTGCTTCTTCACATGAGTAAAGAGTGGCTCGATCAACAAACATCACAAAGTATCAAAGCACACTAAATCGAAGGTATGAAAGTTTAATGAGGCACAAGATATTTACAGGGTTCCAAACCATTTCCTCACTGATTACTTATTAGCTGGAAATTTTTTAAAAAAATAATTATACAATGGAAAAACGTGTTGCACTGCATTACATGTTGGTGAGGGAATAAAACAACCTCACCAATCAAGGGCAAATGGACATGGCATGCCGCTGTCTGGGACACCCTGAAGGACACATCACCTGTATAGTCTGCTGGTCAGGAACACACAACCTGAATATAATCGTGAGGAATCACAGGACAACCCAGGATGAGAGCATTCTACTATAGTACACAAATTAATATGTATTTTCTACTAATAAAGTATAAAATATAATAATTCTATATTATTTTATAACATTAAATTTACATCTTAATATCTTCTCACTTATGGTATATCTTGATTTACTAATTATATCACAACTCATTATAATCTAATATATCATAATATAATATTGTATATATTATTATATATTACAGGTATATGTTGTACTTAAGTAATATACTATATATGCATACATTATGTATTTATATTTTGTATTTTATCTTTACATATTTCTAGATTATGTATTGCATAAATATATTTGTGTTTAATATTATAAAATGGTAATATACTATACAATTAAAGAATATAATAATATTAAATATAACAGTGCATTATATATTTATATTTTAGTTGTGTAATATAGCATATATAATACTATGGACTTCAAAGTTATAAAAAGTATAATATTGATAACATTTTGTTATATACATGCTAACATAAATTTTAAATTATGTTTAAAGCTATATATTATATTACTGAAAGACATAAAGACTAGTAGCTGTTCCAAACTTAAGGAGACTGAAGAGAAATCATGATTAATGGCCTTGGTTTTAGAATATACAACTAAATTATTGAGGGGTAAAGTGGCATGAATTATGCAACCTGCTCTCAAATGCTTCAAAAAACAATATTTTTATATGTTAAGAAAGAAAGGGAAGAAGAATGATAAATGTGGCAACTTTTGAAAAATTGGTGACTCTGGGTAAAGGGTATATGGTCATTATATTTTTTTAAAGTTTGATATTTTTTAAATGTGTTATTCAAGAACAGGCCAAAATGGAATAGAGGTAGGGACAGAAGGCTATCTATAAATTTTTGTATTACTTCACTACTTAACATGTGTGTGAATGTCTCTTAATTTTTTTTTAAATCCAAGAAAGAAAACTGTAAAGAAAGAAAATGAGGTACGGTTCAAAGAATGTTCCAAAGAAAAGGTCACATATGAGCCGGATCTTAAAGACCAGGAGGAGTTCACAGGGAAATGAACTGGGTTAACATTTCAGGCACAGAAAATAGCGTCTCCCAAATTACACAGGACCTGAAGTCACAGTGTACTGGAGACTCAACCAACAATTAATAGCAGAAAATAGTCTCCTGGGAAATGTTCCTATAAATATCCTCGCATAATGAGCACACCTTGCAGTCATCACGGAGAAGCAGGGACACACGCCTGGAGTGAGACTCTCCCGGCGCTGGAACATAGACTCCCCTTGCCATCTGAGCGAGACCTAACTTTGTTATGTTTAATCTCTGAGATTTGGTTTTATTACCTTTAAAATGGATATGACACCGCCTATCTCATATGACTCCTGTAATTAACGAGATGATACATACAAAGTGCCCACCCAACACGGGTGCCCTTCTTTCTCCCTCTTCCCTGCAGAGAAATGGGATCACACTCTTAGCAATGAGACAGGACACTCTGTGTGGATTACAGAAATCATCTTTTTACCTTAAGGATTACATATATTATGGTTTAATTTAACTTTATTAGATAATCTAATATATCTATTAGTTAAATAGAAATAAAAGTAATTCAATTACATGCCTGCACATAGATTGATAGCAAGTCACATATTGAGAAAAATTCTACTTTAATTTAAATCAAGAGACACCTGGACATGGTCAAATAATTTCATTGGCAGTACAGAGTTGAAAGCTATTACCTAATGGGGCTGCTTGGACCACATACTGTTCGTTGACCTGTTAATCTATGACAAATTTGAGTGCCAAATCGAGAAGACTGCATGACTCAAGGGAGGTAGGCAATAACAATGTGGTGTCACCTCAGTGTCAAGGCCCAGCTCAAACTCACCATCTGTAAAGCAACAATTAATTGCACATGGTTCACCGGTAAAGTCCAAATCTGCTCAGTGTATACCACTGCCTCTGTGAGCATGGAGCTCAACATCAACTGTGAGGTCTTCTGAGGGTTAAACAGAGAGCCCAGCTTGCCAGCAACAAAGTCTTTGGATCAGGCCAGGCATCTGGGTCCAGAGGGACACCCATCGTAGCACAACTAAAGGGGCCAACTCAAACAACAGCAAGACTTGCAAGCTGATATTGGGTGTAGCAAGCTGGAATGAGGCAATCATAAGCTAGGCAAGCATAACTAATGCATTAAAGGCACCTGAAGCCCTGCTTCTCGAATTGCAGCCAGTTAGTGCTGCTGGGAAACAGCAGCAGCAGAATATGCCAGCTGGATGTGTCCCGATATAAAGAATGCAGTGTCCCTTGGAGCAGGTCAGGGGGTGTTAAAATGTTAGTGCTAACACCGATAGACTTTGTTGCCAATTTTCAACCATCAAGCATTCACTGAACATCTACTCTATATTTGTGTTGAATTAGGGTCCTGTCAGGAACTATTATATGCCTAGACTAGCCATTCACTGTCACTCAATTAGTTAATAGGATCATATTCAGTAATTGCATGGTGTATTCCAGTCAACAAACTTCTTCCAAGTGCCTCCTATCTGTCAGGTATTATGCAAGCTGGAGGGATATAACCTACCTCAAGGAGTTTAACATCTGGTGAGGAGTCAAAGGAGTGTATTAATATGATACAGGGAAGCTGCTGTCTCATAAAGAGGAGAAATCACTGCCATGGGAAGACTAAAGGAATTAATTTTGATGTTTGGGTCTGGGAAGGCTTCATGAAAAGGCTGGTCTTACACACTAAAACAAAGGACAGGCCAAGGAAGACTTCAGGAAGCTCATAATAGGGGAACGTGTATCCTGGGCCAGAGAGGAAATGCAGAAGCATTCTAGGCAGAGGAAAGAAAAGTCAGAAAGCATACGAGGTGTTTCTGGAAGGGAAGGCATAGAGGAACAAGAGCACGGAGTAAATGGAAAGGAGGCAGGAGCGGGCCCTGGGAAGCAAAGACAGAATTTAAGTTGAAGCCCCTTGGGCTTGATTCTGTAACAATGTCAGCTGAACCGTAGGATACTGGAAAGTACAATAGGACTTGCTCAAAAATACATGCAGATGGACAGCTTGTATATCTGCTTCATGCTGCAGGTTTTCATCTCCAAGGGGGTAGTTATAACCTGAGAACAGTATCCTTTAAATATTCAAAAAGTGGAAAAACATAGGTGAATTCGGTAGAATTGGAATAATGTAACCTTCAGATCTCTGAGTAAGCATAATAGAATCATGTGGAAAGTGCCAATTAAGAACTTAATTTCCTCCCCAAACTTATTACTTCTTGGAATACCACTCATAGGACATGTATAAAGTCATTCATCATTTTATCTGCAAGGATGAGCTCCATTAGCGTCAGACAGAGCCAGGAACTCACACTTAATACACGGCAGCAGCTACGGCAGGACGGACTGATTAGATCATGACAGTTCTCTCCTATGTGCTCTTGTCCCAGTTCTGGAAACGTTGACCTTAACTTGCAGCTCGCTGTATCAGCACTTCCTGCCGATGCTTTTAACTAAAGTGCATTCCTTCAAACCAGTAATAATGTCTCTGTGATGAGTAAGTCTTAATTCTCATAGGAGACTACAATAATTTCCCCATTTCCCCAATTACTGATTTTTCTCACTATTTCCTAAGAAATATACTGTCGGGAAGCCCTTCCAAGAACTACAAAGCCTTAAATGAAGAAAGGTCTGAGTTTGTCTCATTCGTGGCTCCATGCCTGCACAGAGGACAACACTCCAGTCTCTCAAACATCCATTGAAAAATTGAGTCAGTACGAGGGGGGACCCAAAAAATGGAATTTACTTATAAAAAATTACATGTTTATTCTTACAGGTTTAAATTATGGTCACCTTGAAAGTACTCTCCATTTGATGCAATACACCCATTGAAACT
The DNA here is from genome assembly GCA_028533065.1 of Trachops cirrhosus. Taxonomy (NCBI): domain Eukaryota; kingdom Metazoa; phylum Chordata; class Mammalia; order Chiroptera; family Phyllostomidae; genus Trachops; species Trachops cirrhosus. Next base: position 33,689,863 of record CM052539.1, read on the forward strand.
TTTTTCCACCGCTCAGAACAGTTTTGAATTCATTGATTTTGATGCTATTTAGTGCTTCTGCCATTTTCTGTTTCACCTCTTCCACATCAGCTTCTCTTTGAGGACTTTTTTCATCCAGGGAAACAAAAAACAAAGTTGCTCAGGGCAAGATCCAGCAAATAGGGAGGGTGGGGCATGGAGGTCATGCCATTTTTTGGTCAAAAACTGTTCAACACTCAGTGTGGCATGGGCAGTTGTGCTCATAAGTTGCCCATCATGAAATGGGCAAATGTGTTGAAAGTCTTCAAAAAAAATTCACTGAAGCTGAATACAGCCTCTCATAACACCACCAGCTGGTTCACTGATACAGATGGTTTCTCAGAACACTCACCAAGCAGGGGAAGCCTATATAACAACGGGCCTGACCTCCAGATGATAATAGCAGTTTTCGGGGGGTTCTCCCTCATACATGAATTTGTTCCTGTCTATTTAAATTGAAAATATTGGGTTGGCCAAAAAGTTCACTTGTGTTTTTCTGTAAGGTGGCTCTAGTAGTGCTTAGTTGTCTTTAATTTCATTCAAAACAATTTTATTAGATTGTATTGTGACAGCTGTTATATCAGCATGTATTTTTAAAAGAACATCAAAATTGGTGAATTTTTGTATAGCCATTTTAAAATTGAAGATGGAAGAAAATAAGCAACATTTTCTGCATATTATATTTATTATTTCAAGACAGGTAAAAATGCAACTGAAATGCAAAAACAAGATTTGTTCAGTGTATGGAGAAGGTGCTGTGACTGATTGAATGTGTCAAAAGAGGTTTGTGAAGTTTCGTGCTGGAGATTTCTGGCTGGAGAATGATGCTCCATGGTCAGGTAGACCAGTTGAAGTTGACAGTAATCAAATCAAGACATTGAGGACAATCAATGTTATACTACCATGTGGGAGATTAGCCGACATACTCAGCAAATCCAAATCAAAAAAGTTAGTGGTGAAAATGAAAAGTGTCTTTTATTTTACAGGAAAAACCATATGGACTTTTTGATCAACCCATTATTTTTTTCCTCCGCTGGGATCCCTGTTTTATTACAACACATTGCTGGGTCTTCTCTGTATTTAGGTGCATGTGCTTTGGTTTTCCTAGGAGACTGTGAACAAATTGTGCACAGGGATCTTGCTATCCACCCACAGAGCCCCTTGGCACCCAGCAGAGTGCCCGCACCAAGCAAGTACTCATTAACTATTTCTTGATTACATAATTAATAAAGCAAAGCCTTAATCATATCAACATGTTTAAATATAATAATATCAACATGTTTAAATTAAACCTCTTCCCCCCTAAATTTAAATCTTCAGTCCTCCCTGAGATAAATGACAGTCCTACTTCTGTTTTTGTTTAAGTAGAGATATCTCGCACTAACCCCCTCTCCCACCTACTATGTTCTATTTTTCTTTTTTAATATAATTTATTACTGTGTCTTTTCTAAAGCACATCTCTTTTTTCTAGTCCTCTGCCCTTCTCCTTAGAAACCTGAACTAATATCTATAATCAAATAACAGTCTCTTGATTTTACTTCCTCATATAGATTGTTATGTAGGTCGAATTTCTTCGCCTCCTTTTTACACCTCCCTCCTCTCCTTGTGAATGCAAATAGTTTTTCTAACACTTTTCCCTAAATAAGTGTCCAACCCTTAGACTCTTTTGCTCTTATAATTGTGTTACCATGGGGTTTTTTTCAATTAGTACAAAAGCTTGTTGAAACCCTTTCTTAAAGGTCATTCTGCTAACAGGATTTTCCTTTTTTATTTAGAATTCAACCTAACTTTATCAGCCTGTGATCACACTGTCAGAGGTTACCTGCATTTTATGTTCTCCTACTCTGCAAGCTGAGAATTAGGACTGTAATTGTCCTACGCATTTGCTCTTTCCTGCAAAAACTTCCCCAAGACGTTGTAAGCATAGATTTTCAACTTTAAAAATTATTTGTCAGAAATGTAATATTGTCGCTCTGGCCAGGTGGCTCAGTTGGTTGGAGCATCATCCCATACACCAAAAGGTTGCAGGTTCAATCCCCAGTGGGGGCACTTATAGGAGGCAACTGATAGATGTTTCTCTCTCACATCAATGTCTCTCTATGTCTGTCTGTCTGTCTCTCTCTCTCTGTAAAAATCAATAACATATCCTCAGGTGAGAATTTCAAAAAATGTAATATTATCTATCATTTAGAAATTGTCTTGGACCAGCATCATATACAGGGTGGAGCAAAACTAGGTTTACAGTTGTTAAATATGTGGAACACAGGGTTTGTATTATTTGCCATACAAACAACTGTAAACCTACTTTTTCCCACCCTGTGTTCTACATGGCTAGGTAGTAGCCCTTGATTAGTATTCCTCTCACATCACAGCCAAAAAAGAACATTAAAAAGTTATGTTACCTCTCTCATCTTTAAAAATTCATATCAAAATTTTTCATCATAATTTTAGATACTAGAAAGAATATAATTTCCCATGCAATGTAAATATTGACATTGTAAAATAAGGCTATAATGCTACTGTTTTAAATGTACCAAAAGGAATCTGAAATATACCATAGCATTTTAAAACTCATCATTTTCCATTTAAACAATGTCAACAAGCTCTTCTTTAAGTGGTGGACATTTATACTTCCCCTGAACTCACAGTTCCATTTTATTTCCCCCTGAGCATTTTTCTTAATTATTATACAGTTATGCTTAAAAATACATGTATTTTATCAGCTCTCCCTGTGATAAAATACAGATATAATTAAATATGTTTTTAAAATTTTTCAGGAGCATAGTTTCTGTATTATTCTTAATTTTGTATTATTTTTCTAGTTAGTATTAATATGTAATTGTTTAGTACATCATAAATCAATTATACAAATGATAAATAATTACCAAATGTAAAGGACAGATCTCTAAGTAACAGATGCAGCAGCCTTCTCTTCAATCAACTCACTCTTCTGTGGCTGAACACCACCCTTCGTTAGACTAGGAGAGCACGCAGCATCAATTCAGTTCCTAGCTTTCATCCTTTTAGATAGTTCAAGGAAATGGGAATAGAACTAGCCATGTTATCACAGCGACATAATTCTTTGAACACCTTTGAACACCAAAGCTATCCACAAAACCATAGTGACCTATCCTCTCACACACTGTTTAGTGATCCACCAGCCAGTGACAACTCAGTCAGGTCCTCCTTAATTCGGCTCAAAGCAAGTCGTTTAAGCACACCCATCACTGCAGGTTCCTGTCCTTAGTCATTCACTCTCATCATTTCTCAGGAGCATGACAAAAAGGCTTTGCCGAGCCTTTCCAAAAGACTGTTACTTATGCCTCACAGTCTTCCACTTAGGGGCACCTTGTTCAGTCTAAGACATTCAGAAAAGTCTGGAAAAATTACCTTTAATAATGTAATATTTTAATAAAGTGATTTTTTTCTTAATTACTCTAAATACATTTTTGTCAAAACCTTGGGCTTATAGATTTAGAATTCTGTTTGTGGAAAATGGCCATCTTACAGCCTAAAACCAGTCCTCATTATCAAACCAATGGCCAAATCAAAGTTCCTGTGTCAGTTCAAATGAACATATTATTATGCATCCCCATGACAGCCATCTCACTTCTGAACTCGCAACTTCAACACAGGACACCACGCCCTATTCCCAGTGACATGCTCTAATCTTCACAGGATTTGCATTATGTAAGACAGAAGGATAGGAAGCCCTACTTGGGGTTTATGATGCCTCAACTGAAGGAGACCTTGCTGACAACAATATATCAAATTGTTGGTTGCTTTGAGAGTAAAAGAGAAATATCAATGTGTTGTTTCAATCATTTATGCGTTTAGTGGTTGACTCTTGTATGTGCCCTGACCAGGGACCAAACCCAAAACCTTGGTGTATCGGGAGGAGCTACTCTAATCAACTGAGCTACCTGGCCAGGGTTCAAATTGTTTCTTTGTAAGCGCCTTCAGAGTTTGTGCACCTGGTGCACAGTAAATTCTGATGTATGGGAGACATTTTTTCTTCTTCTTCCTTCTTTCTTTCTCCTTCTCCTTCTTCTCCTTTCTCCTCCTCCTCCTCCTTCTTTAAATTACAGAAGAGCAATTGAAAGGGGAAGAGGGAGAGGAGAACCAACTTAACACCTTCACCCCAGGTGTGTGCTCAGGCAGATCAACTTTAGGAAAAGTGTCTGGATGCAAACTGAGGCTCTAGAAACAATTGTTTTAAAACTGTGGTGCCCATGTCTTCCGTGGAAAGTCTTCATCTACCCCTAGCAATAAACATAAAATAAATCAACTCTAGTTACTGAGATGTGAAACAAGGTAACTTTGATAATGCCATGTTGGCGCATGATTAAATCAACATTTTAAAGAGATCCAGAGATCTAAACTATCTAACTTTATAAATAAATTTCTCATCTTCCACAAAATAACTACACTTCATGTTAGATAATTTGAAAAACTATGTGTTAGTCTCCTAAGTCTGTCTTTCTAACTTGAACATCAGTCTAACTTTTTATAACCTTCCTCCCAGCACTTACAATTATGCATCATAAATACCATGAGTACAAAGCAAAGTGAGAAAAGGTAGAGCAGGAACCCAGCATAAGTATCTCAAAATTCTCCTTGTTGTTTAAAATGCATTAGGGCTTAAATTTCCTGCAAATAAAGAACAGTAGTCATGCATTATTACCTGTAGTAATAAGTGGTTATTTTAAAAAGCAATTAAATCCTGGAGATACAATAAAGACCATTTGAACATTCAAAAGAAAAGTTGTCAAGCAGAATGATATATATATATATAAAGATAAACATTTTAGTAGAGCTTTAAATTAACATGGTTTTGAAAGGAAAAAAGTGATTGGTTTAGCTTTTTTTTGGTTATTTCATTGAGTTCCAGTGACACTCACCGCCTCAGTATGAATCGGATGCACAGCAAAAAGTAACGCCGTAACAAAAGCAAGTCCACGATTCTTGAAGACAGTTTTGTCACACGTGTACATCAGCACAAGGGTCACCAGGCAGTGCAGAATTACATTTACTGCATGAAAGTAAAATGGGTTCATGCCAGTCAAAAATATGTTTAGCCTGTAACAAAAAGACAAAAACAAAAACAGTTAGCTATAAAAAAAAAACCCACATAAGCACAAGGAAATCAGAGGGAATCTATCATTTTAAAAAGTAAGCTATTCAAATAATTATTTTTAAATGACTCCCAACCTCAGGCCACTCTATATACTTGAGTATCACTTTTTTCCTATCTCAGAATTTTCCTATCCACAGCAATCATTGCAGACACAACCCAGATTATTTCAAAAGACTTTGTGGTCTCACAAGAAGGCAGGCAGGTAAGTGCTGACCCTATTTTCCTCTCTTCGTGGCCAGTGCAAGCACCTCGACTACACTCTGGCTTCCCTGCTGGTTCTTCTAAGCAGCTGAGTGTTCAAAGGCAAGTTCACAGGGCTGTGAGTCAGAGCCACAGCCAGTGGACATGAGAAAGAAACCACAGGACTGTGTGGTCACAGTTGGGACAAACCAGGCATAAAGGTGTTCTCTTACCCATGGTGCTACAGGAACCAAATTTCCAGATTATGCACCGGAAATCATTAATTCCCACCCCACAAGCAAGCATCCTATTACCAGTCACAGCTGAATGTAAAAGGATGAGCAAAAGCATAGCATTTCATGCTGTTGCAAAGGGTAAAATTTTCTTCTTTTTTTACAGTCAAGTAGAATTATACTGTGTAAATGTGCTATAGTTATTTTATCCACTAATCTACTGATGGACACTTGGGGTGCTTCCATGTCTTGGAGATTGTAAATAATGCTGCAATGAACATAGGGATGTTTATGGTCTTTCAAATTAGTGTTTGGGGTTTCTTCAAATATATTCCCAGTGGTAGGACTGCTGGGTTAAAAGGCAGATCCAGTTTTAATTTTTTGAGTTATCTCCATACTGCTTCCCACAGTAGCTGCACCAATCTGCATTCCCACCAACAGTGCAAAAGTGTTCCCCTTTCTCCACATCCTTGCCAGCACTTGTTATTTGTTGACTTATTGATGATATAGCCATTCTCACAGGTGTGAGGTCTCACTATGGTTTTAATTTGCACAACTGGAGAACACTATGCTAAATGAAATAAGCCAGTCAGAGAAAAGACAAATACCATATGATTTCAGTCATATATGGAATCTAATGAACAAACTGAACTAACAAGGAAAACAGGGACAGACTCATAGATAAAGAGCACAATAACAGCTTTCGGGGGTTAGGAGGTGGAGGGATTGAGCAAAAAGGGAAAAAGGACTCATGGACATGGACCAAAGTGTGGTGATGGTTGCGGGGGTGGTCTAAGGAGGATAAATGGTAATGGAAAAAATACATTAAAAATGAAATGAAAAAATAAAATAAATAAAATAAAGGGGGGAAGCATAGCATTTCAGAATTTGTATTAAATATTTCCCAACATAAATGAATTTCAAGGTTAAGGCAAAAAAGAAAAAGAGAGAGAGAACCACAAAGAGAAGGGAAATTTATTGTTCAACATCTTAAAAAATACTTCCCTGAGATAGAAATGCAGAACAGAGAGACTTTGAAAGGTTGTCTTAAATATAATAATAGGGCATAATGTCCCCAGCTGAGTCTGTGGGTTACAGAAAAAGTGCAGTCATACAGGGCATGGTTCCTTTGCGGGGGGCAGGGGGGCAGACACACCCTAAGTGGTATTGCCTATAGTTATCTATACTCCAGCCAATTTCTCCAGAACAGCAATCCCACGTCTTTATTTTCCCATCCTTGATCTGCTTCTTATAGAAATACTTCCTCTTTGCCGAAACAATCATGAATGTAAAAGTCAACATTAGCAATGACATAGGCATATTCTAAATATTGAACTTGATTCATGTGCAGCTTTAACCTACAGAATTTTAAACAACTCAAGCTTTATTTGGACACATGTATCTAAATGTCATAGTTACTAATCGACTCTGTTCTCATCTCCACTGAACTAAGCTTAGAAAAATGAATTGCCGTGTGGGGTCCAGCTACGGGGCCAGCTGTGTTGGTGGGCCTGTGAGTCTGTGCACGACTCAGAATCCTTAAAACAGGAAGGAGACTGGTGTGAAATAACTCACCCGAAGGGAAAGAGGAACCAGCAGTGAACCAGGGGACTGGCAGGTGCAACTAAAAATGAGAGAGCAGTGCCCCGTGACAATATAAGAGAACCCGCACACAGTGAATGAGCGCTGGAAATCAGAAAGCCAGTGATGGAGATGCTGTGCGAAGGGTAAAACCAAGTCCCCACCCCCAGACAACTTGGGTGCAGTTCCCTAAGGGCCCATCCCCCTGGGGTTGATTATACACTGTTTTCCACGTCCTCAGGCTGAGATTTCCAGGCCAACTAAGCCATCAATTTAACATTAAGACCTGTGACTTTGAGAGGAATGAGACAATCTCACATCAGGTTAGTGGATGTCTCTGGGCCACACTGGAAGAAGAGTTGTCTGGGGCCACACATTAAGTACACAAACACTAATGAAAACTGATGAGCAAAAAAAAAATGGTTTTAAGTAAATTTACGATTTTGTGTTGGGCTGCATTCACAGCCCTCCTAGGCCACATGTGGCCCACAGGCCACAGGTTGGACACCGCTGGTTGTCACTATGTAACAAAGGCTTTAAAAAATACATACCCTTTGACCAAAAAGTCCACTTCTAGAAATTTTCCATAAGGAAATAACCAGGAATGTATTTCAATAAATAAATACACACATACATGTAATATTGTGACACAGTAAGAAATGCATACTTTGTTCTTCAGCCTGACTCCTGGTCAGAGATACAAAAACCTTTATAATTCCCTAAGCAATGAAGGCGCTAGGAGCATCTTTTGTTCTAACATTTGGTCTCTGTCCCTGGGTCCTGGCACAGAGCTCCTAAATCCCTTGAAATTCCCTGGGTGATTGATAGTCGTATCTTTTGTTCTAATAAGGTGACTCTTGGTGGACTCCTGGATAGCTTCAAGTTGAGGGCTGGCCACCAGAAAGACCAAGCCATGATTAGAAGACTGGAAATTTCAGCCCCACCCAAAACCTCCAGAACAGGAAGAGGGGTTGGAGATGAAGCTAATAATTGATTATGTCCACATGATGAAGCTTCCACGAAAATCCCTGATGCACAGAGTGCAGAGAGCGCCCAGGCTGGTGAACACACACAAATGACAAGACGGCCCAGCACCCCAACCTGAAGGAGACAGAAGCTCTTGTGCCTCGGACTCTCCAGACCTTGCCCAATGTATCCTTTCATCTGGCTGCTCACCCTTTACCACACCCCCTATGATATAACGAACAGTACACGTAAGTGTCTCCCTGAGTTCTGGGAGCCAGTACAGTGAATTATTTATTGAACCTGAGGCGCGGTCACGGGAATTCCCGATTTGTAGTCAAGTTGGACAAAATGTAGGTAACCCAGGGACCCCACTACTTACGATAGGCATTTGATGCAGAGGCAGTCTCGTGGAACCGAGCCATTAACCTGGGGGATCTGATGCTAATTTCAGGTTGACAGTGTCAGAATTAAACTGAAATGTCGTACACCCAGCTGGTGTCAGAGAATTGGTCGGTTTATCGGAGTAAAGCCACACACCTGGTGTTAGAAGTATTGTGAGTGTGAGTAGAGGAAGAAACAGGAGTCTTCTTTTCATTGTACAAGGACGCATCTCACTCTGTTAGTTATGAAAATGGCACTAAAGAGAAAGCAAGACATCTAATAAGCCAAATCCCTGATGTATTTGGCTATTTCCTCAGTGTGACACTGTAGGTAACTTGGGATTACAAATAACTGCACTGGTTTTAAAAAGGGGACAAATGACTTGTTATTTTTCAAAAGTATTCATTTTTCAGCCATTTGAAAAGTAAAAAAGCATCACTAAGGACAGTGTTATAATTGCTATATCACCACACTTTTATGAGGTACTTAAAATAATTCCTTTCCCCTTCTAAAAATGACATAAATTGGTAGGCATGAGTCGCTTTGGGGTCCATGTGTAGCATATCTGAAATGCACAGGTGTCATCCGTATGGATTATTATTTCTGGAAATGGGTTAGGACAGAGTGCCTGGTATTTTTAGTGAATTCAATTAGATCCCAAAAGAAAAAAATAAGCTGCTGAAGGAGGAACCACTGTGGTAAAAAGGTGACAGCATTAAAGTGTCTCACGTGGAACCTAGCCCCAGTGAATCTAAGCTCAGGGCAACTGCCTAGAACCTAGAATTTGGGGAGTTCCCCACAAGAAAGAGAGTGGAAACCATAGACGAGCTTGAAACAAAATGATAACAAACTTTCAACACTTATCCTCTTTGCGAGCACTGGAAAAAAAAAATCTCTGACTTTGGGAGCCAATAGGAGTTCGCAGAGAAGATGTTTAACTGATCAACCTCATACGTTAATAGGACAGAGGATGAGAGACACAGCACATCTTACACAGGCAGTGACCAAATCTCTTGGACTCTCCTTGCATACAAGATGGAATAAGACAGATCTGCAGACAACACAAAGAGCGGTGAATAATAAATCAATGTGTCTTTGGATGGAGACCTCCAGTGCACGTCACAGGATTCTGATATTATCTCTGGTCTGCCGGATACTTTTATCGAAGACTTAAATGAGTCTGTAGTGCATGCTAACCAAGCTTGCAGGAGGTCTATAACTGGGAAGGAGAAACACTATACTGGGAGGTTGACAGATGGACATTAACAAGGAGTTTAAATGCCTGAAATTGTTAATTAATTCTAACACAGAATATGGGAAACAGTAAAGACCCACATTTAGACATAAAAATGAACAAAATATTTGCAATCAGATTAAAACTCTACACAGGGTATGGTTCAAGGGCTATTGGTTTGCCCTGAACTCACAGAGCTGTTGTGTCTTGGATATCAAAACAGACCAAACCCCCAACAGTGGGGCAGGGAAGTGCATAAGTTAAACTGTTCTTCACTTCAATTCACTCCAACAGATATTTATTGAGTGCCTACTACATGTCAGGTATGATGTACGGCCCAGAAATACGAAGAGGAGACATGGCACCTGCTACCAAAGAGTTAACAGCATCGTGAAGGAAAGAGTGGCACTTGAATGCATAACTAATGGTTAGTTTTAAAAATTCTGGCAATGGGAAAACCTACCAGGTGCAGAGACAGGTAGAGGTATTCTATCTGCAGGCAGGGGTGGGCAGGTGGGTGGTATCCCATGTGAGACAGCAGCCCCTTCAAGAGCTATTTAAATGCAGAAGCACCTTTACAAGAGAGTTCTAGGATACTAGAGGGATGTGAGGGTGTCACAGGAAGGTATATTTGAGGAAATCGGGGATGCTCAGCCTAAAGATGACAGAAATGATATGAAGTTCTTCAGGGGAAAGGATCTTCGCCATATTTAAGGTTATATCCCCAGTGACTAGCACAATGCATGGTTTGTGGTTGTCACACAAGAAGTATCATAAACGAATGGATGGAAGTAGGAATGAATGAATGAATGAATGAATGAATGAAATATTGAACTAATATACTTATTCTAAGAAGCTCCCAGAGGGGAAACTATGATCCAATAATAATGTTGCAAACACACTGTCCAAGAGCTTAGCTGGCAAATTGTTTTGTTTCACCTGTATACATTTTCTGTTTTTTAATACCAACATTTTGGTTTCATATAAAAAATTCCAACTTCTCTTCAAATATTAGACCTGGCAACTCTAGGCCTACATAGCTGCATGGAAATATTTGCATTCCCATTTAGATGGAACAAGAAGTCACAATTTATCACAGTGCCTGCCAACTACTAAGAAGCAGACTTCAGCTCAGAGAAACAATATTTGAATCTAGAATAGTTGGATATTATGGTATTGGATAACCATAAATGTCCATGCAGAAGTATGGTAACAGCCTACCTTAAACACCATCGATAAAGAACAGTCTCTCAAGTTCCACATCACCCTGAATGTACCTCCATTATAGCATTTACTCAATTTCCTTAAACTCTTTTAGCACATTCTTCAAATATTGTAAGCATTTTTCATGCATTGTAAGAAATTAATTTCTTCTCATCACTGTATCCATCGCACTTAGCACATAGTAGATTCTAAACGAAAGTTTACCAAGTGAACAAATAAAACGTACAGTAACTTGGAAGTTGGAACAGACTGCCTTTCCCTTCCAATGCTACAACCTCTTTTTTATTTGATTGAACCTTCATTTCTCCTTTAAAGCTAGGCCAATCAACAGGAAACCAAATATTTTTTCTGAAATAATCATAGTAATCATGTTTGGCTGGTTGAAAGCCTTCCAGATTTTGGCAAATACGAACACAGAAAGCCCCTCCTCCTTCTGAACTCCTCTGCCTCCTCGTAAAACTCAGAACGGTGGAGCCACGCTGAGCTCCCAGAAGGTGCCATCCCCAGGCAAGGCCACAGGGTCACACAGTTTGGGACCAAGAAGTCTCAGGAGGAGGGGTGGGTAGGGAAGAAGAGATAGCCTTTGGCTGCCCTATGTCTCCTCACACTCTCATAGCCCAGAGCTCTAGAAAATGCCCATTCCTCTCTTCTAAATTTCTTCTTTGAAAAATAGCTCTGGTTCAGAAAAACAAAACCAAGCTGTATCTCAGAGAGTTCTCCTAAGGACTACACCAGGGCCCTTCCTCAAGGGGACCCCCACTCCAGAGCTGTCAGTCAGACAGCTCTGCCTTCAAGAAATTGTCAGAGGTCTGGAAGAGGCACACAAGGTCCTGACTCTCTATTGTGGTGGGGGGTTTTTTTGGGGGGGTTCCCTGAACCTGAAGATTTTCTGGTATACAAATCAAGCAACATTTAAGAGGACTGATCATCTACTTCACCTCCCGGACAACATAATTAATAAGCCACTACCAATTATCTCTGTGGGTCAAAACATTCTGATTACCACGGCATCCCTGCGGCCTTCATGGTAATGCACTCCGCCTTGTCTTAGGCAGCAGAGCTCTCTCTGCAGCTTGCCTCTGGCACTCCAGGACCCCATCACCCCCACTGAGGCCAGAAAGCCCACCTCATTGGCAGCATCTCCCACATCACATTTTGCCTTCAGAAAAGTGCTAACGCAGAGCTTCTCAAAGCTGCAGGTGCTCCCTCACCAATGTGTTTCTCGATGTCTCTGTGAAGGGAAATCACCTGGCCCTCTCAGGGAATAACGTAGAGAGAGAGGAAGCGAGTGTGTGCAGGCAGCATGTGATAAGTGATGCATCCTAACATTACTATCTCAATGAGCTTTGGGATTCCTTTCTCTCCATTATGGCACCTCAACTTCATTAAATACAGGTTCCCACTGAGCCCCAGTGGTTCCCAGGATTCTGAATCCCCTGGTATGGAAGCTACAATTGCCAATTCCCTGATTCCATCCCAAGATAATCTTAGTCAGTAGATCTAAAATGGGGCCCAGAGATCTGCAAGCGAGCCAGTGACTCAAGACAGGTGATGCTCATAACAGAGACACAGGTCTCAAAGCTTACGGGAAGGTTACTCATGGTTGCCACACTTACCAGAAAAATCGAGTTTTCTCAGTAATAACACATACATTCTTTTCCAATAAGAACTACAAACCAGGGAAGAGAAAAATTAAATGTGCCCCTTATCATCTGTCTCTGCTGTCTCAAATGACGGGTTCTCCAACACTTCCCTGGTGAGTTTCCACAGCTCAATACTAAACACGCAGTACATTTTCTTGTCTTTTTCTATCACCATTCATTTTTCTTCTTCACATCTCTCGCTCTCATCACTCTCTCAAATGCTTGCGAGTGGTTTCCATAGTCCTCTTAGATCATTTAACCAATAAATAACAACATCTGGTTCTTCTCATTTTTCCTCTAAGACCATCTCTTTGGCCCTTAATCATTTTGGTTGCTTTTCTTCTGCATTCCCTTCACTACCAGGAACAAATCAGCAAATTGTCATCACTTAATGTATCTCAATAACCAAAGGATGTGACTCGCAGGCACCACGGTACACAACGGCGTGGAGGAGAGATCGGTATTCTGAGGCAAAAGCAAAATTCATGAATTCTGTTTGAGCTCAAGACATCACATTTCCACCTGGCTACGAGGAAGTCATAGGGAGGAAACAGAGGAAGGGGAGCTGGTCAGGAGGAGACCACGCCACACGCAATGGGCAGTTATGGTCACTATTACCATGTAGGTACTCGGACTAACAACTACATCAAAGACAAAGTGAGAAAACTGAGAACAGGAAGATCAGTAACCACATCTAGAAGACAGCAAGTCCCAGAAGAAAGTCTTCAAAATGAGAGGCAGCAAATAATGAAAATTAACAGATCGATACCGAGTTGGTTAATTATAACTCTAAGTTGTCAATTTTCAGCAATTTTTTCCCTTTAAAAGGTACGCGTTTGGTAGAGTTCCTGGATGCAATGCAGTTTTGACACAGACGCCCAGAGTTCATGCTGATTTCACAACTGAGGACGACGTCCTGTACAAGACTCCCCTCACTTCAGACACCAGCGGTGACTTAAGTGGCCATGAAGCCACCTGCACGTCTGACAAACTGGCCACAAATTCAGGGGTTCTTACAGCTACCTCAGATTCAATAATTTGCAAGAACAACTTAGAGAATTAAGGAAAACACTATACTTACGATTATAGTTTTATTATTAAAAACACAAATCAAAACCAGTCTAAAGAAAAGGCTCATGGAGTGAGGTCCTGGAGAGTCCTAAAAAGAAACCATCGTGTCTTCAAAAACATCATCCTCTCTGAATGATGATGTAAGATTACCAACCAGGGAAGCTCAACGAAGTTTCAGGGCTGAGTTTTTCATTGAGGTTGCATTACATAGGCTGATTGAACCGATCACTGGCCATGTAAGTGGACACAGCCTCCAGCACCCCTTTCCCTTCCAGGAGGCTAGAAGGTTGGGATGATATGTAACTTTCAGTCTCAGCTCTCTAATCATATGACTGGTCTTTTTAGCATGGCCAGCCCCCGTTCTGAAACTATCTGGAGGCCTACCATGAGTTTGCTCCTCTTTAGCATGAATTGGGATGCAGCCCCCAGGGCCCACATGAACCACAGAGGCACTCCTACCACTCCGGAAATTCCAAGGTCTAGAATCTCCCTCAGAGGAACCTGGGACAAAGACCAGGACAAAGACAAATTCTGTATTGAACAAAACTCAGGGACAGGAAGTCACAGTCATCATAGTTCCCTTGAGAAAGTATTTTTGGGTCCTTAGACTCCATTTGATACAACTGGAAATGATAATTCATGTCTACCTCACTGACTGGACAAAATGACACCTCCTTACAGACAGGAGGACACTGGCATGGACACTCTGTAGTCCCCTGAGAGCGGGGTGTGGAAAGAACCCCATGTAATTCTGGTGTTTGCCTCAGAAGGTACAGCTGCTGCGTCCAGCCTTAAACTTGAGAGCAAGCACCCAACAACCAACATACTCCAGAAGGCCAAGCAAGAGGAGTTTGATCCAAAAGTGCTCAAGATCCTCATTCTCCACAGTCCCAGCCCCAGCAGGTTACAACAGAGGGCCACCCTGCTCCTTCCGGAATCAAAGCCGCCTCTTCACCTCCCAGTAAGCAAAACCCACTGGAACCATCTGTGTGTGCCCTGGGAATCCCTTCCTCGCCTGCCTCCACTTTTCTCTTTGACAGAGGAAGATAAATAAGGTAAATAAGCCAAGATATAAGTCAAGCAGACTTTTTTCTCTATATTATAAATGTGTAACCCCATCTAAATATTTGCCTGAAGAAGTCAAGCATTCACCAAAATGATGAATTCATTTTTACAACAGTAATTTATTGAGCCCCTACTTTGCATGCCAGAAACTGTTCTAGGTGCTAGAGATGCACCTCGTGCTCACGTGGTGGTGAGCGAAGATAAAATCCAACAACAAATGTACGAAGCCAGGGAGCAGTGAGGACTACTAAGGCAAAGACGGTAAGAGAGCAAGGATGAAACACGGAGGAATGCCTGCTATTTTAGATCCGGTAGCCAGGGACGGGCTCTATGATGAGGTGACATTTGAGCAGAAACTGAAGACAGCGAGAGAGAGCAAGAATGCACAGATCCGGGGGAGAGCATTCCAGGAAGAAGAAACACATGCAAAGGCCTGGTAGCAGCAGGTCTGGCCCGTATAAGGAACAGGAATGCCACGCACAGAAAGCTGACGTAGATAGAATGTCGTTGATAAATCAGAGGTCAGAGAGGCAGCCAGGGGTCAGATCAAACAGGGCCTTATAGAGAGAAACTATTTCCCAGCACTTGGAAAAGGAACACGGCCATTACTTTGGTATGATCAAGCATTCCTCACCTCCCTCTTTATGTAGAATGACTACACATTCAAAGTTAGAAAAAAATATGAATACCGCTCCAAAGGAAGATAAAAAAAGACATTTGTTGATTGGAAAAAGAATAAAAAAGACTGCTTCAAAAGATGTTCTCCAAGCCTTCATTCAGAAACTCACCTACAAAAACCCTCATGAATCAAAAATATATTCCTCTCATTTTCTATTCCTCCTACACTACCAGACTGCCGTCTACAGCGTATCTTATATCTAAAGCACATTCTAACAGGCAACAATCACCCTTCTCCTCCTATACAAGCAGTAACCTTAGTTCAGCACGAAATTTTCCAAAGCCATTTACTAAATTTTTCTCTAGAAAATCTTTTTTGCCTCCTATCATATTTTTCCTTGGCTTTATCTATCACTGAACATCCTAGACAATCTAGTCAAACATCCTGAACAATCTTACCTTGTCACCTATCACAGACTTAGAAGACAAACTTATCAGTCCTGTAGCAGTAACCCCTCTTAAAACGAATTCCCACACGGGTCAAGGTGAAAAGAGCGGAGCCAAAAGGAACACGCCACCGTTCCTTTCAGGTTTTGAGCATAGAAGTGAAAGCTGATTTTCATGGTTGGCATATCATGTGTGACTAAAAGGTGCACACTGCTGCAAAAAAAAAAAAACCTGAAGATCCAAACATTAAAATACTGCAAATCCTTATAGCTGCACATATTAAGATATTCTGTTATTTTTAACTCTGACATTTTAAACTACCCAACTTTCCCTCTTATGGTTTATATTCCCATCAGAAGCATTTAATAAAATAAAAATTTATAGCAAACTAGTAGAATACTATGATCGAATAGCCTAAACACAGAGAGAAAGACTGTAAGCTCCTTTAATTTGCCTTAATTTCCTCATCTTGAAAATGGAAAACCCACTGGTTCTTTCTTGTTAAAGGAAGCTTTGATTGCTTCCTGGTATGTAATGTCACTGCTAAGGATCCAGCAGGAGCTACTTCTCAAAAGGAAGGGGCTAGGGAGGAAATAAAATAAAAGCTAAGCACCCTTCAAATGAAAGTCAAGGCCTTTTATCAAGGTGGGAGTTCCAGGCATCATGGGTTTGGTTTTGTATCAGTCCAGTGTCTAGAGTGTGTTTCTCCTGATCCCAGAGTTAAAAACAGGTCATGGCCAGTGCAGGATAAAGAAGCAGAATAAAAAAGGTTACTGCTGCAGATTAACTTTTCACAGATGTTTTGATTTTGCTCTACAGTGGTCCAGAAATATTCCTGTGTGCTCTTGGAAACGATCTTATGAAAAGGCTGAATACAAAATTAGACCAAAAACAGAAATTCATTAGAATTCTAAATTCACTTCAAGGAGCACAAAAATATGACCATTTGTGTCAGTTAAGGTTTGACCACAGAAGCGGAACCACTGGGAATGATACAACAGAAGGGACCTAGTCTAGAGATTTGACCTTTCATAATTGTGGGAGCTGGGTAATAGTCTCTGGAAGAGGGTCGCTTCTGTGTCTGTAACAGAAGTGGGAAGTCAGTAGGCACTGGGGAAGGGAGGGTGGATGCACTTGAAGTAAAGGAAAGGAAGGATCAGCTGGCACCTACGAAGATGACCTAGAATATATCTCTACTACTTAAAACCTCTAAGGCTCCAACTGTAATAATGCAAATGGCTTGCAAACAGGCTGGCACCCTTCCAGCACCATGGCACACTCACCTGCACCATGATTCCAAGTAGCTAATGGAGATCTGGAGAGCTCTGGAGGAGCTATGGACCTGGCTTTAACTGCACACTGACGGGCAGGTTAGCCGTAGTGACTAAGGCTGCAATAGCACCAAAACCTACACCAACCTTCTGAGTGGGAACACGGCCACTTCACTTTCACTTTCTAAATCTCTAAGAAATTTCTTTTGTGTCTAACTCTAACCCAGTATAACACAGGAAAGGAATTTCCAGGAAACAGTTCTGGTTTAGCTAAAACAAAGCCACCACATCTTGATAAGCTGCCTTCATTTTCCACTGAGCCCTGCCCCCCAAAACTGGTAAAAGAAGACACCCTGATAATCCATTTCCTCATTTCAAATTCAGCCAATTTCTTATTTGAGAAAAATTGTGAGTAGTATCTTTCTATACAAGCAAGCACCTTTACAATAACAAGCATTATGCATCTTTACTTATTTATTCACTGTTTATTCTTTTAAAAAAATATCTTATTGATTCATTTTTAGAGAGAGGGGAAGGGGAACAGAAACAGAGGGAGAGAAGCATCAATGCGTTATTGCCTCTCATGTGTACCTCACTGGGGACCTGGCCTGCAACGCAGGCATGTGCCCTGACTGGGAACTGAACTGGCAACCTTTTGGTTTGCAGGCTGGCACTCAATTCACTGAGCCACACCTGCCAGGGCTATTAATGGTTTATTCTTAAGGGAACTTCTAGCTCTCCATGTGTGTAATATTCATTCACTGAATCAAAGATAACATAGTACTTTTAATAAAAAATAGGTTTGAGTTTTGCACTGGGAAACACCCTGTGAAGAGGATGAAAAGACAAGCTATAGAGTGGGAGAAAATATCTGCCAAGCACATATCTGCTAAGGGATGTGTACCTACACTATATTAAGAAGTACACCATGTGTGGCTCAGTGGATTGAGTGCCAGACTACAAACCAAAGTGTTGCTGGTTGGATTCCCAGTCAGAACACATGCCTGGGTTGCAGGCCAGGTCCCCCGTAGGGGGCGCTCATGAAGCAACCACACACTGATGTTTCTCTCCCTCCCCATCTCCCTCCTTTCTCCTCTCTAAAAATAAATAAATAAAATCTTTAAAATTAGGCTTTGAGAGAATTTACCTGAACTTCATAAAGGACATTTATGAAAAGTTCACAGCTTACATCATACCCAACCATGAAAAATGAAAGCTTTTCCTGTAAGATCAGGAACGAGGCAGGAATGCCCATGTGTGTCACTCCTATTCACCACAGAAGTCCTAACCAGAGCAATGGACAAGAAGAAGAAATAAAAGACCTCCAAATCCGAAAGTAAAATTATATCTGTTCACAGATGACATGATCTTATATGTAGAAAAATGTAAAGACTCCACCAAAAAGCAATTAGAAATAATACATGAATTCAGTAAAGTGATAGTATACAAATTCAACATTAAAACTTCAGCTGCATTTCATTACACTAACAACTATCCAAAAGTAAGAAAATAATTCCATTCACTATAGTATCAAAAAGAGTGAAATACACTTAAGAATAAACTTAGCCAGTCTTCGCCAGGTTCATCTTTTTTGGACTGCTGTCCCATACACCAAAAGGCTGCAGTTTTGATTCAAAGTCAGGGCGTATATCTAGGTTGCAGGTTCAATCCTCAGTTGGGGCATGTACAGGAGGCAACCAATGGATGTTTCTCTCTCACACTTATGTTTCTGTTTCTTTCTCTCTCTCTCTCTGTCTAAATCAGTGAACATATCCTTGGGTGAGGATCAGAAAAAAAGAATAAACTTAGCCAAAGAGGTGAACAGCTTGTACATTTAATACCTTAAATCATTGATGAAAGAAATTAAAGAAGACATACATAAGTGGAAAGACATCACAGTTCATTGATGGGAAAATTTAATAATGTTAAAATGCCTATACTACCCAAAGCCATCTATAGATTCAACATAATCCCTAACAAAATGCCCATAGCATTTTTATAGAAATTGAAAAACATCATAAGTTTCATACTGAACCACAAAAAACCCTAAATATGCAAAGAAGAACAATGCTGGAGGCATCACACTTCCACATTTCAAAATGTATTCCAAAGCTACAGTAATTAAAACAGTATGGTATTGGCATAAAAACAGACATACAAACCAAAGGAAAAGAACCAAGAGCCCAGAAATCAATATACGCATGTAGGGTCAAATGATCTTCAACAAGGGTGTTAAGAACACACAATGAGGAAAGGATAGTCTTTTCACAAAAATGGAATCGAGAAAATGTCCACACACAAAAGAAAGAACTGAACCCATATCTTACACTGTATATAAAAATCAACTCAAAATGTATTAAAAATTTAAATGTGAGACCTAGAACTGTAAAACTCCTAGAAGAAAAGCATGGAGGGAGAAACTTCATATTAGGCTTGACAATGGATTTTCAGATATGCCATCAAAAGCACAAGCAATAAAAGCAAAATTAGACAACTGAAACTACACCAAATTAAACAGCTTCTGAATAGCAAAGGAAACAACAGAGCAAAAGGGCAACCTGTGGAATAGGGGAAAATATGTGAAAGCCACATATCTGAGGTTATTAATATCTAAATATATAAGAAACTCTTATAACTCAAAGCAAAAACAAAATACAAAAACAAATAGCCTGATTTGAAAATGGGTGAAGGACATAAATAGACATTTCTCCAAAGAACACATACAAATGGCCAACAGGTATATGAAAAAATGATGATATCCTAATTATCAAAACATAATCATGCAAATCAAAACTACAATGAGATATTAACACACACCTGTTAGGATGGCTTTTATATTTAAAAAAAAGATAAGTGGTGGCTTGACAAAAATGTGGAAAAATTCAACAATCTGGAACCCTTGTACACTATTGGTAGGTATGTAAAATTGTGCTATCACTACAGAAAACAGGTTAGCGGATCCTGAAAAACTTGAACATGTAGTTATGCTATGATCCGGCAATCCTACTTCTGTGTGCATATCCAAATGAACTGCAATCAGAATCTTGAAGAGATGTACGCACCTCCATGTGCTCCACATGCCCCATGTCCACTGCAGCATTATTCACAATAAGCAAGACATGAAAACAACTGAAGTGTCCAATGTTAGATGAATGGATAAAGAAAAGTGGTATATGCATACAATGGATCGTTCAGCCTTTAAAAAAAAAACAGAAGGAAACCCTGTTCACCTATGTTGCCACGTGTGACCACACAGATGAACCTGGAGGACATTATGCTAAGTCAAGTCTGCCATTGGCAGAAGTCCACTTATGAGGTATCTAAAATAGTCTAACCTGTAGGAACAGATCAGGAAATGGTAGTTGCCAAGAGCACGGTTGTGGGGAGAGCCGTCGCTGCTGCACAGGTATATAGTTTCAATTATTCAAGAGAAGTACGTTGGAGATGCACCAGACAGCATGGTGCCAGGATGTAACAATGCTGTGCTTACACTTAGAGGTGGTTGGTCTCACACTGTGTTCTTACCGGCATAAAAATAAAAATTAAATTTTTAAAAGTTCTAAATTCTCAAAGATTTTTGCTCAAGCAGGCCTAACTTAAGATACAGTTAAAACAGTCTGCACATATTTCAAAGGCCACTTGGTGTTTTTATCAATTACCTAAAATAAAAATCATAAGGGCATAATCTATGTAAAGCACCTAGGCCAATGCTTGGATCACAGTGAAGAGTCAATAAGTGATTTTCTGTCCCTCCTTGCAACAATCTTTAGAGTTGTGTGGGTCTAGCGTGGTTCATGTCATCCCTTATACACGCCCAGATTTATGCTATTGCATTAGTGGTGCAGTTTCACCTCAGGTGACTGTGTACTAAGGAAACTTCCAGATCTTATTTAAATCCACAGGCCTATGTGTACAGAAAGATTAGTTCGCTTTCTGTTTCTGAAGAGGCACCCATCCTTTCCAATTAGTGCTCTGTTGCACCCTAGGTTTGCAACTCAACCTTCTCAAAATAAATTTTTTAAAAGTATACATTGCATAGCCAATAAGATACACTATTCAAAGAGCAATGCATCTCAGACACCGAACTGCTTTTTATAACCAGTGGTTACAAGAGTTGCCCCTGCTCCCCACACCCCTTCTCCTTTGCCCCTGTTCTGCCATATCCCTGCTAATTTTCCTCTTCAGTGGCCTTGGCTCATTGTCTATTCCCTTCCTGCCCTCCTTTCTTCTGCCCCTGCCCTCTACTGCATTAATTAAAAATAAATAAAATATAACAAAACTTTTTAGAGAGTCAAGAAGTGAAAACACCCTTCCTCACCCTCCACCAACTGGGCAAAAGCATTTGACATCGACCTTTTTAAACAGAAAATACTCAGAACAGGGACCTTCACAGCTATTGTAAATCCAGAACACCTCATGCTGTGAGCGTCAGCACCTTAAATTAGCCAACAACCCTCACGGTAATAGATGAAAAAGGCAGGTGAGTCTAAAGTTAAACATTGTATTTGTGCCATCTAAGGAGACTTTTAAGAAACATTTGGAAAACTGAAAGTACTGAGTTACTCAGTAGCTGGAGGCCCCAGCGAGGTCTCTTGACAGGTGACTCTGATGACTTAGGAAAGGAAACCATAGCAATTGGCAACAATTCAAGGGCTTTTAACTTTCAGCTGAAAACCAGAACCACTTTCCAAGAGGACAAATGTTTATAAAATATTCTCTTCCGAGTCAAATGTGCAATTTCCTCACCCTCCTTAAAACATTAAACATTCAATGGAAAGAATTAAGTCAAAAGCCCGTGAATTGTTGCCAATTGCTACGGTTTCCTTTTCTAAGTCATCAGAGCCACCTGTCAGGAGACCTTGGCCTCCAGGCCGGGGCAGGCTTTTCAAACTGTCTCAAATAATCACTACCGTGAAGACGGGTTCATATTACACCCGTTTAAAAAAAAAAAAAGCTTAAAACGCTGATGATACTGAACATTATTTCAACAGTTTTATCCGAGACATTATAAGCTCAAATGCTGAGCCAGATTATAAGGGGTTTGAATCAGGCTTGTGATGTATGACAGTACTTCCCTCAAACCAGCCCTTTCTCCCCTTTCACCTGAAGCTAGCCCTCTTTTAAATTCAAGAAAATTCTCCACCCTACGAAACTCTGGCGTTTCCTCGGGTCCCTTTACAGTTTATTCACACCAGAAATGCTGAATCATGACTCCGAGGTTGTAAAAGTATTTCGACTGGGACGCCAGGATCCCCAGAGGACCCCACGTATCTGCATTCCTTTCCTTTGCACCTTTCGAAGTCCAAACCCGGACCCTTTCCGCACATTGGAGAGGTTCTGGGAGCGTGAAGGTCCAGAAAGAGCCTCTGCTCGCTCTCCTGCTTCTCCCCAAAACTGCTTCTCCCCAAAACTCACTCAACCCTGGCAGCTCAAGGCTCCCGCCTCGTCTCCTCGGAACGCGACCCCTAAGGAGCTATAACACACTCCCCAACTGCAAAGCTGCAAAACACCTCCGAGAAATTCCCAACTTGTAAGCATCACCACCCCAGCCACCGGTTCCGGGCTCCGGGAGCCGTTCCGGCAGGGGTAGGGGATGCGGAGACAGCGCCTCCAACCCCCTTCCCGGCCCTCGCCCGCGAGGAGCTCAGACTCTTGAGAAACTCGATTCCAACTCCCGAGCCCGCGCCTCCCCGACTGCCTGGGAGCCCAGAGAAGCGGGGCCGAGGTCCACGGAGCAGCGTGGTGAGGACAGCCGGCACAGGAGGGAGGCGCTGAGGGGAAGGGGATGCAAGAGAAGAAACGCCCCCCGACTCGTCCCGCAACTTCTCGCAGCCCGGCTGGGCGAAGTGCTGAGCTACGGCGGCGGCGGCGAGCGCGCGACGAGGACTCACTTGAAGGTGAGGACGCAGAGCGGCCGGTAGGACTTGTGGCTGGTGTTCTCGGCCATGCCCTTGCCCCAGAAGTCGTTGGCGAAGATGCTCCAGCGGAGCGGGGTGCCGGGCCGCAAGTCGGGGTTGTTCACGATCGCCCACACGTCGTCGTGCACGAACTCGCCCTGCAGGGAGCGGCCGTAGCACAGGCAGCTCGCCCCGGCCAGCAGCGCCGCGGCACCGGCCGGCGCGAGTCCGCAGTCCCGCCGCCGGGAGGGCGCGCGGTCCTGTCCGCCGCCGCCGCCTCGGGCACAGCTTGTCACCACCATTGCGCCGCCACCGCTGTCCTGGCCTCTCCCGGGCGTCTGGCATCCTCCCCGGCCGGGGCCCCGGCGGCGCGCGGCGGCTGCCTGGAGGTGGGCTCGGGCATGATGCGGCCGCTGAACCTGCCGCCGGCGCCCCGCGCTGCGCCGCCGCCTGCGCCTCCGAGTTGGCCCAGCTGCAAATAAACAGCAGTCCCCCCGCCTCCCCCGGCCATCGCCACCTCCTCCGCCCCACTGCGCATGCCCCGCTCGCTCCAGGCTCCACCGCCACCCCCCCATCCCGGGACCGGGACCGCTTCCCCGCGCACACCCCGGCGCCCGCCGCCCGCGCCAGGCTCGCCGCGGCGGTCTGTGCCCGGGCGCTGCGTCCCCCGGCGGTGAGAGTTCGCGCGCAGGTGGAGCGGCGGTCGTGGCGCGGGGCTGCCCGGGTTCCCGCCCGCCCTGCCCCTAGGATTACCCCCATCCTTTCTCTTCCACCCCCCTTAACGGGTCTAGGACCTGGTCTGGCAGACACCGCTGTCCCCGCAGCCCTCCCTCAACGGTAAAAGTGCCCGCCTCCTCCCGGGAAGTTCCAGGCTTTTCAGCACCCCGGACAACAGCAGCGGCGACGCCTGGGTACACGCTTTCCCGCCCTGTGCCCGCGCCCCGTCGCCCGCGCCCCATCACCTTCCCTGGCCTTTCTGCCCGCCACCCGGCGCTGCGTCCCGCGGTTGCAGCGTCGGGCGGAGGAGTCCGTGGGGGAACGGAGCTTCCCGAGCCCCTTCCCGAAAACCGCGAGAGAGGGTCTCGCTGGCCCTGGGCTTCCTGCCCGCCTCGCCCCGTTGGCCCAGAGGCGCCACTCGCTGTTTTCCTTCACCTTCCACTGGTCTGTTCGCACTTAGAAAAAGTCCCAGGTTCGATTTTTGGTTTGAGTCTGGACGCTAAATTGGCTTCCGAAACATTTCTCCTCGTTTTATTTTTTACTGAAACTCTTGAGATAATACAGGAGATGCCAAGCAAATTACTTTTTCTTCCCATCTACGCTTACCACTTGGATCTGGTTATACCAGCCTATGGGAGTGTTTGTACTGTTCCTACTAAATCAATAGATTAAATAAAATAATAATTAATAAATAAATAATAAAAACAACTGCGTTAAGACCTCTGGCATTGACTCCCAATAGTCCCGTGTTTCTGAAAGGTTTTCTTTTTAAAAAATACTAAATATAATACTAAGTAAATAAGTTAGGTGAAGATTATTAGATATTCACCAGGTTTGAAAAATCTTTTAACTCTTTGAAGCCCCTTGTAAATTCCCATTGCTGTGTTATTGAAGTTACCTGGAATTTGACATATCCAGACAGAAAAACTTGGAATATAAAATTCACCATTTTATTCCCATTCCTCCAAAATCCTTAAAAGTTTTGTAACTCTAAAAAAAATAGTAAAACAAGACATTGTTCTCATACTGACTGAGGATTTGTGTGACTTCTTTACACCACTAATTTATATATTTTATTTTTAGTTTAAAGATATCTGAACAGTTGGAAACCCAATGAATTAAGACAAACGTATTCCAAGGCAGGATGCATTTCACCATTGCACTCTGTTTTTTGGTGACGTGAAAATTAATGACTGAGAAATGTTTTCGTCTTTGCATCAGAAAAAAAAAGCTATCCTGGGAAGCTTCGATATCCAGACTCCACACACACCTGAACATACTGCAGAGCACACACAGCCTTTCTTCTCTGCCTACCCATTAATTTAATAAAAATATATGGAAGGTCTACCTTAGGCTACAATGTGCTGAGTACTAGGCTGGATGACCAAAGCTGCTCACATTACGTGTGTGTGTCTGTGTGTGTAAGGTTAATATGAAAGTCTCACTTTCTAAGTTAACAGCTGATGGGATAGTGAAATTGCCCTTGCTGAAATGATGGCATTTGTAACAGGCCACTGTATCAATCTTCACCTATAATAAATAAGGGCTTTCTAGAGACAGTGTCTTACTCCCAATGGGGGACTCGAATAATCAATTTTTATGGACAGGGGGACAATCACCTTTAACCCTCGTAGGAAGCGCAGTCCTGCCCACCCCCGTGTATCTGAGTTGTTTGCCTCTGTAGATGAAAACCGTGTCAGAGTTCTCTATGACCGTGGGAAGAGAATAAGGACTCCAAAAAGAAATAGAAAGGGGAAGAGATATGGCAAGCCTCAAAGTGGGATTCCAGATTTCTGAGCACAGAGAGTTTAGTATGCTTTTCTCTAAGTTCAGTGGCATCTCAATTCTAGTTAGTTCAGATGATGAATTTTGCATTAATTTACTTGAAAATAGTGAGATACCTCAAGTCCTTTTAAGGACAAACCAGTACGTGTTTTTTGGACTATAAGACGTACTTCCCCACAACACACACAAAATTTGGGAGGAAATGGGGGTGTGTCTTATAGTCCAGACATAGCTTTACATTTACATTGGTGAAATATTACGTTATTAAATATTTTACCACATCTTCTGCTTCACTTTTTTTCCCTAGTTTCCTCCTCTAAAACCTAGGTGCATCTTATGGTCTGAAAAATAGGGTAAGTACATACTTTCTGAAATTCAACACGTTCTTTGCGGCTCCATCATTTCTGATTCAGTACTGCTCTGAGTTACAGGAAAATACTGTAAAAGTGTTAATGTCAGCTTTACATTGCTATGTCAGCCCATAATCCCTTCTGCTTTTCTCTGAAGGTATAAAGCACTCATCTTGAATAATCAAGGGGCCCAAAATGAAATTAGATTTAAGTCTTGTCACTTAGTTTCTGATTATTTTAAAGGATTTATAATTAAAGCAATATTACCTCCTAAGATACCTTTTGTCCACTCAGAGCAATTTAAAACATAAATTATTACAGAAGTACCTCTCTGAAGCTCATACACTTGTGCAAATTAAAATGGACCGGATTCCTGAAAGAAATGAGGACACAACTAAAAATAATTCAAGGGCAAGTAAATATTTTAATAAAACAAATTTCAAGTTACCACACTATGCTTTTCAACTTTATATACCTGTTCAGATACACACTATATCAAGAAACAAATACAATGTTACAAAGGCAGAAATTCAGGAAAAGAGCTGATAACATAATTTACATTAAAAATAATTTTTCTTGCCTAGTTACTTAACTATTATTGTTGAATAAAATACAGAAAACTAGAAAGAAGAACAAAAAAATTAAAGTACACTCATCCTGCCACCCCACAGGATCTGCTGTAGGACAGCCAATCCACGCTCTAAGAAGCTGGCCCAGCACCCGGGGGGGGGGGGGGGGAACGTGCAGGACAGTCGGCAGTGCTGTGTGGTCTGAGGGAGGGCAGGGCCCAGACCTGGGCCAGGCTGGTGGCAGCAGCAGCAGGAGAGGGGCCCCTCAGTGGAGGTAAACTGGTTTCCCTTCCACCCCCAGAGCCAATCTCTGTGGCATCTGCACAGAATGAAATAAAAGATTGTCAAAAACTGATTGCGATCTTGCTATTTCTGGACCACGGGCAATAAACCTGGTCAGCAAATTACTACAAAATGAAAGCATACACATATATGTTGCAAGAAAGCATATCAAGTCTAACTAGAATTCTTCAAAGAGTTTAGAAACTCTGGTTTGGAAAATTGAGGCAACATTGCAAAGCAATGTCCAGAGTCTTAGAACAGAAACTAAGTGTTGAGATTATTGTATATAACAAAAAAAAATTTATATATATGAAATTTTAATTACATATATTTTATTTTACATTTTAATTATATACAAATCAAAAAGCCACTACTAGGGTTTGTGCACCCTATACAGCCTATAGAAAATGTCAGAGAAAACACTAAAATGCCCTTGTGTAAACTTACCACTAAAATTAAATTCACACTTACGCCAAACTGATTTGTAGTAAGTTACATTGTTTAGAAAAACTATTCCATCAATATCATCAGCTCTAGAAGCACTATGGTTTATACTTTGAAATAATGTATCAGAAATGTATCCCAATGTTGTCACAATCCACTCAACAACTCCAATATCGGATAAGCAGAGAGATACTTCTCAAAATTAAAGAGTATCAAAAAACAAAGAAGTCCTGATCCACAGCATTTCCAGACTTTCATTGTGTAAATATTCTTATCACGATCAATTTCATGCCACCACTGTAACGCCACTTAACAAAGAGATGGGAAGAGAGGCACAGTAGCATTATCATGCTACAGTGTGTTCATCATACAGACATAGGAGCTGTAAATTGAATTAAGAGCATATGAATAGTACAATAATTAGAAAATGAAGAATTTTGAGCATTTATTATCTGTGTTTAATCTAATTTATATAATTATAAGTTTATATGGCTTATTTTTTTATAATGGCTGTGTTTAACAATCAGCTAACAAAATTCCTAAAATTTAACAGTTTTAGTGAACTAGTTATAGTTGACTCTAGCACACTATCAAATGAAATAAAATTGGCCATTATTGCTATTATACTTTTTTAAATTTTTATTTATTGATTTTTTAGAGAGAAAGAGAAACATTGATCTGTTGTTCCGCTTATTTATGCATTCATTGGCTGATTCTTGTATGTGCCCTGACTAGGGATCAAACCCTGCAACCTTTGCATATGGGGACAATGCTCTAACCAACTGAGTTACCTGGCTAAGGCCAGTATTATAATTTTAAATTTAAGTGATAAGTATGGGCAGAGGCAGGGGAGGGGCGTCTTTATACTTGTGTAGTGAAGAATTAACCGTAAGAGAGGCCTGGCCATTGCCCTTGGCGACTGGGAGATATCTAAGCCCCTGGAATGTCCTGCATGACAGAAGAGTCTTTGTTTGCTGGGGGCTTTGGATACTGGACAGTCTGCTGATGTGGTTTATGATGAGATCTCTTGGCTGCACAGTATCAGTTTTGACCTCTGAGAGAACTGGAGACTAAAGGTATTAGCCTGACCTCTGGGAAGGGCTAATGACTAATGGTCAGCCCCACGGGCAGTATGCCACAAGCCCCAGTAAAACCTCTGAATACCAAAGGCTCCTGTGAGCTTCCCTGACTGGTAATACTCAGTGCATATGTTCACACATTAATACCAAGAAAGTGACATGTCCTCACTCCTGCAGAGGACACAGTGAGAGCTGTGTTTGGTACTTTTTCTGGACTGCCCTGTGTGCGTCTTTCCTTGGCTGTTTCTCGTCTGCATCCTTCCCTGTGACAATCGTATCTGTAAAAACCGCTTTCAGTGAGCTCTGTGAATCCTTCTAGCAAATTGTCTAAACTGAGGGTGGTTTTTGGAACACCCCAAATCTGCAGCTGATGTCAGAAGTGAGAACACTGTTGTGGAGATTGTGCTCAAACTCTCCTTTACTATTTTCCTACTAAAACCAAACACACAAACAAAACAAAACGAAAATGGATAGCTACTTCCTCCAAGAAGAATGGAAGAAACAACAGACACACCCAACATTGCCATGTTAATGATTTTCCCTACATAAAATCTTTGGGAAAGACCACAAAAGTAAAACAAAACAAAAAAGAAAAGGAAGGAAGCAAGGAGAGGAAGAGAGAGAGACAGACAGAAAGACAGAGACAGAGACAGAGACAGAGAGAACCATGAAAACCTAGAGTCACCGCTGGGAACTGCTGGAAAGTTACTCCTGTGTGACTGTTGATTTGTAGGTGATGAGGCTCGAAACTAAGGACTGTTTTAGAAAAGAGAGAATAAATAATGAGAAAAACCAAAAAGCCTGAGTGGTCTACATAAAACATTTATTACAGTCTTCAATGTTTGATGTTCTATGCCACACAGTAACATTTTGTTTTAATGTGTTTAATTTAATGTCACATTTATTTTTGTGTAATGAGATATAAAAATGATTTTGTTAAGGAACTCATCCGCCCCGCTCCCTTCGGAAGCTCCAGCTACACAATTTTGGGGGCCTAATATAAAATGAAAGTCATAAAACATTCAAAAATTATTAAGAACTTCAAGGCAGTGAAAGGAAAGATTGAAGCTAGGAGGGAGCCCTTCCAAGCACTGGGTCCTGCTGCGAGCAGGGCCTCGAGCAACAGCTCAGGTTGTGTATCCATGACACAAGACCTGCTTCAGAGAGACGATCCTGTTCATGTAACTCGTCCACGCTGTTTGGGGTAGTCTTTGCAAACCATGGTCTGAAGACAGCCACAGCTCGTGGGCTCGGGCACAAGAGACCTAATAAAACACCTGCCATGAGCCGATGACGTCACTTGTAGCCTACAATATAAAGAAACTGGAGAACTTACTGTGCCAGTTTTTCTTTGCCAAGTAAAGACTGTATCTGGAGATAAAGAATTTCCCTTCAGAAATAAGAATCTCCCATGTGCTACTAACTCTTGTTTCTTGGCCTGTTTTTCCGTATATGAAGGATACGAGTGAGTCTTTTCAGCCTACTGTAGCTTCCCCCCAAAATGAAAACTGTCTTTTAGATCTTATTCTTGGCCATGTTTCTGTGAGTGAGACAGCCGGGCTTTTCTGTTGGGGTGGTGGTGTTTGTAAGTAATTTTGAGTCTTCTCCACACATCTTGGAGAAGTGCTGTGGCCTTTCCAGGTAGAAGACAGAAGCAGATTCTTGCTTCACATCCTGTTTCAGGGACTCTGTCCCTTTCATTTCCCACTTGTCCAGTGATTTCTCTCTTTCCCTCTTACACACTGCGAGGGGTTAGGGCAGCACTATGTCTACCTGACAACCCTTTCATGAGAATGAGCATTGTGCCTGCATTCTAAGAAAGAGTGTCCTGTCACACTGTCATGCTGGCCTGTTTGTAATTATGGACATGCCCAAGTGTTATTCTCTTCTTCATACTTGGCCCAAAATTCAGACATCAGTCATGGAGAGGTGTTATCAGGAGTTACCATGATGGCAAACCCACAAAACAGGACATAAACCCTGTTCCTCTCTATGCCTATAGAAAACTTGACTAATCAGCTCTGATAATCTTGCCCATAAATTCCAGATGCAATCTTAGAACCTTCTCAACACAGCCCTTCAGGCTGCTACTCTCTGTTGATAAACTGGCCTGTGAGTTGAAACCCTTCTTCTATTCCTGAGTGGGTGAAATACGGCTGCCAGGAGGCATGGGTACTAAAACAACAACATTCTCCATAAAAGTAAATGCTAACATTACAAAAATGTTTCTCTTTCTTTCTCTGTCTCTCTCTACATATATATATATGTTTATATTTAGATGATTATATATAATTTTAGATGTTATCACTTCTACTTGAGCAAATGTTTTTCTGATAAAATTTTAAGCAGATCTAGAAGATTACTTCTTTTATACTTGGGGTATTTTTAGGAGGCTTCCATAGGAATTTTCACTATTCTGCAAATATATATATTATCAGATAAATGAAAATTACCACACTTTTGCCATATTAAAGTACTTATATGAATAAAATGCCTAGAAAAAATTAAAACCCTATTTAAAATACTGTAAATGCTAGTTATAAAGAAAGTCAATAATTCAGGCACAGATTAGTACCCTGATGACTACTGTAGTTTCAGCTATAATTCATCACTAAATCTAATCCTGAGTTTTCAATCTCCTCCCAAATTGAAAAGTACTTACTTGTCGATGAACAAAGGAAGAGACTATTTAATCTGTGCCCCTTAGAAACAGCAGAATGCAGCCCTGCAATCCAACTTCTCACTAGTTCCTGAACTAAGGGCTCTATCTTGCTTCCAATGGTTATAGACAAGATGCTCACTGACAACGGGGCCTTCCTCTGCCAGATCACCTCTGGACCGGGTTCCGGTTTCCTCAACTGTGAAAGTATCTCAGAAAGCAGTTGTGAAGGTTCAGTGGGCAAAGTCAAGAGCTTTGAAGAATGCCTGACACATATGAGTGTACCCAGTGAAAGTCGGCTAGGATTGAAGAAGAAGAAGAAGATGATGATGATGATGATGATTCTCTATGAAGCAACTATTAGATATCTGCTTCCCAACTCCTGATTGATTATTTATTTGTTTCCTCATTTATAATGACAATTGTGGCTGTCGGCCTACCCAGGATTTACTCTGGACAATGCTAGTCTGCTTTGCTTTCTATTGCCTCGCTGTAGTAATGGGGTCAAGTCATAACCCCTCTCCTTCCCCGGTGCAGAGAATGCCTCCATCGCCCGTGAGTCACCGGCTGCTCTGTTATTTCTAATTTGACTGCTAGTATCAGATTGCTTCTCAGGGAATGTTTAATAATTTTTCTTTCCAAAACTTTAACCTTTAACATTACATGACATAAGTTTTTAACAATCACTTCATAGGAAAAAATTTTATATTTCCCCATGGTTACAAAAGAAATTACTAGCAAAGCTATTTGGCCTTTTTATCCCTAATGTTAATCCCTTTCCTCGATCTGCTTTAAAAAAATTTACATTTCCTTGTGAAGCAGAGTTTATGGTGAAATGAACTAGGAAAAATATAGAAAGGTAATGGAAAGACATTTTTCCTCAAGATTTCTTTTCCCAGGATTTTCAAGGACATCTTTGGGGTTTTTTTTTTTTTCTTTTAAAGTTGTGTATCTGGAGCTTAAGCTCCTAGGCTCGATTGTAACTCTAAGGTAGAAGATAGTGAACTAATATTTTTGTAGTATTAGCTAACCCTGGGGAAAATAGGAATGTCATGGATATAAAAAAAAAGTGAGAGGGACTTTCCCACCCTGTAATGGAGCATTAGATGATTCCAGTCATCTCTCTTTCTCTCTCTATCTCAATCTCTCTCTCTCTCTCTCTCTCTCTCTCTCTCTCTCTCTCTCTCTCTCTCTTTCTCAGGATACATGGAAAACCAGATTAAACAACATTTGCCTTACAACATCAGATGATTAACAGTAGAGCTGTACCAGGGCAGGAAAAGATAAAGGGTTAGCTCAGCATTCAGGGCCCTTTTTGCCTGCAGAATGAGTGAGAGGCTGAGCAGAGCATTGACACCCTTCAGGGAACAGGAAGGATAACACAGTTGGAACCCAGGGTACCCTGAGAACCCACCCTGCGCATAGCAAGCCGACCCTGAAGAAGGCGTCTGAGAAACAAAGGAGCTGGAAGTCAGCCACTACTTCTGACTCCAACCCAGTTCCCAGGGATTCTGATCATCTCAATAAAGCTGAAAAACTTAGAAACAGAAACTAAAAGAACTTATCACCAGAAGACCAGTGTGAGAAAATGCTTATGGATGGTCTTCCAACAGAATGCAATGATTTCCAATGAAAGCATAAAGATAGAGGAAGAATGCAATTGCAATGATAAACATGGTAACGTGATTAAATCTAGTTGAAAACTACCTGCTTTCAAATCTATAGAGACAGAAAGTAGACTACTGGTTGCCAGGGGCTGGAGAGAGGAGCAATGGGAGTGACTGCTAATGAGTCCAGGATTTCTTTTGAGTCATTTGCATGTTCTAAAATTAGTTTGTGGTGATGTTGCATAATTCTAAGAGTACATGAAAATCCATTGAATTGTACACTTTAAAAGGGTGACTTTTATGGTATGTACATTATCTCAATGAGGCTTTTCTAAAAAAAGGGAAAATGTGTGACATCGATAGCAGCATGTAAAGAAGAAGGGTGACATGGGCTGGAAGTGTTCTGGACCATGAGATTGTCTGGGAAGAGCACAAATTAGGACTTGGTCATTAGGCTTTAAAAGGATGTGCTATGAACATTCTATAGGTGTGTCGTGTCATGTCACACACACACACTCATACACACACACAGTTTTTAAAAAGAAAGGCAACCAAGCCAAAAGGGTTAATACTCATAAACAGTGCACTTTTCTCGGCAGTTCTTTTTTTAAAGACCCCCTAACAAAACAGTAGTGATGTAGTTTCCAAGCAAACAGAGAGTGGAAATATAAAACTTGTCCCTTATGTTTTCTTCCTAACCTGGTAAGTTAAGGCAGCAGTGGAGTAAAGAATATGAATAAACTTAGTGGACACAATAAACACAAATCACCTCAGATGATGAAAATATGAAGTTTTAAATAATATAACTAACTTAAAACAGGAAGACCACAGCTTTATAAATATTTTTCTGTTTTATGAATGCTGTACTATTGTAAGCCACTTTCACTGGACTGTAAATTACACAAAGTAGGCCCAGCACCATTCGGTCTGCCCCAGACAGAGCTTAGCAGATTGCCTGCACACAGTAACAAATCAGTTATTGGTTCACTGATGG
The DNA here is from genome assembly GCA_028533065.1 of Trachops cirrhosus. Taxonomy (NCBI): domain Eukaryota; kingdom Metazoa; phylum Chordata; class Mammalia; order Chiroptera; family Phyllostomidae; genus Trachops; species Trachops cirrhosus. Next base: position 33,723,315 of record CM052539.1, read on the forward strand.
AATGAATAATGCTTGAGTGCATTCATAAATGGAAAGCAGACAGGACTTCTGAAAGTTGGATGGTTAGGATTTCCTGGAGGCAGGAGGCAAATTCACTTTTTCCTTTTCCTACAATAATGCATATTATAAGTGTATTCCAAGCTTCAAAATAGAAAGTAACACATTTTTAAATTGTTATAAACCTCTGAAATCAAATAAAGTCACACTCTGGAGGCATGCAACAGTTATCACTAGATACAGGATTGGCTTTCTACATTGTTACTTCTACTGAGTGATGCTAATCATGATTTCTGATTCAGAAACATTTCCCACCTGCTTACCATTTGGAAGGCATCTCCCAAGGTCTGTGCTCATCCTCCAGACGGCTTTGTCTACAACGATTGCAAATCTTCCACAAGCACCAGAGAAGTTCACAATTTCTTACTCTGCAGTTTCTCATCCCTAAGTTTTTCTTCTAACATTACTCAATACTTACAATTTAAGATCATTTGTCTTCCCTCTTCCAGTGTGAATAGGAAACACTTTTAATACAAACTTTTTGTTGCTTTCTTAACTACTGTTAAATGGTTCTGTTTTTATAGAACAATGTTATTTGAATGTCATAATCAACTTGGTCTTTTTAAAATTCAATTCACCACTCTGTCGCCCCAGCTTCAGCTTGAGGAGTTTGAACTCAGTGGAAACTTTACAGTATCTAAATTACGTCTCAGGAGAAACTAGCTCAGAAATTGCCTGGTCTGCCCCACGGGGCTTGCAAAGTGGAGCTCAGGCCTGGCTGGGTCAGTGATGGCAGCCCTTACGAGGCAGGGTCTGCAGCAGAAAGAGGAATGAAGGAATTGAGACAGAGAATGGTTCAGCAGCCAGAGGAAATGCCAATGGTTATTCAAACACAAGAACCAGAAAATCTGAGTCCTGGAATGAAACCGAATTTTGGAGCCTGAGGGGAGCTGGGTGTTCATGCAGACAGACAAGAGCAGAGGGGGCTCCGGCGCCCACCGCCAGGACATGCCCCACCTTCCCTGGTTTGTGGTGGTGCCACCCTTCACTGACCTGCTGGCTTTGTGCAGGGACTCTGGTTCTAGGACATGTCAAAGATGCCCAGCACCTTCTGATCATCAATACAATACAGCTCAGGGAGGGACAGGGAAATTGTTCTAAGCAGGAACATCTGAACCAGAAATGAGTTATAAAAATGAGATTCATTCCACTGAGGAGTTTGGAATCAGATGGTTAGTATTAAAAAAATGAGGAGAAATACCCAACTTTAGTATTCTTAGAAGTGATTAAGAAAGCAACACTAGCACAACATCATCAATGGAAAATTAGCTTTGCCTATTGGTGAGAAAGGGGTTTAGGAACATGTGATAAGAGTTCATTAGAAAAGAGTAATGCTGTCAGATGTTTACTTTTTAAAAATAGTTTCCTATATTTTGATAGTTTTATTTATTACAGTACAAAGTGTGAATAAAGTTGTTTAAGATAACATTATATGTAAATAATATTGATACTATATATTCCTAGAGCCAAGATCAAAAAGGGTCACATCCATAGACGATATTTAAAATTCCCTATTTAACGATTTGTGAAGCCTGGACATGGGCCAACTCCGACCAGCCATGACAGAGCCCAGCTGTGTTCCTGAGCTGGCTTCTGGAAACTCCTCTGTGTGAGGCATTAACTCTTTATTGTTAGGGAGTTAGGAGCAGAGGTCCCAAGGGAAAGGCCAGGATAATGCAGCTGAGAGACCCAACTTTACCAACACCTTACCCAGTGTTCCGATATTTTAAAAGCCTGCTCCGGTTACAGCGCATGTGCTAACTCTGACCAGAGATCTGGAAGCGCGGTGGTGCAATGCATGGCTTTGTAGCCAGGCTGCCATGTGACCCCGGGCAGTTATAGAATCTATAAAAAGCATTGCTAGGAGGATTATCAGAGTTAATTTTTATAAAGTACTTAGAAAAAAGGGCACACAGTAAATGCTCAATAACCAATATTATCTATGGATAGTAGTTATGGAGAATAGAGAAGTAAAAAACAGAGCTTAAAAGTGACTGTAATTGACTATCAATGCATTGCACAGGCTAAGGAAAGGGGAGTGGCAATAGTAAGTGCTGTAGGTTTGCCAACTCTACTCTAGTCCATCCCAAAACCAACCCCACAACGTACATTGACAATGCTGCTTAAAAGCAGCATCAGTACATTAGTAATTAAAAAAAAAGGTCGGGGGAAGACTCTTACAAGCCCCTTTGGTTAAGTCCCAATCTAAAATTCACTTACATGACACCAGTCACTGTATTTCAATACTGGCTCTCAACACTGACAAAGTCTTGTCAGGACAATGTCCCCCAAAAAATTTTGTTGGAGTCACTCTCTGGAAAGCTTACGAATTCTATTTTTTTTTCCTCTGTCTCATCTTTTTGTTCCTGAGAGTAGATTTGGGAGGTGAAATTTCCAAAACTCCCATCTCCTGGAAGCCAACAGTTGTCGAGTCTGAAGTCAGACGTGGCTGAGATCTGATTGGGGGCTGAGAAAAGAGGTGTGAAAGCAACACCTGTGACTTACCTTGTCAACTCTGATGAACTCATCTCAGACCATATTAAAACGTCCCAGGCCAAATACCATCTGATGCGCGTTCTCATTATTAACCGAATTCTTGTGCATATCTTTCAAAATGGTATGAATTCACTAAAGATAACTTGGAATGTAAACAGTCCCTCTGATGATCTTTTAATATGATTAAAATTATTCATCTTAGAAATAACAGCAAAAGGGCATGACAATTTCTTATATTCAATGTTCTGCCTTTTAATAGTGGAAAGAAGCATTTAACCAAAATTCTGACTTTTAAAAGGGTTTGCTATAGGATTTTTCCCCAAAGCTAGTGGAAAAATGTGAAGGAAACTTAAAACCTTTCAGTTCCACTAAAATCTTGTCGTTTCCTACATCGCACCCTAACTCCTTCCCCTGTGACTACTGTCCCCAGCCACCAACGCCTTCTGTTTCTCACTGCCCATCATTCTTCTCCTTTCCTCCCAAAGTCCCCTATCCTGACACATCCTTTTGTTCTGTTTCCATCACCAAGTTCTTCTAAAAATAATTCCCCCAAAATAGGATGAGGAGCAGATAGATTTTAAGCAAAAGGATTTCCCTAAGTCTCCAGAGAAAAGATGAAAATATACCAAGAATTTAAAATACTACTAGGAGCTAGGAACCCCAGTCTCCCTAAACTAAATCAACATAAACACAGTAGGTTCTTTAGATGCCAAAGTCTGGCTCTCAAATGTTGAGTGGAGGGTCCAGAAAAGGATCTAGCTATTCCTGATTCCTTCAAACATAACAGGGACAATGGCAAACGTAAGATGTGGGGACAAAGCTTATTTACTGGGGCTGTCCATGTTGGATTTCCAGTAAAGACTGAGTTGATATCCATCTAATTTATGAACACAAGAAGGACACATCCATGGGAGATTTTGAAAATCATCTTTCCCGTTACTTCTGACAACATTCTGGGTAGATCCTCAGGCAGTTGCTTCTGGCACTACCCCCATTTTTATGCATGGCCTAAAGCTGGAAATAGAGGATTGGCTTTATAAGCAAGGGCTAGAATTGGAAATGGATTTCCTAATACACCACTGGATTTAGCCAAACATTTTGTCATATTCTTAGAACAAAAGAGAAATGAGGTAATGGCTTTGGAAATTAAGTAAGGTAGCATCTGACTTTTTTTTTCTTAAACTTACAAGAATTACCATTAACTATTAAGGGCAAATTCAGTTTCTCATAGCAATGAGTACTACAGTGTTGATTATAAACCCCACTACTATGTTCACTCGTTTCTCTCAAAATCTATCAAAGACCCCCAATGGTAGGTATCTTTAACTAACTTCAGGTGTCCCAGTCTTCATATTCTTACACCCTACCCTCCAGCCACATAAACACTGGACTCTTACCCAAAATAGCAAAATACTGCAAAAATAATTACAGTACTATCTCTGGGTCTAGGGATTACATGGAAGTGGGAATAAATATTGGCACTATCTTTTCTGCACTTGTCCTCAGAGAGTTTTCTAACTTCCCCATGAACACGGCCCAACTTTGCCAAGGAAAGGCAACTGGCATATTTCTATCATGTTAAGCAATGCTGTACTCCTAATACCCTTCTAGAAGACTATTTCTTCTGTGGACACTAAGCCTTTACTTGTTTACCACACACAAACCTGATTTATGACTATTGAGTAATTTTTGGAGAATTTTATATATTTCACATCCTTCCGCTTTCTATGGGCCATATTTCATTGAAGTGTGTGTCCAATAACTTACAAAATAGAGAATGAACTGTACTCTGGAGATTTACCAACTTTTTATGAATACCACCCTGTAAGTGGAGATGATCCAATTGAAAAATTTGTCAGAAATATAAATGTATTATTTAACTTGGCCAAAATTATAAAAAGCACTTCCACTGCAAAACAGATAGCATTGGACAATGTAATCCTTCAGTTCCTTCATAGTGCAGCTAGGCAGTGTCTGTACCTTTGCTAACAACTCACGATGCACCGGTCAGGTAGACCAGCCCGTCTCTAAACTAAAGGACGTCATGTCTGGATGTCCAAGGTGAAACCCAAAGGAAGGCTGAGAGAATTGTTCTTAGATTAGGTTCACTGCTTTAGGATTTAGGATTTAGGTTCCTTGCATCCTCAAGGTGTTCTGTAAAGGCTAACACTGCTCCTGCCCTTACTCTTCACCTGCATTGCCATCGTGTAGGGCAGACTCCAGGATTTTAAGTGCTACCATGCAGCTACTGTCATTTGATTAAAGAAGCAACAAAGCCAGATTCTGTTCTGTCTCCAAAGCCTCATTTTGAGATGATGGAATCATCTAGAGATTATGACAGCCAAATAGATCTGCAGCAAGACTGCTGTTGTGGACAACCTCGCCACTAGTCGGAGGATGGCTTCCAGAACCGTAATGCCATCCCTATGAGTTATGCAATTGAAATCTCAGGGTGTCTGGGATTCACATAACACCTCATTCCTCATGCAGAACCTCATCTTGCCTGCATTAATTCTTGCCACAAAAAGATATTGAAAGAAGCTTTAAAAATAATAATTTCAAAAACATTCTTTATACTTCTCAGAAATATATTTTTATTTTCTTCATGGTAAAAAACTAGAAATACTCTTTTCTTGGGATGAAGACAATCATCATCAGAAAACTTCTTAACAAGAGTTAAGGAGAGGCCCTGGCTGGTGTGGCTCAGTGGAATGAGCACCGGACTGCAAAGGAAAGAGTCGCAGGTTTGATTCCCAGTTCGGGCATGTGCCTGGGTTGCAGGCCAAGTCCCCAGTGGGGAGCGAGCGAGAGGCAACCACAAATTGCTGTTTCTCTCCCTCTCTTTCTCCCTCTCTTCCTCTCTCTCTAAAAATAAATAAATAAAATCTTTAAAAAATTTTTAAAAAGCATTAAGAAGAGCATTTAAATATCAAATTCAAGATACCCTCCTTGACACTAAATGAAACAATGCCACTTGCCTAATTTAGAAATCTTATTTTCAAAAATACAAATTTTCAGACACAGTTATAACAATTTCAAATATCAGCACAAATTCTTTTTTTTCCCTCATACTCCTTTGACCTATATATGTTCATGTTTACCCTTCAGAGTAATTAAGAAATTTGCCATGGTTAAGAAGTCTTTCTGGGGAAAAAAGTCCTATTAATCTACGTTAAAAAAATAGAATAGCAAATGAAGAGAAGCAAATTAACTGTGACAACCCGGAAAAGCGACGGCAGCCTAGTCGACCTTCGCTCTTGTTTAGTTCCGTCTCAATATTTTCCTTGCTGCCATCCGAGCGGCTAGACCAACTCTCAAGGAGTGGTTAGTTTCTGACTGGCAGGCCAGAGTGTTTGATACACACTGATGTAAAGCATACTCCAGAAGCATTTTGGGTAAAATCTGTCTGTTGGTAGAATTTCCATAAACAAATACAGAGTGGCCATTTAAATTTGTATTTCAGATAAAAATCAAAATTAACACGGTATCCTGTATTTTATCTGTTTTATGTGTTTACACTGTTTCTTGCTCTTGTTATGATTAATACAACCCAGTGAATCAACAGTTCATAACCTGTTAGGGGCTTTGTTAAGTACACTTAGTAAATACCTAAATTAAAAAGATATTAAACAAGCTAGCAGAGTTCCTTTCTTATCTTTCAGTTAAATTGTCGATAACAAATGTTACTGAGTTGTTGTATGGATAAAAAGCAAATGATTAATAAAAGCTTATTAGCACGTGGAGAAGTATGCATTCCCCCATCGCGTCAGTGCGGACTGTAATGATTCTGGATTGCATATAGTGGGAAATATATTTCCAGAGATGAAAGACTGGCTTCGCTGAGAAAGGTTGACAGGAACTACATTTTAAATTTTTTTGGAATATTCCCCATGAATTTGGCTCTGACACTATCCTCTGTGCGTGCACGCATGTGCACGCACACACACACACACACACACTTTCTGTTTGTTTCTGTTGCAATAGACTTCCACGTTACTTTAATGTGAAATAAGAAATTGAAAGGTAGCATGCAGGCATGTTTACTTGGTGTTTACTTGGACTACCTCATTAACATTTCCTACTTGTTGAGTGGTTTCCCTGATTCTCAGAGGTCTTCACCCCATAAATGATGATGGACGGGCTGCCAGAGCCTTCCAGGCTTCAGTTGGTATAATGCGAGCTCAGTGCCTGGAAACAATAAAACAGCAATTTTCTAAGAGATTTGCCTGCACGAAAAGCCAGGAACATAAAAGCCTTTTTCGGTTTCCCACCCCAAGCCTCTTCTCTTCTCTCCGTCCCAGGAGGGGTTGGGGAGGACTGCATCCTGTCAGGTTAACTGAGGGTGACAGGCACCGCAACCTCAGCAGCGGTGGCCGCACTGGCTCCAAGGGAGAGACCCCTGGGGTGGGAATCAGAAGAGCTGGGCTCTGGTCCGGCCACAGTGGAGGCTTCCTGTCAGGAACAACAGAAGCCAAGGCTGCAGGGGTTAGGAGACGTCAGGTCTTGTCTTGTGAAAGCTTGGATGGAGCATCCAGTCGTGATGTGACAGGCAGTGGTTCTGGCTCCTCTGCAGTTAAGTCCAGCAGAGCTGGTCCAGACTGTCTGAAATTCTGCTTGGGTACCATGCACACTCTGCCTTCTCAGGGGGCTGCGCCTTGAAGCTGGGTCGCTTTACATTACAGGAAAAGAAGAGATGTGTCTCCTGGACTCAGTGTCCCAAAGAGAGATTCAGCCTAAGGAGGTCCAGACGGAAGTGAGGTGGGGGCTCCCATGGGGTCTTTGTCCCTCATATTCTGGGTCCCCCATCCAAATCCACAGTCCATTGGATACTTTCTGATCTAAAATGGATCGAATTATGACCATTGCTGTTTCTTATTTGGTAATTTGACAATCATGTTATAGTTTACTTCCTGGTTCACCCAGCAATCCAAAACTATTCCAAATGTTGAAGAACTATAAACTTAAAATAAGGTCTCTCAATGACCTAAAAAATAATGTTGGGAAAATCTCTTTTAATGGGCTTTATGGCTTTCACTGGGAACCAGCTATATATTCAGGATTTAAAATTCTAATGTGAGGTTAAGTTACATGACATTGTGTTGTGATAGGAAGCTGGCTGTCTCGTGTTGCTGGGCAGGGGAGAGGACCATCATTAAAGATGGAAAAGCGTTATTAGTACAGAAGGACTGAGCTCGCTTTACCTCAAGGCAAAGTTAGGGAGTTGTGTTAAGCTGGAGACGCGGAGGGGATGAGAGGGAAGAGTGCAGCCAGACCCTGAGGAGAGAGTTGGGTTTTTCTGAGATTGAAGGAATCAGCTGGTTGAAACCAGGCCTTTTAAAATCATAGATTTTCATGGCAGACACCTACATTCTTCAATCCTGCACAGTGTCTCAGGGAATCATGGGTACACATGGATGACAGGAAAGCGAACTCAAAGTGTTGCAGCCTTGAAAGCCCCAGCAGGTCCTGTGCCCAAGGCATGAATGACAAAAGCAGCAGATGCCACAGGCAGCAGGTCCGTGACTGCAACACACACCCACCTTAGAATGGAGGTGTGGGCCAGAGATGAGGGCAACATTTAGTGATCCAAACTGCAGCACTATCCGATTTGCATGCCAGTGCTGGGCCCACACCTCTCCTTGGCTCAGTTATCACCCTCTAAGGAAGAAAGTGTTGGACACCATCAATTTTCGTTGTGCATGGCAATGATGGGAAGCCCATGCGGAGCCATCTTCCCAGCCCAAGCTAGAAGTCAGAGGACAGGCTGACAGCCAGGTAGAAGCAGAGTGGACATCAGAGGCTCTGGCTTGGGGTCAGGAGCTGTGAGAAGCATGTGACACTGGCTCCCTGTTGTGAGATATTTCCAGAGAGAAGCTCAGATTGTGCTGGCTCGGGCTCCCGTCTCCTGTCTAACCTTCTTCCCAGCTTCACCTCCAGGCCTCTACTGTCAGCTGTGCATTTCAGACTGATTGCTCCCATTAAATGAGTCAGATGGTGCTTTTCTGTTTAAAGGATGAGTGGGCATTTCCATAAGATGCATCTCGTTTTACTAACATCACTAATTTCTTTGCTTCTTGCATCTAATCAATCATTCCACTTCATCTGTGGATTTCATTAATGAGCCATTGACTCCCTCTTCCAGATCATTAGTGAAGATGTCAAATTCTGACTGGACCTAATACCAATCCCCACGACTCGATGCTGGCGTCCCAGAGCGCTCCCAGGAGAGCCATTCATCACTCTCGTACATGTGCCTTCATTACCCCAAACCAATTTTAATCTATTTTGCAAGAAACACTTAGGATATTATAAAAATTAATGCTTTCCCAAGGAACTCCTAATTTTCATAGGATCAGACAGATGGCCATGCGCTGCACCCATGAAACCCTGGTGCCCCAAGAACCACATGGTGTGGGCTCACTTGTCCATTCGTTTTTGTTTCTGGAACAATATAAGGACTACATGTTTCTGCTATATGCTTCTTATGCCTTTCCAGCACTGCGCTTTTTTTTTTATTGATTTGCCTGTTCTATTTGACAGAAGCTTCTGATTTTAGTCCATCTTTGTGGTTACTCTTAAGGTGTTTTATGCAAATCAGCATGCTTCTGGATGGCTTGTAGCCTCCATAAGCGGCTAAAACTTAAGTTTAGAGAAGGTACTGTTCTCAGTGGCTTGAATGCCGGTATTGCTTTCTGGGTTTTTCTGACCTTTCTTTACCTGCTTCTAGTGAAAATCAGGTTCAAGTATGTGAACTAAAAACAAAAAAAATCTAGGAGCTGTGGTTAAATTTGCTTTTATATTTAGCCCTAGGTTCCTGGTTGTATAAAGTATTCAAGCTTCAACATCAACATTTCATTTTTTGTCTTGAAATTTCCTTCTGAAAAAAATAGCATTTTTCTTATTTCTAATAGGATACTTTTTTGATGAAAGAATATAAAATTTTATCTCTACTACCACTATAAATGCTTATGGAAGTACCCTGAAAATTATAAAATGAAATGTTTGTTTGTTGGAGTGGCAACACTGAAGATAACATTTTCTTTACCTTATTATAATTTTGTTTAGTATGATTAGCATAATATAATCTGTAATATACTCTTATATAGTCAGGTATTAAGTGTTTTTTCAAAGCTGTGAAGGGGAACAATGTTTAAAACCTTCGGGGAAATACTCTCTTTCTGCCTGGAGTCCAAGCTGAGAATGGAGCTCTCATTAGCCATATGATGTGGCATTTCCTGAGTAACACCGCTAAACATTTTCCAGGAAACAGGACCTCTGATACTATTCTTGAATTACTTTATGCCAAATATTTTAACATGTAGGTTGTACCATATAACTCAAAAATTATTGTAGAAGGTACAGTGCCACTGGATTTTTGGATGTGTGTTATTATATGTAATAAAATTTTGTGATTATGTACAGTAATACAACATAGCATCGTGGAACAAATAAATAATGTAATATTCGAGCATTGACTTTGAAAACAGTGTAAGTTCAAATCCTGGTCCTGCCACATATTAGCTGTATGATTTCAGGAATATTTTTTAATTTCTTTGAGCTCTAGTTTTAACACATGAAAATATGATAAATGATATATATCAATTATGAGGATTGAGTGAGTGTGTATATTAGAATTCTCAAAAAAAAAACGGGGACTATATATGCATATATATGAGAGAGAGATTTAGTTTAAGGGTTTGGTCCACATGATTGTGGAGGTTTCGAGAGTCCCATTCAGATAGAACAGGACTGCAGGCTGGATACTCAGGGAAGAGATGCAGTCTGAATCCAAAGACAGCCCAGGAGAGGTCAACCTTTGCTCTGTTAAAGCTTCCAATGGATTGGATGTGGCCCACTTACATTATGGAGGGTAATTTGCTTTACTCAAAGTCTACAGAGGTAAATGTCCATTTCATCCAGAAAATACCGTTGTAGAAATAACCAGAAGACTGTTGGAGCAAATATCTAGGCTCTGTGGCCCAACCAAGTTGACATATTAAAATGAACCTACACAGTGAGGCAAGGTTTGCAAAGAGGGAAAAACAGACACTAATAAACATTCAATAAAGACTTACTATTTTACATCCCAGTGACCTAAGATAAGGATGAGTTGTTGACTTTAAGAGAAGGTCTTTGCTGGAAGTGTCTGATAAGGCTCAGCTGATACATGGCTAAGGAGAGGTAGAGTGATTGCCAAGTCACTGTTTAAGACCAGAGTCATTTGTGACCCTGCATATTGGCCACTGTATTTCACACAAAGAGGAGAAGAGGCTGGAAGGATGTGGAATTACAAACTCTCACACCACTAATGTAAAACAAAAGAGAAGACCTTTTGGATGATTCATGGGGATAAATGGCTGCACTCTTCTAGCTCGGGGTAACACAAAGCCAACACTGCAGTGAAATAGGAGTGCATATTCTTCATCTTGTACTTTTCTCTTCCAAACCATATACAAAAGGAAGAACCAGAAGATATAACCCCAAAATAGTGCAAGTAGAAAATAGAGATACTAGGGTAAAAATGTAAATGCACTGATTAATACCATAGGGAACAAATTTTTAAGACATTAAAGTTTATACTAGTAAATTCAACACAAATTTCATTCTGATTTGACTACTGATGTTGACCTTGCCTGGATCTGCTATGTTTCTGACTTAGAAGAGCTTAACAAAGATATTTGCGTCCTACACATGACTCTGCCACCACCACCAAAAAGTACAACCCTTCATAAAAGTACAAACAGTGGCCAACAGTACACAGGCAATGGAAGTCAGAGATTACAGGTGTTATAAATGCAATATTAATTTTTTAAAAAGTTATAACTGAGCTCTAGTGAAACATGTACTAAAATGGAGAGAGAATCAATGACTAGTTGGATGTTTTGTTTTAGAAACATTTTCCTCTCTCTGTCGAGAAATGCGTTGAGCCAAGCTTCCTCTCTTGCAACATAGAGAAAATCATATGACCTCCCCTACTTTCTGGAGGAGTTGTGCTCGTCACAGACAGCAAATACATGAAAGCACATTAAAAAACAAAATGATGTAAGTGGAACATTATTTTTAGTATTAAAAATAAAAGAAGAGAGACAGGGTGGGGGAATGGAAGGGGTAAGAGCTTGAGAATCAGCCAGTCTGGAGGTCAAATATCAATTCTGCTTCTCTCTACTTGTGTGACTATTACAATTTCTCTTTGAGCAAAATATGTCAGGCTTTAGATGTTGAAGTTTCTGTGTGTGTATACTTATGAGTATGTGTGTGAATCTGTACGCATGAATGTGTATGACGAAGGATGTGGCGAAATTGCTGCACTAATTCTGTATTGAATGGAAGCATACTCTTTAACACAGGAGATGCTACAACACCAGAGATTGCCAGGACCGAGAATAAAATACTTCTGTGGAAGGGAGTAACAATGACTCAGAGAAAGTGGGGAAAAGAGTAAAGGAGAAAAGCTGGGATGGGCTGAGTGAGTTTAGACTAGAAAAGAGACTTCGGGGAGGCAACACCAATCCACAGCCTTGAGCTCCCAGCATCTCAGTAGGAGAAAGATCTCAGCGCAGAATGAAATCCCATTAGGCAGAAGCATGATAGTCTCTTTTAAACAAATCTCAGAATTAGAAAAACAAAATGAAACAGAAGGAAAGTTTTAATGACTCTTGGGATTCACTTTGGGGTTGAAGAGTAGATGTGCTTGAGTCTAAACCCTGAGGTGTACTTCCTGGGTGCTTTTTAGTAACTTGCTGTCTCTGGGCCCTAAGCCCGCCCATCTATAGACAGCCCCAAGGTGTTAGGTCTGGGACTGTGCAACCCACATCTGTTTTGCCAACTGATTCTGGTAGGCTCTGTTTGCCAATAGAGGGCACTAGAGGGAGACTGGAAGTTGAGAAGGAAGAAAGGATCAGTTCTTTCTTTTGCTGCCTGTGGGCTTCCTGCGTATTTTTCTGTTCCTGTGAGTATCACCCTCCAAATGCTTCTTCGCCTTTGCACTGGCAGTTTCTTCTTGTAATTCCTGAAACACTTGCAGATCCAGACTCACGATACCCTCTCGTGACTCCTCCCCCCACCAGTCAGCACCCATCCTCCTTACAGGTCTGGGTTCCAGACCCCTTCTCTGAGCTTAGAGACACTAGACCCAACTCAACAGTGTAGGGTGCACCCCGCTCAAGTGTGCTCACTCTCAACATTGCTCCTCAACATCACACTAGAGGTCTTGGCCTTTGCAGTGAGGATAAAAAGAAAATGATTGGGGAAAGAGAAGTAACACACTCTCTCTCTCTGAAGATAACATGATTATTTCTACAGAAGTTCCTAAGAACTATAAAACAATTACTAGAACTAATAAATGAATTTGTCAGGGTCACAGGACTAAGGTTACTGTACTAAAATCAAGTGTATTTTATCTGCTACAGCAAACATGAAAATTGAATTTTAAAACTTCCATATATAATAGCATCAAAACCCACAAAGCTCTAAAAAGATATGAATCTGTCATCCCAGAATTAGTACACACTTTTGACCTGGTAACAATATATGATGCTGTCTCTCTGATAGCTAGAACTCCCCTTATAGCAAGCAACCTACTTGCAGAGTTTTTACATCCATATCTACAACTTTAAGTTCAGCTGTTTGGAGGTCTTTGTTTCTAAGAGAGAAATCCTTAGAACAATGGTTACATGAAACTGGAGTTTGAGACCACAATTTGAGTTCCTCATACCACTAAATCAACAGGCAAAGAAAGGAGTGGTTCTGCTGAGTGGTTGATCCTAATTACCAAGAGGAAATTGAATAAATGCCAGACAATGTGAATGGGGAGGACTATTCCTGGAACCGACCGGATTCTCTGTGATATGTCTTATTACCATCATTTCCAATGGTATTGTCAAAGTGAACTGAAAGCTACATCAACCAATAAAAGAAAGAGCCACTGAAGATTCAGTCTTTCAGGAAGAACCCTGACCAGCTGAGGTCCTGGCTGATGGGAAAGGTAACATGGAATGTGTAATGGAGGAAGGAAATTATGAAAATCAGCCACAGCGTTGTGGTGAGTTAGAGACATGAGTACTACAGCAACTTCACAGGGTTCCTTCTGTTTGCTGCGGTGTGTACACCTATGTTGACTATTTTATTCTTCTCTTTTTCTCTTTCCTATCATTTAACATGTTTTATTGAAGGTTAAGCTACCATTTAATATTTAGGAAATGATTTATAGATGGCAGTGGGATTGAATGTGAAGTAGAATTAACACACTCCAGAGGTGACTAGAAATTATTTACAGTATAGGTTTTCCCTGCCCCATGTGTGCCAGAAGTAACCATTGATATCTATTTATATTTACATTATCCCTTCAAATTTTTATTTTAATGTATATCATGTATTAGCAAAACAATACACATGTAACTTATAAATAAATGTATTTACTCACACATCAGGGCTGCATGCTATAAAAGCATGATAAGGATACATGACCCCAAAAAGTTTGCAGATCGTGAAGTTAGAGCATAGTGATTTAGAAATCAGGAATATAGCTTTTCTCGCTATGTGTGGGCTACTCAGTTCTGCAAATCCGGACATTCCATTCCAAAGTCATGGGCCCTGCCCACTCATCCATTCAGTACCATCTTACCCACAGCACCAGGTCAGATACTGGAGGTGCCTTGGTGGAACACACCTTTCCTGCTTAAACAGTGAGTCCACATCATCGGCATATGATCGGAAGGCAAGCACTTACATATCCTGAATAAATAAATGCATCTATAGAGGTCAGTAATGCAGTTGGTAAGCTCCTCGAGGGCAGTGATCTAGCGTGCTGATAGTTAACTCTGACCCCCACATTCTGTCTAGCAGACACAGCACGGATGACACTTCAGAGCTCCGCCAGTAGAGTGATGACAGATGTTCACAAAGCTCCTGAAGGGTGACCCCCATATTCTGCCTTCTCGATCAAACCAGAAGACTTCAAGTTATTTACATTGCTCAGTTCTGTGTGTTCTTGGAACCATGTAGCCCTCTCTTAGAATCATTAACTTGAGTACTTCCTCTAGCCAGGCCTGACACATTTTCTGTATTTCTTCTGTGCCATCATCCATCCAATTTTTCCACCCTTGTCCTCACTCACTGCACACGTATTTACTGAACTGGCAGAGCTTAAAGATGAAGAAAATATCAAAGTCCTCAATCCCATTATCCATTAAATGAGGAATTTGACCTAGCATGACCTCTAAAATCTCTAAAAGAGTTAGAGATCTGCACCGAATATTCAGCCTAGGCATCCTAAGTTGCCTTCAAACTGATCAGGTGAGCCAAACTCCAAAATAAAAAATAAATCTCAACTCCCTTCCACTCAATCCATTCCTCTCTTCCTGTCCAAGTCTCCTTTTAAAAATGTTACTGGATCCTGCCCTGGCTGGTGTGGCTCAGTGGATTGAGGAACCAGCCTGCGAACCAAAGTGTCACCGGTTTGATTCCCAGTCAGGGCACATGCCTGGGTTGCGGGCCAGGTCCCTAGTAGGGGGTGCATGAGAGGCAACCACACCTTGATGTTTCTCTTTCTCTTTCTGCTTCCCTTTCTCTCTCTCTAAAAATAAATAAAAATCTAAAAAAATAAAATAAAATGTTACTGGATCCAAATCCTGAAATATTCTAATGATCATTGCCTATTAACAACCAGGACTCACAGACAAGGAGAAGCTGCTTCGTCTCCACAGCTGACCAGCCGCCTGGCACGGCATGTCTGAAGATGAAGGCCCCCTTTGTTCCTATAGACAGAATTTTCCTCTCTTAAAAATAATTGCTATTTTGACAGACTGCAACTTGAAAAGGCACCGCTCAGTAGGAAAGCTGTTAGGAAGGGAAGCACTTCATTTTCTGGATAATTTAGACAACAGGGAGCAGAAATTTTAGGTGATCCAAAAAATGTTTCAGATGACCCTAAATGATAGTGGAGCTTTTCTTATTGATAAGATGGGGTACATTCAGCTCAATGACTTCCAGAATGCAAATACGTCCACACATTTATCCTTCCAATTAGCAATCTTAACGTCCAAGAAACCACTCAGAAGTGGGACGTGGCCCAACTCTTTTAAATACATCTCACTTGCAAAAACTCCTTCTGTTTCACGTTTATGAAATAAAGAATGTTACTGTCTTTTTCATAGATCCATTAGTTTAATTAGTTTTCAGTCTCCTACTCCACCAGTTTAATAGACTTCCTGACCTCCAGGCCAGGTATGAAACCTCTTAAGTCTATTCATCTAATATCAACACTGATACTGGTAAGTACTCCCTTAAAAGTACACATGGATTAACCAGTACTCCCTTAAGCTTTTACTCATTGAAACACTGCAGTTGTCCATGTGAAGTTCTTTTATGAATATCCGTAGAAAGGATATGGAGTTTTTTCACCTGATCGAAGAATCAGGGAAGAAAAGATTGAGGAGAAAAGGCCAGCAATTGCAGGGCAAAGCCATTTCAGTGTCTGTACTTACAGTGGATTAGCTTTCACAGTGCTTTTTTTCCAAAGAGGAGGGTTGTTTTCTTTCACATTTGAGGAAAAAAAAAAAGACTATGAACAGGATAAAATTTTCATGGGTATTTATGTTTTATAGTTAAAATGGATTATGTTGTATTGAGACCCCTCATCACCTCTAAACCTGCAGTGGGAGAAAGTTCTTTCAAACCTGATGGAAAATAAACAGTTATGTGAGCATTGCCATCTGGATAGGCTTTGGTGACAACTTGCAAACTCCTCTTAGCATCCTCTAAAAGATACTTTAAATGCATTCAGATGGTTCCGAGTAAGTGTGGTGGGAGTTTAAAGGATTTCAGCAGTTCTTCCTCTCTCAGTCAGCAAGAATTTTTTGCTAAAGATCTCCAGTCCCTTTAGTACTTTGCAAACACTGGTGAATGAAAGCTCATCAGCACTACCCACAAGCAAGATGCTTTCAGCAAACTTCCTCAGTGAGCCCCAGGCTATTTCAATAGCTCACTGAGAGTGCTGCCTGTGAAGGGTCAGAGATGGCCTTGATGGAGGTGCCTGGACTTTGGCAGGAAACCTGGGACGGAGTGATTCTGGCTTCAGTCACTGACCCGAAGAGTTCAAAGATTGGTTATGGATGTTTTCACCTGAACAGGAAAGCAGCCAATAGGCTTAAGAGAAAGTTTTAGTTATTAGACATTTCTAAAAGCAATAGTAAATCCAGTTCAGTTCACAAGACAAACCACTGAAACCCACTGGTTTAAATCAGAATGCCTTGATTTAAAATACCAAGGAAGTTCTAAAGAAATACGTCCTTCTGTACATAGTTGGTAGGAGAGTAAATTGAAACAACCATTCTAATAAAATAATTACTAAATAATTGGCTAAATAATTACTCTTCTGGGAATGTATCCGAAGAGTACAATGAGAAAAGCATGTGAATATATATTCAGAGAATTATTTATTGTATATTGTCTTTGGAAGCAACCTGAATGCTCACATGAGGTACTTTATGAAATAACTTAATGGTACACATTTACAAGGGATTATTATCTAACCATTAAAAGTGGATGAGGCACATAGAACAAGATGTTCATAATACAGTTTTAGGTGACAAAAGTAAATCATGTAATTATATCTCTAGCATGAGTCCATTTTTGAGTAGATGGAAAAATAATTGCGCTCTTCTTGGCCTCCACATTCCTCGTACTGACTTCTGCATGAGTCACGGTTCAACAAGAGAAATAGGCTCAGCAAGATAGAGCTATACCAGTCTTGGTATCTATCTGTCTGTCCATCTACCTACCTACCTATCAATAAATAAAGGGGTTCATTACCGGGGGTTGGTTTATGCAGTTCCACGGGCTGCTTCAGCAGTCCCTGGAAGGCTGTGTGCCTTTCTCTGTCACAGGAGATGGCAGTTTTCAGGACAGACAGGAAGAGAAGCTCACAAGTAGGCTGGAGTTCCTCAAGGATGAACCGAAACCTGTATCCGTTCTTACTGCCTCTGTCCTTCCTGACAATGGTATCCTGCAGAAGCTGGAGCCTTTTGTCACAAAAACTGAGCACCTCCACCTTCAGAAAAACTAAAGGAGGACTCAGAGGAAGGTGGAGCCCCTACAAGCCCAGCAGCTGCCTCACTCAGATGAGGCAAGTCTGCCGACCAGCAACAACATTTGTCAGCTACAATGTTGCAGGAATCTCATGTGTGACCTTCCCTACCCAGAAATTACAAGAACAACTTCTGGAGATGTAGTTCAGACTAGCCAAGTTGACACACTGCAAAACCATCCCAGAGGCCAAGTTGGAATGCAGCTCAGATTGGGAACCCAGCTGATGCCTGTTCACTGAACCCCTGCTTCAAGCACCTGTGTTCACTCAGCCCTGGGTAGTGCAGCATTGCCCGCAGAGCTTAAAGGGTTTTCTCTCTGCCCCGTAGCAGGACTGAGCCTTCAGGAGCTAAAAACACCCGTGATGCTTGATAAGACTCCACTGTTTTTGAGAATGACTTAATGCAAATCACAATAAAATAGTGTGTGGTTGTCCCGAGTGCTTTACATATATTTATTTATTTAAATCTCACATCAAATTTATGCTAAAAATGAAGAAATTGAAACACAAAGGGGCTAAGTAACTGGCCGGAAAGCAGATGTTAAAGGGCAGGGTCAGGATTTCAACTGAGCATTCTGGTTCTAAGCCTCAGGTGCTTGGTCATATCCTGTACTTGCTTCTCCTAGGCACCTACACAGCTAAAGATTGGGGTCTCTCATCAAAATCCTGAAACCCTGCAAAATCCTTAAAAATGTAATCAAGTATATCATATTTACTAAAGATAAAAAACAGTTAATAGATTTTAAAAAACTTATCCAGAACAAACTTGTGGTAAATTTTCAAAATGGCTAAAATATAATTCTCATACAAATATAAAAGGAACACCTGTTCAATATTTTATTTCATTCATCAATTAATGATGAAACCAGTATGATATTAAAACCAAGTCAAATGAGAAACTGACTTAGAGATATTTATATTCCCTACTGGACAAAATTCATTTGCATCACCATGAATAGGAATATTTTGCTATGGACAAGGAACATTTGCATTATCATCAGTTTCCTACATGCGTAAAACCATCACTACAGGTAGGTGAACAGCCTTGTCAAAGATAATCAAATTTCCACACCCAGGAAATTCTACTAGACATTCCCATATTCACTTCATGGACACCTTGGTAATCTCTCTTGCCCATTTCCAAGGCTTGGATAGCTGTTCCTGACAAAGGAAATAAAATGTCTTTACTGAATTAAAATGAGCCATTCATAAAACATTATAGTTACTCAAATTATATTTTAACTTTGTCAAATTTCTTAAGGCTCTTTCTATTCTAAAATCCTATGATTCTAACAGAATGGATATTCTCTGAGTTAAATATTATAAGAATAAGATCAAAGTAATTTTATTTTCTTATTTTCATTGGTTTTAGGGGTTGTGGGGAATATTTCAACAACAAAGTTTTTTCAGGAGAAATCATTTGGAAAAAAGTGAGAAAAAGAAAAGTAAGTTAAAAATTAAGTACAAGAAAGATACATGGGACGGAGGGGTAAAAACAGACAGATGGATACTATTTTAAAAAGGCATGTAGTGGACTGTGTCCCAAGAAGACCCTGTAATTGTATCTATTTCCTCACTGAGTCTCAAAACCATCAGTGCAATGTTGCTGATTCCTAAGTAACTGAGCCAGGAGAGTTCAGCTCCTCATTTAGGGTCAGTGGGAAAGTAAACATTCTAAGATTCCAATTAGGCCACTTAAGAGAAATGCTTAGTTTTGTGTGATTACAAAAAAAAGCAAAGAAGAACATGTTATATTTTTTTAATAAGTTCCAGAAGAAAGAACCCCTCTACCAGGTTCCTTCTGAAATGACACCCCTGCCAGATTGGGAGACGATGAGCAGATACAACCCTGGTGGAAGGGGGCAGCCTCTCCACCAGCGAGACGTGTGTGTCTGTGTTTTGCGATGATGCTGGTTTCACAGGGGGCTGTGCAAACGAAGAAACCTGATTCTGCCTTGGACCCTGGTGAGCGGGAAAAGTCTATTTAGAAGTGTTTACCCAAGTATAATCAGCGGTACCCTAAGCATACTATCACAGCCTTGGAATCGCCCAAGGAATAGTTTGATACTGAGACTATTCGATGATTCTTTTAAAAAGACTTTGAACTCTAGGTAAGATGATCATTAGACAAAGTATTAATCATTTAGAGTACTGTAATATGTCTCATTATATGGTGAACAGGAACTGAAAAATGGTTTAGCCCATAAATCCATGTAACCTAATTTGTAGCAAAAAGCATCAGAATTTATTTCCACATTACCAGGTGGCAGTAGACAGGTGCAAGGCTTCTGGCTGAGCACTGGGACCAATCACCAAAACCGGGGCCACATTGTCAAGTTGCTTAAATTTTAGTTAAGCAGATATAACAAAAGGCCTATAAACAATGAGTCGGGGACCAGCGCTCTGGCTCTGAATCTAGCACTGAGGAACTCCGTGAGCCTGAACAAGTCACTTCCCCAGGTGATACCCATATTTCCAAATCTGTAAGGAAGGGGATTAGATAAGATGATTCCTGAAGTCTTTTCCAGCTCCCAAATTAGTTCTGATTTATGAATATGAATTAATGTGTTCAGGGTGTTGTGGATTAATCAGGAAATTTTCAGTGGTACACTTAGTAGGAGCAGGAATACAGGGGCTAACAATGACTATGGTCTTACTATGAGCCAAGCACTGAACTTAAAATTTTAAAGCATCTCTCATTTAAACCTTAAAACAGTTCTATGAAGCAGATCATGCTGGTAGGTTCACCTTACTGAGAAAGAAACTGAGGCATGGAGGGTTAAAATCCCCTCCATAGATTACACAGAGTGATGGGTCATATACCTAGTAGTGATTTTTTGAAGTGGAACTTAGAGGTAGGTAAAATTTTTCGGAAACAATTACTGAAAGTCTGGAAAGTCACGTTCAGTGTGGATAGGGAATACACAACCCCTAAACGGGTTGCAAAACCAATTATTTCACTCCATCTCCACTGCTGAGACAGTGCTTTAAGCCATTGGCCTCTTCCGCCAGGGCTCCCGCACTAGCTTCCAGCAGACAACCCCAATGGGACCTCTTGTCACACTCACCCTAGAGCAATTTCCCAGTGTAGCCGGAGTGATTTTTCCAAAAGGTGAGTCTGATGTTGTCAATTCTTTGATAAATATTTGCTAAATGAATACATGAAAAGTACAATGGAGTCCATCCATGCCTGAGAATTGACTGATGGTGAAGCAGGGTGGCTGCGGTGGGGAGGGGGCGGGGAGAAGGAGAGAGAGAGAGAATGGGATGAAACAGTGGAGGCTGAGCCAGGAATTGGCGTGATAAACACTACTGGTGGGAAAAGCAGTTCCAGAAGCTGTGTGCAGAGCTCACTGGTGGCGAGAGCAGCAGGATGGTCCTCCTTCCGAGGTGCAGCTGAGGAGCACGGCCGGGGAGCATGGCCGGGGTTGAGCTCTGCAGCTTGACAGAGGGACTCAAGCTGGAACAATCCAGAGATTTTGGGAGGAGCTGAATGAAAGGGAAGGGGAAATAGAAAGACAAACCATGATTTCATGAGTGTTAGGGACCATCATCAGTGGGGGAACAGATAGGCCTTGTCGTATTATTTCTTTAGCATCTTAACTATCAGAATTTCAAAGGAAACCTACTTGTGGCAAGCCCCAATTTTATCAAGCTCTTCTACATTTATGATGTTTCTAATATAACCCAAATTTTTACCTAGAAATCCTTTCTAGCAAAGAAAAGAAATTTTAAAAAGAAAATTTCTAGAGCTCATTAATGATATAAAGTGTTAAAGAATCTAACATACATTTAATTATTTCAGTAACCCCAGATTTAATAATGGATTTTATCCATTATTTTACCTTCATGCTATGCATATACTAAGGGTATAAATCTTTGCTTTTATTTAATCCTCATAACGTATTTATGCCTATAAGAATTAGCACTTCACTGTAATTTTAAACTGCTACATTATATAAGAGTTTTGGGAGAAGTACTTCTAATATATGGAACATATTCTCCTTTTTAAACTTATTTATTGATTTTTAGAAAGAGAGGAAGAGGGGCAGAGAGAAAGAGAGAGAAAGAGATTTGTTGTTCCACTTATTTAGGCATTCACTGGTTGACTCTAGTACGTGCCCTGACCGGGGATGGAACCCTCAACCTTGGGGTATTGGCACAACGCTCTAATGAACTGAGCTACCCGGCCCGGGCTAGAGCATATTCTTTTAATTCCCAATTTACTGGGCCCAGAAACGAAATGCATAGTGTTTTGCTCACTATGGCTATCTATTTTAGGGCAGGAGACAGCTCAGAAAAACAAATATCACTTGAATCTCATATCTGACTAGGCAAATCTACATTTTCCAATATGGATTATTTTTGGTCCAGTGAGTTTTGCTTCAGTTCTTTTTCTGCTATGTCTATTTTCACAATATGATTAATAACTGAACTTTCCTGGTCTTCCCTACTGTTGCCTTGGGAATTTAAGGTATTGGTTTATTAATTTACTGTAAGGGCAACACAGTGATGAAATCTTCAATGTACAGGTTGCTGCTAAAATGCACAGATATTCTCATGAATCTCATGAACTGTTTTAATCCTTTTATTGATAATACATAGAATGTTTCTATATGGTGCACACGCACTTTACCCATACTGTTGAGATAAAAATATTGTTTGTGAGGAGTATCAGATTTACATCACAAATTAAGCCCTCTCTCTAGATTAAAGACACTAGGGCGGCAGAACATGATCCTCTTTCTGACATGCAGTCTCAGCTCTCAGAGGGGCCACTCTAAAAACGAGAATAATTTTTACAAGGAAACAATATTAACTAGAACGTCAGTCATAAAATAGTCATTTGTACAGTGAATATGGACAGCAAATTGTTTCAAATTTCCGACCTGAGAAAACACGAGACATTTCTCCTCCAAATTCTCTTACGACCCCCTGAAGTTTCCTCTGAATCTTAAAGCACAGCTGCTTGTAGAAAGCTCTGACTTAATGGAGTTAGCATTATTCAAAGCCCATTCTGCCTCTTCGGAACTACAGACCTGTGCAATGGGACTACCCTGCCACCCCGAAATGAGAAATCCATTTCTTTCTGGCTTTCGAGACATGCGAAAATGGCAGTTTGATCCAGCTTCGGTGGGCTTTGGGGAGAAAAGTCAAGGACAGGTGTTGTGGACCAACAGACCTGAGTTCTAATCCCAGCTCAATAACTTGTTGGATCAGCAGGGCCCGCTTTCTCCCTCCAATACTATGATAAAATACACAAAACTATTTTTTTATTTCTTTCAGTCAGCCAGTTTCTCTCTCATTTCCAGGCTGGCAGACATGTTTTTCAACATATTTGCCTGGAGTACTTTTTCTGTTCCCTTTTAGCTGAGCTAATACCACTTGCTGTTTGAGTCTCAGCTTAAAGGTCACTATTTCTTCAGCAAGGCTTTCTCTGCCACGAGACTAGAGCCCCCAATATATATATTCATATATATATTCATATATATATATGTATTCCCATAGCACCCTGGAACATATATGCTCCCAGTATGATACCAAGCATTATACTGTACTGTAACTAATTTCTGTAGTGTTCTCCTTCCCCTCGATGGGCAGGGACTGTCTAACACCACGGCCTGCATGGGGGTGCATGCTCAGTAAATATCACTTGAGTAAATGGATGAATGAAAGGTTGTATAATCTAAACCTGGTTACTCACCACTTTGAGACTTTGTGTCGGCTATTCCAAGAATTAAAAATGATAACGTATGTGGAGTGCATAGCTCCAAAAATTTTGAGCACAATAAACCAGAGCTGAGCTGTCTTTATCAGGGTAGTTTACACCCTTCACGCCATGGTGTGGAAGATAATAGCAAGTCTCAGAAGCTTTTGGAGACAATGGCCATCTCAGAATGCCCCAGCTCAGAATCTGAAGTGCACTTTTTTCCAGGAAATGCCAAGCTCGATTGCCATAGCAACCAATAAAAACAAATGTTGCTGCACCATCATTTTTAGGAATACTTTCTAATGCTGTCTTTAGTGTAGAATCCCACTTTTTAGTTAATAATATGAACAAACACTAACCTAAGTCTAAGGTTCTATGTTTATTAGTACTGTGGCGATACATTTTCTTGTCACATCCCCCAACCAAAGGCAAGTGACTAAAAGGCAGAGGCTGTATTCTTGTATTGACAGAACACTAGTCCAGACCTTTGCTTCAGGAAATACTCAACACATCTTTGTTAAATAAAAATTATAAAAATAATTTTGGCTTCCTGAAATAAACCTTCAGATTTTACTTGATTTCAGAATAGTATTTCTAGCTGTCTACTGATTCAGATGCTCTGTCATCTAGAATTCAGCATGTCAAAAATGAGGTATGTTATTTCTAAAAATCCCAACTAGGCTGGCATCTCTTCCCTGCCATCCAGTATATTCCAGTGATATCATTGTTTTTATAGAAACCTTGAAATTATTTTTCAATATTCCTTTGGTAAAATAATAGTCTTTCTTTCTTTCTTTCTTTCTTTCTTTCTTTCTTTCTTTCTTTCTTTCTTTCTTTCTTTCTTTCTTCTGTAGTTATACTTTCCTCGATTTTTCTTTTTTTAGGCTGTTTTTGTTTTTAATTTTTTAATTTAATCTTTATTTATGTTTTTCCATTACCATGTAGTCCCCTTATATCTCCCTCCCCCAGCAATCACCACACTGTTGTCCATGTCCATGAGTCCTTTTTCCTTTTGGCTCAGTCCCTCCACCCCCTAACCTGTCCCTCCCACTAGCTGTCACCTGCTCTCCATCTATGAATCTGTCTTTATTTTGCTTGTTAGTTCAGTCTGTTCATTAGATTCTACATATGAGTGAAATCATATGGTATTTGTCTTTCTCTGACTGGCTTATTTCACTTAGTATAATGTTCTCTCACCACAAAGGGTAACAAGACAGGGATGTCCACTTTCACCTCTCTTATTCAACATAGCACTGGAAGTCCTAGCCACAGTAATCAGAAAAGAAGAAGAAATAAAAGGCATCCAAATTAGAAAAGAAGAAGTAAAACTGCCTTTATTTGCAGATGACATGATACTCTACATAGAGAACCCCAAAGGTACCACCAAGAAACTAGTAGAACTGATAAGTGAATTCAGCAAAGTATCAGGATACAAAATTAATATTAAGAAATCAGTTGCATTTTTATATGCCAATAATGAACAGAAAGGGAAATTCAGAAAACAATCCCATTCACAACTACTTTAAAAAGAATAAAATACCTAGGAATAAACCTAACAAAGGATGTAAAAGATCTGTACATGGAAAATTATAAGACACTGAAGATAGAGTTTCTATATAAAATCTGCCACAAAATCAGTAACAACTCTATATGTTGTTTCAGGGCCTCAGTTCAGAGCTCAATTGTCAACTTCCCAAATAAGAATTTCCATGACCACTTTCCTCACCACTGCAACTCTTAATCTTCCTGAATTCATGTTTGTGTCCTTCCTTTAATCAAGGACCTATTCTTCACTAATACATTCAGAACAGACTCCTCCATCTATTTCTTGGGCTACCCATAGTCTGCCTCCAATAATTTCCTCATCTTCATCTACTATTTCCTCACTGCTCCAATAAGGTCCATTTGGACCCTAACCGCTTTCCCCCATGCCTCACACAAGCACATAAGCTCTGCTCATTTCTGTAATGCCTTCTTCCTTCCTCACTTAATTAAATCTTAAATCATTCTTGGAGGCCCAATTAAAGTACTACCCCTTCCATAATCTCTCTAAATTCCACACAGTTCTTCCTTTTCCTGAACTTACATTGCAGTTATAATTTAGCAGTTAAATATTCCCTGGATTTTCTGTACTCTTCCATCTCACCTGCACTTACAAGTCCACATACACATAAGCCTCTGGGCTGGGCACTAGATGAATGCAGATGAATAAAACCAGTGAGACAAAGATCACACTCTTAAGAAACACTAGCTTAGACAGATGCTATTTGATCTGCCTAGAGTAACACCCTCTTTCTTCTGGGAAATGCCCCATTACCCATTAAATAAATCAAATGGAGGCACTATTTTCTAATGGAGTCTCCTTTTTCATAGCCACTGCTGATTGTCAACGGGATGTGTTACAGATCCAAGTTGGGACGGTCACAGTAAAGAAGTTTAAATCTCTAACCACAGATAACTAGAACCAAGAGGAAACCTCACTGGAGTTTGATCAATTGGAGTCCTTCTTCGAAGTTTTGAATTTCACCAAAGAGAACAAGTTTCAGTCTATTCTGACCCTGATGTTGTGTGACATAATACCATGTGTCACCAGCCATTAGCAGCCCTGTTTTGCAGTGATGGAGAATGCAGGCAGATTGAAGGCTATTATTTTCAGGATTGTATCCCAGGATCAATTGCAGTTCTTAGTACATAGTACTCAATGAATATTGAATGGATGATGCCTGATATTTACTTGCATGCAGAATGCTACACCAGGCACTATGATAAGGAAAGAGAAGAAATGGGATGGAGGTTAATAGAAGTAACATATTTGATAATCATGTAGTGGCTGTTTTCTCCATTTTCTGATGAAGAAACAGAGCTCAGATAGCTAAGTAACTCATGCACAGGTGGTAAGTGGAAGAGCCTGGTGGACGGAGTCACACTCAGGTCTGTCTGGCTCCCAAGTCCATGCTTTTTCCAGGACACCATGGTTCATGTCTTCTCAAAGATTACAATTTGTTGGGAAGATAAAACATGCAAAGATTAATTGAGAATTGGGTTTGCCCTCCAGATGTTTACTTAAGTTTAGAGTAACTTGGATGGAAAGCAGCATGTCCCAAGACCTACCAAAATTGTAGACTATAACTTGATCAGATTTGGGGTTAGATGATTGGTTTTATCCAAAAATGTAATTGTAAGCAGAAACAACTTCTGACTATAATACAAAAAGAAAGTAATGTAATTTATCCCAGCATTCATTAAGTTTGGCTATTTCTGTGATGACCAGGAAAGTGATAAGGCAGAGGTGCTCATTATAGCTGAGGTTTCTGAAAAAACTGTTACCACATTCCTCTCTGGAACACATTACATTTTTTTGGTCTCAGGTATTCAATTCTTATCACATTGCCAACCTTTGTAAGTAGGATGTGTGTATGTCTAACTTTGTCTCATTTACAAATTCAGTCCAATTTACATTCAGATTATTTTCATGCTTTCCCTTTTCTGCTAGGGCTTAAGCTACAACATGTGGGAAAAGAAGGTGGATAGTGGCTTAAAGAGCATGGATGTGAGAGGAGAAGCAATTGCTTTAATACTAATGTCAGAGGAAAAGGGAGGGTATGCTCAGGCTTTGTTAAAGGGAGTATGGGTTAGGGGAATGAAAAAGGAGCTAGTCCACTTCCAGCTGTGGTGTTTATGTCAATCAGGGTTCTTTGGTTGCAAGTGAATATGGAACCAACTCTGACGGTCATGCAGGAACATGGTAGGACAGTGGTTAGCTCTCCATATAACCAGAAAGGGTAGAGAGGGAACTTTACAAAGGGGCAGGACAATCCCAGGAGTCTAACACAGCAATGACTGAACATCAGCTGCTTTTGTTTTTCTGCCTTTCCAATGACCCAGCTTGGAGCTATCATTCTCAGAAGCATCTCCCAGAGACCAGAGCTTAACCTGGTGCTCCTCTTCTACCTTTCCCTCTGTGCAGGGATCTGAAAATCCTGAGGACCCCATGACACTGTATTTCTCATAGCCCCGTGACTGCCCCACTTCTGTGGAATAAGGGTAAGAGTCTGAATTTTTCCTGTCTCCTGCAAGCAATGGAATATACTTATCCTATAGGTGATCCATACGAAGAGTAACTTTTAGTTCTATATTCCACTCTCTTGCTAAGAAAACCTACATGTGATAGCTTAGAATAGAGCAATGCAGCTGTGTACCAAGGACAGATACAAGATGTGTAATGATTGTGCCAGAATGGGCTGAAGGCAAGTATCAAGTTTCTCTTTGCAGAAATAAGAGAACCTCTACCAAGCACAGTCATGTTTTCTTGGTGCTCAAATCCTTTGATCTCTCTGCAACATTTGCAATTGATGACGATTTTCTCTTTGAAACTGTTTTCTCTCTTGGTCCTAGTCTATCTTTCTCCTACCTTTCTGACTGGGTCTTTTCTACTTATTCATGCACTTAGTATGTTCTAGATAAAAGAGAAAAATAATTTTTAACTATGACTTGAATGTGGTTCTCAGTAGAAACAGTGAGTATTTCAATAGGAAGGCAGATATTGCTGTGGGGGGAAAGGGGTTGGCTAATGTTCAGAGGTCTTTGCAAGCAGTGCTGGCATCCTACAGATTAGCACCTGGGTCTCCTTTCACCAGAAGGAGAAGAGCAAAAAAGCTCCAATACCCCAAAAAGATCACAGCAAGGCATGGAGGCAGGAGAAGACTGAGACCCTAGGCAAATTCTTGGGACAAGAAATAGAACCTAGGTAGGAAAGCAAGTATCTTCTGGTGCATGGAGGGCACTGGGTCTTGGACATGAGGTGGGAGCCCAGGCCCTCCAGCTCCAGAATGTGAGGTTGGGTTGGAGCAGCTTAGGTACATTCTGCTCAGAACCGTCAGGTTAGAGAGGTGATCATTAGAACAAAAATGGAGAGATTCGGATGAAGATAACGTAAGAATTCTATAAAATATGAAGTTGACAGAAAGTCACAAAGGACAGAGACTGATATAAGGCTCAAGCACTTGGGTGCAAGCAATTTTGGTTCCCAAGAGTCAGCTGTCCGATTATGTAATGTAGTATGGCTTAGCAACAGCCCTGCGTTACAGACTTTGGAGTCTCAGTTCATGGTAAGCTCAACATAAATTATGGTTATGTTTTGACTTCCCCAAACTGTTAATTCAACCATAAATTACATTAATGAAAGTAGAATATCATAAAGATTAAATGAATATCTTAAAGATAAGGCAGTAATTCTTCTCTATACTGGTTGAATCCTGCTCAGAGTATTGCATTCAATCTGATTCAAAGGGACATAAAAAAAAGAAAAAAAACCCAAGACATTCAAAGAGCTAACAAGGAGAATGAGGTTTCTTAAAACAACATTTTAAGAGAAACAATTGAAGAAATGGGGGTTTTTAATAAAAAAAGAGAAGATACAAAGATAACAATAGCTGCCTTTAAATATTTCAGGGGTTGTATGGAAAAAGAATTAAATTTCTTTTGTGTCACCTAATCTGTAAGTAAGTAAGAAATGCGTGGAATTTTCAGGGAGATAGATTACACTACACCGTCAGAAAGAACTTTCAAAGAAGCATAAATATCCAAACAGAAAATGAATTGTTCAAGAGAACAGCAATTTATATCACTAGTGCTGTTCTACATAAATATTTGAACATTCTATGGGTATATTAGGACTCTTCTTGTGACAGAAAACCAATTCAGGCTAGCTCAAGCAAAAAAGAAAACTTACAAACATGATTGTAGAAAACATCTCTTGAAATCCTACCATATATGAGGCACTGTTCTAAGTATTGAGAATGCAATAGTTAACAACACATGCAAATACAATGATCTCATAAAGTGTACATTCTAGTGAGGAAACAGACATTAAAGATACAGGCTGCCATGTGTGCGTGTGTGTGTGTGTATATATATATATATATATATATATATATATATATATATATTTCATACAGTTTAGTCAATGCCCTAAAGCACCCAGATGAGAGGGCAAGTGCAGTTCAAATCAGAACTCCAACCCCTGAATCTCAGTGGGCCACATTGTTAGCCTGGAGGAAAGGTCACTCACTGTTTTAATATTTGTAGCAAGGCAACAAATGTCTTTTAAGACAAAAGAATAAAATATAGTGCAGTGAAGAAAGCTACAACATGAGGCATCATGGATGGCATCTGAGTAAAGACCCAAAGGACGTGAAGTCAGAAAGGTAAGAGGCAGGAAGAGCCAGTGATATAGAGTCCTGTGGACCAGTGCAGGACTGTGACTTTGTCCCTGAGTAAACCAGGAGACAGTGGAGGAGTGGCGTGATCCGAGTTACGTTTTGAGAACATCGTCCTGGCTGCTGGGCTGAGAATGGAGTGGAGAGAAGCGATGTGGAAGCAGCACATCCGGGTAACTGGCTGCTGCAGTAACTCAGGGAGATGGTCGTGGACTGGAGTGCAACGGCAGCACAGTCATGACAAGTGGTTAGATTGTGGAAAGATTTTGAAAATAAGCTAACGGGATGTGCTGATAGGTTAAATGTGGAACTCATTTAATTAGGAAGACCAAGAATAAGGCAGACATTAGGCATAGCTCAGTCCTGGAGTTGAAACAGTAAAGTTAGGGTTCTGACTCTTCATTTTTCAGATGGCTCATCACCCACAAAAGACATGATATTCACATAAAACCCTACACTCATCTGCCACCAGCTTAAAGAGAACATCGTCTCCCGTGGCCATGCCAGAGGACCTTATGTTTGTGTTCTGTGTCTAACCCTGGGTCAACAACTATGGCCAAGTTATGGACATATCCTATG
This sequence comes from Trachops cirrhosus, assembly GCA_028533065.1. NCBI lineage: Eukaryota > Metazoa > Chordata > Mammalia > Chiroptera > Phyllostomidae > Trachops > Trachops cirrhosus. The sequence continues at coordinate 33,753,460 of CM052539.1, forward strand.
GCCAAGTATATATGTCCACTACCTGTGAGAATAGGAGGAAGGGTGGGGATGGGCACTGTCAGTCCCAATCAAACTTCAGATGACACCCAAGTTTCCCGACTAGTCAAGAGCTGAGCCAACAGAGTACAATATGGAGAAGTCTTTGTGGATAGGCAAGAAAGTGCACATAGGCTATGCCTGGTACGGAATGAAGAGAAATTAATCTATAATTCCTTCTGAAACTATTTTTTACTAATAGGAGATTTTTATAGAAAGAATGTTTTGAGAGCATATTAGTTTTTCGCTTCAGCAAAAAGTACCAAAATTTAACGGCTTAAAATCACACAAACATATCATCTTATAGTTCTGGAGATCAGAAGTTTGACACAGTCTCTCTGGGTTAAAATCAAGGTCAGCAAGGTTGTGTTCCTTCTAGCGGCTCTGGAGGAGAATCCATTACCTTACCTTTTCCAGTTTCTAGAAGTTGCTTACATTCCTTGGCTCATAGTCCCTTCCTCCATCTTCAAAGCCAGCAGTTAGCATTTTAAAATCTCTCTCTCTCTCTCCTTCTCATATTGGGCTCACTCAGATAATCCAGTATAATCTCCCTACCTCAAAATTTTAACCCAATCAAATTCACAATATCCTCTTTGCCATGTAAGGGTCACATGTTCATAGGTTCTAAAAATTAGGATAAGTACACCTTTGAGGGACATTATTCTGCCCAACACAGCCTGCCATGCATTTAGCCAAATTATGAAAACTGCTACCACATTTATAAGTTTTTGTTGGGATTGTAAAACTATTCACAGATGGTATTCCTCATGATAAGTGTAGCCACACTCACTTATTCACTCAGGAAGGGGCCTCCTAGCCCAATGGTTGTCTGTCCAAAGGACTCCTTTTAGAGTTCTCCCCAAAAGAAATATTGTATACAAGAGCGAGAGAAGTCAAACCTGTCAGCTCAATGTCCTTTGAGATTCTTAAATTGCGACACACAAGGACAATGACCTATTAATAGAGTGGTGAAGATGTAGAGATACAAGGAGTGAAGGCAGTAAATGGAAGACATGATTTGCAGAGAAGATTGGAGGGGCAGATAGGGGTAGTTGAGAAGAAAGGCAAAGGATGAGAGGAAGGGCCCAGCCCCAAGAATTCATCAGAGATACTGTGGATTCTACACTTTGGGTTAGCTCCTTTCCACCCCAGTCCCTGCTCAAAAGTGGCTGTTGGACCTTTAGCTCTACCATTGCAGACAATACATACATACATACATACATACATACATACATACATACAAATAAGTAAATAACTATGATTATAAGTTCTGCTTCTATGTATTCAGCAGCTTTGCTTTTAACCTTGTTTTGTTTTTTTTTTTTTGCATGGATTCCCACAATAAACTCCCATAACTGATAGCCTATGTCTCTCTTCCTAGCAATCTGGAAGAACCTGACATAAGAGTAAGACATGGAATCTACCCAGTTAAGACATTAAATGAGAGACACTTGCACCAGACCACAAACAGTACAGTTCATTCCCTTAAAAGTTTACTACTACTTTCCCAAAAACTCCCTCGTCAGTGGCTTGACTCTGTGACCTAAAGAGAATTCCTATATGATCATATGAAAGCACCATGCTTGCTTACGACACTTGATTTTTAGGCTAAAAACCCTGCCATGCTGTGAACAGAATTAGAACAGAGGGGAAGCCAAGTTTAAGAAGATAGGAATTTCGCATATGAAGAAGAGGAAGAAAGGAACATGTAAGACCACAGTAACTTCTACTTCATGTGGGCATGTGTGTCCTTATGTAGGTTTTTAAAAAGATAGAATCTAAAGCCTCTGTGATCCAGTGAGGCCACGGAAGTAAAATGATGGGGCTGGAATGAGGCCAGTAGAATTTGTAATCCCTCCCTCTTAAGCCAAAACAATACTGACAGGCATGAAATTGCTATTTATGAGGTTATAAGTCCTAAAAGCATATATTGTATAAACAAAGAAAAATACCACCCACAGAGCTAATTCTTTTCCATGTTTGAATTTAGGCTGAGAAGCTCTGGGGTAAGAAAGTCAATCTTTTTTGGCTTTCATGTTAGCTGTATTTAACATTTGGCCGGTGTTCAATAACCATGTATTTTATACAGTGGTTATAAATTTTTTTGAGCCATGGACCCTTTTGAATATTTTATGAAAACTACTGACCCTCTCCTCTGAAAAATGAACATACACACACCATTTTGCATAAAATTTCAAGGAGCTTAACATGGTATCTGAACCACCATGGACTCAAATGAACAAAACACAACAAAAACTCTAGGACATGAAAAGTTAAGATATATGTCATGGGCTATTCAAGAGGCCAGTGATTCCACAGATACCACTTTCTATGACTCTTTCAATGTTGTTTTCATTTCCCAAGCTGCTCATACACAATTATGGATCTTTGTGTAATTTGTGCATTTAAGAGAGGTTTTCTAAAAAGATAGCACTGGCAGTGCCTGGCTATATAAATAATTCACAGAATGCTTCCTTTTTTCAGTTTTCTTTTTAAAAAAAATCGGAAGTATAAGTTTATTTTTACATTCAATATTATCTTGTATTTATTCCAGGTATCCCGCATCGGGGTCAGTCACACTTACAGAATGCTTCTTGAGAGGATATGCTAGGTGGGGGTCAAGTTAACAGTGCTTTCTTTGCGGTCCTAGCGTGGAGGCTGCCTCAGCCTAGTTCTTCCTCTTTGCTCCATTGTAATAAAAACACTGAAGTTTAGATATTTAACATCACCCATTACAAAACTTCTCAAACTTTCATGTATCAGAACCCCATGGAAGGCTTGCTTAAATGCAGGTAGTAAAGCCCTATCCCCATAACTTGTGATTCAGTACATATGGGGTATGTCCCAAGAACTTGTATTTAACAAGCTCTCAGATGGCCCTGATGCTGTAAGTCCCAGGAGTCTATTAGGCACTGATTTCTTCTGTTTTAAAGATGAGGACTGACACCTGCTCAGATATCTGCTGCCCTTCTTCATTGATACCCTGAAGATGGACAGGTCCACTGATCCTTTGACGCCTGCCTCCTGAAGCCACTAGCAGCAGTGAAGGAAATCAGGCTGGCAGACACATCAAGTTCATTCCTGCCTCAGGAACTTGTACTTGCTGCTCCTTTAGTCAAAAAATTCTCTGCTTATTGTCACATGAGTTTCTGTCTCACTTTGTAAACATCTATGCTCAAATTCTCTCCACATCACCTTTCCTGACCAGTCTGTAACAGTAGATCCCCTCACTATCTGCTTAGACCGCGTTAATTTCATTCGCAGCCTTCAGCGAACCTGAGTCATGTGTTTATTGGTTCCCTGTCTGTGGGCGTGGCTCCAGGAGGCCAGCTCCACATGTTTACCTCTGTGACTCCGGTTCCTGGAACTGGGCCTGGAATCTGATGGGCTCTCAGTAAATATATATGTTTATTTTCACCCTCCCCAGTAAATGTTTTTTGAATTAATAATAATTGTGGCTTTTATAGCATAAACTTTATTCTGTTTTATGTGTTTATAACCTTTCTTGAAATTATAACACTTTCTATAATACTGGTATTTTCCAGACTTCTATTTCAGCAGTTAGGATTGTAACAATGAAGTTGGGTAACAATGTTTAGACATAAGAGAAGTATTTATTTTAATTTAATAAAGAATTAATTTCAAGTAATTAATTAGTTTAATTTATCTTAGTGCAATGCAAATACTGCTCATCATACATTATGACTGAGAGAATTCAGTAGTCAAAAAGGGAAAGCCAAAAATGAGAGAGAGTATCTCTCTAGAGAACTAGGGGAAACTGGTATTCCACTTGATCGTTTCCACTCATTTTTGCAATAAATACATATTTATGGATGCCCTGCTACATGCCAAGTATGGTTCTAAAATGGGGAGAGAGGATCATTTCCCTCAGGGAGCTTTCATAGAAGAAAAAGAAGACTGGAGGAAAAAATACAATATAAACATATTATGTAGTATATTTGGAGGTAAAAAGGGCTTGGGAGGAAAGCATGGAAGGAGGGATAAGGAGTGTGTGTGTGTGTGTGTGTGTGTGTGTGCAATTTTAAATAAGATGGTCAGGAAATACCTCACTGAGAAGGTCACATTGAGAGAAGACTTGACTTACAGAAAGGGAGAAGCTGCATGAATATCTCAGAGAAGAGTATTATGGGTAGAGAGTAGAATGTGCAAAGGCCCTGAGACAGAACCATGTTGAGGGAACATCAAAGAGGCTGGAATGAATGGGGCAGGCTGGAAAAGCAGGCTACAAGTAGGAGATGAATCTGGAGAGGGTGAGGGTTGAAGAGTTCCTACACAGGACCCTGTAGACACTTTAAGGATGCAGAGCACATTTGTTCTGGAGTTAAAACTCAGTTGTGATCTGCCTAAAATTGTGATGTTAACCACATCCCATAGGTGCTATGTTGAGAAGACTACTTGTCTCATATTCAGGCTCTGTATTCCCCAAATAGAAAATCTGAGTTCAGAAACTTAAAAATACCTTCATTTCAAATCTCTCTCTAAATGTTGCTATAATGCATTCTTTATTAAAAATACTTACTGCTTATCTACTATTTTTAATGCAGAGGACAAAGAAGTACAAACAACTATTTATCAAGGGCCTTTTGTGTGCCCGCCAGGTGGGGTGCCAGGCACCTTACCTCTGCTATCTCTGTGCTAACTCTGTGCCCTCCTATGGCTTTGGGTTAGCAGGGAATATCAACAATGTGCATCAGTAAGAGCAAAGACTCTGTAGAAGGACCCCCGAGCATACAGGTAAAGTACCACTGGCTTTGTAAAGCAGAATAGGTCACTTCTGTTAGGAGCTCCATTTGGGCAATACTGAGCAAAAGCACTGAGCCGTGGGTCCTGGTACCAGCAGGCAGTAACTGGTCTTAGAGAAACAGTGCAGAGGCAAATGTGGGGACACAGGGAGGAGGCCAGGAGTGTTGCCTGGATCCAGATGCTGACAAGGTCTTATGGCTAGGAGTGGGCAGAAGGAGCCACTGAAGAAGGATCCAAGAAGGGACAGCTCCGCAAAGCCACACATACCTGCAAGGGTTGAGGGTTGGGGGCAGTGGTTGGGGAGGTGGACAAAGCTCCTTATAAGGTAAGGCGGTGGGAAAAGAAAGGCTGGAGATGCCGTCTATGGGGAACTCTAGTCTGAAATGAACTTGAGTGGGGACAAAGCATTTCAAGCTAACTTCTAAGCATGAGCTAACTTTTAAGTTTCATCTGCCCCAAGTGGGAATTTTTACATTGGCATGAAGGCTGTGATTAGGGGAAAATTCCTCAGGGCAGACAATTACATCAGCATATTTTTCTGATTTATATTTGAAATGGTACTAGTGTTCCCAGAGGCCTGGTGACAGAGACGACTTCTATAAATATATTAAAGTCAAACAATCTGCACACCACTGCCAGCCGGCTGAGGACTCCCACCCCTTTCCAGATTTATCCAATTTTTAAAGGAAGTTACATTTAGAAATGTTAAACTTGCAGCTAATCAGTCTAAGGAGAAAGTTTAGTCCCATAACAGTGCAAAGGAGCATTTCCCCCAGCCCTCATTCCTTCAGCATTCGAGTCTGGGAGACCTGTTCACGTCACCAAGGAGGTGCAGGAAAACACAAATCAGGGGAGGCACAGGCAGAGGGGCAGTGCCGGGCAGTGGAGGGAGGGCCAGGTCTGCGGTCAGAGAGACCCAGGCACAAATCCGAGACCAATCCTGACCCTTTCCAGGGGGGCCACACATACTGCATACACACACTAATGCCTGCGTACATAGATTTATTCCTATATCTACATATGTGCATTAAAAACCATGAGCTCATACTTACATCTGTAATTCTAACCCTACTCCACAGGGTCTTACTTTTTATTAATTTGTAACTTCTTTCTCTGACAGTGAAAAACTTGGCTCTTATGATCTACAGTGTATTTGCTCATTCTTTCAGTTCTCATGCACGCATAAGTAGTTTCTGAATTGCTAGCCCAAGCTTCTTCGAGAAACCAATTTACCAGTTCAAGTTCAATATTTGTGTCTACTTCCAGTTCTTTTTGTTTTTAGCTCCATGGTAAACAGTCAAAATACCATTTTCCAAAGTTGCTTAAGTTAGTATTTTTCCCCATCCCCTTAAGTACAGTTACGTTATTCATTTGTAATACAGTTAAGTTTCATTTTTTTTACTGTTTGTATTCCATTTTGGGCTCATTTTCCCTTGAATTTTGATTACTTATGTATTCTTTGAGTATATGAAATAGCGTCACGGTTCTAGGAGTCAGAGCTGTGTAGAAAGTCATAACCACAAAGCTGTCCCCTTGCTCCCATTCCCCCAGTCTTTGCTTACACTCTTTCTTGTTCCCTCTGTGTCACCTCAGTATTTTTAGGTTTATCCTTCCTGAACGTCTGTTGTGTAAGTGAACAATTACGTGTATAAATTTCTTATATCCACCTTTGTTCTTACATAAAGAGTAGCATACTAGACTGCTGTTTGTACTTTGGTCAATTGATTTTTGGCACATTACCAGGGTAATTCAATAGGAAAGCACTAGTCTTTTCAACAAATCATGCTAGAACATCTAGACACCCATTTGGAAAATAAAAATGACTCTTGCCCTTTACCATACCATAGCATTACCTCATCCCACACACAAAAACCAACTTAAAGTGGATCATGAATCTAAATATAAAAATGAAAAACTATAAAACTTCTAGAAGAAAGTATATTTTACTGGCTGGTGTGGCTCAGTGGACTGAGTGCCGGCCTGCAAACTAAAGGATCACCAGTTCCATTCCCAGTCAGGGCACATGCCCAAGTTGTGGGCCAGGTTCCCCTGTTGGGGGTGTGCAAGAGGCAACCACACATTGATGTTTCTCTCCCTTTTTTCCTCCCTCCCTTCCCCTCTCTCTAAAAATAAGTAAATAAAATCTTTAAAAAAGAAAGTATATGGGAAAATATACATAGCAAACTAACAAGTGAAAAATCACCCTAACAATCCTGAAGAAGCTACCAGTCTTGGTTATGTTTTATTTGTGTTGGGATTTGAGGGAAGCCAATAAATAAAAATCCTTTCCTAACTGGGGTTCAGAACCAATTGCAAGTTAGATAAAGGAGTCAGGCAGATGGAAGCTATAAAGAGATGAAAATATTGCTGGAACATATTCTTTGTAAAGTTGATATTAGAGAACATGGTTTGGACCTGCTAGTTAAATGAACTTGCTAATACTCCCTGTTCACAGCCCATCCAGTGAAAATGTCTGCTCTTAAGAGAAGAGTCTCATTCTGGAAGGAAAGGAAGTCAGAAAAGATGGGTAGAAAGGGAAAGCAGAGAAATGAAAGCATGAGGAAGATTCAATATGCTGGCTCTGAAATGCACGGACCACAGGCAGACCCCAGAGAGAAGTCTCCAGAAACTGAGGGTGGCCCCAGCTCTGCCACCTGAGGACAAGTGAACTGGCCAATGGAAACTTCAGTAAAACCTTCAGTGAGAGATCACTGCTTAGACGTTTATGTGGCTGAAACCCAGGGCAATAAAATCAAACACAACTTGGAAAGGATTTTGTTTTTAAGACTCATTTAACTGAAGGTTATTAGTGCTTATAAATAAAATAGTGAAGAAATACTATATTGTGTGAAAATAGAAGTGGTTTAAGATTGAAAAATACTGGGTGATCTTTCCAACTTTGCTACTTGCTCTGGCTGTAAGAACATAAGCTAGTCCTCTCTCCGAGTCCACATCTTAAAACGGAATTACCCTATATGCCTAAGCACAAGATTGCTTCAGTGATTTAATAGAATAACAGATGTGAAAATGCTTGGGAAAATGGAAAATGCTATTTAAAATTCCATTTTCATTAATATTATTAAAGATAATACCCCATCGTTATTAAGCTCCTGTGGCATGGTGTTTTTACACATATCTCAGCTTTTCATTGATTCTTGGGTATCATTTGTCACATCTAGAAAGCAATTTTGTAAATGAGACATACTTTCTCTTTTTCCTGGTGACTGGCCATGGCATCTAGAGAGAACTATATTTCAAATGTACAGCTGATGTGAACAGTGCCTAAGAAAAATGAATGTATCTTAAGGAGGAAAATACCGACACATCCAAGGTCAAAATGAAATGCAGCAAAAAATCAGAATGGCTCTCTTAACTTCTACCTGTGAATGTTTTGTAAACACATTAATAAGCTTGTAAGGTGTGCTTGCAAGTCTTTTTTCTCAAGATCCCCAAAACATTTTGAGTTATACACAGGGATTAAAAATTACTAATCTGCCAATTTTGACATGCAAAACTGAGACACAGAGAAGGTGAGCTCAGTATAGCTAAGCCTGTTTCACCAATGGCCCAGAAGGGAGTTTCTGCTTATTATTATCATCAAAGATTATTAAGTTATAGAAGGAGCACACTAAAGTTTAGAACTAGAATTTCAAATTACATATGTCAGTAAGAGGAAATGCGGGGCTAACATTTGCTTCTTTTTCAACAAGTTGACTTTGAGGCTGGGAAGATGGAGGGAGAAGATTGTATAAAACAGCACAACAACTTACGATGTGTGGGTGCTGGGGCTCCAGGAGCAAGCAGCTAACTAAGAGAGCACCATTGAGTTCAAGAACAAAAAGCACATAGTAGGCTACCGAGTCTTTCACTCCCCCTGGTCATGATGGGCCTTTTCTAGAACACTCTTGTGATTCTTGACTTCACAAATAAGGGGACAGATTGGAAAGATAATTAGAGTGTTGAGAATTAAAATTATGACAGAAAGATTAAAAGGAGTACTGGGACTCAGTCTAAAGTTGACAGCAATAGAAGATAATGGGAAATTAATACTCTTCATGGGAATAAAGAGCTGTTATCCTATAAATAGTGTCTGTGGGTTTTCATGGGAAAATCCTGAAAGAGAATGGTTTAAACATTTATAAAGTATCTAGAGCTTTTTTTTTTTTTAATAAAGATTCTATTTATTTATCTTCAGAGGGGAAGGGAAGGAGAGAGGGAGAGAAATATCAATGTATGGTTGCTTCCTGTGCATTCCCTGCTGGGAACTGGCCTGCAACCCAGGCATGTGCCCTGACTGGGAATCGAACTGTGATCTTTTGGTTCATAGGCCCGCGCTTAATCCACTAAGCTACACCAGCCAGGGAAGTATCTAGAGCTTTTGACCCCTTTCTTTAAGGTACTCACAATTTGTCCAAGAAGGTGGTGAGTCCAGTGTAGTTAGTGCTGGGGGCAGATTGAGCATGCTGCTATGGAAAGAAAGGGGGGCACATCTAACCCAGGGAAGGAGCTACCTTAGCCAGATTTTAAAAGGATTCGTGAACCAAGGAAGGGCATTCCAGGCAGAGAGAACAGCATGAAAGCTTGAGATGACATGGTATGTTTGTAAAAATAAAAAATAACTCAAAAGTACAGGTTTATAGAATATAACACAAAGATAAAGCTAACCTGGTTGATTTATTGAGCGTTAATTTGTATGACATGTGCTATTCATGTTTGTACATTATCTTGGATAATCCTATAATAACCCGTGCGGGGTAGTTTTGTTAACCAGGGTTAATATACAAACCCTGAACTCTCAATGGCTTAGCACAACAAAGGCCTATTTTCTATCACACGAGGTCTCATGTAGGCTGGGCAGCTTACTTATATCTAGTAGCTATCACGTCTGAAACCTACAACCCATCGGGCCCCCAGAGCAGAGAAAAAGAAATATGGAAGACAGTCCATATTTACAATTATTTACATTCCTAACTATTTACAATCACTGCTGCACACAGGTTGTGGATCAGAACTTGTCACCTATCCCCAACTTCACTGCGAGTGAGGCTGGGAAATGAGGAGAAGTACATAATTATTGGGTGAGCACTACCTGTCCCTGCTCTGGGCAAGCACTTGTCTGAGTTATTTATCACTGCAAAACAGTGACCACAAACCTAATGGCTTAAAACAACACACAGAACTCGCAGTAGGTCCGGAGTCCAGGCACAGCTTAGCTGGATTCTCTCTGTTCCAGAGTCTCAAGAGACTGCAGTCAAGGTGCTGACTGGGGCTGAGATGTCATCTGAGGCTTGAATGAATGAGGGAGGGCCTGTTTCCAAGCTTGCATGGTTGTTGGCAGTAGTCAGTTTCTTGTGGGCTGTTGGACAGAGGTCTATTGGAATCCCCCTCAGCTATTTACCACATGGGCCTTCCTAACGGGGCAGCTTCTCTCCTCAAAGTGAACAAGGGATCGAGTCCCTCCGCAAAACCAATGCTGCAATCTTAAGTAATTAATCATGGAGGTGACATCCTGTCATCTTTGCCATATTCTATTGGTTAGAACCATATGGGTGGGATGGTAATTGCTCCAAATGGGCAGGGGATTTTTCATGATGGTAGACATTCCAAATGCTTTTATCAATAAGCCTTCAAGGTAGCCCCTGTGGTTGTCCCTATTTACAGGAAAATGAAGGGAAAAGGAGTAAATTAACTTGCCTAGGTCATAGAGCTGACAAGTGGCAGGTCCCGGATCCAGGACAAACAGTCTGTGTCCAGAGCCTACTAACTACCGTATCGCACAGCCTCAGAAGATGATCTCAGTCCAAAACCTGTGACTTTGGACTCCTCAGTCCCAGATGCACTTCAGAGAGCAAAAAGGCTAATTCACTCCTATGGTTCATTCATCCATCCCCTAATATTTATTGAGCTCCTGCTCTGTACCAGGTACTGTATTTATCATTTTGCACTCATACTTTTTAATCCCCTCACTCAACTTAATAAGCACATTAATAAGAGGTATTATTATCTCTAATTTATTTTTAAAAACCATTTCAACATCTCTCACTGATTATAAAGTGAATGCTTCATAAATCCTAAGTGAATTTACCTGACTTAAACATGTTACAACAAGATTGGTCAAATTAAAGGGTGGTCCCAGCCCAGGTCCTTAGCCCGGGGCCTGTGTTCCTTTGGCACTTTCCTCTTTAATTATAAATACTCCTGTTGAAGTACCACCTATCAAGAAGCTGCAAAATTCATTCAAATACAACAACAGCACAACAAAAAGATGGTTCAGCTTCTACATAAAAAAAAAAAGTACATTTCTCTACCATCAAATTGTAGAGGGACAGATGCCAAACTTTTATAGATTTTTAGTTCAAATCAGTTTCTCTTCCCTCTGCTTGCCAAACACAAGGCATATTTTCTATATGCCAATGAAAACCTTATTGTTACAAGCACCAGCCAACTCCCTAAGCCACCCTGAATCCACTGCAATCCCAGCAGTTTCTGTTCCCTGCACACCCTCTCCAGATTAATCTTGTGACAGCACCTCATTATCATCAGCCCCGTGAGCACCTACAGCAACTTCTGGACCATAGATAAGGCACATCAATGAAGCTTCAAGCCTTTGAAGGACAGAGACAAGGAAGCTCAAGTCTACGATATCATTACTAGAGCCTGATTCTCAGTAGAAACTTAATATATACTCTTAACTTGACTGCTCTTCCTCCAATCTTTCCACGTGGGATAGGACCAAAATGACAACAGGCAAGTGCTCCCAGCTTTTCTCTCTGCCAAATAAAGTAGGCTCTGTTTGGCTGCTGCTCACTTCCTTCCTCTCCAACACCCCTCGAGAAGGATTCACAGAGTGGTCCTACGTTTGTAGTGAGCCAGAACTGGGATACAGGTTGAGGGATAAATGCCCCATTCCTGTGAAACATTAATGAAAGGGAATGTGAACACTTTCCCCCATAGGCCCTGGAGTTTGGGGAGCTGACACTTGAAGAGTGTGAAGTGACGCGATAATGATGAAGGGCTAAATAATGGTAAAGGGCTCAGGGTAGAGGTGGGAAGGGCAAGAGAAAGGGGTATATAGGAAGGGTCATAGAGGATGAAGAAGAGAAGGCAAGTGGCAGGCACTGGGAAACGTCAGATATTGAATCATAAGTGAGGAAGAAAATTTTCGCAAGGGTTACCTTTGAGTTTTACCTTGTAAAAGAAACACGAATGAAGGTTTGAATTATTTGTGTACTTTTCTTCTTTGAAAGTGGTGTCTCTGCTGAATTACCTATGTGGATTGTGGTTACGATGCAATGACTTTTGCAACAGCATTTATTAAACTTGCCTGGTGATCTCAAACATTATTATGTAGGACAGGGAATAAAATAACCAACAGTAGTAGAGACACATAATTTACCTAAGGATTGATATGATCATATGTATACATTAGTTCATAGCTTATAAAATTCTTCATTATTTTATTTTTTAAAAATTTTAATAGTATATTTTATTGTATTTTTCCCATTACGATTTATCCTCATTATACGCTTTTCCACCTCCACCCACCTCCCTCCCCTCTACAACTACTGACTGTTGCCCAAGCCCATGAGTTCTTTCACACTTTTTTCTTTTTTGCTCGATCCCTTTACCCCAACCCCACCCCCAAGAGCTGTTAGCCTTCTCTCTATCTTTGAGTCTGGCTTTATTTTGCCTGTTAGTTCAGTTTGTTCATTATATTCCACGTATGAGTGAAATCATATGGTATTTTTCTTTCTATGACTGGCTTATTTCACTTAGCATAATGTTCCCCAGGTCATCTATACTGTCTTAAAGGGTATTTTCTTCTTTATCACAGTCAAGTATCATTCCATTGTGTAAATGTACCATAGTTGTTTTATCTACTCATCTACTGACGGACACTTGGGCTGCTTCCAAATCTTGGCAATTATAAATAGAACTGCAACAAACATAGCAGTGCATATATTCTTTTGAATTAGTGTTTCAGGTTTCCTCAGATAAATTAACAGAAGTGAAATCACTGGGTCATAAGGAAGTTTTATTTTTAATTTTTTTAGGTAACTCCATACTGCTTTCCACAGTGGCTGCACCAATCTGCATTCCCACCTACAATGCAAAAGGGTTCCCCTGTCTCCACATCCTCACCAGTATTTGTTTGTTGATTTATTGATGATAGCCATTCTGACAGGTGTGAAGTGATATCCCACTGTGGTTTTAATTTACATTTCTCTGATGATTAGTGATGTTGAGCATCTTTTTTTCATATGTCTATTGGTCATCTGTGTGTCCTCTTTGGAGAAGTGTCCACTGGTGGGCGGCAGGGACAGGGTGGAGAGGTATGTAGCTCTGGTCATATGTAGATCGTCTCTGTATTAGAGACAAGGAATCTAAAGCTCAGAGAAGACTTGACAGTGGCTGTCATCTTCTAAGTAGCAGGGTTAGAAATAGACCCCATGTTGGGGAGCACCAAAGCTTGTCCTCTTTATGTTTTTTCATATTCTCTCTAGTTTGGAAGGAAAATGGAACACCAGACAGACACCCTGATCCCCAGATCTAATTTCTGATGTATAAGGTAGGCTTTAAGATTACTAAAAAGGGAGGAGGTGCTCAGGTTACCACTGTGATCAGGGCTGTGATGTAGGGATATGTCAGCCGCACAGTGATCGCCTCCTTCTTGGCACTGTGGTCACTCTTGGTTTCACACACCTTACCACGTGGTTAGAGAGAGCAGACCTCCAGCTTTGGGATATACTCAGCATCCCTGCACAATCTAGGGGTTCCTTCTTTCTAAGAAAGAAGATCTGACTGAGTCAGTTTGTCACTATTCCATCTGGAACACTCTGTGGGGCAGAGTTTGACCAAAGCCTGGCAGGTATTCTTGGCCTTCCTCATGGTGACTCTGGTTTAGGCGACAGTCCCTGGTCAATCAGTGGTGACCAGGGCACCAGGGTTGGTTTCCCTCTCTGAACCGGGCTCAAACTGTAGTAACTTTGTGCTTAAAGAACTCCTGGAGCTGTTTTCATCAGAAGAAAACTTCGACTGTATCATGTGATAGCTAAGGGACATTTCTCCAGGGGCCATGCTAAGGAGATGCAGAGAAGGAAAGACTGTGACTCAGGCTGGTGGGCACCCAGGAGCCCTGCCACCATGCTACACTTGATGAAAAAATAAATGTGCTATCTTAGTGCCTACCTAAGCACAACAGAAACTCACTGCCTCTGCTCTTATATTTTTGCCTTCTAAGCAGCACTATTTTTAGTTTTTATTTCCATTTCTCTGTCCCTCTGTTTTGTGATTTAAATGTGTTGATGCAGATTCCATCTAATAAGGAAGAGAGGTATTTATATTATTTGCTTTTAAATGAGTGTAGTTGCAATTGAAAAGCAGCACAAATATACGTATCATGTATCATTAAAGAATGACAAATGTCCCTGAAAATAAAAATGTTTAGAAACTTCCCCTATTTGCCTCACCAGTGCATTATTTTATTTACTATATTTTAAGGTGACATAAGAGAACAGGAAGGAATCTGGTCTGTACCTCAAAGGTTGATTGCTTTCAAAAAATTTTAAATTAATTCAGTACAAACAAATGAACAGTCATTAATACATTCAGGGTAATTTAATATAATTCAGTTCAATTAAATATCATTGCAGTAAAGAGGGATTAAAGGCTCCACAGCTGCACTCTAAGTATAGCAATTAATATAGTTGAAATTCAGGAATCTAAAAACTACTCCATTACATTTCACTAAATCAAAGGATCTAAGAGCAGTGGTTGAATCATTACTGGATTAACAGGATTGTTGATGTTGCATAACTGAAATCATAGGTCTTAATCCCTATAATAAAGTCAAGTATTACAACTGTGCAAAGCAGAACAAGATCCCAGGGCTGCGAGATCCATTCCCGAGCACTCACCTGCAGTCCTATTGACACCCCCTCACAGCGGTCCAAGGAATGTGTTAATAATACATCCTCCATGGATGTCGCAGTTGTTAGAGGCCAGACTTAGAAGCAGAAAGTGAGTGGACAACCACGCAACTGTGGTTTGAGGGATTCTGGAAAGAGTCTCTTGACCAAAATAATATCCTCTGCCCTCTGTCAAAATCTGTCTAAAATTCAGCCACAGGGGATTTAGTTTTTTGGGGTATTAAGGGTTTTTCAGACTTCCTCACATTTCTGTCACTAAAAAGACTGGTTAGTTTTTTTCTTCAAGGCATAAAAGACTTGCAATTCTGATGGTTGTCTTTCACTAAATGAATGGTGATTCAGCTGAACATAGCAATTCAATGATTTCAGTGTGGATAACTGAAAGGTGTGATGATATGAACAATCCAGGTAGGTATACATTTTCCACGAAAGGAGACTCACTAGCTAAATGTAAGAGCTACTTCATTTAGCTAGATTGAAATGAATAACATCATACTTCTTAACATTAAAATATCTTATCAATTGCAATTAGACTTATTCTCAGCTTCCAAAATTAAAGTGCAACTTTTTTTCACTTTTCAGTTTAAGATTGCACAGCTCTGAAATTATATTTCTGAACCAAATTTTATGTACATGCTTTTTGTCTAAGGGAGATTTTTTCCTGGCTGCCTTGAAGCTCAGAACGCAGTCTCCTCTGCCACCTAGTCTCCTTTTCACAGGCTTCATGGCAGAGTTCCAGTGTGTTCTCTCTTTCTCCGCTCCTTTGACTTTTTTCGCCATGCTTCATCCAAGAAAATCACCAAGAAATCATGGTAATCATCTACCCAGTTTGGTCCCGTGAAGTGTTTGCCCATTCATTCTCAGTATTCAGTTTAGCCCCGCCCTCGCAACTCTGCCGCCCCAGTCTGCTCCCAAGCCCCCTAGGAAACAGTTCACTGAGATGAGCACAAGTCAGTCACGATAGGTACCTCAAACCTTAAGCCACATTCATTTCTCACATCATTTTTTTAAGGATTGAAAACAGATTTTCAAGGGAATTCAATGGCAGGCTTTTTTTTCTTTTTTCAGTGCCAGTTTAACTCTAAATCTTGTCTCAACTCCTCTTGGAAACCACAGAGAGAAAAACAGATTTTTAAAAAACAGAATATTTGTTTACAGTGAAGTCAGGAGACAAAGAAACCTTGCTAACTGTATTTACATTTAAAAACTGCCAGGAACAGCTGAGGCCAGCAAAACTCTAGGGGAAGGGTGGGGGTTGGGGTGCAGGGAGCGCCAGGCAAGAATGGGAAGATGGGAAGTACAGAGGGGTTAGTGTGGTGCATCTCAGCAATCTCCAAAGATTTAGCCCCTCAGAAGGGGAATGCCCCACTATGTAAGGGAACTGCTGCAGGTAGGTGTTAGATCAAAGATGTTAGAAGTTCTGGGAAAGGATAAGAAGCAAGGTGTAGGAGCTACCCACGCAATCCAGAATTGGCATATCTTAAAGCATCAACAAAACACACCCACAAAAAGTATGAGGATCACCTTGGAAAGCAGGTTCTGTTTCCTGATGGCAGTACCTGGTGAAGGAACTAGAGGAGAATAGGGCTGGTTAGAGAAGCCACCTTGAACCAGGTAAGTTCAGGGAGGTACAGAAGACAGGGCTGCACAAGAGTGTCACATTTACATAGTAACGGAGGAGGTAGAGCGCTTGAGTTTCCAAGCCAGAAAAGCTACCTTGGCCCTTGCTCCTCCTCGTCTACCCTCTGCCTCTAACATCTTGCAAGAGGTGGTTTAGGACAATACAACAATAATACATTTTTTAAAAGAAATGTGTAGCAGTCATCCAAAAATACTCTACAAAAATATGTGGGAAAGAACAGCAAGACATTTCTACAGACAAAGAAGACTTTCAGGGTAAGTGGCTATAGAGCAGACAAAACTGATAACTAAACAATCTATCATTAATGTGAAAGAAATTAAATGAATCCCAAATATGAAAGCCACGATTGGTAAACTCAGTGAAGAGAGGAACAGACAACAGAAAGTTATGGTAGAACTCAGGAGAAAACGCAAGACAAAAAGTTACAAACATTTAAAAAACAAATTAGAAAGGGCACAAGAGAGATTCAACAACAGTGAGACCAGAGTAAAGGATATAAAGGGTAGAAATGGGGAAAACAACAAAATAAAAGAGAAATAAAGAGACAGGATTCTCAAAAATCCCACTACATAAGTGAAGAATTGAAGCAAAACATAGCCCTTGTGTGCTTAAGTGGCACTTCAAAGGACAAACCTAAAAGAAAACAGTGATCAAATATTTTAACAAATAATCACTGAAAATTCAGGGCACACAACATTCAACACTGAGTCACACTTCGGTGAAGTTTCTGTCTTTGGAGATAGAGAACAAATTTTCTGGAACTCCTTTAAAGATGTAAAAAGAATCCTTTCTCATTTGGAAGCCAGGCAATAGGATAAACTCACTTCTAAGCAAGGTCAAAGCAGGACGGCACCAGGCTTCTGTCCAGAAACACTCTGCACTGAAAGACTGAAGAAAGACCTACAGCAGCTAAAGCAAAGAACGTGAGTCAAGAATTTCATAGTCAGCCAAGCTTTACTTAAAGTAGAAAGGGAAATAATTTTATTTTACCTTGATATTGTCTTTAGAGAATTGGATTAATCAGAGCTCTTTTCATCATCTCATCAAAGCTCAACACCTTGTTTTATTTTATGTATGTGTGAATGCATGCATGCATATATGTGTGTATATGGGCTATGAATGTACTGGGCATATATGTGCCTATGTACATGAGTGGTTATTTATGTGATAACATATAAATCCAATGAACCAACTGTAAGAACTCTAACATTATAGTAACTTCTGCCTTATAGATTCCTCCGCCACACCATATCTCTGCCTCCCTATACCAGAGGTAAGAACTAGCCTATGTCATCTGTGTGTATGTATGTGCCTGTTCCTAATGTATATAGTTTCATTCACTTTTAACTTTGTGCAAAAGTTATTTTGCTGTATACGATCTTTTGAGACTTCAAATCTAACACCCCATGGATCATTAGGGAGTACAATTTTTTATATACCATTGTACTAGTCACACAGAAACCACACTGTTCTTGGAACAGAGGAATTCAAAATAAAGCACTGTGGCCAGGTATAAAGCCGTTTTTCCACTGGAAGGGTACAAAGAGAACTCTCAGGTATCATGGAGGTAGGAACTGTGGAAAGAACCTATCGTCTCCTTTGCCTTAGAAAACAAAGGAAAGTAAGGAACAGAACAAACCTAGAAAAGGGGCCCTAATGGTGCTGAAACTTCGACCTCAGGGGAGGAAACACTGCTCAGCTGATGACGGTGTGACGCAGGCCTCCTCCGTGGCTGCCTGTGGTGAGGTAGTGTTATCCCACTGCTGCTGCAAGTGCTGGAGAAACTATCCAGTGGATTCAGCTGCTGTTCTAAGAATGGATTGCCACTGGGACTGTGAAGAAAGGTTGCTGGGTGGGGTGGGGGGGCCAGGTCACAGGGGCAGAAAACAGGAAGCCAACAGGAGGAGCAAGTCCCTTATTCCTCCCACAGCACGGAAGTCTCCTCTCGTGCCCCTGTTAAGGCAGCCAGCTGGAAGAACACAAGTGTGAGCTGCCAATATCACAAAGCAGATTACAGATGAGTAAATTTTGAGCTAAGGGACAATATCTTAATCACTGGCACAACTGTTAATTAAAAATTATGCCGAGTAAGCTAAGATTTTTTAAATGTTATATAGAAAAATTATACCTGTTAGAAAAGATGAAATATGGAATATTGCTGATTGGTTCATATTGTTAGATTTAGCTATAGATCATTCATTTTGATAACTATATGATATTGAATTCTGGAAATATACCAATTTATGTAGTCTTGTGTTGAAATACTTCTGGATCATTTCCAGGTTTTGCTACTGCAAATACTATTATGAATACTTTTGTGCATGTAATATATTTGTCAAGATTTTCTCTTGGATACACATTTTGGCACAGAATTGGTGTCTTATAATAGAGTTTGTAAATGTTCAGCTTTAAAATATGTGACCAAACTATTTTTCATAGTAGTTGTACCAGTTTACACTGGGACCTGTGATTCATAGCTCCTGCTGGTAGCCATTCTCTCTAGGACTTGGTATGATCAGATAGGTTTGAACATGGGAATATTGTTCATATGTTGAACATAGGACCCAGTGGAAAAATTACTCTTTTCAAGGAAACTACAAGAGAATACACTCCAGCCAATGAGTAGATGATGGGTAATTTTGCCAAAGGACTGTTGTAAAAACTCCAGTTTCATGTATCTGATTGCCTACATGACCTCTTCCTTTGGAGGTCCAATAGACCTCTCGAACTTAGTGTGTTACAAAATGAATGGCCTGCCCCACAAACCTGTTTCTCTGGTTGTCTTCCCACGTTAGCTAATGCCAACTTCATCTTTCTGATTGCTAAGACATAAGAAACCTCGGACTCACTTGAATATTTTTTTCTCACATTTATTATTCAAACTGTTAGCAAAACTTTTGTGATTCACATTCAAAATGAGGCACACATCCAATTGCTCCTCACGGTCCCTACAGCCCTACCGCACTGGTCCAAGCCACGCTCACTTGCCCCTTGATTTACGGTCTCAGCCCAACCATTCTCTCTGATTCTGTCTTTTTCTCCCCCTTCAGTCTTTTTCTCCATTTAGCCGTTGCAGTGATCCTTGGAATATGTAAGCCAGATCATGGCACTCCTCTGCACAAAATCCTGCGATGGATCCCTGTCTAACTGACAGTAAATGTGAACATTTTTATATCTCAAAGTACACTTGTATAATCTCTTACAGGGTCTCATGAGAGCTGGTCCCTCATTCATTTTCAGGCCCATCTACTACTTTACCTTTTGTTCGTTCCACTCCAGTCACATGGCCCCCCGGCTGTTTCTCAAATACTCTTCGCACCGGTTGTTCACTCTCCTGGGAATACTCTTTTCTCACCTGTCTGAGTAACTTGGTTTCTCCTCCAGTTGTATTGAAATGTCATTTTCCTGATGGGCTTCTCTGTCTACCATGCAAATTAAAATTGCAAACTGCCTGATTTAGTGGCATTTCCCGGTCACCTTTATATGTTTTAGTGTTCTCTTCTACCTATCATACAAACATTACACTGCTTCACATCTAAGAAACCATCAATTACAAGAAATGATTTAATTTCACATGCCACTAAGATGTTAATTAAATGAAAAATTGTTGCCAGTAAGACTGAACCATTCATTACCTTCTTATCAGTTCAAAAGTATTTTATAGTCAAGGAAAAAGCAATTTTAGACATATATATATGTTTTTATTATATATCACTATTGTGCAAACTGAAGAGAAAAATAGAAGCAAAATAAGTTGTTTGCTGTTCCTAAAACTTCATCATATTCAGAGTTCAACACACGATATCATCCACGCAGTGTTCTCCACTCACCATATTTTGTGCCAGGAGCTTCAGGAATTCAGCATTACTGAAGAGTACACTGCTCCCTCCAGGATTTTGTCCCAAACTACTGATTTCACAAGTTTTGGTGCACATGAACAGGCCATAACAGCCACACTTTGATTGACACAAGCCACAAACAAACCTCTGAGGTGTTAAAATGTGCAAAATATATATCTTCAAATAAATTAATTATGGTATTTTAATTACTTGTTTATTGCCTGTCTCTTTGCATGAGATGGTAAGCTTGAAAAGGGCAAGATTTTTGTCTGTTTTGTTTCCTGTTGTAGCCCCAGGGCCTATTGCAATCCCTGGCACATAGCTGTTGATTTATTCTGCTTAGAACCATTAAATTAGAATAATGGAACATAATTTCCAGGCTGTGTGATTTTATGCTGAATGGGTGAATTCTCCCTGCCTTGAGTTAATTTTTTCTTTTTAAAGTTGTCAATAAGTTAAGCTTCTTTCTTTAGACCTCTATAGGATTCTAAATCTGAGAGAGATGTTTCCCATTCATGCATTTCATAAACTTCTAACAAGAGTAGGAAATGTTGTAATAAAGTTAGCTGATAGATGAATGTACTACACTCTGAAATTGTACACTTGGTAACATTCTATCTGGGAACACACTATTGTCTGAATGGGGGATCAAAAACATTTATAAACAGAAACCATCATTTACCACATCTGGGAAAAAGGGAAATATTGCTCATATAAATCACTGGACATTTTCTTGTATCAGAATGAATCAAACCCAACTGACCTGGTGTGATGTCCTCTGATTTTATTTTATTGCCATACCACCACCTACTCAAATGGCCCCTATTCCACAAAGAATATAGGGAGATCATTTCTACCCTTATTCCTTTACTTGCTGCCTTTAACATCTTGAGACATTCAGTCAGCATTTATTGAGAACCTGTAGGTGCTTGGTGCATAAGAAGTTAGGGAGTAAAGGAAACAGAGCAGAGATAAAACCAGCACGCCTAGAGGGAAGATCATGTCAAATGTGTTCTTTAAGTGTCCCATTACTGAAACCAGCTCCTTCTGCAAATGGTATTGACTACATGGCACCTAATCTAGTACATTTGAAAAGCTTAATTTTGAATTTAAAAATGCAAAAATTTTCACTTTCTAGTGTAATTACAAAACAATAATAGTAACTTTATTTTGATATTTTTACTAAATTAGGCTTTAAAAACATTCATTGATTTGGTAATTGTGTCATTACTTTTAATTTAATTTTTTAGAGTCCACTGAAATTTAAACCATATATATTCCATCGATTTCTGTTATCTGTGAGCAGATTTCTGTAAGCAGAATTAGAAGGAGAATGAGCTTCCAAAGATATAAAAGCAGTTTGCTTTTTACTCCCTAGGGTGTTACCCTCAACTCTTCTTAGTAAAAAAGAAACCCTGTGGCAACTCCCGAATGCTCATTGTGTACAAAACACTTCCATAGTTTTACCCTTCGGTTTCTTTTCAAAAAGACTGAGGTGCAATAAGGAATTGAGGATGAAGTCAATTACATGCTTATACTCTTCAGGGAAATAGAAATTACCACTCTCTTGGCTGTATTCTGTAGCTACTGAGAAAAGTAAATAAAGAATTGAAGACTCAGAAATCAGGCAGTACTGACTAAGTACTTACAGAGTGTGCCCAGGCCAATGCTGAATATTGGAGTAGACAGTGAAGTGGGGAGAGAAGATTTTATTCCCCTATCTATCTAGTCAGTCTATCTTTCTATGTCTTGAACATATATACAAATACACCTTTGCGTATACTTCAATACTTTATTATTGAATTCCCAGCATCAGTACGATTTTCCAATCCCTACATATCCAATGTGATAAGTGATTATTTAGCATAGCATATACAATCACTTAAATATTGTGCCTGATTTTAGAGCCAGAACATGCAGAACTTTGGGAACTGTTTTAAAAAGAATTTGGACATTGTTCCTGGTCTCCTAATGGCGTGTTTATGATTTTCACAGTGACATCTTTGTTTCCATGCTTTTCTTTCTTCATCTTTTTCTTATTTTACATCTGAAGTGCAAATGTTTAGAATGTATTAGATTACAAAACTTTCCATCTCTGAAGGTCTAAGTAAGTGCTTAATAAATTGAGAAATTAGCTGTCTGTTGTTAATACAAATTAAGTTTGCAAATAGTGGAGTAAGTTGAAGAAAAGAGGTACCAAAGATACAGTAGAAATAAGAGGAGAAAGGGATGTTGATGAGCTCTGATTCTTACCCAAAATAGTAATAATAGCTTTTATAATGGCATGGAGTCTCAGAGATATGCTTCCTTTCATCAACAAGCATGAACATAACAAAAATTAGATTTTTTTTACAGAGTAACAAAAATACAGGATGGGGCAAAAGTAGGTTTACAGTTGTTCATATGGAAAATAATACAATAATTAATAAGTGATAATACGAGAATAAACCATTTTTGCATATGCATAACTGTAAACCTACTTTTGCCCCACCCTGTATGTGCTAGTAGAAATAATTTGTTAAGGTTCTGGGGACAAGAAAGCTGCCTTCCTCTGCCCTGAGCTGGTAACAGAATCTGAAGGCAGCCCCTGATGGTTGACGTCAGGATGGTCCCTTTGTTCCTCACCCACAGTGTGCCCGGGCACAAGGTGGAATACGGCCAAGCTCACTGTCACTTTCTTATTTACTAACTTCTGTACATTCTTCCTTAATAAATGAAGCTCTATGTCTGGTGATGTTCTATCATTTCTACACATTTCAAAAGACAGAGAAAGTTAAGCAAAAGTACATTTACTCCAACATTTTCCCTTGTGGTTAGACTTTTTGTTGTTGTTTAGTAAGCAAATATTTAAATATCTAACACTTAAATTTTGCAGGAAGACTGTCATGGAGTTACATCCTTTCCCTTGGGATCGCATTTACAACCCTAAGGAGAAGTACAGTGGAAAATAGAGCCAGTATAAAGAATTGCCCTTTACAGCATGTTCTCATCTGTTCAGTTATTAAAGTATAGAAGGTCATATGGAGTCTAATTGAAAGCATAATCCATTATTCTAATTTATTGGTTCTCTGCATGGCAGAATATAATTAATGGTGTCACCAAATAACTATCACAAAGTGACAGCTCTATGAAAGACTTGGGAAGTCAAAAGCCTGGTTATTATTTTACATGAACCGTCCTGTTCTTACATTTAAACCCAGACATTTATGAAAATTAGATTTCAAGTTGAACATAAACATGAGATGTTGAAAATAGAACCCAAGGGCAGAAAGGCACTATCAGTGTATTTACAGGAAAGCAGGCTCACAGAGTTCAGAGTGGATCTGTTCTGGTGCGTTGGAGCTGGTGCCAAGGTCAGCATTCCAGCTACCAGCTGAGCCTTGGCCTCAGGGAGGGAGAACTGGGGGTGGGGACTGAGGAGACAGTTCCCACAATCCAGACTTAGCAACACTCTTGAATAATCCTGAGGAGCAGTTTTGCAGTAATGTGAGTCCTCCATGCACGTTAAACTCACCTATTAAGGCATCATCTTTGCTCTGCCTTCATAAATATTTGCAGTTATCAAATCCATTGCCTCTGGTAGTAGAACTGACCCTCTTAGCAAAGAACAAATACATCGACTACTATAAATGAGCACAGTTAAAAAGTATTAACTTGAGCTAATTTCTATATATGTGTTTTTAAAAAATCACCCATAGTTCCAAACAGGGCTTTAACGCCATATAAACGTAACCTATAAATGTGATCATGCCTTCTCACTTATAGCAAGTTTTGTACACTGAAAATGGAGATGACATAATGAAAAAAAAGTGGCAAAAGTAGAGGAGAAAAAATAGTACCTGGGATCAAATGCCTAAGAGATATAAACCTGAATTCAGTTCATGTCACAGTCATTTTTAAACATAATAATTTATCCATAATTTAAGCATAATAAAATATCCAAGTTACACCATTACAGGAAAACTCAGCTATCACTTGCTCTTCATAGTCAACCTCTCACAGAATCTTAGTAAGAGGAAGAAACTTGAAGATCTACTTTTTCTCAAATCTGAGGCTGAGTTTTCATCTCTCATGTTCCTATGTGGGCAATACCT
Organism: Trachops cirrhosus; assembly: GCA_028533065.1. Classification (NCBI taxonomy): domain Eukaryota; kingdom Metazoa; phylum Chordata; class Mammalia; order Chiroptera; family Phyllostomidae; genus Trachops; species Trachops cirrhosus. The sequence goes on from CM052539.1 coordinate 33,777,764, forward strand.
ACCTTTTTATTAATGGCTCAAGGTTTGTATGTCTTTATTTATGTTTCAAAGTGTCGGAGAGGTTACATGACCCTAATTAAGAAGGGCACAACTTCAAGAAACGTCAGCTATCATCCTGTAGTTCTGAAATAAGTACAATGAAAGATAACACTCCTATCTCACTTGTCAAAACGGAAATCAGGCCAGTCATACGTAGAATGCATAACTGATTATTTGTTTTCTGTTCAGTTTCTTTTTCTAATGATCTATGTCACATGTCCTCCCTTCCAAAAAAGGTAATCTGACCTATTATATTTCTGATATTGACACCTTTGTGTTTCTCACAGATTTTTACCTTTCCACAAATTTCTGAAGAAAATGAAACTTGCAGAATTTCATAAGATATCTTAAAGAATGCCACAGCTCATTAACACTGAATAGGACCTTGAAGTAGGTGATTTTAAGAAAATAAACAGCAACAATAGAGGCAGAAACATACCAGAAAGCATTTGGACTTTTGCTTACTACTGACTTCCATCCCAGGAAATGGAGGGCTCAGAATAACAAGGAGGTTTTCCTAAAATTCAGTTCTAGGAAGCAGAGTCTCACAGGCCGACCAAAGCACCAGCCCCTGGGATGATTCCTGCATCGTGGGGACAGTGATATTTGCAGATTGTGGGAACTGTCTCCTCAGTTCCCTGGGCCCACTTCGCCTTCCCTGAGGTCATGGCTCAGCAGTAGCTGGAATGCTAACCTTGGACACCAGCTCCAATGCACCAGAACAGATCCACTCTGGACTCTGTGAACCTGGTTTCCTGTAAGTAAATACACTGATATGTAGTGAAGGAGAATTAACTGTGGATTCTTCTTCACCACACACTAATTGCATGGGTTTGTATAGATACCATGACTTCTCTGGGCTTCTGTTAAATGGGAATAATAATATTTTGTTTACAGATGAATGTAAGAGATTAAGTAGTTATGAGATAACATCTAACAAAGTGCTTGTTTTATGGTTGGTATTCAATAAATTCCAGGTGCCCTCAGGTTGTCAGATAGACCAGTCTCTGCAATCAATCATTAAGCTTAGCCTGAATAAAAAATCGTTCCTCCAAACTGTGAAAAGAAGAAAACGTTCCTGCCTTGTCTCATCACAAATGGTGTTGGGAACAGAAAATAATAATTCACCTGGGTCCACCCATCTGGGAGCAAAGTACCAGTTTGTTTCCTGTACCAGTTAGCATTGTTGATTGCAAGCAAAAGAAACCAATTCTGGCTAACTTAAGTAGAAAAGAAATGTACTAGAAAGGCTTGAGATTTGCTCCAGGAATTGAAAGGCAGGCAGGGAACTAGGCTTGGGGAATGTCAGGAAGTAAGAGAGCTAGGCAGCAGGCACTGGTGTCGAAACTGCACCAAGGGTGCCCCAGGGGGCAGGCACCCCTGCCCCTGCTGCCATCGAGCATCGTTGCCGCAGGGCGCTTAGTGCTGCCAGCACTCTGTGAGCCCTTCTCCCTCTTCTGCTGCTTGATCCCTGATGCTGCTGTCAAGAATAATTTCTAATGAGTCTTGAATATTTGATATATCCCCTTGAGATTCAGATTTCTTGGTTTCAAAATGGCAAATGTCAACTACATCCCCTCAGTGGCTTTCACAGCAAAAATCAGCCAAGTTTTAAAATACCTCCTTATAAAGGAGGTCTCTTTGGATACAAAGAAAACTGCGGTCACAGCTGTCTCCTGTCTCAGAGTTTTCCCACTGGAACAGCCACTTCTCTTCCTATGCATGATCCCAAGTTCAGACAGGCTGGACCTGAAAAGTGTCACCACTTTACCTGAGTACAGTACTTCTCAAATGTGGTTGGGTAGCAGAGCACTCGAATATCAAATCTCTGAGTAGATCATATGCTTCAGGGTAGGCACAATGTATGTTTGGTTCAAAACCATGCCTTCAGTGTCTAAATAGTGCTTAGCAGGGAACGGAGACGCTATAAGCATTTGCTGGATGATAGACTAAATTTGAAAAACAACATGACATTTTGCATGAAATACTATTGTACGGTCACACACCACATAACAACATTTCTGTCAATGATGGACTGCATATAAGCTGGTGGTGCCTTAAGATTATAATGGAGCTGAAAAATTCCTTTTGCCTAGTAATGTAACTGTCATAACATTGTTACTCACCTGTTTGTGATGATGCTAGTGCAAACAAAGCTACTGCACTGCCAGTTGTATAAAAGTATAGCACAGACTTACACACACAAAAATTACCCGCATTTTGCTGTGTATAATGTGCACCCATGTTTTTGTGTGCATTACACACAGGATTATTATACTCCATGATTATACCCATGGGATGTAATCACTATACCCATGTATAATGCACATCTTTATTTTTCCCTCAAAAATTTGGGCAAAAAGTGCTCATTATACACATCAAAATACAGTATGTACAGTACATAATATTTGATAATGATAATGACTATGTTACTGCTTTGTGTATTTGCCATACTATACTTTTTAATTATTAATTTAGAGTATGTTTTCTACTAATAAAAGAAGTTTGCCATAAAATAGTATGCCACTTTACATCAGCAGCAGCCTCATACTTCTTGTGTTTATTGGGTCTCCTGATTGCACCATTTTCTCTTGTGCTTGATTTAATCTCGTGTTGTTTTGCACAGAAACATAATGTACAGACTTGCAACCCAGTAGCAACGGGCAATATAGTCTATAGCCTAGGTGTATAGTAGGCTATACCATCTAGGTTTGTGTAAGTGCACTCTGTGATGTTAGGACAATAATGAAATTTCCTAACAATGCATTTCTCAGAATGTATCTCTGTTGTGAAGCAGTGCATGAGTTTATACAATTGTAAAAGGTATATTAAACAAATACTACTCCTGGTAGATATTCAAGGTGGAATTTTAGTACTATCTTCCAATGTCCCTTTAGACACATATTTATCCCTTTTCATTGGATAAAATCTCTAGCAGGCTTGTTAACTGTCCTGGTCACTCTTACGTAGTAGTAAATATCCCTTTAAACCGTAAGTTGTGAAACATGATCTTGACTGAGAAATTAGAATATCTGGTCCAAAATATTAATCAGTACTTCAGACTTTATTTAAAGGCAAGGCATCCCATCTTGCCACAGCCTATAATACAGCAGCCAAACAAAGGATGCCCCCCGGGTGAGGAGGAACACGTTGGCTGAAAGAACAGTAGGGCCCTGGCTGGTGTACCTCAGTGGACTAAGTGCTGGCTGCAAACCAAAGGGTCACCAGTTCTATTCCTAGTCAGAGCACATGCCTGGATTGCAGGCCAGGTCCCCGGGGAGGCCACATGAGAGGCAACCACACATTGATATTTCTCTCCCTCTCTTTGTTTCTCCCTTCCCCTTTCTCTAAAAATAAATGAAACTTTAAAAAAAAAGAAAGTTTATGGAAAGAAAGAAAGAAAGAAAGAAAGAAAGAAAGAAAGAAAGAGCGAGCAGTATGGAAAGGGGACCACCATAAGCGATGGCTGGTTGAGGGTATCCAGTATTCTGGGTAGAAAAATGAGACGTGTACCCTTTTCAGGTGTGGACACACCTCTGTTCATTGAATTGTTTCTGCTTTCAGAAATGATGTGCTGCCTCTTAAGAAAGGTGGGTTTTAAGGTGAACCACAGCCCAATTACACGGCTGGCCAGCTGCAGAGTGGCCTGGAGCACCAACCAACACGGAGTCTAAAACCTGTTGTTTTCTTCACTTTGAAAACTCGCTGCTGGTTAGCTCTGATTTTCAAGCACAACTCCTCATTTAACTACTGAAATAAGAGTTGTCCCTGCTCCTACTGAGCTAGACAATGCCTCAAGCAGAAATAAACTCGTCTTGCTGGCATACGTCAGTATTAAATATGGAAAAAAATGACTAAAAATGAGCAAAAGGAAAATTTCCTAGGTTTGTTTCCACTAGCTTTCTGGTTGAAGAAAGAGGCTTGAATTTCTGATATGATTCCAGGAAGGTTGGTACAAAAACTCCAGAAATACCTAAATCTATGGTAATAATGGAGGGAACTTGGTACTGAATTAGATGCTTATCCCATCATGTTTCCTGAAAATATATTTTTTGTAAATATGAAATTTTTCCATTGATCTATTAACTGTAATCATTGATGGTCCCTGTAAAACACAACTTCTCCAGTTCAAAGATTAACAGTCAACAGTAAGAATCACTACCACATAAAATGAAACAGAGAAATGGAGATTATGTTCTCATCCACTTCCAGGAATACAAACTCCTTGCAAGAACTTGTACAGTGCCTTGGGCCATGTGCTGCTGAGAATCTTAGGTGGGTGATCCAGCTGACTACTCTCCCTCAGCAAGACTTATCCTGACTTATTTTTTACCTTTGCTGCCAAAGTAGAATAATGATGTAAATAAGAATCTTCTCTCTTGGCATATGAAAGATGTACAGATGGTACAAAGTTAATATAATATAAACAATTAAAATGAGGAATAATCAAAATAATGCCAATTCCTTATTTTTTTATCATTTGATACCTATTAAGTTTAAAAACAGCATTTAGGTACCAACCAGTTCATAAACTCAACCACACTACTTGCAAATCTGACACATGCACTCCAGCCTCCAAGTTACTCTGGCTGACCCACCGCTGGGCCTCAGTGCTGGTCGGCCCGTAAACCTGCAGCTTCCTCTTCCAGTATTCACTGAGCAGGGCCACTAGCAGCTGAAGGCGATGAGCATTCCAATTCTGCACAACTGTCCCATTTGGCGTACCAAAAAGACATGAGGGCCCTGGCTGGTGTGGTTCAGTGGATTGAGCACTGACCTGTGAACCAAATGGTCGCCATTTCAATTCCCAGTCGGGGCACATGCCTGGGTTGCAGGCCAGTTCCACAGTGCAGGGTGCATGAGAGGCAACCACACATTGATGTTTCTGTCTCTCTCTTTCTCCCTCTTTTCCCCTCTGTCTAAAAAAAACATAAATAAAATCTAATAAAAAGACACAAGGAAAATAAAGTCAAGTGACAATTCTTATATCCGAGAGTAACTGGTGATATAACCAAGTTGCAGGAAAAATGTCTCAGGCAGTAAGATAGAAAAGTACAGCCTTACTATAAGCAGCAGTCATTGACACTCATTCAAACACAAAACATATTTCTGCGTACTGTCTTAATACTTAACTCTGGAGGATAGCAAAGGAAATTTAACAAATTGCAAGTCTCTGGTTTACATAGTTCTATGACTTTTGTGTCCTTCACTGTCTCCTTTCTCTCCACCGTTTCATTAACTATGGGCACTTCCTAAAATCCAGATGTTGGGAAGCGCATCTGCTTCTCCCATCCTCCTCTCTGAAAGTCTCACACTTCCTGCAGCTTCAGCTCACTCCTGTACCAAGAACTTTTAAAGCTGGCACCTTCAAGTCAGTCCTTCCAAGTCTACTGAACTTTTCTGTTTAGATAATTTACGTCAGACTCAGCAGATCTAAACCCAGATTTAATATCTTAATAAAAAAATCCTCTTCTCCCCATTTCCATCACTAATTCTATCATTTCCCCACTCAATCAGTCTAAACTTTTGGGATCTTCAACAATGTCCACCTCTCCACAGTCATTCAGTTAGATTTTTAAAATGTCTTTCTCCTTTATGCTTCTTTCCATCAACTGTGAATCCAACATGAGAAGGCCCTAATTAGCTCATTCCTAAATTAATAAAGACACTGCCTAAAGCATAGCTCCTGAGTCCACCTCCCTACCTATGACTCCTCTCGCATGTAATTGCTTGATAACATTTTTGGTAACACTCTCAACTGCACGAGGTCATGGCCCTTAAAGAAGAACTTCAATAATACTCTCTCAATCATAAGGCTACCTTGGTTCAGAATTGAAGTCTGCTACGATCTGTCCCCAGATTACTTTTCCCAACCAATTCCATTTTATTCTTTACAAGAACCCATCCTTGGCTCACTACCTAAGAAGCACCTGAGGTATATTTTAAAATACATGTATTTTCAGGCCATACCTAAGACCTAAAAGCTTCCTAGGTTATTTTGATGTTTAAATTCTATTTTATAATATTCACTCCTTAATCCCATAACCATATTTAAGCTTTTTCCCCATGTTCTGGAATATTCTCCCTTTTGCTCTGTCCTTTAAAGACCAGAGTAAGCCTGCTTTGTTTCCTTAACTTCCCCTGATCATCTAAGCCATAACAATCAGTCTCAGCTTTTGAGTTAGCATACATACTCTATTACTCATTTGGCATTTATGTACACTATGTTAAACTTTCTTTTCGTTTTTGAAGCTCATTTTCTTCTTCCTCCTTTTTCACCTCCTCCTTTTCCTTTCTCCACCTCCTCCTCCTTTTCAATAAACAAAACATATGATACAATGAGGATTCTTGTGTAACCACATGGTTTCTGTTTTACATGTATCTTCTCTTGGGTTTTTGGCTGCTGTTTTAGAGTAGTGAATAAGTTTTCTCATTACTCTCATATCTCCTGTGGTGCACTGCTCAGAGTGGGTGTTCAATAAGTGTGTGGGAATGACTGCACGGGGAGATTGTTTTGTAGAATACTTTGGGGAGAGCAGAAAAAAAGCCTCTAACAGGAAGGACATAGACCAAACAAACAGAAAGATTCTGGAAGAAACAGTGGAATGAGGAAAAAAGCTTTGAAACATCATTCATGTTCCCAGAGAAATAAGAATAGATATTGTACCCATGAAACAAGAGAAGAAAATATAAAGGGTTTTAAAAATATACTAGCAAAAATTAAAAAATTCTATATAATAACTGGAAGACTAATTTGAGGAAAATCTCCAAGAAATGATGACAACAGCACGAAGGTAGAAATATGGAATATGCATATTAGAATACAAAACATACTGGTAAATATAAGCATATAGTCAAATTCAAAATGCTTCAATACTGTAACACAGTGGTGTGGCAATCACTTAACATTGCTATAAAAGTTAAAGGACAGAAGTATTCAAAATAGTTATAGCTAAAACAATGTGTTAATGGATACACACTAAAAAAGATGTAAATGAAAGAAAAAGAAACAAAAGGCATTCAAATTATAAAGAGGTAAAATTGTCTCTGTTTGCAGATGACACAATCTTCTATGTAGAATACCCTAAGACTCCAGGAAACTGTTAGAACTAATCAAGAAATTCAGTGAAGCTGCAGGATACAAAATTAACATACAAAATCAGTTGCATTTATATACACTAACAATGAACCATCTGAGAAAGAAATGAAGAAAACAATCCCATGTACAATAGCATCAAAAACAATACAATACTTAGGAATAAATTTAACCAAAAATATGAAATATCTATATGCTGAGAAGGAGAAACCACTGATGAAAGAAATTGGAGAAAACACAAATAAGTGAAAAGACAGTTCACGTTCACGGAGTGGAAGAGTTAACATTGTTAAAATGTCCACACTACCCAAAGCCATCTGCAGGTTCAGTGCAATCCCTATCAAAATCCCAATAACATTTCTCACACAAATAGAAAATATAATCTTAAAATAGATATAAAACCACAAAAGACCCTGAATGGCAAAAGCAATCTGGGAAAGAACGAAGTCAGAGGCATCACATGTCCTGATTTCAAACTATACCATAAATCTTTAGTAATCAAGTCAGCACAGCCGTCTCATGGAAAGCAAACACACAGACCAATGAAACAGAATCAAGAGCTCATACATGAACCCACTCACATATGGTAAACTATTATTTGACAAGGGAGCTAAGAATAGTCAATAGAGAAATGATATTTTCTTTTATCAATGGTATTGGGAAAATTGGATATAGGCATAAAAACTTATGAAACTGGACCTCTGTCTTGTAACACTCACAAAAATGAATGACTTTCAAATGTAAGACCCGAGGCTGTAAACTTCTAGGAGAAAACAGGGAAAAACCTCCTTGACATTGGTGTCAAATGGTTCCATATTTGGCCACTGAAAACTTCTTCAAAATGGACCCTTTAACTCATTATATTTTCCATCAATTTATTGAATATTCCTTTATTGAAATTTTCTGGTATAATAACATATTTCAGGCCTATCTTACACCAACTCTTCTCCACTCTGAAATCAGCCACCTTTACAGGGAGCCCTGAGAGGGAATGATATTAGAGATTAAGATCTGAGAAACAAATGATTATAAAAAACTTCCAAGAAAACAGTTCTAATAGAGGGTTGGAGTAAGAGCAAAATTTTATAAGAATAAAAAATAAGTAGGTGATTTTTCCCAAGTGAATGGTAAAGGCAATAAGAGCTATCAGTACCAACGAGAACATTTTATTAGGAATGGGTTCTCCATGAAAGCTTATGGAGAAGGAATTTAAGCCACGCCTACAAAATTGGAAGAACTTAGATCAGTGCCTTGCAAGCAGCGTAGGTTATTTTGTGGATGTCACTGTTCCCAGCCCCCGCAGAGTTCATTCTAGTGTTCCCTGTTTCCATATTTGTAACTCCCTTTCCCAAGAGTGAACAAGGCATATTTTTATTGTCAAGGTATAGTGGTTTGATATAAATCCAGAAGATTTGTCCTATTAAGCAGATTTTTAAATCTTTCTATATCTATACTTATTTTTTATTCACCTGACAAATGGTGTTTTTTAAGTGTCCCATTATTGGTGCATGCATTCTGTATCTTCTCCTGAGTCTCCAGTCAGCACCTGCAGTATTACTGTAATGTAGCCCAGCAGTGAGTGGTATTACACACCATTCAACCAACGTCATGTGGAGCATTTGTCTTACATATTCTTAGCTAAAGGAATCATAGCTTTGCTTGTCAACCCAAAGGAAGATCAAAATAAACAAAGTCCATTTGTTCTCTCTACCTATTTTAATCCCATATTAATAAACAACAATAATTTACTTTTCTGTCTTTGGACTAATGAAGTAGATAGACTACGTTAACTAATTGTTCAAATAACTAACATTTAAAGGCCAAAGTTCTCCACATATTTTTGAAAATTTTTTATCTAAAGATTGTAACAAAAATGATATAAACCAAATTAATCTCCTATTCAAACAATAAAACAATTATTTAATTTTTGGTTCTTTCAACTTATTGTCCATGTGTACATATTTTTTCATAAAGATAAATATATTTAATATTCTTTACTTTCACTGAAAAACATTTTAACTACTTTACTATATGGACTTTCTGATCATTTTAGACTGTATAATATTGTAGTATGCAATTACCAAATATTCCAGACAATTTTCTTCTTATTAGGTCTTGTCACTGCTGTAAACAATTTACAATGAAAATCTTTTTATATAAAATTGGAAAAACAATTATCACCTTATACTAAAGCTCCTAGAATAAAGGCCAATATACTAGAGCTTGATTGTATTTGAAATTAAGAAAGGCTACAAAGTTAATGAGCTAAAATTCCAACTCCTAAAGTTATAAGAACAATAGAATCAACCCAAAGAAGTTAAAAATGAAGATGAGAACAGAAATTATTAAAATAGAAAAAGTTACACAATAGAATCAAATGACTAAAAGCTAGTTTTTTAAATCAAGATTAATAAAAACTAATGCCCTCTGCACAAATAATTTAAAATGCAAAGTAATACCAAAGAAGCATTATTAGGAATGAAATCAGAGATATAAATATAGATTATATCTAACCTACATATAACTAACAGTTTATAGTGTAATATTTTTGTTGTAGAATTATACTATGTCCTTCCAAAATAACCATATATTTAAGGAGAAACATATATGATTTTAAAAGTACTTTGAGCCCTGGCTGGTATAGCTCAGTGGGTTGAGCACAGGCTGTGAACCACAGGGTCACCAGTTCGATTCCCAGTCAGGGTACATGCCTGGGTTGCAGGCCAGGTCCCCAGCAGGGGCACATACGAGAGGTAACCACACATTGATGTTTTTCTCCCTCTCTTTCTCCATCCCTTCCCCTCTCTCTAAAAATAAATAAATAAAATATTTAAGAAACAAACCACTTTGAAACCTAAGAGGAGAAACAATATTCTAGTAATACTTGTCATATACCTAAAATAAGTTTAAATATTTCCAGAAAGAATTAGAAGTACCAAGCTGCTTGATATTTC
>CM052539.1:33788352-33904277 GCA_028533065.1 Trachops cirrhosus
AACCACACATTGATGTTTTTCTCCCTCTCTTTCTCCATCCCTTCCCCTCTCTCTAAAAATAAATAAATAAAATATTTAAGAAACAAACCACTTTGAAACCTAAGAGGAGAAACAATATTCTAGTAATACTTGTCATATACCTAAAATAAGTTTAAATATTTCCAGAAAGAATTAGAAGTACCAAGCTGCTTGATATTTCCTAGGGGCAAAGACATTCACCTATGACTTTAGAGATTCCTTTTGATGTATTGGGTTAATGGAAAAGCTTGTATTAGAGTGGAATTTAGTTTACTTCCTAACAGGGCTCTATTAATATATGCCCAGCTCAATTAATATCTCTTTTCCTCACATCACACTGAAATTTCTATAAAGACTGTAGACCCTCTCTCTACTTCTAGTTCTGTAGACTTGTATGTACCTCCTCTTGACAGCATTCCCCAAATGACTCATCCCTGGAGGATTTGCCATTTTTGAAATATCTTACTCCATAAAGAGTAGAGGCTCTGCCTCCATAGCTCTCTGAGCTTTTAAATTTTTGAACATAAATGACTCAGAAATGGAATTCTATCTCCCACTTGGAAGTGCAGCGTAATGTGTGATGGTAAACCAGGAGCTAAGTCAAGCATAAGTCAGGCTAAAAGGTTCCTCCCCACCACCCTCCATTACCTTTGTTTGCATTTTATATGTTCTGATATGGAGATGTACTGGGTTGGCCAAAAAGTTTGTGTGTTTTTTCTGTAAAATAAAAGATACATATTCACCAATAACTTTATTGATTTGGATATTTTAAATATGTCAGCTCCCACATGATATAACATTGATTGTTCTCAATCAATGTCTCTATTTGATCACTATCAACTTCAACTGGTCTACCTGACCATGGAGCATTGTCCAGTGAGAAATCTCCAGTACAAAAAAACCTCACAAACCTCTTTTGACACATTCAGTCAGTCACAGCACCTTCTCCACACACTGCACAAATCTTTTTTTTTTTTGCATTTCAGTTGCAATTTTACTTTCTTGAAATAATAAAGCATAATATGCCAAAAAATGTCACTTATTTTCTTCCATCCTCAATATTAAAATGGCTACACAAAAATTCACCAATTTTGATGTTTTTTTAAAAATATGCACACTGATCTGATAGCTGTCCCAATACAATCTAATAAAATTGTTTTAAATGAAGTTAAAGACAACTAAGTGCTACTAGAGCCATCTTATGGAAAAAGAAAACTTTTCGGCCAACCCAATAAATCTCTCAGCACCAGGGTTACGGGCACAAGTTCCAAAATATGTCACCCTGAACTCACATGAGAATCCCCTCTGGTCTTGCCCCTACCAATGTCAGTTTTAAGCTTCCCATCCCTTTGTTCTCTCCTAAAGGGACCAGCTTTGCCTCATGGGACCGGGTACAGGTGATGCTATATCTGACCCTTTTCTTGAATTTCCTGCAATTGCTTTTTTTTTCCCTAGGCATTTTAGTTTGGCAAGATTTTCCTCTAGTAATTTGCTATTTGAAACTGGTGGTGAGATTTTTCTCATGATGATCCTTTGCAGACACCAGTGCCCTCGTGAAATAAAAGGAAGAGAAAGTTCCAGTCTGAGTCATCAGCCTGCTGTCATAATGGAATGGCGAGAACTAAGAAAACACTGCCTGTGTGAGTGATGCAATCCCTGCCAGTTCATGCCTTGAAGAACTCACTCTTAATGTTAAGTACCTGGCCAGCTGGAGAATGTGAAAGAAATGAATTATTCCACAAGGTTAGACAGCAGAAGAGCAGATTTTTCAATTCTGCTTATGAAAGGTCTGAAGACATCAGCTGAACCTTCTGGAAGTAACAGCTGGCCTATCATTTTATAGTGTTCTCATTAACTAGAGTCTTGGCTAGAGATTTGTATCATCAGAAGGAGAGAGATAGAGAAAAGTAAAGAAGAAGAGGGGATAGTTTTTAAAACTTCGAGAGTGATTATAAAAAAGTTTAAGCATATCGTACCTACTAAGCAGAGTTATAATAATCTTCAACTTAAAGTATATACATATAAAGACTTTTTACATAGGATAATTTAAGTAAAATGTCATTTTTTAAAATGAGAAGAACAGACAGTGATAACAGTGTTAGATTTGCCCGTCCCCAAGAATCGAGGCAGTACACACCTCCTGGACCCTTAATGCAGGAGAGAAGGTGCCGTGCTCTAGCCCCATCTGTCCATCTCCCGACCTGCTAAACACACTGTCCCCACCCTGTTTTGGCCCAGTCTGTTCTGGTCAATACTGCCCAACCAGCATCTTCTGGTCTGCCGGGTCCTCAGTCATCGCCAGTCAGTCCAAACTACTAATTTTCTCCACGCTCTTTCCAGATCTAAATCCATTTCCCCCCTTATCTGGCTCATCCTCTTTTCAGCCCTCTGTCCTGCAAAGTCTCAGAGCCAAGGTCTTTTAGTTTTCCTCATGTCCCCAAAGAGAAGTTCTCTCCACTGTGTTCTCTGTTTAAAACTCCCATATGAATGAGAAATGTTTACTCTCTGCATTTCAGTCATAGATTAAAACAGAACCTCTTGGAGTGAAAGTACTTTGTGCAACTCAAGACTAACATTTACTGATGTTCATGGCGTCCCAGTGGAGGGACCACCTGTAAAGGGCCAGAACAGAGGCTGCTGTGCAGTGAGCACTCAGTGTCCTGCTGTCATTATTGGTACTGTTATTGCCACCCAGGCACTGTGTAAAAGTGCCTGTTTCTTATGGCATCGCTTGTCCAAAAAGTGAAAAGGAGGGTGGGGATGAACAGACACAGAACTGCCCCTTGTGGTTGAGTGGAATCCTCAGGCTCTCTGTGTGTTCAAGCAAATTTTACAGATTTTTTTATTAATAATATTGACTCTGATGAGGAGGATTAATAAAATCCTGAATAAGTGAGTACTTGGGACTGCTACATTTCATTATTTGTTTTCAACCCAAACATTTGTCTTACAAGTACCTCTGATATTTATTAAGGTTTACACATATGTGTAGTTAACTGGGAGTTTTCGATACGTGTTTCTACTGCAGCTCGTCATCAAATTGTGTTTCTAAGAAGTTTCCCTGAATTAAAGGCTCTAGTCTGAGGCCTTGGAATCTCCTTCTCTGGTCAGGACTCTCTCTTCTGACTTTTTACTCAAAATCCAGGCTGACTGTGGCAATACTTAGTTTCCCAAATTTCCCCTTCATTTTTTCTCCCTCAAAATGTCCTAACAGAAGTCATTACAAACAGATTCAGAACCTTTTATTTAGTGTCTCTATTCCCTATATCCTAAACTATTAATTCTTGTAGTTTCTAGGTAATATTATTACTGTCATAGGACATTTTTGTAAAGAAAATATAGCTTATGATATAGCCAAATTGACTCTACCATTTGTTCACGGAGAATTTTAGTGTTGCTTTTTGGACCCAGTATCCAACAACCCCACCCCAAAGTGTAAAATCATTTTCTTTTATTACTAAATATTTTGAGCTACAGACATGTATTCTTCCCAGCACCCTCACCTCATCTCTTGGCCTCACCTCCCCTTAAAGAAGCATTCTATCTGGCACTCTTACCCTCTTCCCACAGCCTGCAACCCACCCTAAGCCTCATCCAGTCACAGGGAAGGAGTGAGGCTGCAGAATAGAGCAAGACAGCCTGTTGTACAAGTACCCAGCTGTGAATGTAGGATTAAGTCCCATCCACTAATGGCATCAACAGGGCCACATAAGATGCAGTGTACCTGGCCTATAGGTTTACTACCATTAAGACCAGAGTTTGGGTCATCAGGTGATGAAGTTTCTGCTCAGATGTTCTCTATTAGATCAAGGCCTGCTAGTCACAGGATGACACTCACATCACCCCTACCCACTCCCAGCACCGTAGATTACCTTTCTGGGTATTTTGTTGTGTTGCATTCTTTAGAATGGTCCCATTTTTGCACAATAAAATGTTCCCTTAGCCCTGTGTTGATCACAGCTACAGGAGGAGGCTGACATTCTAACCCCAGCCCTGCCACTTAATCTGTTTACATTTTCTGGGCACAAACTGAAGAGCAGAGAGGCTGAGAGGGATGAAGCCTGAGAGTACCTCGGATGAACCAGAGTGTACCTGCTTTAAGCCCTTCTCATGTCTCCAACTTATCAGTGTAAAAGCCAAAGTCCCCACAGTCACCTTCAGGGACATACATGATCTGGCCCCTGTGATCTGCCCTTCACTTGCTCTGCTTCATCCTCGTAGCACTTTCCTGAAAGGCAGAGCCTTTGCACTTGCTCTTTGCCTGGTCTGGAAAGCTGTTCTCCTAGATTGCCATGTGGCCTGCTCCCTCATGGACTTTGGGTCTTTACTCAAATGTGCTTTTCAGGGAGGCCTTCCCTAAGCACCCTAATTTATAACTGCAACCTCGGCCTCCAGCACTCCCCATCCCCTTCCCTGCTTTATGTTTCTCTGCAGCATTCGTTTTTTTATTTCTGTCTGTCTGTTTGCATATATATATGTATTGATCAATGGGTCCTCTTCTGGTAAATAAAAGCCCCCCAAAAGTAGAATTTTGTTCATTGCTGTATTCTTAGTACTTGACAAGAACCTGACACTAAGGGTACCTTTCATAAATATTAGTTGGATAAATAGATGAATGAGTTAATTATGGTGAATCTTGGCTATTATTAGGTATAAGCAATATGGTTTCCTTATTTTTAGTTTTCTTGGACAGGGAGATTCATCAAAGGTAGCTTTTACTCTTAAACAAACAAGTTTGTTTTCCAGTAAGAACAAGTGTTCTGTATATAAGAAATATGAAAATATTTGAAGTAACACTTTAGAAAACACTTATGTTAAGCTGTAAAGAAATGGAGCCACACTAAGTTCTAACCCACAGTTTCTTAGCTTCAGCCATATTGCTGTTTGGGGACTGGATAAGTCTTTGTCATCCTGTGTGAGTTAGGGTGTTTAGCAGCATCTGTGACCTCTACACACTAAACTCTAGTAGCACTCCCAAGTTATGACAACCAAAAATGTCCCCAAACATTGCCAAATGTTCCCTGGGGGACAAAAATCCCCTTAATTGAGAACGACTGCTCCAACAGGACTTCAGTTCAATAAAACAGATTTTAACTGGTGTTAAATCATAGCTCCCATAAGTGCGGACAATTCTCTCTGTGACCAGTAAAATCATGACACCAGTTTACAGACACAGTAAAAACTAAACAAGATAAGGGAGTCAGGATATTCAGTATCTAGTTAACAGGAAACACGTATGGTACTAACTTCACTTTTTAGAAATCCTTTTTGTTTTAAAACAATTCAAAGAGAAAATAACCTATTGCTTTTAATTAGTTGAGAGAAGATATAAGAAAAAAAACAGGAATGCTCCATAAAAAAAGTATTTCTTATACCCTGATGTACTGGAGTCCACCCATACTCTTCCAGGTCTCTGCTCGATCACGACTTTTCCATGGCTCTAAATACATTTTAAAAAACAGAAACTTCATCATGTCACAAAGCTAGATGCTTACAGTTTGTGGAAAGCACTCTCTTCACACACAAGGACTTGAACAATGAATGCAACACTCATCATCATGGACCCAGCCACTACTAGCTCACGAAATGCCCCATTTTCTTTCCTACTATTTTCTAAAGTCCAGGCACAGCCTAAGTTGCTGATGCCAAAGTGGAAGAATCTGAAATGTGTAATTTCCCTGCTGAGTTAAGCTTGTGGATGAAAAGAGGTTGGCGATGCCTAAAGGGAATCCAGGTGATCTCAATTATTGTGCATCATTTCCCACTGGCTTTGATCTGTGTGAAAACTGTGGTCTTCAGCTCTTTTCACTAAGAATGAAGCTGGTAATAAAAATTTCTTATTACCATTGAATCTTAGAGCAGTTGCCTAACCCAGCTCAGCGTTCAAGGGAGGTGTGCCTTTTACAATATCACTGTTGTGGTTGTCTAGTCTGAGCACAAATATCTCCATGCCCAGAGGCTCATTGCCCCTCAGAAAGCCTATCTCACTGGCAGAGAGTTTTAATTACTAGACTATCTTGCAGCCAAAATCTGCTGCTTAGTCTAGAGGAACACACAATAAACGTCTCATGCCATCTGAAAGGTCTTCAAATGCCTGAAATGCATTATCACTTCCTCTTAAATTTTTCTTTTGAGCTAAAAATCAAATATTATATTGAATGTAATATCTATGAGGATTTTCTTTAAATATTTTATTTGATTTACAGTAAAGAATTTCTCTGAGTAATTTTCAATTTTAATAGCATGGACCATAAATGTGTTAACTCAGATTATAGACAAAGGCTAATGGTTGCTGTCAACTGAAATATGGATTCTGTTTACATATTAGTAATATATTTTAATGTTCATTGTTTTAATTATAAAAAACAGATGCAGTAAGTAAAGAAATCAAGTCCATCCACTTTCACATAAACCAAGCAAATGAGAAAATATTCTCTTAAAAGTAACTGATGAACTTGTGGTCAAGATGGAGGCATAGGAAGACATGCTTTGCCTCCTCACGCAACCATAGAAAGAATTACAACTAGATCTCAAAACGAATAACATACAGAACCGTCAGAAAATTGAGCTATATGGAAGTGTGACAACCAAGGATTTAATGAAGCCACATTCATCTAGATGGGTAGGAGGGGTGGAGTCATGGAGATGAGCAGAGAGGCATAGAGATGCCATGTGGCCCAGAGAGGAGGTGGAGGCAGTGGAGGAAAAACAGCCAATCCTACATTCACTTATCATGGATAACAACTAGGGAGGGGTACCTTGGGAGCAAGCGATCCTAGCCCCAGGTCAGACTGCATAGCCCAAAGTTCCAGAGAAGGGGAGATAAATCCCCATAACTTCTGGCTGTAGAAACCAATTGGGGTGATGGAAAAAACTGCCAGATTTTCAGGAGATGCAGCTTAAAGGGCCCACATGGACTTAGAATGCATGCAAGCCCACCCACTCTGGGATTCACCACCAGGGCAACAGATAGAAGAGCATCAGTTGCACACAGGGAGTGGGTGAAGTGACTATAATGGGACGAGTGCCAGGCAAACCCCCAGAAGCCAGTCAGCAGCATTGTCCCCTCTCTGAGCCCTTCCCCATACCCCACAGCCACAAAGCAGTGAAGCAGGTTTTCCCACCCTGACAATTACCTAAGTCCCTGCCCCACACAATTTACAGGTGCCTTTTCTACACTAGATCACACTACTAAGACAGGAAGTCAAAGCAGATCTACTTAATACTCAGAAACAAATGTAGGGAGACTGCCAAAGTGAGGAGACAAAGAAAAATGGCCCAAAGGAAAGAACAGAACAAAACCCTAGAAAATGAGTTAAATAAAACAAAGATAACCAACCTATCAGATGCAGAGTTCAAAACACTGGTGATCAGGATGCTCAAAGATCTCATTGAGTACTGCAACAATATAAAGGAAGAAATGAAGTTTGCACTAAGTGAAATAAAGAAAAATCTACAGGGAACCATCAGTGGAGGAGAGGAAGCCGGGATTCAGATCAACGATTTGGAACATGAAAAAGAAAGAAGCATTCAACCAAAACAGCAAGAAGAAAAAAGGATTTAAAAAGCAAGGATAGCATAAGGACCCTCTGGAACATCTCCAAATGTACCAATGTCTAAATCATAGGTATATCAGAAGGGAAAGAGGAAGAGCAAGAAATTGGAAACTTACTTTTAAAAAAGTGAAAGAAAACTTCCTAAATTTGATGAAGGAAATAGACATACAAGTCCAGGAAGCAGAGTCCCAAACAAGGAAGATGCAAAGAGGAGCACACCAAGACACATCATAATTAAAATGTCAAAGGTTAAAGATAAATAGAGAATCTTAAAAGCAATAAGAGAAAAGCAGAGAGTTATCAACAAAGGAGTTCCTATAAGCCAATCAGCTGATTTCTCAAAAGAAACCTCAGGCAAGAAGGGACTGACAAGAAGTATTCAAAGTCATGAAACGCAAAGACCTCCATCCAAGATTATGCTACCCAGCAAAGCTATCATTTAGAATGGAAGGGCAAATAAAATGCTTCCCAGACAAGGTAAAGCTAAAGGAATTCATCATCACCAAGCCATTATTACATAAAATGTTAAAGGGACTTATTTAAGAAAAAGAAGAAGATCAAAACTATGAATATTAAAAGGGCAACAAATGCGTACTATTAACAACTACATCTAAAAAAAAATAAACTAAGCAGACAACCAGAACAGGAACAGAATCACAGATATGGAGATCATTTGGAGGAAAAGGTGCAGGGATTAAGAAGCATAATTGGTAGGCACAAAATAGACAGGGGGAGGTTAAGAATAGTACAGAAAATGGAGAAGCCAAATAACTTATATGTATGACCCATGGAACTAAGGGCATGGGGGGATTGCTGGAATGAAAGGAGGTACTGGACAGAGGGGGGCCAAGGGGAAAAAATTGGGACAACTTTAATAGCATAGTCGATAAAATATATTTTTTAAAAAGTAACTAACTGTTAAAATAGATTATGGAGTGTGTATTTTTGGATTAACTATTATTGAACAGGAGTAGGAGTAGAGCACAGGAGGTTATGCCACTTACTGTGTGACCTTGGACAAGTTACTTATTTTAAGTTGATTCCTCTCTAAGATGGGGATAACAGTGGTATCTGATCTTATAAGATTGTTGTGAAGATTAAATTAATTAATATATGTAAAAGTCTCAGAACAGTGCCTGATAACACAGTAAGTGCTCAACACACTTTATTAATAGTCTAGTATTCTAATCCTCATATGTGTGTACTTTATATAATTATCATTAATACCTTTGTTTTAATGCAGCTAGAAATATATGTGTATGCATATATATTCATGTATAAAGAAAACTATACTGTCAGTTATAGAAGATATTAATGGTGGGCGTTAAAAAGATTTTTCATCTGGTCACTGTCAGCCTGTTCTCTATTTCAATGTCCTAGGTTATATTTTGGTTGTTTGTTTGTTTTGTTGTTTAGGTTACTGTTAAAGATAAGATCATATGGTATTTGTCTTTCACTGCCTGGTTTATTTCGCTTAGCATAATGCTTTCCAGCTCCATCCACGCTGTTGCAAAGGGTATGAGCTCCTTCTTTCTTTCTGCTGCATAGAATTCTATTGTATAAATGTGTCATAGTTTTTGATCCATTCATTTACTGATGGGCACCTAGGTTGCTTCCAGCACTTGGCTATTGTAAATTGTGCTGCTATGAACATTGGGATGCACAGGTTCTTTTGGATTGGTGTTTCAGGGTTCTTAGGATATAATCCTAGCAGTGGAATTGCTGGGTCAAAAGACAGAGGATGAGGGGAGGAATTTCAGGGGAATTTCAAGGGAAAAGGGGAAGGGTATACAGGAACAAGTATAAAGACACAGGGACAAAAACTAGGGGGGTTGGAAATGGGAGGGAGGTGGGGAGGGATGGGTGGGTGGGCTGGGATGGGAGTAAAGGACAGAAAACTGTACTTGAACAATGATTAAAATAAAATTAAAAAATAAATTGTAAATATTTAATACACACACAAAAGATTTTTCAGGTAAGAAATATTCAGGTAATTTCTGTTTTTAAGTCTGTTATGGTTTTGTGTGTTGCGGGTTCACGTTTAAATCCATTTCTCTAAATGTGTACTTGCTTTTTGATAACATTTTTAAAGTAACTCAGTACTTAATTTTATGAGAGAGAGAGAAACAGAGACAGAGAAAGAGAGAGGCCAGTCCTGTTTATATTATATATATATTAGATTATTTATCTATTTGTAATTTATAATTGTTCTAGTTTAGTATTAGTTATTATTGTTATTCTCTTACTGTGTCTAATTTATTTTTTATTTTTGAGAGATTTTATTTATTTATTTTTAGAGAGAGGGAAGGGAGAGAGGGAGAGAAACATCACTGTGTGAGAGCTACATTGATCTGCTGCCTCGTGAGCACCTCCAACCAGGGACCTGGCCCGCAATCCATGCATGAGCCCTGACTTGCCTGGGTCATTGGTTGGGAATCAAACCAGCAACCTTTCAGTTTGCAGTATGATGCCCGTCCCTCTGATCCACACCAGTCTGGACTTACTGTGTCTAATTTACAAATTAAACTTTATCATAGATACTAATGTATAAGAAAAAGCATAATATATATAGGACTCAGTACTGTCTGAGATTTCAGGCATCCACCAGGGTCTTGGTGGATGTATACCCAGGGTCTTGGAAGTATACCCTGCAAATAAGTGGAGGCTATTGTAACTCATGCTTTTTAATAAGAAAAAAATAGCTAAGTGTGCCAAATCATGACCCAGAATCACAGTGCTGAATGATTTCACATGCGTTAAGGAGAAGAGCACACTTGTAGGGGAAAGAAAAATTCATTGACTGCATATTTAATGAGAAGGAAGTTGTGAAACTATAAAAATCCTGGAAGAAAATATAGGCAGTAAAATTCAGACATCACTCTTAGCAATATTTTTGCCTATATATCTCCTCAGACAAGAGAAACAAAAGAAAAAAAATAAATGGGGCTACATCAAACTGAAAACCTCTTGCACAGCAAAAGAAACCATCAACAAAATGAAAAGGCAACCCATGGAATGGGAGCACATGTTCATCAATGATACATCTGATACGGGATTAGTTTCCAAAATACATAAGAACTTCTACAATTTAACACCAAGAAGAAAAAGAGCCCGATTAAAAATGGGCAAAGGACCTGAATAGACACATACAGATGGCCAACAGACATATGAAAAAATGTTAAATGTCACTAATCATCACAGAGATGCAAATTAAAACCACAATGAGTCATACCTCACACCTGTCAGAATGGCCATCATAAACAAATCAACAACAAAAAAATTGTTGGCAAGAATATGAAGAAAAGGGAACCCTCATGCACTGCTGGTGGGAATGCAGATGATGAAGGCACTGTGGAAAACAGTATGGAGTTTCCACAAAAAAATTAAAAATGAAACTAGCTTTTGACCCAGCAATCCCACTTCTGGGAACATACCCAGAGGAACCCAAAACACTAATTCAAAAGAACATACGCACCCCTGTGTGCACTGCAGTGTTATTGATAATAGCTAAGATCTGGAAACAGACTAAGTGCCCATGAGCAGATGAGTGGATTAAAAAGCTGTGGTACATTTACACAATGGAATACTATATGGCTACAAAAAAGAGGGAAATCTTGGGAAACAAAGAAGCCAAAGAACTGCTGTGTATGACCCATGTACATGAATTAAGGTGGGTGAATGATGGTGGGAGGTGGGTACAGGGTGGAAGGGAGTAAAGGGTAGAAAAAAATGGGACAACTGTAATAGCATAATCAATAAAATATATTCAAAATAAAATAAAAATATCATAAAATGAAAAAAACAGGAAAAAAAGGGAAATCTTACCTTTTACAAAAGCATGGATTGACCTGGAGATTATTATGCTAAGTGAAATAAGCCAGTCAGAGAAAGATAATACCAAATGATCTCACTTATATGTGGAATCTAATGAATAAAATAATTAAACAAATAAAATAATAGAAACATAAGGATAGATATATATAGAATAGACTGACAGCTGTCAGAGGGGAGAGGGTTGAGGGACTGAGTGAAAAAAGGTGAAGGGATTAAGCAAATACATATATATCTCAAATAGATATATATATCTGAAATATGTATATGTATATATGAATGACACATAGACACAGAAAATAGCATGGTGATTACCAGAGGGAAAAGAGGGCGGAGAAGGTAAAAGTGGGCAAAGGGGAAATGAATGGGGATGGACAGAGACTTTACTTTGGGGGATGGACATACAATGTGGTCAGTGTGCAGATGATGTTTTATTAAGCTGTACACTTGAAACCTGCGTGGTTTTATTAATCAATGTCACCCCAAAATTCAATTTAAAAATATTGCATGTAAATTCTAATTGATAAACAGTTAATGGGCAATGGTAATCTTTTCAAGTATGCCATTTTAGAATGCAGGTTTGACTGGCAGGTGACAAGAAACAAATCTATATGCAGACATACAGCAGCTGGCAGGGGAAGGGCTAGGAAACTTCACAAGGATACGACACAAAGAGAGAGAAATAACATTGTTGGCAGTATAAATAGAGCAGTAAGCAGACTGCTTTGGGGTTTGCTTGTGTGTGTCACTGAAGTCAAAGGGTACTGAACCATTCATTCTTTTTTCTATTCTGGTATTTTTAAAGGTGTAAATTTTGTTAGTTTATTAATGTGCCTAACTCCTGATTTATATTATGTTGCAAACTGGTTGGTCAGCAAATAGAAATATACAATTTTAAATGCAAATTAAACAAACTTCTTAGGCAAGTCAATATTAAATTAAAAATACAAATTTATATTCTTGAAAACAAGAGAGCTTCAAATGTATCAAAAAGTAAAAACTTTCGTGTGCATTTCAAGTTGGAAAAATAATTAAAATAGAATTTTACTTCAGGGCACACAGTCTACTGGGCAATGAGAATAGTGTTATGTTTTTGCCATAAACCTAAAATTTTTCTTTTCATTATTTATAAGTATTCATTATATGCCAAGAGTATGTTGTTCTGCCCAGATCATAAAACACAGGGTTCTTTCCCAAATAGTGTTGTTTTAAATGAACTTATAGAATAGTCCCTAATCTATAAGGGCATTCTATCAACTATAAGGTAGGGTACACATGGTTAAACAATGCACTTTGAGTAAGGAAAGAAATACATGTAGATGTCATCTATTGTCATCTAGTGTCCTCCCTGAGCCTATGTCTAGATTTAGATAGTTTCCACATCACTGCAGTGGAATATTTCCTCACCATGGATACATAAAAGCTTGTATAAATGATGTGAAAAGAAGTCCACTATTCAATAAAGCACCAATATTGCCTCCTGCAGCCTGGGGAGCTTTCCTTAGAGATGTGACTGTAAGAACTGGGCAGATTTTACTGAGCTGAACTTGGAGTGCTGGAGAAATCACGCTCCCGAGATACAATCTGGCTGTCATCATTTTGAACTTCCTGCCAAGCTCAGTGAATTTTATTTGTGGTGCATTAGTTGGGCTACTGCCATTTGTTTGATAGATAGACCCGATCAGCATTATCTAATCTCAACAGAACGGGTTTTCCTTAATCTCCCCTGCCCGTGTCAACTCAGAAACCCAGTTGCTGTGTAAGTCTGAGCTCACCAGACAATTTTTTATTCCAGCCTAATTCATTTCTTCTTCTGCCTTAAGTTACTTCTTTAAAAGAGAATAACAACAAAAATACATTAGATTTTTTAAAAATTAACACTATAATCTCCACTGAGGGAGAGTTGGAGAAGAAAAAGAACTACTGTTTACTGAGCATCTGCTATAGGCCAGACACCATGAGGCACTCTTTAAATATTTGGCATTGACGTAATATGAGACATGCAAAAAACTCCAATTCATATCCACATTTATTTATTTCAGATTTAGTTAGTAAAAGCCTTGAGTGGCTGGAAGATACATGGAAAGAACATCACTCCCACCCTTACCATCGGAAAACACCAGACAAACTACAAATTGATGACTTCTCTTGAACCTATCAGATGACCATGGTCAAAGGACAAACAACCAATCTAAGAGACAGATGCTTGCAGAGAGAAACAGGACCTGAGCATTTGCTTATGTGGAGCAGATACTACCAAATGCCATATAAACCAGTGGGAAGATGAAATCAAAAATGTTAAATTGTTCAAGGTCAACTGCAAGCTAGCTGGGAGAATATGGAGCCCCTGGGGTCCTCAGACATGAGGAAGGTGTTCCACATCCTTGCTAGATTTCCCTCCAGGAACCCCACTAAGCTCTAGGGTGACCAAATGACCTGTCCTGGTTTACCTGGAACTGAAGGGGATGCTGGGATATAAGATTTTTCCAATGATTTCATAGAAAAGATGTGGAGAAACGCGAGAAAGTGTCTGTATGCTGCTGTCTGGGTGAGAACAGCAGCACTGTTTATATGAACCCCTGCCAACTAAGAGAAGGGAACAGAGGCACCACCAAATTTGTCCCGCAAGACAGGGGTCCCCAACCTCCAGGTGACAGACCAGTTCTGGTCTGGGTCTGTTAGGAACGGGGCTGTATTGCAGGAGGCCAGCTTGCAGGTAATGCACTTGAATCATCCTGCAACCATCCCCCCAGCTCCCAACCCCCAGTCGATGGAAAAACTGCCTTCCACGAAACCGGTCCCTGGCACCCAAAAGGTTGGGGACAGCTGCTCCAAGACACATCTCCCTTTTCTCCTGAGCCAGCATTGTGTGGAGAATAAATATGAGCTTGACAAAAACACCCTTACAAACAAACTCAGGGGAAGTATGTTTCCTGAAAGGATTAAAATCGATATCCTCACAAGGTGACTTCCTAAAAGAATATAATGGTAAACAATAGTGCAATTGCTATCTTACCCAAACGAATTCTACTTCCCTGACTTTCTTCTGCCCTCAAATAGTCAAAGAGCAGTTTTTCATCTGAAACTTCTCTTCCCTCTACCGGGTTACTCAGCTAGATTTCAAGTAGAAATGCAAATTTTGAAGTTCAAACTAGAGTCAAAGGATTTCAGATCATATCAAAATCAAACAATGACACCTCGAGCTTCCTCAGCCCCAAAGAGCAGTCTTACCGCTCTGGTTCAGTGGCAAATGTCCTTGATATTTATCTTTCCTTTCACTCATGACTCTGAATTTCAAGGAAGAATTAAGATTCCAGTCCAAAACATGAGCAGAAATCACTATAGAAGGGAAATAAATGACATGTAACATATTTAAAATCAATTTATTGTTTGTATTGTTGCGTGTTGTGTACACACAGTGCATTCATCCTAAATAATAGTGTTACCTACACATTGAAGCTCAATTTCATAAAGTTCCTCTTCCATTTACTAACTTAGAAGTTCCTAAACTAAGCCTGGCCATTCTTCATCTCTGCAGACATTGTAAGTTTAGGAGGAAAAGAAGATAAAATATTTAGTCACCTGTAATTAAAAATGCATATGACATAGAAAAGGTTCCTTATAGGTTCCCAGTGGCCCCTGTACCCCACTGGGCACATGTCTTTCAACTCTGTGTTCAGTGACATCACACTGGCAGCTTAGAGTCATTACACTATGGAACTTAGCAAATGCTACACTCAGGAACATGTAAATATTACTTAATGGATAATCTCTAATAACACGTGCTTCCTGCCTAGAAGGATAGGGGTGGCATTTCAAAGTCATGAAGGAGGTACAGAGGCGGATGGACTTGAGGTGCCACTACTGGAAGGTTGTTCTAGTGCTAAAACCCTTTCTACAAGTGTTTTTCATCTTAATTAATGATGAGTCATAACTTATCTCCCATAAACCTTTTTCCCCAATATAGAATAGCTCTAATAAATTAAGGACAGTAGTGGGTTCATTGTGGCCCCAAGAGATATGTCCACATCCAAATCCCTGGAATCTTTGAATGTGTCCTTATAGAAAAAGGGGTCTTTGCAGATATCATTGGTTAAGGAATTTAGGATGAAATAATTCCATTGGATTACTTCATGAGCCCTAAATCCAATGACAAGTATCCTTGTAAGAGAGAGAAGAGAAGAAGATACAAAAAGTTCATGTGACAACGAAGGCAGAGATTGAAGCCATGTGATCACGAGCCAGAGAAGACAAGACACGAGAGGACTGGAGCCATCAGGAGATAGAAGAGACAAGGCAGGCTTCTCCCCAGAGTCTACAGAGGGAAGGGCCCTGCTTTATTTCAGTCTCTGGCCCCCGACTCTGTGAGCATATGTTTCAGTTGTCCGAAGCCACCTGTTTGTAGTAAGTGGTTGTGGCAGCCATAGGAAACTAGGAAAAAGACCCATGAGAAATTAAGATTTATCCTAATTATTTCTTTAAGACACACAATGTCAAGACCCACTGATTCAAAAGATACAACAGACATGCACCCTCTTTTATCCTCTACTTTTGCACTTATTTCCTCTTCAAAACAGCACCGACACTCCTCTGTCATCAATACGGCCACTTCGTGAGCCACCCACTTTCCAAGTCTGTGCTCAGCTTCATCTCTACATATAGCTGACATGAGTCATTTCATCTGGCATTCTCCCCATCCACCCCCGACACTCAGCAGATGTTAGTGCTTTTCCAATCCGGGGTTTTCTTTGCAGCTAACAGGGTATGATCTGTATCAAAATGTGACAACATATGCAAGAGAGAAACAGCACTTTAAAGAGGAAATGCCAAACACTGTCAAATAAAAGCTAAATAAAAAGTGTTATGTGAGCCAGCAGCCACAGGACTGGAGCCCTGACAGGAGACTTTGAAAAAGGGAAAAAATAAACAAAAAAACACAAACAAAAAAAACGCACTTTCTCTATTTTGCATACAGTTGCAGCTTTCTACTTCTCCAGACTTGTCTCCGGGCGTTTTCACCCTCATCTTCTTTACTTTCGGGCATGGTAACTGTTTGCCCTCCGGGATACCTCCAGCTAAGAGTTAGTTTAGATTAACTTGGCCATTCAGATAATGGCACGAGTAGCTGTGAAATACTGTTCACGCTTTTACCCAGGAATTCTACTAGGAACCTGTCTTAAGATGATTATCCCAAATCCATTTTTAAGATGTCACATTCATGAAGATATTCACTTCCACCAAAATTGTAAGGGAATCTAAACAATCAGCAACAGGGGAATTATTAAATGATTCTCTACTATGTGGATTTGATAACTATGTACTAAGCATCCACAAAGATGGTATTTATGAAGCCCATGTAGTAACATAAAAGACATGTGCAATATTTTTATGTAATATAATAAGTGAATAGAACAGGGCATATATTTATAGAAAAATTAGTATGTATGTATGCATATAGAGAGAATATTAGTTTTATATTGCCCCAAGACTAACTAGCACAAATTAAGCAATTTAAAACAGCACTCATTTATGATCTGAGAGTTCTATCGGTCACAGGTCTGAGGCTCAGCTGGGTTTTCTGCTTGGGGTCTCATGAGATCCAAGTGAACATGTTGGCTGTGTAGGTTCTTCCTTAGAGGATCTGGGGAGGAATTTGCTTACAAGCTCATTTGGGTTGCTGCCAGATCCAGTTCCTCACATCTATAGCACTGATGTTCCCATTTCCTTGCTGTCCACAGAGTGTCCACATGTGACCCATCCTCAAAACAGCAATGGTGTGCGTCACGTTTCACATCTCCAACTTTGCCTCCTCCCTTCCCCTTCTGCCTTTTGAAGGGCTCAGTCAATTAGATCAGGCTCATCCAGATTCTCTGCATTTTAAGGTCAAGTGACTCGGGACTTTAGTTATGTCTGCAAAATGCCTTCACAGCAGCAGTACGCAGATTTGTGTTTCATTGAGTGGAGGACAGGAATCCTAGCAGGGCCTTCTTTAGAATTCTCTCCCTTCCCTTCCCTTCCCTTCCCTTCCCTTCCCTTCCCTTCCCTTCCCTTCCCTTCCCTTCCCCTCCTTTCTATCTCTTTATCTGACTATCCATTGATGCTTAATTTTATGTGTCACTTGACTGGACAAGGGATGCCTAAAAAGCTGGTTAAAAATTATTTGTGGGTGTGACTGTAAAGATGTTTCTGGAAGGGATTAGCATTTGAATTAGAGGACTAAGTAAAGCAGATAGCCCTCCCCAGTGTGACTTGGCATTATCCAGTCCATTGAGAGTCTGAACAGAACAATAAGGTGGACAAAGGTTAGATTTGCTTTCTGTCCTTGGCTGCTTGAGACAGAACATCCATCTCCTCTTCCCCGTGGTGATCCTGATTCTCAGGCCTTCCAACCTGGACTGGAATTTACTCCATTGGCTCTTTGGCTGTCTTCCAGCTACACCACTGAATTCTTGGGTCTCCAGCTTGTAGAAAGCAGATCGTGGGACTCCTCAGCTTCCATAACAGTGTGAAGCAATATCTGATAATAAATCTATCTGTATGTAGGTGTGTGTGTGTGTGTGTGTGTGTGTGTGTGTGTGTGTGTGTATACGTTGCTCATAGAATCCTCTTTCATGTATATATTATATTGGTTCTGTTTCTCTGGAGAACCCTGACTAATTATCTATATACCTATCTCTCCACAAATGGAATATGGGTTCCCAGTGCAAAATGTGATTCACCTGGTAGGACTAGTGATGCCACACATGCAAGTATTCTATAGAAAAATACTAAAATAACACATTTGACGTACATATATTATGGTTGATGGGAGGATTATTTACTTATTCATTTGCTTTCTCTTTTTTCAAATATTTCATTACATTTTCATATTTCTTGTGTAAATAAAAAAACTGATCTGATTTTATTTCCCCTCCTAAAACCTTGGCTCCTTGTAGTGTCCCCATCAGTGACATCTGTGGCTTTGCCTCTTCTCAGTCTCCTGGGTGCTTTGTCCTAGGCTTTTTAATTTTCCATCTCTCTCACTCCTTTTTTTCTCACATTGAAGTTGTCCCCAGTGCCACCACTTGTTCTTCCAAATGGAGTCTGTCCATTCCGACACTCTCTGCCCAACTCCAGGCTTTAACCACTGTCATCAGAATGCATCGAACACGTGCCCACATACTCCAGTGATCTCCACAAGAGTCCTCCTTCTCACAGGTTGCTTCCAAATTCCCTCCTCAAAACATACCTTCGCTTTTGTTTTTTATTAATTCAAATTTGAGCTCCAGTGTGTGTCTTCTAATCTCTTTATAAAATCTTTTTTCCACTTCTTATTTTATTTAAAAAATTTCCCAGTTGCAAATTCTGCTTTGACCAAGCAGGCTCTGCTGGCTTCACCTGTGTACTCTGTACCCACCCATCTAATTTCTCCTTTCTTATTCAAAGCTACAGTTCGATGACTCCCTACTCCAGGTCTCAAATTCAGTAACTTCGCATCAGTTTACCCTTGAGGTTCACTCAGATTAAATCTATCATATTATTAACTCTGAAATACAGTATCTGTTGTTTCTTAAACAAAGTGAAGGCAAATATATTTGTCATTTTTTAAAACCTACACTTCTATAAAAATTGCCAAAGTAAGGATAAATTCAAACAAGAGCAGAGAGACACTAAAATCAATTTTGAGGTCCTTAAACATCTCAAACATTTTAAAAGAGTAACTTTTCAGAAAATTTGGAGTTGACCAATAGAACCTGTAATCATTCCAAGCCTGGGTGTTCAGTTATAACTCCAAAGTGTTATTAAAACATAAACTCTATTTTAATATAGTAACACATTTACATGGGGAAAATAGTACTGATTACAATGGAGACTTACATTATTCATTATAATACTGGTTAGTAACGTTAATATTGAAAGTATTAAGAGAAGAGATCATTTAGAGTATTTCTTAGCCTTTCAGTTTGGAAACTGAGAACCAGAGAGGTCCAGACTACCCCAAAGTTCATGCAGCTGGTTACTCTGGGGTAAGGTCCAGAACCCAGAATTCCAAGTTCACGTCAATTGGTCTTTATATCACACAGCGGAGTAAGTGAAACCCAAAGGAAGGTAACTGAAGAGATACTGTAATGAGCTCCTGGTTTATACAGGGAACCGCACTAAGCTCTCCGGTAGAAAAGGGTATGCCAAAAAGCTTAGCACTTTTCTTAAAGAAACTGACAATCTTAGTTCAGAAGACAAACCTGAAAACTTAAAAATCAACATAAGGCTTAAATTGTGGTTCAAGATAGTAACACAGGAAATAAAAGTACACGACTAGTGTGCTTGTTGATGTGTGTACAATCCATGTAACAGGAACACTAAGGTAAGATGGGGAGTAGCAAACATGCTCTCGGGAGGAAGTGGGAGTAGAATCGGATCTTGGAGAAGTGATGGACTTTAAAGGTAGAAAAGAAGAAAGATGATGAGAAGATGGAACTCTATGAGTAAGTATAAGTCATATTCATACCTGTAAAGTACTCCTCCCATAATAATGGGTTATCACTTGTTTTACATGATAGACACTGTCTCCAAGAGTGTTTTCAGTTAGGAACAGCAATTACATGTTTAGTATCTACCTGGCAGAGTTCAGAGGGAAGAAACTAACTAGGAAGTATTAATTCAGTGCTTTACTTGTTTTTCACACTTATGTCCTTTCTTTTCAGAACACAGTTGAAGAAGCATGTGAATGTATATACAAAAATCCTATGAAATAAATTACTGAGGATAAATAATTAACCCAGGAGTAAGAGGAAGATTAGCCAGCAGAGAGCCAAATGATTCAAGACCGAATAGTTGTTCACAGGGGGCACAGGTTTAACTAGCAAGAAACATATCCATCAGTTAAAAACAAATCTGTAACTCCAGAAAGGAAATTTGCCCTTGTGTTTGTATAAAATGTCACCTGATGGTGTACAGATGATGGTTTAGACTCCATCTCCAAACTATAGTTACAACAAACATGAATGTTCTTATGATTTCCCTTAGTGTAGGACGCTGGGGCACAAACAGTTTTATGAGGGGCCTCACGTGGGGTGCCCTGCCTGCCCCAGGTCTCTGATAATCTGAACATCATGATACAAGAGTAAAATTTCTAACTCATGCAGGAATGGATGGACTACATATTCTTTAGTTTATATTCATTCATGCATTCCACAAATTTTATTGAGCATTTATTATGTGACAGGCACTAGGCAGATAGCTGTGAATAATAGCTATGGAGGAAATGCAGATAACATTAAATAAAGGAACAAATAAGATAAATACGCTATCATGAATGCTATGAGAAAATCTGAACAGTGGAGGTGATACAGCATGGGAGGGGTGTAGGCATGGCTATGCTAAAACAAGTCCACATGAAAGGTTTTTCTGATATGATAGAGACATGATTGAATAAAGAAGGAAACTACAGGAATATGTGGGAGAAAGGAGGCCCTAAGAAATAGTGCAAAAACCTAAAATGATAGTCTTAATAAAATAGTAGGAAGACCAAAGGTTGACCTCTTTGTAAACATTATTTCTTTGATAAAAATTTGGTAGAAGAGTCCCCAGGTCACAGTCTCTGATGAGAACTTGCAGTAGAAATATGCTCATTTCCAGGTTCAACAGCATTCCATACACTTCATAATCAGTCAGGTGGAGGGGGAGACAGGTCCTCTTTGGAAAATGCAACAGTGAGGGTCAGGTTGGCCTAGAGCACTGATGGGCAGAGCTAGTATCTTCTTAACAAGAAAGTTCTGTGTCTGCTTCAATACATGAACCAATGCAGGGGGTGGAGGGATGGGGGGTGGCGATGACATATACCACAGAGCAAGGCCAAGAGGATTTTAATTAAAATATTAAAAACAAAATCCCTCATGCTTTAAAACCACGTACATAGCCATAAACAGATCTCCTAAAACATCCAAAGACTGTCTCAGTTTTGCTTCAGTGAATCTTGCAGAATTAACTGACCACAAACCGTAGCCCTAGGTAACTGATCTGCAGGATAGAGCCATTCACTGGATATCAGCCGATTGAAGAGTGGCCTCTGTCAAAAATGTTGCATTTGATTAAAAATATTCCCTCTAGCAAAAAAAATAGAGGACACGATGTCTGTTTTGGACATCCCAGGTACTAACAAAACTATGTAATTCTATTATAAAATACAATTTATATTTTTAATTTCAATAGCAGGGGGAATATATCCAGGATATTGAAAAACAGTATCAAAGCATTTATAGAAAAGCCAAAAAAACCAAAAAAAACAGGAGGAGCAAATTACATCTGTGTTTTATCCCATTGTTGCAACTGTCCTTGATCTTCTAAAAGGTATTAATGTGCAGAGTCTATAAAATTATCAGTAATTTCATAATTTACTCCATTTCAATTATGAAATAACCAATTCCTGAGCAAAGCCTGAAGAAAGATTAATCAAAGTGGCAAATAATCTTATATTTTTCATGAAATATTTTTCCCCGAAGTGATGGAGAATAAATCAATAAAATGGATTATCTTGGCCTAAAACCTACCTATTCTGAAGCGCTGAATCTGTGTAATTTTTAACAAAAGAAAATAGCCAGGAAGAGTAGACATCAATTCTAACCTTACAAGTTAAAACCATTCTATGAAAATTTGTGCAATCTTCATTTATAAGTTGGACAATGACCTTAAAAAATGTGTGAAATTAAGCAGAAACAATTGCTTGCTTGGCCAATAAAGAAGCAAAGCTCGGACACCCAGCCGCCTACCCTGGACCGTGTGCAGCAGAACCTTCAGTAACAGGGCAGCAGCTCCTTTGTTCTGGGATCTACACAGATTATGTCAGGGGGAGAAAGAGTGTCTTTTAAAAACACTTTGTCAAAATACATTGATTAGATTTCAGTATCTCATGTCTTTTAGCAAAGATTAAGTGATTTACTGTAGATCTGTACTGAAATTGATTAAATCAGACCTTCCCAATGTGCCAAGAGATTCTGTGTCTCTGAATCCTCACTAGAAAGAGCTGTTAAGATTTGAGTGGGGCTGCAGGTTATTCTCTGGGTTTCCTGTCTGTATTCCCGCTATGCTGTTTGGCAGTTTTGCTCAGTACTTTATAAGCTGTTTACAGGACCAAGGTGTTTTCAGCACTTACAAGTTGTTCAGTACTTTACAAGTTGTTTACAGACCTTCACTTGACCTTCAGTAGAGCATCATCGGTCAGGCAATACTGGTGGCTGGAGGCAGAGTCACGGTGATCTGGAGGATGACTTGGCCTCTGAGGTACAAATCACACCACTGCAGGCTGAGCCACCAGCCTGGGACAGGCCTGGCCATGTTTCAAAGGCAGGTGGTTTTGTACACAATTTATGTGGAATGGATGTGAAAGATCAGCTCTTCTAACGTCATATTTTTATTGCAAGGAGCCAGTCCTGTCTCCCACTGCTGGCTCAGAGGAGCTGGAAGTTGCCCAAGGCCTAAAAGTCACCACTTTCTCTACGAACATTCTCTCTTATGGGTGCCACAGGAGCCATCATCCAGGTATCAGTGTCTTTCTGGACATTGCTCTACTACTGACCTAACTGAGCAAGCCCTACCTGAGCACCTGTTCGAAGCTGGGCAATGTCCTTAGCACAAAGGGGTGAAGCCCTCGGAACTGCAGAGGGCGTGTGACCTGTATGTGTCACTGGGAGGCAGCAAGCATTTACTGAGCAATGGCTATATATGTAGCACAGTCCCACATTTTTATAGCAAGTTTTTCATGAATTCTCACAAGGATCCCATGAAGTGGTTATGGCTATTATTGCTATTATTATTACTGTTTTCCTCATAAGGCAATTTGGATTCAGACAAGTTAAGTGATCCATCTGTGGTCATATCACCAGCTTTCAGGCTCCAGGTTCAGTGCCTTCCATTGCCCCATCTCTGGTTATTCTGCATGGCCATGGAGGAATTCCCCTCTTCCTCTGTGATCTTGATGCCCCAGGTGTGGCCCATGGACCCCATCTGGATATGACCTGGGAGCTTGTTAGAAATGCAGAGTCTCAGCCCTCCCTCCAGGCTGTCTGCACACGGAGAGCTCAGCCAAACCGCTCCATGACTGATCAAAGGCTGCTGGGAGCAGCTCGTGCCACAGAACCCCTCTGGCTCCAGCCTGTGGGACCAAGTACTGCAGAGTGAAACCTAATTGGACTCCATACATTTTGATTTGTAAGCACCACGGCTTATCACAAGGCAATTTCACTTAGAAGGCAGTTTCCTATCACAAACTTTGAAAAAAAATTTATTTCCCAGTAGACCTTATATTCAATGATTCAGTTTAGCAAACATTTACCACTGTCTGGTATTTGCCAGGCAGGAGGGAGGAGGTGCAGGTCTTAGTGATTTCCCACAGGAGGTGGCTGTCCAGGCTACTTCCGGCTTATCATGATTCAGACAATTCCTGGTTTTAAAGTTGCATATTTATAATGGAATTGCTTCTGCAGCTCTCTTAATGCTGCTGTCTTGTTGATTCATCATTTAGTGAACAAATATTTAAAGAGCGTGTGCAATGCACTGTAAGAGTCCACTACATTTACACATACTCAGCCTTTGCACTAAAGTATCCCCTGAAGTAACTCTTAAATAAACAAATGTTCTTTATATAAATTTTTGTTGTTGTTTTTAAAGGATTGGTGTATTTTTTGTGAATTTTATGGCTAATAGAGTTTGTCAAATTTAAGGACTTTAAATGTTTTTACCAATTTTTTTATATTTTAGAAATGTGTCCCAAGGTGGAATAGACTTAGGAAACATATATTAAAAGTTCCTGGGATTTATTATCTCCATATAACTTGTATGATTTTCAAAATCAACAGAAAAAAGACAGCAATTTTATAGTGAAGATTTAATAATGTTTAACTTATTTGATTTTATCCCCAGACTGGCTTTTTATATAATGATTCTATTAGAGTACCTGTCACTAAACACAGAGGATGAATTTTAATATTTCAGGTTCCCCTTACATATTCATTTGCCAAATCCAAAAATGTCATCATAGACGTTCTCTGTAAACTCTGCTCCTCTACAGGAAGCTGTACCTCTATAAATCCCATGAGGGATTGACCCACTCTGAATAGAAGGATTTGATCACATAATTTAATTTTGTTTATGCATTAGTCAGGGTTTTCTAGATAAACCAATAGCATCGTGTATATATCAACTCACATGATTATGAGACTGACAAGTCCAGAACCAGCAGCTGGAGACCCAGGAGAGCCAATGTTCCAGTTCAAGTTGGAAAGTAGTCTGCTGAGAGAATTCCCTCTTGCTAGGGGGAGCCTAGCCTTTCCATTTTATTCAGGCCTTGATCTGAATAGATGAGACCCATCCACATGACCAAAGGCAATTTGCTTTACTCAGAGTTCACCAATAAAAACGTTAATCTCATCCAAAAGTACCCTGCAAGTTGACACATAAAATTAAGTATCACAATAGGGAGTATTAAAACATGCAAAGCCTTGAGGCACAGGAAATATTTCCTCTCAGCTCTGCATTCTAACTTTTCTTGGAAGCTTTTGGAGAATTATTAGATACTGGAGACTTAGGCTAACAAATTAGGTTAATGCCACCTTGAAAGATGTTTAAAATACCTTTTCTTTTTAAAAAAATTTACTGAATTTATTGGGGCAATATTGGTTAATAAAACCATATAGTCTTCAAGTGCACAACCCTATAGCACACCATCTGCATATCGCATCGTGTTTTGGCTGCCCAAAGTCATCTCCCTCCTTCATCATTTATCCCTCCCCACCCTCTTCTACCTCCTGCATCCCCTAAAATAACTTTTCTTAAGAGGCCATCAAACCCAAGAAGTTTGTAAGGGGTATTTATTTTTTTAATCACATTTCTTGGGGTAATTTACATATAATTAAGAGCAACTAAGCATACAGTTCAAAGAGTTTTAATAAGTGTATACACCCAATTGTTTCTATCACTCCAGAAAGTTCCCTATTTATTGACCATTTTCTTTCTGCTAAGTATCATGTTTAGTGATGCATAATATGCTTTAATGCTCATTAACTGTTTTGAAGTAGGCAATACAGAGTATGGAAACAGTAGGTTTATGGCTGTTTATACAGAAAATGATACAATAATTAATACATAATAATACAAGAATAAACTCTGCATTTCACATACTCACAACCATAGACCTGCTTTTGCCCCTCCCTATGTTATTCTCCTTTTAAAATAGAATAAGAAGTGTTTCTGAGGTTGTAGCCTTTGCCCAGTCACCCAGCTCCGTGAAAATGTTGGGATTCAAACCCAGGTGTGCTTGACTCTAATTCCTTAACCACCTCGGGGGACTAACTCCCCAAACACTTCAGCAGCACAATCCTCTTTGCAATATCAAATCTAGCTGATTCCACAGGCAGGTCACATGCAGCATCCTTCCTTCTTCCAATTAATCTCTTACATAGTCATGCACTGGACCATGATCCTTACTAGGTTATAAGCTCTGATAAGGGTGAGATCATATCATATTAATTTCTTCCACTTCCTTGACCCTAGAGACTACTCCAGTGATCTGCACAGTGGCAATCCAATAAATATTTGCTAAACACATAAAACACTGTTATAATTTTGTATACTTCTAGCTTTTCCCTGTGTAAGTTTTCCTGTTGTCAAATGATATCAAGAGACATTTTGCCCTTATCCGGGGTCTGGACTGGCACAGTACCACAAATCCCAGACATGCTCCTAAAGAAAACAGAATAATCCCAAGCTTCTTTTGGAATAATAAGAAAATGAGAGTTAAAACCTCTAATTATTGAATGCTTACTGCCAAACGACGTTGGTAGTGCTAAGGCTGACTTGGTTCTGCTAAGTCAGTTATTTGCCTATCCCCATGTAGCAGTCAAAAGCACAGTCTCTACAGTCAGGACATCTTGGGTTCAAATCCTACCTCTACTTCCTATTAGCTGTATTTCTTGGAAAAACCATTTTGTGCCCTTGGGAAAACCATGTTTCAATGTCTTCATCTTTGCAATGGAACAATAATAGTGCCTATATAATTCATGAGAATTAGACAACTGAAAATGTTTAGAAAAGTGCCTGGCACATATAAGGCAATTTTTTTGTTCTTACTCTCTTATTTTTTAAGTAGCCAATTAAAACTGAGATTTCCCTTTTCTTAATTAATTTATAAAATCAAGGAGAATATAGTGGTTCATACCCCACAGAAAATGTAAGGAAGACTTCAGTATAATTTTTCCCTGAACAGACTTTTGACAGAATCACAATAGCATACTCATGGATAAAATACATCTCTGAACCACAGAACTGCACTAAATTTAAAGTAATTCCACTAACAGAATCATAAACCTGAGTCAAAATGCTAATAGAAGCATTATTCATCATAGCCAAAGGTGGAAACAGCCATCTCTGGTATACTCAGATAGTGGAATATAATTTGGGATTAAAAAGAAACGACATAACACTATACACACTGCAATAGGGAGGAACACTGAAAACACAATGCTAAGTGAAAGAAGCCAGCCACAAGCACCAATATTGCAAGATTATTTTTATATGAAATGTCTAGAATCGGCAAGTCAATAGAAACAGAAAGTGGATAAGTAAAAGGTTTCTAGAAGGAAATACTGCTTTATCCTGAGCAATTTTTACTTTGCTCATCTCATTTAACAGTGTCTTAGTCTGTCCAGGCTGGTATAGTAAAATATGACAGTCTGGGTGACTTGTAAACAGCAGAAATTTATTTGTCACAGTTCTGAAAGCTGGAAGCCCAGGTGTGGTTTGGTGAGGGCCCTCACCTGGGGGCAGACTTCTCACATAGTAGAAGGGGTAGGGGAGCTCTCTTGGGTCACTTTTATGAGGGCATTAATCTTACACATGAGGGTTCTACCTAATTAGTTCACCTAATCACTTTCCAAAGGGCCCACCTACTCATAACATCAAATTGGGCATTAGGATTTCAACATGGATTTCGAGAGGACATTCAGACCATAGAAACCAGAATTCCTTGGTCCATCCAGTACCAACTGCACATCCTTAAGAGAAGTTCAGAGAGTCATTAGTGTGTTGCCCTTGATATCACATGATTTTTCAAAAGTGATTGAAGCATTCTTGTTTCTGACTTCACTAATATGGACCTCTGGCTAATTGAACAGAATATGTACCAAAGTGTTATTTACTTCTAGAGTTGATCTAATCATTTTTATTTTATCCATTTGTTCAATACACATGACCTAGGGATTTTACACTTTGTCAATATTAGAAAAACAATTTGCAGAGTCTGTTACATATGATACTTACCTGGCCAATTCAGAGACAATTTCATTTTACTAATTATTTTCCCATTCTGCATATACCTGTCAAAAGGTTAACATAAACTCCTTAATAGACAAGACCTAAATCGATATTTGGCTCCTGGCTCCCCTAAATTATGTATTACACGGTCAAAATAAATGCATTAGCAAGACTTGCTATCGTCGATGCTGTCTCAGGGGTGATTCGTGCTGTCAGAGTAAATAGGTCATTCATATTGCTAAGAAAATGCATAACAACTATCTGAAATTTTCTGTTTTTAGTATCCTTTCTCATTTTTACATTTAAGTAACTCCTGAAAATAAAAACAATCATCTAGGAAGCTTCATTGTTTCCATAAAATGGCAGTTTCAAATGACTCCTATTTTTTCTTTTTCTTTCTTTATTTTAACCATTGTGTGCATGTGTGTGCATATGTGTGGTGAGAAAAATTTGCTGAAGAGGAATCTGAGCAACAGACAGACCTCAGAGCAAAGAGGTCTAGGTTCTAGTCCCAGGTCTTCCTCCTGGGACTTCAGTGCGTAGTTTCCTAGTTTGTAAAGTAGGAATAAGGACAGTCTCTGTCTTGGAGAGGCACCCACATCCAATTCAAGTGGCTCACATCCAAAGAGAGAACTTTGGCTCTTAAAATGAACGCTAAATTTCATTTTTTTTTAAAAAAGGACAATAATTTTAAAGGGCACAATTTAAAGAAAAATATAATATGTCACTGTAAGACAGAGAGACAAACTAAACCTAAATGAATCAGATATAAAATATTGTTTTCTGCTTCCAGACCTTGACCCACGGCTGTTTAGAAATATAAATATCTTAGGGGCAGTGGACCTAGAGCTCAGAGTTATCCAAATGTGGATTAGTGTGCTGTTTTCTGGGTCACCACTCTCTGCACTCAGAGATACTGGCTCAGGTGGATGTAGGCTAACTTTAACATCTCTTTCAGAAAGATACAGTAAAGAAGGTGTTTTTCTCCAAAGAGGAAAACAAAAATCATGAAGTTTGAACATAAACAATTTTGAGATTGAAGAGCTATAGGGGGAGTATGGGGAGTGGAAAGTGAGCAGGAGAGTAGTCCAAGTGCAGGAATTCAGACCTGGGTCATCTGCAGCCGAGGTCAAGGGCACAAGAGATCTCTGACTCTTCGTTCCCTTGTGTGTTAAAATGGGATCAAGATGATAAATTATGTGTGGCTAAGTTAGCCTAAAAATCAAATAAGATAAAGGACATGAAAAAACTCTGTAAAATGGAAGGTATCATACAGTTGTTAACTGTCACAGTTTTTCTAAACTACTGGATTGAATGATCTACCCTAAAACACAGCCATTATGCTTGTAAAAAATAGATAAAACAGACTGTAAACCAAGGTGACAATCTAGGTCCCATCATCAGTTAGTCATGTGACCTTCTACAAGTCGCTTCATCTCTCAGAGCCTCAGGTTCTCTTGGTCCCGATCTACTTTGCACACTTATTGTGAGGCTCTCCTGAAATAAAGAGAAGTCCACACTTTGAAAACTACAAACTACTACGTAAATGTAAGGCACCGCATTAACTGGGTTACTCATCAAGAATCAACTTCACTAGAGGGAATTTGAGAAAATAATTCATGTGCTGGTTTTTCTTGAACACTTTTATTGTGAAATGGGGTCATTTCCATCCTTCAGAATAATTTTTATTTTCTAAATTGAACTTATGTATTCATCCTAGAAAACAGCACTGACAATTTATATGAATTGAAAAGGGAAGATTATAGTATTGATCTCTTGCTTAGGTCTAGGCAAAATGAAATTTAAAAGAATCTCTACCATCTTTCTTCTGTGGAGCCACATTTACACAACGTGATAGCGTAACTGCAGGGTACTTTTCATAAGAACAAAATGTCATTTTGTAGCCAGACCAATAAAACTGGCTTTCTTGAAAAGATTTAGCTAAGAAAAGAAATTCACATCTACATAATAATTGCAATCAATTTTTCATTGCACTATATAAGCCAGGGACCCAAAAAGGTCTAAGAAGGAATGTTCTCAGCCTTTCTGCTGTGTGGGCTTTAAGTAGAGCATAATGAGAAACAGCAATAACTTTCAAAAATGAGAACTACACATGAAAAAATAAATGGCCACAAAATCTAACTGTAGTAGAATAAAATAATAAGCATCATATAGTCCTGTATTCTAAATAAATAATATAATAACTATACTCAATTTTTTCTTTCACCTTTTACTTTCCTTTTATTTTCTTAAGGAGATTCTTAGTGTTAAAATGGCAGTTCTGCTTCAGTATGCACATCTCGAATCATCCTTGGTGTTCGTCCTTCTCAATTTCTATCAAATAGTACCTTGTTTACAAGTTGTTAAAATTTTTACTGATTTAACAGTAAATGTTTACTGTTAAACCTTTTTTAATAGTACAATGATGGCATTTTTGTGTTGTATGTCCTCTTTATTTTGTATTCCAACACGAGATCTAAGGCCCTTTTTGAACATACAACTTACTTTGTGCCCATGATGAATGTTATCATTCTACACTAACCTAAAGTTATTCCAAAATTGACCAACACCAATTCTTCCACTTAATAGGACTAAAGAAAAATGCAAATTCTCTCTCTCTCTCTCTCTCTCTCTCACACACACACACACACACAAACACACACATGCACAAGTATAAAAGCACAAATATCTCTGTGAATGTGACCTTGAGATTCAGGAGGTAAACAGGCAAGCACATTATACTACAGTTACCAAGGTAGTTACATCAGTTCTTTTATGAAGAGGCTAGAACAACACAAGCAACCCATTAACTTTAAGAGCCATCGGGAAAGAGCCCTTGACAGAGCGTTAATGAAAGGCAGAACTGAGGGGACCCATGTCAGTCATTGTCTGTTCAGATGCATACCCATGACTTTACAAGAAGAAATAAGGAAAGATTATTTTGGCCTAGAGTAACTAGATTTTTTAAAATAATTTTTCATTTAAATGGTACAAAAACATTTATAAATAAAAACTTGTCATATTGTGTCATTAAAATTAGTTTAGTAAATCTCAAATTTAAAAAGAAAACCCTTCAAAATATCTTTTATTTCTGAAGCTTTAAACTCAAAATATTTTAGAGAAAAGTTTATAGTTAATTTTAGTTTTCCCTCTTTGTAGATGAAACAGGACACTCCAATAGCATGACTTATGATGACTGAATCTCTGCTGAGTTATTTTAATTCAGTTAAAAAAACCATCAATTATCTAACAAATACAAGGGACCAAGGCAAGTACTGTAGGATGCACAAACTTGGTCTTTGCCCCCACATAACTTTAAATCCAAAGGCTAGTTCATCATTTGTGTGATTTCTCAGCCTCTCAAAAGACATATACAAATATTTCATCATTTTTCTTTGATTTCAAGCATTTAAAAACTATTTCTACTTGTTTTTATTCTAGTTAGGAAGTAAAACACCATCACCACCACTACCCTCACTAACAATGTCACTCATCTGTCTAAGGTTTATATTAATAAACAAACAAGATTCACCCAACTCTAATCCTGTCTTCAATGACCCAATCGCATTAGCAACTCAGAACATGACAGGAAGCAAAAGCCAAAGAGTTTTCACAAAAGTTAAAGTTGCCACTACTGATCCCAGCCCACTTGGTTTCTTATATGCAGCAGAAACTGGTCATTACAAACTGGTCGTTATGAGTTATAATCCTGCATGTTTTACCCCAAATTACATTCCTTGGAATGTTGGTCTTAAAAAAATGCTTTTCCCTGAACACCATTACTGGGACAATGCTGTATTCATATTTCCTTCTTAAAGTTTCACAGGGTACATTAGCATATTAATGGCTCCTGCAACAAAGAAACCTATCTCTGCTTACCTCAGCATTTCCTAAATTTATTTGACTAGGGAACTCCCTGCTTCCACCTTATTCATTTAAAAACAGCCATGGACATCCCTCAGAACTTACATGTTTGGGAAGACACTTGGAGAAATATTACTGTTGACTGACAAGGGAAAGAATTCAAATGCAAATTACATCCTCTGAAAGCTTGAAAATTCTAATTATTCTACCCTAGGTTGAGACTGTGCCATGGTAACTAAAACTATGTTTAAATTATAAAGCCCTTGACCTTCCTTAAAGATACACCCAAGATTTAAAATGGCCCAGTCACGGACGTGGACGACAGTGGTGATAGCAGGTTGGGGCTGGCAGGAAGGGAGGGTGTGGGTAGAGGTGGTAGAGGGTATAAAGGGGATAAACGGTAATGGAAAAAACTACAATGAAAAATTAAAAAGAAATAAATACATAGATAATCAGTGTCAAGACCAATGTAAAACAAACAATAATGAAAAGGCCCAGTTATGTGTAGCTATGACTAGAGGGCCTTCTAACAGTATACCTTTTTCTCTGCTGAGCCCATAGCTGTTCCGGGCATCTGCATGGTGGAGACATAGCCTGAAAGAGTGAAAATGTTAAGCCATTTGATTGTGCAACAAGCTCTAAATTAGAGACACTTGGCTTGTTCCTTTGTCCCCAGACAATCCACTATCAAAATCAAACACTGGTAAATTTTCCCTCAAAGATAAAACCACTGATGCAGAGTATTAAAATAAATAATCACCTAATAATGCATAATTTAGAGCTACTAGGCCAAAATTACCAGCATTAAATAAATTTTAGCTCACTTGGAGCTACAATTACTTTCAAATTCTTGCATTAAAAAATCCCCCTTGCCTTGGGTGCTCAGTTTCTGGCCCAACTGGGCTGCTGACCACCTACCTGCTCTGACCACAGGCAGATTTCAGGAATGTGCTCTCTTACAGTGCTCTCTGTTTGCATAGGATGGAGGAAATTCACTGGATAAAGAATCTACATTACAGAAAAAGAAAGTGTCGAAAATCCTGCCCAAGTTGTTCTTTCTCTTGATTTCCTTGTCTGTTTTGTTTCATTTCCTCCTTTGC
This sequence comes from Trachops cirrhosus, assembly GCA_028533065.1. Lineage (NCBI taxonomy): Eukaryota > Metazoa > Chordata > Mammalia > Chiroptera > Phyllostomidae > Trachops > Trachops cirrhosus. The sequence goes on from CM052539.1 coordinate 33,821,006, forward strand.
CACTATACTCCACCTGGCATAATATATTTCTTTAGAATTGAAATGCTGACAAAATACTGTTAAAACTATTTAAGCAATGTACAATTATCAGGAAATAAAACAGAACAGAAACCAGGCCAACATCCCCAATGTTCAGAAGCAGATGCAAGGCTAGTTGTGTGTATGTACATCAGTAAGCCAATTTTGCAACAACTAAGGAAGCAAGAGAATTAGCTTACCTACCTCCTTAACCCAAAGCTATAAAGAGGCCAAATCAGCACCCCTACCCCTATTTTTGCCACATTTATAGTAGACATATTTGACATAATATGTTCTCTTCAGCTCTCTCACCCCAGATGTAGAAATAAGCCTATGGGGCTGGTTTTTAATGTAGGAAAGCCAAGATAATACCAAAGTAATAAAAACAGGATCAGTGCTTGTCCAACTCTCTGCACAATTGAATGGCAAGCTTGCTCCCCTGTACTGCCCCATCTAAGAAGATCAATTTACATGGGGCAGAAGCAATTTTTATTGAAAGGCCAGGGAGACACTTGCACTAACTTACAAGTCCCATGCAAGAGCTTAGGAAGCTATTATGAGAGACATGTGAGAGACCGGTGGACAAAGAAAACACACTGAGTCTCAGAATGGCCCACTGCTTCTCCCTTCTGTCTTTCATTGGCAGACAGTTCAAGGGCCTTCTCATCCCCTCAACTACACTGTCAGCAGTAACTGGGGGATAGCAAGTCGCAGGTGCTGCCTAAGTGGCAGCTAGCGGATTTCACAGCTATGGCTGCAGCACAGAATACCCTTGTGCTCTGCCCTAGAAACTCTCCCAGACAGCTGTGTCTAAGAATTACTTCGCTGCATCTGCAAAGTGGTTATAAAAGCACATCACAGCCAGGAAAGTAATTCAAAAGTTTCTTTTATCTATCTATCTATCTATCTATCTATCTATCTATCTATCTATCCATCTATCCTCTATCTATGCCAGGTTCCCTGACCACAGGCAGATTTCAGGAATGTCCAGTGGACACAGTGGGGCGATTACCCTGCTGCTTTTTTCTTTGATGACATGCAGTAACAGAAAGCCTACCTGGGACCTTCTCCTCCCTTCAGCACACAAGAAGTCATTTTTAAAGCCCGATCCTTTCCTTGGGAGAGAGAAACAAGTATAAGGTCTGTGAGCTGAGAAGACCTTTCATATATCCTGTGCACAAAGTATGTCTGCGGCTGCAGAACCACGCTTCCCTGAGTTGACAGGGAAAGGGCTTCAGGATGGCCACCGCTTTGCTTTAACAGAAGCTTCGAGCTGTTGGAGTAGAGGGTTGCTAGTGTTTAAAGCAACTCAGTGGTTCTGTTACCAAGCATGGCCCTCCATACACATAAGGTGCAGAGACTGTTGTTGTTGCTTCTGGTAATGGTAACCGTCTGAAAGCAATAGCCTCTCTTACCAGGTATCTGCTGAGTGAAAATTCCCTTGGGGTTCCTAATCAGGTGCAAGCATTGCACCGGCTCTGAAACAAAGCTCAGTTCCATTAAAATGATTCTTCATCATTCAGGTCAGGAAAACAATCACATTGTATTTTGATTTTCTAAATCAAATGCTTTCTTAAAACATATACCTATATCTATATCTTATACATATATATAAATAAACCTATACCTATATTTCATATTTACCACAGACTCATCCAGAAACAAAACATACTTTGTGTATGTCCCCTTTAAACATATGTTTGAACTAGTTTGGGGTTTGAGGGGCCCTTAGGTCAAGAAGGGGTGTTTTCTTTTGAAAAGATGAATAATTCAAGAGATGTCTGTCTGAATAAATTTAAGCACATCTTGATTTTGTCTTCTACAGGTGTGTTGAACAAAAACCCTGTTGGTAATTATTCCCTGCCAATCTCAGGAAACAGTCCCACTGATATAACTCAACACTTCACTGAACTGGATCAGAATGAGGATTTTCTCCTCTTTTCAAAACCGCTAGAAACAGCCCCTAAAATTTCCTTCTCAGTCTTATTCAACATTTTTATTGTTTATAGGGAATCTCTTACTATTGCTTTTTCATTTTTCCTGTGAATTGAATATTTAAAATTTATTATACGGTACTGTGTTTTAGCTTTTAAGTGGTGAGGTGAGAAAAGGTATTTCTTTTAAAAGACAAAATAAATATGGTTTAATGTGCTGAAGGGAAAAGAAATTAGTTGTCATGGAAATAATCTCTAATCCACTGATTAAAACATTAGAAAACTTTAATGCTTAATAATTGTCACACACACATGAGCAATTTCCGCTGTCTCCTTTTGGCGCCACAGGCAGTGAAAAAACAAACAACTCTTTGATCATTTAAGGGGCTCTTAATCTCTATCTAACAGCGTTTTCTTAAACACAACTATTGAAAGTGGTAGGCAAGAACATCCTTACTTCTCTTCAGCTGAGCCAGTGTACCTGTAACTTGAGAAGAGGACAATTTGGGAGACAGAATGTGCCCAAGGGAACAGTGGAAGGTATGAACCACCACAACAAAGGGTTCTGAATAACTAAGTTAGTAAATCTGATACTTGATATTTGTATTATATTTTATAGTTTATAAATTTTTCCATTCATTAGGTTATATAATATTCACAATTCTTTACAATAAAATGATTATTGTCCCTACTTTGCAATCAAAGAAGCCACAGCTGGAAAAAATTAAGTAAACAATGGACAATTAAATATATATAAATAATTATTACTCCAATTGCATTATTAAAAACTGATGTTTTTTAAAAAATTCAAGGAGGCCAATGTGTTCTGTAAATCTACAAGTTTTCCAAAGAGCCAACTCAGTTAAATTTTTGAGAGTATAGCCCACTAAGGAAATGATAAATATGTAGGTAGTATTTAAATTTTCCTTTGGGATAATTACTTCATTTTGTTTCACTGGCCCATCTAGTCAGCTTTTAGAGACCAGTTTTCAAAAATAGAAAATAAATAAACTCAAATTTCAGGAAACTAGGCCAATGAAATTTCTTTTTTAAAATAAAAAGTTTATTTTTGATTTTACAAAATGAACATTACATTCCTGAAAGGTATGGCATTATGGAAAGCCAATTTGGAATAGATGACATTCAGAAAGTATGTAAAACTTATCTTCCTCAGTTTTATAGAAAAACATAAATTAAAATATAACATTCATTCAGCTCTATTATTCTTCAACTAATAGTCTACAGCCTGAAGTCTGGAAAGCAATAACATGGGACTCTAATCTAGGTAATAAACAAAGATTTTTTATAATTTATATAAAAAAATTTTTAATTTATATAATTAAATTTTAATTTTATATTAATTCCAATCATTTCCTTTAGTTTTTTAATACTCTTGTTCAAAATTCAATGATTTTTTTATTCTTTCAGTCACTTCCTTACTGTTGCATGCACACCTCTCTGCAATTTCCTTTCTGAAAGTATATAGTATTACTTGTCTGACTGCCATTTTCACACATTAATTCACTGAAGATTACTATGTTTAAGATATTTATTTTTTATTTCATATTTTAAAATAATCAAAAGGAAAATATGACTGGAATTTCACAAACCTGACTTTCACAGAACTTAGAAATACTCAAAGAAACTCTATCTCATCCATGTTAGTCTCCGCCATTCATTAAATGCCTAGATCTTTCCTTAGCCCTGGGAAGCATTTGGTCTGTAATCTTAACCTGAACTTAATTCCTCTCATCACATTTGCATTATCATGTCAATAAAATGGCACTAATAAAAGTATCTGATCCTACTGGTCTGCTTCCTTTACTATGTGGACTTGTTACAAACATTTCAGATAGCCACTTCCTGCTCTAATAGTATTGCTTCTGGCCCCTAATGGATAGACCAGAAAAAACTTTAAGGTGATTTAGAAACATGTGACATATTTTTCAAATGAGTGGTCTACTAAAGAACCTGACCTCACACAATGGGGACAGATGACTTCTAGGAATGACCTGTTCATTTCCCAAGACAATTTACGGTAAGACCATTGCTGTTCATTTCCTCCAGAAATGAGTCTTAGTAAATAACTAAATTGGCTACTAGCTGAGGGGCTAAAAGTACCAATGAAAAGGCATTTTACTGAATGAAATTCTTTGCCCCTTGCACAGTAATACCGCTCTTTTAAAAAGATGATGGTAACCACTAATCATCAGAGAAATGCAAATTAAAACCACAGTGAGATATCCCCTCACACCTGTCAGAATGGGTATATCATCAATAACTCAACAAACAAGTGCTGGCGAGGATGTGGAGAAAGGGGAAACCTTTGCACTGTTGGTGGGAATGCCGATCGGGGTAGCCACTGTGGAAAACAGTATGCAGTTTCCTCAAAAATTTAAAAATGGAACTGCCTTAGACCCAGTGATTATAATTCTGGGTACATCTCCGTAGAAACCCAAAAACACTAATTTGGAAGGATAGATACACTCTTATATTCATTGCAGCAATATTTGCAATAGCCAGGCTAGGGAAGCAACCCAAGTGCCCATCTATAGACAAGTGGGAAAAAAAGCGGTGGTACCTATATACAATGGACTATTACTCGGACATAAAAAGGAAATCTTACCATACGCAACAGCATGGGTGGACCTAAAGAGCATTATGCTAAGTGAAATAAGCCAGTCAGATAAAGAAAAATACATTATGATTTCACTTATATGTGGAATCTAAAGAACAATGTAAGTGAACAAACAAAACAAACATACTCCTAGATACGAGAACAGACTGATGGTTGCCAGAGGGGAGGTGGGTTAAGAAACTGGGTGAAAAAGGTGAAGGGACTGAGAAGCACAGATTGGATGTTACCAAATAGTCATGGGGATGCCAAGTACAGCACAGGGAATATAGTCAATAATATTGTAATAGCTATGAATGGTGCCAACTGGCTACTGAAAATATCAGGGGGACCACTCTATAAAGTGTACGATTGTCTAACCACTATACTGCACACGTGAAACTAATGCAAAATAAAACTGAATGTAAACTGTAAATGAAAAACAGATTTTAATAAAAAATTTTTAAAAGATCAAAAAGAGGATGGTGACCGTAATTTAACCTTTTCTTGGTGGCTTGCCATGAAGAAAATGAGCCTCAGTATTTGCGGCAGGATAATGGGAAACTGCCTTGGTGAAATGAAAGGAGAGCTAAATTTGGATTCAGAAGCCCTAAGTGACTTTTCTGACAATGGCACTTTCTAACTGTGTGATTTTGGATTTATGTCAGTGTTTTAGTCTCTTTCCCTGAAAAATAAGACCAATATCATGTCCTTGGGCTGCTATGGGAATAAATGAAATGATTTGCATAAAACCAGCCACTACTGCACACTTACAACATGTGGCTGCATTTAAATATTTAAATGTGGTTGTCTCCATTCTGACCTCACTCCATGGGGGAGGACCCTTGGCTTTGTCCAGGGACGTGCAGTGGCCTCCAGGCAGTGGTGCTCCACTGGCGCCACGGCCGAGTGAACCCATGCCAGGAGGAAGCACCCGGCTCTGCTTCTCTCCTGTCCTTTTTCATCTTCCCCGAACTATTTTCTTCACTGCTGTCAGCCGTCTTCCACGTGTTCCCATCAGTCAAGATTCCACCCGTTACTTCTCTGTCACTAACCCAGTGGCACTTGAGACAACTTTCTCTTACACAGAGTGCTTTTAAGTGTGAAGGATGAGTGAATATCTCCATTTCAAGCCTGTGAGAAAATGTATGTCAAGAGCTCCGTCCAAATTTTGTCAAGCCTTCATTATCCAGAACAGACGATCTTACAGAGCCTGAGCAGTTGTTTTTTGAAGACTCTCTGAAATGCCAACATCAAGTGGAATTCCAGGCGTGCTCAACGTAAAAGTCTGCATCTAAGGTAGTAATAACACTCAGAGTTCTGTGAGGTGCCTGTGTGACAGATAAACGTGTTCGTGGAATCCCTGTCCTTAGAATACTTCATACTACAAATAGCACTCTGGTTGCCGGGTGGCCTGGGGGAAGAGACAGTGGTGTCAGGAAAAGTGTGTACCAAGTAACCAACTGTCCTTTGAGGAGACCTGGGGAGGGACACATACCTTCTCCAGAAATTTGGAAAGGGCACAGATTTCATTTGCAGGGGCCACTGTAGGCCTCTTGTGAAAAACTCCAAATGGGCTAAGGTAGCCACTTATAGTCCTCTCTGAAAACTTGAGTTCTGGAAATTTCTTCCACAGGAAAAAAGGGTGAATCAGCCAGAAAAAAAGTCTTTGTGTATTTGTATACTTCTATTAGGAACATGCATGAACATTATAACATCTTTGAATATTCTGGAATTATGACATTTTCAACCACCAAATGTTAACCTATGTGGGGACCCAGAGAGAAAACACGCAGTGTCTCCTTATTTTTCTTACACGATGAACTTGATTCACTGGCAGGCTGACATTAGCAAAACTACACCAAATTAGACTAGATCTATCAGCAGTTAGGCTCTGTTGAAAAAAATAAATTAATTATCTAGAAAACTACTGGTATTATTTGGTAGTCTCACAGTCACACTCATTTTCTCCAATGTTTGGTGTGAATTTAAAATGTCAAAACCACCCTTCCCAAAGTTAATATGCCCAAATTAACCATATAAATCTTTGTCATTTCAAGAAAAAAAAAAAACAAATATCAGGATCTCTCTTGAGATCCACTCACAGAGAACATGGTCTGAGTCAATAGTTCTCAAAGAAGGGTGCTTAAGAATCTGCTAGAAATTGTGGAAATTCCCCCCAAAAATGGACTTCAAGTTTAATTGAGGATCACAGCATTTGGTCAGGTTGGAATAAAGCACAAAGCTGGCAACACAACACTGGGTCGCATCAGCGAATCTTAGACCACCAGGTACAGCAGGGTCTTACGGGAATGGAGTTTGAGAAAGAGCATCTCGGTGGACAAATGTTCAGTGGAACATGGGTAATTTTCTGGTGGTAGCATTGAGACCTTCCAAATCACCAGGCAGTAAAGAATTTCATTTTACATTCTTAGGTGCAGGGTTTTTTAATGACCAACCCATATGAATCAACCAATCACTGAGTCATGCAGGCAGTCTGAATAATAGTAAAATTCAGAGTTGGTGCTAATTTACTTATGATAGATGTATTTCACCTATCATAGCAACTCTTTTAAACAGTCTCCACTTCATCATGCCACCAGGTTAGCAGACACTCCTCATTCCCTGGGTAGAGCATAGCAGTGGAGACTCATGCCCAAATAAACATTCCAGAGCCAGTCAGCCCATGTGCTTCTGCATGTACTGAATTGCGTAACTGCTAAGAGTCAGCTGAATTGATTCCCAAATTTACCCCAGTTGTACCTTTTAATCAAAATTGCATAAAGTATCTATAAATTGATCAAGTATGGGTGTAGAAAGAGCTAGCTGTTATCTTTATGAAAACTATATGATAGAAAAGATAATATGATGAGGAAGTGGCTCAAACAATTGCTAGTGAATAAGGTGTGGGTGAGACAATTGGAAGAAAACATAAAGATCTCAGAGTCTCTAAACAGATTGAGTTTTCATCTCACTTCAAAGCTATCAAAGTTGATAATCATTCTTTATCACTGTTGGTGGGTTCATACAAGAAAGGCGAATGAACTCACTCAAACAAAAGCCCTTGGTCTGCATTAAAATACCAGTGAATAAATTCACATCTCACTTTTTGTTAAAATGAAATATGTAAGATTACATATCATTTGTTTTATGATTCTCCATTTTTAACTAACTTTTCAAATTCATCTATCAACTAAGTACCTATTCACTTGGTATTCTGTACTTTACTCAAGTAGGTTCACTGTGCTTCTTCTGTCATTTCATTGGACAACTACTTTGAAATTTTTATGTAGGAATAGTGAGCTGATTTTGGATGGTCACTGAAAGGGGGATATAACTTATCTTTGGCATCCAATGTAATGGAATTATAGAAACATTCCTTAGGGTAAGTGAGATTTATTGCTATGAAATGGGTCCCCATAAGTCACTCCTCTCTGATGTCTTACCATTGGATACTACCATCCAATATTAATTCCTTGGACTGACAGAGTATGGCAAAAATGGTGCTACACAATTATTGGGCCTCGGCCCTAAGACACCTCAGACCTTTCGCTTTTGTTCTCTTGGTGCCATGCAAGAAAGCCCAAGCTAGCCTGCTAATGGAAAACAGGCCATGGAAAGAGACCCTGGAAGATGGAAGTCCACTTTGAAGAAAGAAAGGCCAAACCAGCACCCATCTGTTCCAGCCATCATAGGTGAGATGCAAAATATATGAGTAAGTCTGTCTTGGGTGCTCCAGACCCAGTCACAACACCAACTGACTGCAGACAAACACACGAGCCCACCCCACTGGTACCACTCAGGGCAGAGACAAGCTGCCCAGTTGAGCCCAGCCTGTCACAGAATTTTAAGCAAATAATTGTTATTTTAGACCACTAATTTTGAGGGGGAGTTTGTTACACAATAATAAGTACCTGTCACAAAGCTTTGGAAACCTATGGTAGACACTCCAGTGATTATCTGATGTCTGAGAAAACATATAATCACAAACCTTAATGTAACAGCAATTGTAAAACTAAAAAAGCTCTCTCTCATGAGAAAAGGAAAGTTACCACTCATGTTTGTTGAAGTTTTTATAAAAAGGTTCTGACTGTTTTTATGATTCAGATTTTAAGTCCAATTCACAACCTTAGAAGCAACATTTTTCAGGAGTAACTTTGTTCATACTGCAGAAATAAAAACGTGAGGCTAAAAGGTAAAAGGACAGTGTTAGCGCCACAATACTTTTAAACATTTTTATTTATTGATTTTTAGGGAGAGAAGCACCAATTTGTTGTTTCACTTATTCATGCACTCATTGGTCGATTCCTGGATGTGCCCTGACAGGGGATCCCACCCCAGACTTGGGGTATGGAGACAATGCTCTAAGAAACGGAGCTACGCGGCCCAGGCCAATTGCCACAATAGTTTAAAAAGTTGAAACCGCAGAACACTCATGTAGTCCATGAATACCAATTTAATATTGTGCTACTTTAAAAAATATAAGCCAGACAAAACAGATTCGTTGTTATAGAAAAATACAGGGTCCAGCAGAAGTAACGCCTGCTTGAGTGTGGTTGGTAGGGTAGTAATATGGGTGTAATGATTTATGTCTTTAATTTGAACATTTCACCTAAAATATCATATGGTGTGCTTGAATGTGATATTGTTGTTACAGAATGACATGCTTAAGATTTTGTAATAAAAAAGGGGTGTTATTTGTGCTGGACTCTGTATAACCTTGGTGACAAATATAACTATTGTCTTTGAATGGATGTGATCATTGCAGCATCAGCAGCAAACCATGATTAGAACTGATTTCTCATTTCCCCTTATCCATGCATTTTCCCAATTATTTTTCTCCCTACTGTGTGCAAATATGCAAAGCACTGGAAACAGCACTTAGAGTGGAAAGGACAAAAGGGAGAGGGGGAACCCCTCCCTCCCTCAAGAACTTCTACAAAATCAAAGTAAAAACAAACACTCTTCCAATCATCCGAGTAAATGATCATTAAAATGATGAATTGCCCTTGCTTTTTCTCCATTCTCTCCAGTACACATTAAAAAGTGATAATTTATTTCAAAAATGACCAACCTTATTTGAATATTCGCAACAGGGGGCTCCACACATACATGCTAATATTTTTAAAGCAGACCGTGTTTTCAGCCTGGTGTGAGAAGATAAAATATTTCACAAATCACTGTGCAGTATATTTGTAGCTTTTTTTTCATTTCTCAAGAGACATGTTTCTTCCAGAAGCACAGTTGATAAAACATGATTTATTTTTATAATTTCACCAGAGAGAAGCTAAAAGTACCTAACCAGCTTTCATAATTCTGTAAAATTAACTACCAGTGATTTTTGCTCATTTTATACCCTAACTCTGAGCTTTGCTTTAAAGACTGTCTTATTTTCTTTTTTTGGTTGAGCCTACCAGAAAAATAAACTGTTAGAATAAAAAAAAATTACTAAAACAGTTTTCAGATAAATGTAGTGCTCTTTTTCTTCTCTCTAGAACACAACCTAAAATTACTAACTGTTAATTAATTGTTAAAGTCAACATCACCTGGTCTGTGTCCTTCTGGTTTAAGATGACATTTTCTAATAGCTAAAGTAATAAATCATTCATTCATTAGAGACTCGGGGCCTTATTTTATGAGCAGTAGAGAGTAACTGGAGGGTGTTAAATAGATGAGAGAGACCAACTATACAGCATTTTAGAAAGACAGCACTAACTGCAGAGTAGAAATGGATGGGAAGGAGACAAGACTAGAAGTTACACTGCGGCTGGTTTCAGTAACCTAGGAAACACAATGACAGGAAACACAGCAGTGCTGCTATAAAGAATCGCCGTGACTTTAGTGGCTCACGCCAACACACATTTATTATCTCACCATTCTGGGGTCTCCCTAGGCTATCATCAAGGAGTCACCAGGGCTGTGTGCCTTTCTGTTTCCTTGCATTTTCTAGCTTCTAGAGCCTCCCTGCTTCTTGGTCCCCTTCTCCATCCTCAAAGCCAGCAATGGCTGGTCAACGTTTTCTCATAATATCATCTCTGATTCAGAATCTTCTGTCTTCCTCTTCCCCATTTAAGGGCACTTGCATTCTACCTGATAACCCAGGCAAATCCCTTTATTTTAAGGCCAGCAGACATAGCTGGTATAGCTCAGTGGATTGAGTGTGGGCCTGCAAACCAAAGGGTTGCTGGTTCAATCCCCAATCAGAGCACATGCCTGGGTTGTGAGCCAGGCCCCCAGTACAGGGTGCACAAGAAGCAACCACACATTGATGTTTCTCTTCCTCTCTTTCTCCTTCTCTTCCCCTCTGTCTAAAAATAAATAAATAAAGTATTTTTTTTTAAAAAGGCCAGCTGATTAGCAACTTTAATTTCACCTTTAGCCTTAATCATCTCTCACCATATAACACAACATATTCACAGATTAGGAGTTAGAGTGTTAACATCTTTGGTGGTCATTATCCTACCTCCCACAGTGGGTACTGAGACAAGTGGAAGGATTCAGGAGATATTCTAGAAGCAGAAGCAACCACACTTGGGGACGTATGACCCCTTGCAGAACAACCCTGCATTCTCAGCTGATTCCATTGTTCCTCTCTTCTTTGCTTCATTAGTGATAGCCTAGCATTATTGGGGCGGGGGGAATATCTAGGTGGATGACAAAAACAAATTATTAAAATAAGGAAAATATTTTAAAAAGGGGTCAGAGCAGAAGTGGCATAAGTGGAACTATCTGAGTAAATGGCCAAGAATGACCTTTAGAAACAGCTCTGAGCTCTCCAACACCCCAACAGAGGAGTGATTTTTATGCCTTACTCATAGCCATGATGAATTTAGTCTGGAAAATTTTCAGGGAAGTGTTACCATTCACTTTGGATAGCTCTTTAGAAAAATCTTAGCTTTAAACAATGCAACTTCCTGGTGATATTGCCAAGATAAATTATCAGATTTCCTCAATTCTAATAATCACATTTTCCCACATTAAGTTTCTGAAATCAGGATGAATGTGGACACATAACATAGTATTAATTGGGGTTTTTTCCCTCTCAAAAGTTGTTTATAGCCGATGAAGCCTTACAATTAAGGATATATGGTAATTGTGTAACATCCTTTGACGTAACTGTGTAAGAATTAACAAGTTGTTCTGCTCTACTGGGTTATTGATGACAAGAGGGTTTCTACCAACACTAAATATAATTATTTTGGAATACAATAATCACCCCTAACCTGTGAGGGATACATTCCAAGAGCCCCAGAGGACACCTGAAACACAGAGATTAGCAAACCCTATACATGTTATCTTTTTTCTTATAAGTACATACCTATGATAAAGTTTAATTTATAAATTATACACAAAAGAAATTAACAATAACTAATAATAAAGTCAAACAATTAGTATACTATAATAAAAGCTATGCAAAAGACTTTGGGGCCTTTATTAAGTAAAATAAGGGTTATTTGAACACAAGCACTGTGATGCCACGGCAGTAGATCTGATAACCCAGACAGCTACTGAGTGACTAATGGGCAGGTAGCATACGCGGTGTGTACATGCTGGACAAAGGGATGGGCAGGACCAAGTGGGATGGCGGAAGATTTCATTACACTACTCAGAATGACACACTATTTAAAACATAAATTATTTATCTCTGGGATTTTCTATTTACTATTGTCAGACCATGGTTGACTGTAGGTAACTGAAACCCTGGAAAGCAAAACCACTGAAAAATCTGGTTTTTCAGAGGACTACTGAAACTGATCTAAAGACAATACCAATAGGCTGAACAATGACCCACAAAGATCCTATTCCTAGAACCTATGGCTATTACTTTATGTGGCAAAAAATCTTTGTAGTTATGATTAAGTTAAAGGTATTGAGATAGGGTGATTATCCTGGATTATCAGGGTGGGGCCTAAATGCAATCCCATGGATATTTATAAGAGGGAGATTTGACATAGAGGGGAAGGTGATGTGAAAATAGAGCAGGGAGAGTTTTGAAGGTGCTAACCTTGGAGATTGGAATGATACAGCCACTAGCCAAGGAATGCCAGTAGCCACCAGAAGTTGATAGAAGCAAAAACCAGATTCTTCCCTTGAGCCTTGAGAGGGAGTATGGTCCTGCTAACACCTTGACTCAGCCCATTGATACTGATTTCAGACTTCTAGTCTACAGAACTGTGAGGGAATACAAGTTTGGGCTAATTTGTTACAGCAGCCACAGGCAACTCATAAACAGTTTCTGACAGTAATTATGGAGCAGAACCAGTGGCTTGTTCAGAATAATCCTACATCTTTCTTACGACAGTAACACAATTCTATGGGGGCCTAGGAAAATGATTTTCTATTCAATCTGAATTGAACAAACTGTACTTTTTCTTGAATATTTCAGGGACTACAGTGAAATTTTTGATTGTCTATAACATGTCTTACTGCTCCCCACAATGTAATAGGCATGTAATCTGGGCAGGAAAATCAACCCCAGGCTCATCTCTAGGGTGAGCTCCACTTTTTCCAGTCACATTGAAAACCCATTTCTCCAACCACAGGGACTGTTCTACTGAGAAAGACAATGTCCATAAACAAATAATAGTCTCTTTGCCAGAGCATTGGTCTAGAGCAGGGGTGTCAAACTCATTTTCACCAGGGGCCACATCAGCCTCGCGGTTGCCTTCAAAGGGCCGAATGTAATTTTAGGACTGTATAAATGCAACTGCTCCTTAACAGTTAAACGAGAGCTCAGCAATGATACCGCATAGAAATGAGGTGCCAGACCGGATAAAACAAGGTGGAGGGCTGGATTCGGCCCCCAGGCCTTGTGTTTGTCACCTGTGGTCTAGACTGAAGTCAGACCAAAGAACTGTGAGATGTTTGAGAGACAGTTCCTCACCCTTCTGGGAGAAAAATGAGAAGGCAGGTCTCTCCCCACTGTACATGAACAAGAAGGAAGCTAATAACGGGTAGGCAGAATGGAGACATGCAAAGGTATGGACTCTGGATGACAATGCTGATGTACCAAATTCTTTACTGAGCATCTATGGGCTAGAAGTATTTTATACCCTTAAAATGATTAATTTATTTAATCCCCTGACAATCCGGTAAGGTATATTACTAATCTTGAAACCTGTTACATAGCCAACAAACTCCTTTGTCACCTATAATCATATACATTCACACTAATAACATTGCACAGCTTTATCTGGGGTAGGTATGAAGAGGTACAAAGCACCACCTAAAACCACCAAATACTGAAGTCAGACCCTGAAGCATGAGCAGGAAAACCGCCTGATGCTCTGCAGCACCAGCCTGACCAGCCCCCAACTGAGTCAGCCCAACTTCCTGCTTTCCCCTAGGTTGTCAAACACTGTTGGTGAAAACAGAATAGTTGAATAGTATAACACTCCAACCCCACACGGTTTCCCACTTCATTTTAGACATCAGTGCTGCTCAGATATAGATATTCCTTCACTGGCTACTCACAAGCGATCTTTTGAGTTCTTCAGTGCAGTAATTCCAAATGTGTATTGCTTTCTTCTTGGGCCTTAATACATCTTATTTTCCTAATCTTAGATGAAGACCATGCTTATTCTGTCCTTGAGATGAGGGATATTGCCTGTGAATCTCCTCAACTACTTTGCCTGTCCTTCCTTACTCCGTCACGGGTTTTAGCTGGATTCAGCTGCACCGAGCTCTCCAGCTCAAGATTAATTCCCGTGGTTGTCTGCTAGTCTAACCTCCAGACATCCTGCTAGGGCTGTGCACTTAACAAGAGCAAAACAACTCATTAATATCCTCTTTCCCTCATCAAAACCTTGCGGTTCTCCCTGTATTCCATATTATTGTGGTAATTAGAACATGAAGAAAAGTGGAGTTGAGAGTGGATGGATATGGAAGGCAAAACATTGACATCAGAATTTTCTGTCTTGCAAACCTAGCAGAGACATGGAAATTGTTCTGATATCTCCAACTGCATTGGGAAGGTGGACAAGGACGCTGACAGAGCTGAGTCAGCTCCCTCACTGACATTTCACACAAAAGGAAACTATTATGTCTGGACTTAAAGATCTATAATCTAGTACATGCACAGAAGCACTCCTGAGCATAATACAGGGATCCTCTTTCGCTGTGTTGAGATGAGGAACTAATTAAATGTTGGCAACAGCTCTTTATTGGTAGTGTCAAGAAACAACAAGAAAGCAGGCCTCGCTTATTTTTACGGTCCCTTAACTTGGGGATCTCCTCCGCACTCCTCCCTCTCTCTAAGCCCTATCTACTAGTCATCCTACCCAGAGTCATCACCCAACTACTGCTCCTCCTTCTCTAGATACTGCTGGAGGTGGCAGTCTCAACGGCTCTGTGGTACATGGTAGTGTCTGTCCCCATCTTCGTTGGTGAAATCTTGCTCATCTTTCAAAGCCCAATCCTGACATTATTTCCTCTGTGAATACTCGATGACCTCTTTTTTCCATTTGTCCTATCAGAGACGATTGCATATCATGGTCTCTGGCCCAGTGTTCATACTCCCTATATACCTTTGCATAAACAGTCATGCATTGGTAGGTAATCCTTATTCAACTTGTACTCTATGAGGGAGAGGAGGAGAACAGAGACATGACATCTTCATTTTATACTCTCTGCTTCTAACACTGTTGTTGGCAATATTTGGTAAAGGTGAATTTCCTGAAAACAAAAATACTTGTACAGCAGGTCCCTGAATTTCATTCAATGTTGTTTCATCATAACATTGATGAGATGTCATAAGAGCTTAACTACTGCTTATATCAATTAGTCTGTGGTAAAATTGGTTTTATTATATGTCATTTCACCAAAGGTCACAGAACCAATCAATGACATTAAGAGAGGGCAGACTGTACAGATATATTGCTACAAAGGCATAATTCCCGGGGAACATAGCACATATGAGCTCTGGGAATTTTGGTGTTGCAATAAGTGTTTTGTGTTGCACTTATTCCAAAGTGCAATGCATTTTAGGGTGGAGTAAAGTTGTTAATGGGGAAAGGCAGAGTCATCACACACTCCTGCCCAAAGAAACTGCACAAGCCCTGCCACAGCCTCGCTGTGATCCCTTCAAGTCAGTCTTGAAATGACCTTGGAGAAGAGTGCCAGACACAGTTGTAAATTGGCTCATCTCTGCTGTGGACCAGAAGCTGAGACATAGACATGTGAAAAGGACATAGAGATGATTACTTTTCAAAGGGATATAAAACACCTGAATGGTGTAATACATGAATATTTCAGTACCACTAAATTCCTTACTGCATGAGTGTCTGTCATCCATACAGAAATAGATGGTTTTGCACCTAGTACCTTCATATTTCCAAACTAGCAAATGTAAAAAATAGTTCTGCATGCTTGTTTGGACAAAATTTTGCAAGCCACAGCACAGATTGTATTGTGTGTAGACAGTTGGTAAGTTTTACTTGGAAGGTTGAATATTGCTTCCTTTTATTATCCCTTCCCATGCGCCAGGCCCTATGCTGAGCATTTGCGTAACAACAGGCATGATTATCCCTTGAGCTGCAAGGAAAAGAAGGGAGACTTTTCTGAGAGGTTTAATGACTTACTCAAGGTCACCATCTAGCAAATGAGAGACAGGTTTTGAACCTCTCCATCTGATGGACTTCGGAAGCCCATGCATGTACCTACTAGGAAGAATATAGTGCTCTCTAATCAGGCACGGGGAGTCCAGCCACCCAAGTGTCACCAGAGGTTGCTGCTAGCTGAACAGGTATGTGAAGTTGTTCTTAAGTGAAGGAACCACTTTTTGCAGACTTTTCTCAAGTCATGCAGAACCAAGTGTTATTTTTTGTCTTGTTTCCTGTAGAATTTTTCACCAGGAAAGACATCAAGAGGTGGGAACAAAAATAGTTGGCTAAAGGATTTTCTCTCTGCATTTCCACGCTGAGGCCATCTGCCTAGGAACTGCAATCTTTTGAAGGCACAGCTGGGGCGGGGAGGGGTATCTGTTGATCATTTATAGCTGATTTAATTGGAGGACCCTGTTGGCCTTTCCCTGGAGATTGAGCCTTAGAATTTATACTTCCCAGGATGCCCTGCCCTACATCCTTCTTGTTGTCTTCAGGCCTCCAATGTCACCTCCATGAGGCTGTTCTTTTCACTTCCATAGCATCCTGTCCTTACCCAAATCAGAGTTTCTATACACTGTACCCAAATCTGGGGTTTGTCTCCCTCAATACACTGGGAAGTCTGTCTTCTTCCTGCTTCTACCTCTAGCACCAGCAAAGTGGCTGGCACTTTAATAGGAGTTCAACAAATTATCTTTGTTCAATAAAGAAATGCTGCTTTCAGATTAATTGTTATCAGCTATTAAGGATCTGAGGAACTAAGGATCACAACCAGCAGGTCTAATTTTATGGGGTAGGGTGACGGTGGTGATGAGGGAAGACTTGGGACACAGATTGCTATTAGATGAGGATCAAGGAGGGGCATCAGCTGGGGCTGGAGCAGAGGTGGAGCTGGGTTGGAGCAGGAAATGTGATATTCTCCATCATCATCATCATCATCATCATCATCATCATCGGATGTTGGGCACCTTCTGTGGTGGGGAGAAGGCCACAGATGAAAGGGAAAACTGACAGAAAGGGAGAAGAAAATACTAGAAACAAAGTTGATACATTCTCAATCTTGGGGCCTTCTTTGGGTTTAAGAAAAAGAAAAAGATGAGTAAAGGAAAGCTCTTTATGTTTTTTTAACCAGGAACTTTCATTTGGCCTAGTTATGTTGTTTGGGAACTTTGCACATTTCAAGGATTTCATTTAACTTGGTAATTAATGAAGGTATCAGTAAGATGTTAACACTGTTTCAAAGGAGAATTCAATGAATGCACATTCACATAAAATCAGAAATGATGAAATATAGTTGCTAATAGACACAAAAGGGGTTGATATAGTGCAGAAAAGTACAATGTTTCCAGATTATCTTTTCTACAGAGTGGAAGTCAATTGTATCTCCACAAAACAAAATCCTTTGCATTTTTAAATGTCAAAGATCATTTGCATTACTCTCAGTTTTCTGCTAATTCTATGCATGCAAAGTTGTAAAATAGACTAATCAACGCAAAAAAATTATCAAAAGTAACCAGAGTTACAAAATCATATAATCCTGGAGGGTCCACTGGAGAAGATATGGACACTCCATTGAAAAGATAGCCTGTGAATATTTTTTTCCCACATCCAAGCTTTGGATAAGTTTCCTGACAAAATGAGTTTAAAACGAAAATGTCTATGAGTAGTAGTTAGCTTATAAGACTATAATTTAAGATCTTTTATAGTAAGCTGAGGACAGTAGCACCTTATAAGGACATTGCCTTATTCTAAGTACCTTTTATGTATTAGTTATCTTCTTTAATCTCCATAAACCTATGAATTACATCCTATCCTCCCCAAATTACAGACTGAAAACTGAGCACAGGGAGGTTCAGTTATCTGACTGAGGTCACCCAGCTGGTGGGCAGCAGAGCTGGAATTCCCATCCAAGGAGTTTGGTTCTACAGT
Source organism: Trachops cirrhosus (assembly GCA_028533065.1). Classification (NCBI taxonomy): domain Eukaryota; kingdom Metazoa; phylum Chordata; class Mammalia; order Chiroptera; family Phyllostomidae; genus Trachops; species Trachops cirrhosus. The sequence goes on from CM052539.1 coordinate 33,839,101, forward strand.
CTGCTCCCTGGCCTGAACTGAGGTAATGACCTAAAATAGATGATCTTGAGAGTTACTTGGGAGGAAAGAGCTTGAAAGTTCTGTTGATTAGATTTGGGGGAATTGAGAGGGAGGTAAGGTAAAGAGCGCAGCCAGGCAGCGAGAAAAAGTGATAAAACAGAGGAAAGAACTGAGGATGTTTTATTCCATGTTTATCTAGTATTTTGAAAACTGGAGAAAAGGGGGCATCAAATTATGTTGCTCTGGTGTTGTGTGTGTTTTACTCCAAACAGGGGTGAGGTAGCATAAACTGTAACTGTCCCGGGCTGGAGATGCCAGCCATCACTGTTTCCAGGAGATGACACTATTGTTGATAGAAATTAGAGTTCACACGAATGAGGAGGTGGGTTTCAGCTTCAGATGGCTTGATGCAGAAAAGATGCCAGCAAAGGCCCTGCAAGTGGACTTGAGGACATTTGGGGAGGGATCTAGAATTTCTAATGCCCAGAACTAGTTTTAGAAGGAAGACCAAGGGTGGGGGTGGCAGTGGGGGAGTGAACACTTCCTCGCCACCCCTCCACTCTTCTGATTCAGGTCCTTGCTCTGTAGGAAAGAACTTTGCTATAGGAAAGTGAGGGTGGAGGCCTAGGAAGTCTACAGCCCAGGATGGGAATCTCATGTCTGGGTACGAGGTTTACTGGCTTTAAATGCACCATCTAAGCCAACATTGTAACTGCTCCAAAATCCCATGAAGTCACTATTATGACCTCCTCTTGTACAGATGAGGAAACTGAGCCTCGGGGGGGTCACTCACCTGCCCACGCATGGTGGAATGCCAGCAGGGCAGTCCTGCCTCAGAGGCTGCCCCCAACGCAATGCAATAACCAGGAGATAGCTACAGAAAAACAAAATGAGAAAAAAATTTCCAAACCACCCAAACGAAATATGGTTTAAAGAAATCATACTTCATCTAAAATAATATCCACTCAGTTTGGAAAATAATCTAGACAAGTGCTACATGGCTTAAAATCCTAACACAAATATTATAGAAATTAAGATGCTTCTTTAATACAAGAGATCTTTCAATGTCTGGTTTAATCCAGACCTCATCAGTCCAAGGCATTGAGAGAAACCCTCTCTCTACATCTCTAGGAGCAGAGCAAGGCCTCCTTTTGAAAATGAAAATTGAAGTGAATGAGAAACAATATGCTTTTCTGGCCTCCAGGGAGATGAAATCAGAGTTCAGCAGGCCCTGGTTGTCAGGAAAACTCTGGACTTGGACAGAGACCTCTACGTGGAGCATGGAGGAGCCACTGCTAGCCACTGACACGTGAAGAAGGAAACACAACTACTGGTTGCCAAATGTTTGGTTTTGCTCCACTTCCAAGGCATGTTTGAGAAACCCCACCACAGCCTCAGGGACTGGAGCCCGGGCACATGAAAGGGATCCTACATTGCAAATTAATGGTACCGCCATTTCTGAACATGACTGACAGGCTTTTTAGAATTCAGCGCTTAAATAAAGATACTCTGCTTCTAACACTTACACCTTTATGGTGTATGTCTAAGGGGCATATATCAAGTGAGGCCAATTAGCAATGCTTGAGTGCTCACGTTAAACAAATTTTCTAGCTAAGCTTCAAAACCTGTCATTTTAGAACTTGGTAGGCATTTAATTCCTGTGTAAATTATACAAATGCATTTTCATTAATCACCCCCAGAACAATAAGAGAACAATACTTTCATTCTAACTTATATAAACAACTTTCTGATTTGGGGTCAAGCATTTTATGGTTTTTATGATTTTGCTGTGGCTTTACTTCTTGATTTAATTACATGCTGCTAAAATATCCTCTTTCCTACTGCAGAGTACTGAAATTCTACTTTTTTGCATGTTAATAAGTTTACAATCTGCTGAGAGTAACTATAAATAGTGTTAATGACATAAGACACAGTTCTGCTATTTTATTGCCTAAAAAATTATACTTCAAACTGTTCCTGATTAAAGGAAACTAAAGAAACTCTACACACACATACGGTATTTGATGCTATCCTGGATCCTGTACTGGGGGTGGGGCAAATGCTGTGAAGGACATCATGTATTTATTGGTCAACTGACAAAGTTGGAGAACAAGTAGCATGTTAATAAGTGTTAATGTGTGTGTGTATGAGTGTGTGTGGGGAGAGAGAGACAAAGAGAAAGCACACTAATTACGAAGAAAAGTGTTACATGTTAGCAAGAGGCAAATCTAAGGAATATATGAGTTTTCTTTTTACTATTCTGATTTTTGCCACTTTTTAGTAAGTTGGGAGATTATTACCTAATAAAAAATTTTTAATGGCATGTTACAAAAAAATTAATAAAAAGTCCCCTTAGAACATTTTTCCCTGGAAAATTTCTCATGCATTATTTATAAGCGTCTCCATGTAACTATAAACAAATATTAAATATTTACTTGCCTTGCCTTATTATACCCCTATTGATTCCAGCTGAGCCTGGGGAAGCCTGGCCGAGAGTCAGTGTGGCAGCAGCAGTAGGTCTAGAGACATCTAGGAGGAGCTGTGCTTGGGGAGAAAGAGGTCAGGCTACGGCCTCCCCTTGTCCCAGCGAGAAACCTCAGAAGTCCCAAGCCTTCCGGCACCAAGAGGTGCTAAGTGCTTGGCACTCAGTCAGTGCTTCTCCATGACTGAGGGAGTAAGCAAACACATAAACAACTGCAAGGAGAACGATGGATCTTTTAAATAACTTAATGTAAAATGTAGGCAATTGGCTTCCACTTCTGGGAAAATGGAATGAATATACATACTTTTTCCTATTCTGCCCACTAAGTACAACTACAAACCCTGGATACTATAAATAAAATGAACACACAAAGCCTCTAAAAGGTGCTGAGGAGGAGGCAGAGTGGCTAGGGACATCAGGACCCAAGGAATGACAGGGTGGTGGGCTCCCTGGCTCTTCTCTTAGCCATATGCATCCCAGACTTGGAACTGGGGAAGCCAGCCACTCAGAAATAGCAACCAGTGCAGACTTAATGACAAAGACCATTCTCACTCGCCAAAGGATCAGCAATGAGGAAGCCTAGCCAGACAGTAAACTATGAGACAACAATTGCTCTACTCCAGCCAGAAATCACAGACAAAAACTGTGGCTGCATTTTTATCCACACCAGCAAATGCCAAGTAGAGAGCCAACGATCCACCCTTGCCCAGCTGTAACAAATGCCTCAATTCTCTGCTCCCCATAAGAGGCAATGTCAGATAAGGCCAACTAGGGAAGCTGGGACCTTTATTTCCACTGGGTGGTAATAAACCCTGCACCTCCCCCACACTCAGTGTCATTGCAGACCACATGGGGAGCCTGGACTTCCAGTCCCACCCAGCAGTAATGAGGCATCCCTCCCTCTCCCCTCTGGGTGATGTCAGCAGAGGCCTAGTTGAGGCTCAGGGCTTTTATCATCACCCAGTGGGCACAGATGGGTGATGCCCCACCCACCTTGTGTCGGAGGAGGACAAAGGAAAGCAATAACCAGGTCCATCTATCCAGCCCAGGGAAGGAGTAGCAGAGGCCCAGTGGGAAACTAGAAGTCCCACCTCTGCCCAGCAGTAGCAAGACACTTCCTCCCACCACTAGCACCTTGGTGTCAACGGAAGCCAATTGATGAACCTAAAATTCTAATCCTTCCCGGCAGTAACAAGATAGAACCCACTTCCTTTGCCAGAGAGGTGTCAAAGGAAGACAGCTAAATCTGAAGGTTTAAATAAGATCCACAGTTTCCCAACATGATACCCCAAATATATAGATTTCAGTTGAAAATCACACATACCAAAAACTGGGAAGATCTCAAAATTAGTGAAAAACGACAATCATTTCAGGCAAACACTGAGATAACAGAGATGTTAGAAATATCCAACAAAGATTTTATAGCAGTCATCACTAAAATGTTTCAATTAGCCTTTTTAAATATATATAACACAAATGAAAAAGTAGAAAGTGTCAACAAAGAGACAGAAAGTTTCGGCAAGGAAACCAAAGGATACAAAAAAAAAAAGAAATTTTAGAACTGAGAAATATAATAGCCAAAATAAAAAATTCAATGGAGAGGCTCAAAAGCAAAACAGAGGCAACAGAGGAAAGAGTCAGTGAAGCAGAAGCTAGAACAATGGAAGTTATCAAAAGTGAACGACAGAGAGAAAATAGAGTAAAAGATGAACAGAACCTCAGCGGTGTGAATTATAATAGAACATCCAGCAGCCATGTCACTGGAGGCCAGAAGGACAGGAGAAAGAGAACATAGCTGAAAAGTATTAGAAGAAATTAGGGTTGAGAACAATCCAAATTTGGCAAAAGACATAAAACTAGAAATTCAAAAGCTGAGCAAATGCTAAGCAGGATAATTCACAAAAACACCCATGCCAAGGTACATAATAAACTTCAGAAAACTAAAGACAAAGAAAAAACCTTGAAAATAGCCAGAGAGAAATGACGCATTACCTATAGGCAGAAAACAATTTGAGTGACAGTGGATTTCTCATCAGAATTCACAGAGGCCAGAAGGAAGTGGCAAAATATTCTGCCAGTGAAAAATACTGAAAGAAAGATCTGCCAACCCAGAAATCTATATCCAGTGAAAATATCTTTCATAAATAAAGGGAAAGCAAGACATTCTCAAAGGAAGAAAAATAAAGAGAATTTCTCACTAGCAGACCTACACTTAAACAATAACTAAAGGAAGCTCCCTAAACAAAAAGGAAATGATAGAAGAAAGAAACATCAAGAAGAAAAAAAAGTACCCAGTAAGCAAAAATATGGGTAAATAAATAGATTTTCCTTTTCCTCTTGAGTTTTATACATTGTTTGACAATTGAAGCAAAAATTAAAACACTGTCTGACCTGGTTCTAAATACATGCAGCCTTTAGACCTCTGGCTTGTAAGCATCTATGCAGAGGAAAGCAAAGGAGTCTGGCATACTTGGAAACATAAATAAAATTTAAAAATAATTTCAGACATGAAGACTAACTAAAAGGAATGCATAGGAAATGGATTCGGGACCAGGAAATAATGACAAAAGGACTTTCATGATTTAGACACACACATATATACAGGCATACACAGACACCGAGGGTGAGATAGGGGACCTCAGAACCATGAAAAATGCATGCATAGTTATTTCCTGGTGTTCTCAGTAGAATGGCTTTTGACAAGCCCAAGGTTCCTTTTCTTGTCCCTTTAATAAATAGCACTGTGAGATGTCAAACAAAGCATCGAGCTAGAGGTATCTGCCTGATTCATGGGCTCTCTGCTATTCCGTGGCTTTGGCCTCTTAAATCTGGAACTTCTTGAGTCAAAGTGGCAGGTTCAGTCTTCTCCAATCCCCACCAAGTATACCTTACATAGGGGGACTTACACTAACTCCTAACACTCTGAATGGCACCGGTCATTTTTTGGGCCATCTTGCTCTGACCTTGAACCTCTGCTTAGATATTTAGCTTCACCTCAGTTCCCAAGTCCCGTCTCAAGACTTCATATGGCCAAATATCTGCCCTGTCTTCATGGACTGCAACCTCTCTTGGTAAGTCACCTGCACTACCATCCCTTCCAGGGTCTAGTGTTACCCTTGCCACCCCACCACGGTGCCCACGGCCTCATTTCCTCCTGACACACATTGCTTGTTGCTGCCTGCCCCCATAAACTGCTGAGCATTGCCAGTTCCTGCTGCTCATGAGGACATCCCGTTTCCTCACAGTGGAAGCCCCACGCCGATGCTTCCTGAACACTTCCCAGAACCCACTGCCAGGTCCTTCACAGAGCTTGTCCTCGTGGCAGGTGCACTTCCTTTCCTGCCTCACCCCACGGGATGCATCAGATGATAGATCCATGCCTTTCCCTTCAGGGTCCACTCTGCTGAATCTTACCAGACGTGGGCAAACATGCCGTCCCAATATATGGGGGGTGAAGGGGAGAAGGAAGCATTGTATAAAAGCTTAAGGGGGAACCCCCCCATACACACACATATTCTACAACATTACTTTGGATCAAAAACACATACAAATAGAACTTTGGACTTACTTAGAGAGACTATAGAATTTATGCAGAATAATGACTCCCAGATTTTCCGATTTTCCAAGTGGCTTACCATACAAAAGAAAAGGCAGACAAGGAGGGAGAATTTGGTTTGTCTTAAAAGGGACATCTGCTTTCACCATTATTTAATAAGAAAAAGGGCATTTTAACAGCAATAATATAAGACAAGTAATCACAGAGTTTTAAAATGACAGAGTTTAGTTTCATAAAAATCTGTATTAACTTTTATTTCCATTTATTTGGTCTCGTTCATACTCATCTAAACTCTCCCATAAGCCAACAATATTAGTCTCACCAGTGTCTAGTTATTTTGTTGTTCAGTAGTGGCCCAAGCACTGAGATGGAACAAGGCTCTGGTTTTACAGATGAGAAAATGATTCATTCACTCAGTTAGTTACTAATACCAACGGCAGACTGCTGCATGCTGATTTCCAGTTCAATGTTCTTTTAACAGCATTTGCTAAATTTAGTTTATGATCATTTTAAGTGATTTTTCTGTGGGTACTAATATTGGCAACAACTATATTTAACCATCCCTTTCCCTGCAGTGACTAAAGAATCAGAGGTTTATATTCATCAGTGTCTCAGCGGAATGGTTCTCATACACCAGGTAAGAAAAGGAAGATGACCTCAATGGTAACATCCTTGGATTATGTATTCCGAGAAATAAATACTGCAGCATTGCTTTAGTAGAGATTCCTGCTTGGCAAAATTTGGCCTTTTAAATTAATTGCCATGATTCAAAGATTTTGCCCAAAACTAAAAATAACATAGGGCACTCTTTTCAAATATTTCCATGTTTCATATGAGCACATGCTCAGGGACCAAGCAGTTGAACAGCATCTCTCTGTAAGTTTAGAACTATTTTTAATTTTCCTCTCTTTCCCTCACAACATTATGCAATTTCTATTTCCATATGCTGTGTTATTTTTTATTGCTTCTACCCCAAGATACTAATTCAGTTTTTCTCATTCCAGTCTGTTTTTCCACACTCCTCTCATTCATGTTTTCCTGAAGTAGTTTAGGGATTTGCTCTTTGGCACTAAAGGGAATAAATCACCCTTAATCTGGCACATGAATGAATAGCTGATCTCTGATCGCATTCTACGACTTCACTTTGAGAGCTGTCATCAGCTATTCCTGCTTCATTAATCTTAGGAAATTTTAGACATTTGACCCATTCTAATGTGGGTATATAGAGGACAAAAAATGCACAGGTAGAAGTTTCTCTTAGAATAAGAATGAGAGATCAAAGGGTTTAGGAAGAATCATCCAAGCCACAAAGACTCCTGCCTGTTTGAAAGGACACCCATAATTCCTGCTCTTTTTTCTGCCTTTTTTTTAACCTTCACAAACTATCTTCCCATTTCCAGAAATTCTAAATGAGAAAACTGAGTGTGTTCATTTAACCAGAGACTTGAGATTTTGATCACAGAACTCTTAAAGTACCAAGTTTTAATCATTTAACAGAATTGAAAGTACTGAAATATTTTACTGTTTTATCATTTTAAGTATTAGACAGAATTATAGTGCAGAAGTTAAGATATTTGGCATCAAACAACAATTAGCATTGCATTCCCATTCCAACTGTTTAAGAGCTTTGTGACAGGCAAGTTACTTTCCTATTCAAAGCCATATTTTTTCTATTACCTACCTGATAGAGCTGATGGGGACAATAATAATTACAAATAGTTAACATGTATTGAACATCTATTTTTTCAGACACTGTATTAAGCATTTTACATGATTATCTCATTTAATCCTCAAAGGTCAATGCAATGATGCTGGAGATCATCACAGCTATTGGGTGATCTACAATTCGAACCCAGACCTCACGCTATAGGTGCCGTGCTCAAAAGACCCCTCAAAGAGGGTATTGTATGAGGCAATGTCTATAAAGGTTATGGCATTATATCTGACATGTTATAAGGACTCAGTAAAAGTCTGCTATTATTTTTGTTAATGGTAAAAGAATGTCTTAATTAATACAACAAAGAAGTAATATAATAACCTTTTAAGAGACTTTATAGCTTATTGAGTGTTCCTGGTAAGCACTGACCTCTGACAGCCACGGATTCCTTGAGGACAGGCACGTTTCCTTTTGTTGCTGAGATTCTAATACTAAGCACCTACTTTGGAGTCGGTGGTCTATAAATACCAGTTGAATTAAAAGGTATTCAGAATGGTTATGAATATTTAATCTACCACAATAATCAAAACTCTCAAAGAATAACGATCTTGGCATTAGCAAATGGCCTAGAGTAGAGGTCCTGGTTCCTTTTGCCTGTCTGAAATATGGGTACGGCTCTCAGAATTGGCAAGCTTTCATAAGACTGCATTTCAAGACCTATTCCAGATGCAAAAATCTTTGTCCTATTTTTGCCCTTATCAAACAGTATTTAGTAAGCAACATTTGCTTCTCAAATTGTAGTAAAATCACGTAAAGCAAGCTAAGGGTTGACTGCTTCCTTAATCAAGTCCAAACAAGACCCTGAAATGTCTCAGGAGAGACTGAATAATTGGTGGTTGGAAAAATAAAAGGTTTTTAAGTGCACATCTAAGTAAAATATATGTTTTTGATCATTCCTAATTACTATTTCAACATCAGAATAAAAACCATTATTTCTTTGCATTATTTTTTATCATACTCACCATAAATGTCATTTCTGAACACATCATTCAAAAAATAAATAATTTTAAAGATTGTTTAGTCAAATGCTTCCATTCTAAAAATAAGATCATCAAAATTAGTGGTAGAACCAATACTCTGTCTCCTGATTGGGGGCTTTTCCAGGCATCTGAAAAGAAACACGGCCTCAGAAAGATGCAGGCTGAATAAGACAAAAGACAAGCTTCAGAACAATTGAAACATCCCAAAACTAAGTGGCATATGTAAATACAAATATCTCAATACTGTTAAAATTTTTAAACCTTGTATTATTTTTCTCAAGGCAAATTCTTACGAGATTTTCCTTATATTTAATTTTTAGAGGAATAGGTTAATTAAAACTCAGCTAATTACTTCAACATAGTTAATTAATAGTTTTATGCAAATCAACACATTTCTAGACAAGTACAGTTGGCCTTCGCACAACATGGGTTTGACCTGTGTGGGTCCATTTAGGTGCGGATCTTACCAGCAAATACATAAAATACTGCAAATACATTTTCTCTCCCTCATGATTTTCTTAATAACTTTCCTTCTCTATTGTTTCCTTTATTGTAAGAATACAGTGTGTAATACATATAACATACAAAGCATATGTCACTCAACTGTATATGTTATGAGTAAGGCTTCTGGTCAACTGTGGGCTGTTAGTAGTAGCTAAGTTTTGGGGAAAGTCAAAAGTTATACATGGGTTATCACCCACATTGTTCAAGGGTCAATTGTACTTTAATTACATTCCAGAAAACATAGATGTTTGGTCAAAACTTTGCACTAACCTGTTGCTGCTATTCAAAGCAATATTTCAGATTTTCTGTAAATCTTTCCATTATATACATTAAAGCATAAAAACTTATGTGGACAGGCCTGAATTTAATCTTGTACACTAGTTTGTAAGGTTGTTTTTAAAGCTATTGTAATAAAAAACCTTCGGTCCACATGGATCTAATTGCTATATGCACAAAAGTTTTTCTCTCTGGACAAATAGATGTTGCTGATGAAGAGCAGGCCTCATTTAAAAAGAAACCAAATACAATAATTACTTAGGCATGTAAAAGACTTACTTGGCCACCACACAACCCACCCTGAAGAAGAGTTTGCTGGCTAGAATGAACAGGAAAACCAGGAATAACAAGGAATTAAAATTTCTTTCTGCTCCAGTGTAGCAGATTGAATTTTCTAAAAATGGCCACAGCCATATTTCTGATCCCACATGCTCCTTCTTGAATTTGAGCAGGACTGTGTGGCTGCAGGGATGAATGGAATGTGACAGAAGTGAGTCTGCGTAATTTCCTGGGCTAGGTCATAAAGGAGATGGGGCGTTTTGACTCCCTTTCTCAGGACCCTCACCTTGGAACCCAGCCACAGGTTGTGAAGATGCTGGCCACGGGAACAAGCCACCCCTGGGTAATTAGCTGACAGCTCCAGCTGGGATCTCAATGACAGCTGCCACCATCTGCCTGACTGCGAGGGAGGGAGCCTTTGGATGATTTAATCCCAGCCTTTGAGCTGCCCCAGTTGATGCCAAGTAGGGCAAGGACGAGCTAGCCCCACTGAGCCCAGCCCAAATTGTGGATTCCTGTCATTGGAAGCCACTACTTTTGTGGTCTGCTACTCAGAAAGAGAGGAAAGCATCCAGAACATCCAATTTGGGGAAGGCACAATCATAAAGGACAAATGAATTTTCATTTACTTCTGTTCTGTTGGCTTTTAACCATCTCCCTCCTTTTCAAATTCCCATAAAAAGGAGTGAATAGATCAGACCAGTGTAAACATTTTGATCAAGGTGCTGAATTTAACAGAGAAAGCCCACAGCTGGGAATCTGACACATCAAAACATTCACATGTTGTACCTCTGACAGAAGCATCTCATATTTGCGTGGTGTAGTCTCTGGGCTGGGCATAAGCAAAATCCTAATCAGAGGAGACCGCCTTTAGAGGCTCCTGAGCTTTGCTTCCTACCCCTTCCGGCAATTCTGTTGCCTGGGCATCTAGTCCTCCCAGCAGAACTGCAACTGAAAAACTCAGTCACACCAAGGTACCAATGAAATTTTAAATTGTGGTCTTCTCAGAAACAAAACGAATTATGGGAGGAAAAGGCACCAAGAGAAAGAATGCTGAGTATAAAAGGATTTAATGGTGGTGCTTTTGGTGCCCATGGGAGAGATCAGTTGAACTGCAGAGTTTTTTTGGCACCTCACAGATTACCTTGGTAGCTAGGAGCATCCTAGGCAGAAGGTATGGGAAGTACAGGGACAGGCTAATGTAAAATGCCACAGCGTCTGCATGAGCCATTCCTTATTTCTTGACTGTAAAGTGGCAAGGGAGGAATGGCAGGCAATCAGTCTAGACATGTGGGCAGGAAGCGGAAAGTGTGGGTGTCACAGGTTCTGTTGTGAAGTTGACCCTCACCTGGTAGCCAGTGGGAAGCTACTGAAGGGTCCCACGTGCACAGGGGGAAAATGCCTAAATCAGGAGCCAGCAGGCCAGGAACCAAGTCCTGGCTCTTTCTGTCTTTTGGCATCTGATGAGGCTCAGGGCTCAATGTGGCTGTGATTGCAAAGACTGTCCAGCTCTGGAAGTGCATGCTACCTGAATTATGTGACCCCAAGACAGGAGGTCATCATGGAGAGAGGAAGGGGGAGCTCCCACCACGTGAGCTGTGAGATGGGGAGGCAGCCTCTCTCCTTTTTCCAGGGCACTGAACTCAAAAGGCAAGGAGTGGGCCTGTGCTTTTATTTTTAAAGTATTCAAGTGAACACCCTGACAAAATACCCACACTCTATAGGGTTAAAACAACAGCAACGACAACAGCATTCACCGAAGTTTCTTTAACTTCAAATTCTACTGTTCACAACATTATTTTCCCTCCCCAAATTTAAGATGATATTTCTTTAAATTGCATATGTATCTATCTGCCAAGTAGAAAGTTGGAAAATTGGGCAAAAATGTGTCACTGAGACATGTCTGGTTTCCAAGGACAGAAAAGACTGGGAGAGGAGCCCAGTTTTGAAACTGGGGACCAAAAATTGGCTAAACATTTTTATAGTTTATTTGACAAAACTGTCTAAAGAAATTATAGCATAGTTAAGCCAAATAAATTCAGATGAAACTCAAATACAATGCGAGAAACCAGAAAGAAGGCATTTGTGGCATTTTCCAAGAAACAGTGTGTTCGTTTCTGGGAAAATAGGCCAATGGAAAGGTACACATTCCTAACTGCACAAGAAATGGAAGAGACACGAGAATTAAAATAGCTAATGACACAGCCACCGATGACACACAGTATTTCTGCCTCTGATTAACTATGTGACCTTGGACTTTTCTATACTTTAATCTGTCACATATATGTAAAAAAATGCAATAATTGCAGACCTATCCTACCTCATGGCAAACCTTTGGGAAAAAAACATTGTGGGATATTAATAGATTTCCTGCAGCAGATATTACTGAACTTGAACTTCATTCTCTGGCTTGGGCAGGTCTTGAGCTGCAAGAAGGCAAATATCTTTTCTCAACACTCCTGTTCGAGTCTCCGAGGTGACTGAGTATAAGCCCAGATTGCTGCTTAGGCGACACTGGCACAGCAGTACTTCTGGCTAAGCAGCTGCGAAACAGCAGTGGCCTGGCTCAGGGCGATCAATTGCCACAGAGGAAATCCAGCCCGGCCTTAAGTGTAACCTGGAAGCACAACAGGGGAACACAGACACACACACAGTCAGACAGACACACAGACACATACATATGTCCACACATGTATACAAAGACATATACAGAAGTATATTCACACAATCCTTCGTATGTATACACAGACAAAACAGAAATAGGCACACACAGAGATACACCCACCCACACATGTATATGAAGACAGAGACATGGATACATGTGCATGCCCACACATGTACACTAACATACACACAGAGATACATATACCCCCACATGCATGGACAAGACCAACATGGGCAGTAATATAAGCACATGCAAACACACAGACACACAGATGCACACACCCATGGACGCTTACAGAAGGAGACAGACTCATATAAATGCACACACTCCTTGCAGACAGGCACCGTGGCCAGCAGTGTGGGGTGAGTATGCATGACAGGAGAGGCTCCCCTGCCCATTAAACACAGACTTCATCCACTGCAGGCTGTCGCCTTCCCTCAGAGGCAGAAAATGGGCCTCATGATATTAATTATTATTATCATTTCTAATATAACAAGTTATAACTCTAAGCAGGATCACGATGCATTTGGGGTGTATGCATGTTTCTCAGAATTCTATATAGAGAAGTTATATTTCAGCTCTAAAGATCTGTCTGGCAGGCCTAGGCCCTAGCTGTCTGCATCCAATTTATCAGTCTTCGGGGAAGCTGATGACAGTCCAGCTTCCCCTTTCAGCCCAGGATTAAGACACTTGCCAATCCGACAACTGACACAGCTGCATCTCTGTTTACTTGGACTTCCTGCTGTATTCACATCAAAGTCCACATACTCTGAAAATTCATAATCTTTCCCACTGGCAAGTATTAGACACAGCCGACCCAGAAAGGGGCCGCTCAATAGGCATGAGCAAACCCCAGTAAACAACCCAGTCTGCAATTAGGAGTCCCAGTCTTTTCCTTTGGGGCTTCCTCTCCTTTCTGCCTCTTTTCCTGGTGTGGAAATATGGCTTCTTTTCCTCCGTGCTTTCATTTACAGTCCAGAGAGTGAAACGGGAGATACAGATCTAAATGTGCAGTCATTTCTGTCAGTGCGCCTGTGTCTTTATGCCATAGCAAGACAGTTGGTGATTTGAGTAAACAGATCATGGGCATTTCAGATCTCCTAATCATTCTTTAAGGCCCAATGTCTCTTCCCCAAGAAACGTTTCCTCATTACTCCACACACCTCCTTCCCTCTCACCCAGGTTAGCTGCCCCTCTCCTGGGTACTTCCAACACCCTGCATAAACTTCCACAATTGCCCTTAACTCATTATTTTGTACCTGTTTGTGCGGCCATTTCTCCACCACACTGCAGATTCCCCAGGGATACACACAATATATTCAAATTTGCCATCTTGGGACCAGGCACATACTAAACAGGTACTCAGTAAAAATGGGACGTGTTAGGAAGAATGTGTGAAGAGGCCTGCGCCTTTATCACTGGGGTTTCCAGGCACTCCCGTGGCTTTCTGGGACCTCCCAGTAAGGTCATCTGTCTCTGATAACTGCTGCCCAACAGTACAGGCGACACATAGGTGAGGGGGCAGTTCTCAGGAACTGAGTACACAAGGGCGTGTCAGAATGGCCGACAGCACTGACACCAGGAGGAGGCATTTTTCATCAGGACACCATGTCTGCCATCTGAACTTTCGAACGTATATTCTTTGCTCCTGGTACTACTTTTTCTTTCATGACCATAGCAGTTTTCTTGCTCAGGAGAAGCAATATGTTTCAGAGACATTTATTGTTTTCATTACTAAAGAAATTTTAAACAAAGAAAGCTAAGTGTTTTTAATCAACCAAAACTCACCACGTATCATCTGATTGCACAATTCTTCTCTGACTTTCCTGAGAAGTACGATCAGGATCCCAGTTACAGGAGATGTGGGGGCAGGACTGGGCATCAGATAGGGTGTTCAGTAGTTAAATGCCTCCTGTGTAGGAATCTTGCAGCATGGTAATCTAAATTTGTACCAGGTGTAAACAAACGCTCCTTTCATCCACATAGCAATGTGGTGGAGGTATTATTAGCTCCATTCAAATGGGTGCGTAGATCTTAGACCTTCGGGTTTCTCGCAAATAATTTGAAACACAAAGGTTAAGCCAGAAGATGTGAAGACTATACAGGTCTGACAATGACAAACTTCGGGAGCTGTCATTTGCTTTAAGAATTTTCAGTAGCCCAATGCCTTTGCTGTTGACTACAGAATATGAAACCAGAAGTTTCTGATGGAGTAAATCAGAGGTTTATTTAAAACATCACAGAAATTTGATTCCAAGAAAATCCTTATACTTGTTAATATGACCAGTGGTGAAGCGAATTAGGACTATAATTAGGCTTTACATTTTACGGATTTTACAATTTGGCCTTTTCAAAGGCCAAATTTCTTCTCCAAAGGGCACTGCTGCCCGCAGTAATGATTAGGGAGCTGAAGGCAGAGGAAAATTCAATGTTCAAGACTGACAGGTCTCAGAGGGGAAAGGGCTGGATGAAAGAAGGTGAAGAGATCAGCCGAAGAACATACACACGTAACACACCAACACAGAGACAACAGCGAGGCCACGGCTAGAGGGAGGGGGCGGGGCCTGGGTGGAGGTGGGCAAATGCTGGGGGTGGGCAGGGATGGGCCCATTTGTAATAGTATCAACAATAAAAATAAAGCAAAACAATAATGATAAAATAAAGTAGCGATATGTTTAAAAAAAGAAAATTCAGCCCTGGCTGGTGTAGCTCAATGGATTGAGCTCAGGCCTTCAAACCAAAGGGCTGCCAGGTTGATTCCCAGTCAGGGCACATGACTGGGTTGCAGGCCAGGTCCCCAGTAGAGGGCATGCTAGAGGCAACTACACATTGATGTTTCTCTCCCTCTCTTTCTACCTGCCTTCTCCTTCCCTCTCTAAAAATAAATTAAGTACTTTTAAAAAAAGAAAATTCAATGCTCATACACTGAGAGTTTACATTTCTGGCTTTGAGTTCTGAATGTGATCTTCTGTGTCGCCCTTTTGGTTTGGTTGGTTTTTAATCAGTAGTCAAACTCCTCACAAACTAAGTCATGAGTTTAAAACTTCTCATTTCCTCAGAATTATGATCAGTGCATGTCATTGTGTGTGAATTATATTTCAACTAAAAACATAATTCTTTTTTCCACAAAAGCAAAAAAAATACCTTTCTAGGTTAAATGGAATAGGATACTGCAACTCTAAGATTTTTTTTTACAAGAAACATGAATGAACAGATTCAAAGTTTAATCTGGAAATATGAGATACATTCTGCTTATATGTTTTCAAGTGTTAAATGGGAAATATGTGAAAGCCCTTTTAAAAATTACTTCTATAGAAGGGGCAAGATGGGAGGACAGGGTGTAACATGGGAAATCCATTTATAGTTTGAGTTAAAAGGTTGTTAGAAAGGAGGTGGGTTTTAAAGAATTACAGCATAAGTAAATACTTTTACAATTGGAAAGAAACCATTATAGGGTTTTATGGAGACCTGGGGAGCATCCAATGGCATAAACTTGTTTTATAATCTATGGTTATGACCAGAAATGGGAAAGGAAGTAGAAAACTGTATGTATGTGTGTGTGGTTGGCCTAGATGACCTACACAAGATCCTTTCCAAATCATAAATTCTGTGTGTGCTATAAGAGGTAGACACGCCACAGGAAAAATAAATAAGTAAATAGAAACAAAACCACTAATAAACTGCAAATGGTGGAGAGTAGGAGAAACGTTATCATCTCTCAGGTGTTGTTACTATGTGCTAAATGAGGCTTCATGCTAACCCTACCAGGTAAGTACAATTATTCCTATGTTAAAGAAAAGAAATTGTAGCTCAAAGAGATTTAATAACTTTGCTAAGTTCATCCAAACAGCGAGAGGCAAGCCGGGTTTCAATCTGACACTTGGCTGACTCCAAAGCCTGTTCTCTTCCCACAGCTCATCTGGCTTTGGACCCCAAAGCCATTCTCAAATATGGGAAGCAATTCTCGCCTGTCCACTGCTTGGCTGTTATTCAGCTGAAATGCACTCCGACAGCAGATGAGATGCAGCGATCTGAGGCTGCCAGGTAAGACTGCCATGTGCCATGGCGTTTGAGAAACATCTCCACGCTGCAGGTCTCTCACACAGGGCATCCCTGCTTCACTCGGCCAGGTGAATGCAGACATGGCTATTTTATAACACAGAGAGATGCAACCCCAGAATATAAAGATCCTTACCAATTAGTCCATTCCATTATTTTATATAAACCATCTGTATATGCTAGCACCCAGCATTTGAAAGAAGAGACATATAATGTGCACTAGCCACAATATTTTACCTTAGGAATAAAAATTGTACACTAATATCCTCCTCTCCCTGTTCATTTTCACCTAAGCATTCAAATACTCTGTGGAAATCACCCTTCTCAGAAGAATCCACAGGGACCATCCACATTCCAGGGACCATCCACATTCCAGGGACCATCCACATTCCAGGGACCACAGAGGGCCAATGAGCAGCACAGTTGGGAACCAGCCAGAGGGGACAAAGTTCTTCTTAAACTCAACTCCCGACATCGTCTATTCCTTGTCATCATAAGCATAACGTTTCTCTTTAATACACAAATCTTTACTTCATAAAAATTGCTATTAACTTTCCAATAATGCAAACTTATCATGACCTCTCAACCTTATAACATATTAGCTACAGGAAATTATATGTTTCACTAAAATAATATGACATTTGCCATAGGATTCTGACTTTGCTCAAGTTAAATGGTACATAAATGTACAAGTCTTGTGTTAATTATTCTGTTGTATAGAACATTTATTCATTTATTCATTTACTCAACAAATATTGTTCAAACATCTAATCTGTGCAAGTCCCTGTCTTGGCACCTGGGATACAGCAGTAAATAAAGCAACATCCATGAACTTTAAATGATTGTGGAGAGCTAGACAACAAGCTAATTAGTGTCCACATACTAAAATGTTAGGCGGTTAAAAGTGCTATGAAGAAATATCATTCAAAGTAAGGTTATGCAGGGGGGTGGAGGGTGTTATTTTAGATGGTGGTTGGGAAAGTCTTCTTTGAGAAGAGCATTTGAATATATACCTAAATCAACATGTAGGACCAACCGTAAAACTCTCTGATGGAAAAGCATTCCACGTAGAAAAGGCCTGAGGACTATTCTTTGATAGCTTTTTGGCCAATTCTCTCCTATGATCACAGAAAATAAAATTGCCTGTCAGAGCTCTGATCCAAAGTCAACATGAAGCCTCATGTTCCCTACAGCATACATGTGTATATATACAGAGGCAAATGCAAACACATACGTGTATAATAGTGTTGTAGTTTGGTAATGTATTAGTCAGGGCCTTCCAGATAAACAAAAATAATAGGATGTGTATACGTGCAGAAATAGACTTATTGTAAGGAATTGGCTCATGGAGTTACAGAGTCTGGCAAATCTGTAGTGTTGGCAGCCAGGCTCAAAACCCATGATAGCCAAAGGTTTAGTCCCCATCTGAAGAGCACCAGGTAAAGACCCAGGAGAGCTAATGGTGCAGGTGAAATTGGAAGGCAGTCTACTGACGAATTCCCCGGGGAGGTGAGTCTTTTTGTTCTATTCAGGCTTTCAACTGATTAGATGAGGCCCACCCTCATTATGGAGGGCAATCTATTTTACTTAAAGTTTACCAATTTAAATATTAATCTCAGCTCTCCAAACCCTCCAAACTGACACATAAAATCAATCATCACGGACAGGATGACAACAGGAAGTGGCTATGGATGGGCAGGGTGAGCTAAGACAAGGCAGTTATAGGAGAGAGAGGTATCCATTCAGTTACAAACACCTGTATGAAAATGGCTGGGTTTTCAGTGGAACTGAAGGACATTCCACTCTCAGGACATTCAATGCTTGGTATTCACTCAGGTGGGTGGAGCTGGAAAATCTAAGCAGTGATATTGCTGTGAGAGAGCTATGTTCATATGGCAGAACCAAAGCCAGTTGAGTAAATTAAGGGTCAAGCAAGAGATTGAGTGAAGTACCAGAACCCTCATCAGACCCACGTGGCTTCAGGGAAGCCAGGACTTGGAGATGAGCACTATACAGAGAAACCCACAATAGCTAAGATCTGAGATGGAAGAGAAGAATATGCAACAATTCAAGAATTATCCAGAGACCCAAGCCTGGCATGTCATCAATTCACCACACTTCAGTTCTGGTTGGAGATGAATGTGGCTCAAATATGGTCTGGGCCATAGAACCCTAGGTTCTGAACACTTAAACATGCAGATGGAGTCATCAGTGAAGTTGCTTTGACCAAGTGGAGAGAACAGAGGTAGAGAAAATGAAAAGGTAGCTAACACACATCTGTGTAAATTAGATGCACGCATTAATAGTTTTGTTTCTATGGAAACATACACCTGGACAAGGAGCCTCTACCACTGCTCAGTGCTGTTTGGAGAACACATTTGTCCTCTGAAATCCTCTGAGTCATCCTTACTCAAGGAACACTTTTCTTTTCTTTTTCTTTTTTTAAAATACTTTATTTATTTATTTTTAGAGAGGGGAAGGGAGGGAGAAGGAGAGAGAGAGAAACATCAATGTGTGGTTGCCTCTCATGTGGTCCCCACTGGGGACCTGGCCTGCAACCCAGGTATGTGCCCTGACTGGGAATCGAACCTGCAATGCTTTGGTTCGCAGCCCGCACTCAATCCACTGAGCTACGCCAGCCAGGGCTCAAGGAACACTTTTCATTCACCTGTCACTAAATGTTGACAGAGAAAAAGGTGCCTTCATTCTATAATGTAAAATAAGCAGTAAGAAAGGGCCAAAAATTTCATGGTTTCACTCACTTAGCAAAGATCCAAATACTTCAGAGCAATATTTCCTAAATGTAGACATGAATTCACCATGCTTTATCAAACAAACTTGTAAAGAAATTTGTGGCTCACTTCAAGGCCACATTATTTGAAAGACATGATAAATCTAGTAAGCATCTGTCTTAGCAACTAAAAAACAACATGTGAAATTTATTTATATAACAGAGCTTTGAGGGGAGCTACTATTAATAGTGTAGTTGACTCCTTTTATCAATCAATGTATTCATTCAAAAGCAAAATATCTTCTATATCAAAATATAGTATGTTCCTCTGGAAAACATCCACTTTCCTACTCCCAAGTTCATGGCAATAAAGCCTGATGGATTGTTAGCTTCTAAAGAAGTGGTTAAAATGCTATTTTTAGAGAAAACTCACTTGATTGGATAGTTAGTTCCCTTTTTTCACTTTTAAGTATGCATTCAAATACTGACATTCCATAACTTGAAGGGGATGTTAATGGGCTAATAAAATGTAGTATAGGTTCTGTTTTTTATAATTGTTCAAATATCTGTATTTTTCTGACTTTAGGCACTCATTCGCCTATTCTTCCCTGTTTCATGGTATGGAAAATGCACTCTTACAATGACTGCTTTCCATCCAATGGCATCAGTCCACATTCTGAAGTGTATGCAAAAGAGAGGGAGCTTTGCATGACTCATATGCTGCTTAAAATTATATTAAATATAAATAAAAAGCCAACATATTAAATACTACTTGAGGATATTTCTTCCCTGAAAAATCCCTTTAAGAATTTTAAGCTTCAAACAGAAAAAATAAGTGAGATTATTTCTCCAACAACTCTTGGTATTTGATTATTCCTATGACATTTTCCCAAAACATTTTCATAGTGAGGAACTAAACCTGAAGGAGGCAAAAAACTAGACTCACTGACCAAAGTCACTTATATCAAAAAAGGACTGCAGTCAACTGGAATGGAGAGGAAACCCCAGTGTTCCCTCCAATGGATTGCTTTTGGATATTGAATTCCAAAATTCTCCTGTTCTGAACTCAGTGTGGCCATCTAAAAATGACCAAAGCCTTTGTAAAAGCCTCCAGCAATAACAGCCAGGTGAGATATAAAAAATGAAAGCAAGTCTTAGACAAAATTCTGCTTCAGTGCAAAGATTTATGAACAAGTGGACACAGAGTCTGCAGCACCTGCCCTTGGGAGCTTGGGAATGCCCCCTCAGTCTTGCAACTCTCTAGTGAGAACTTTGAATGATAGAGTCACTCTGAGGAGGTTGACCAGTACTCTGAGGCAGGACCAGCTCACCTGGTAGCCAGGAGAGCAAACAGAGTCTTTTCTGCAGGAACACATAACCAAACGAGTTCAGTTCTCACCCCACAAGGCTGCTGGGCTTGCCAGAGTTTGACCTTTCTCTCTTGAGAACAGCAGTGCCTCTACACTCTTTCTGGTCAGCTACTTAGTTTGACCACTACTTATTGCACCAACGTGAGATTATTTTCTAACAATTCTCATGCTGAAGAACAGACCTCTGGTATGGATTTCAACAACAAAATTGGAAGTGCTCGTATAGATATCTGTGGTGGGTAGTTTTGTGTGTCGACTTGGCTAGGCTATGGTGCCAGTTGTTTGGTCAAACACCAGTCTGGATAATGCTATAAAGTTATATTTTTATATATGGTTAACATTTACAATCAGTAGACTTTAAGTAAAGGAGATTATCCTCCATAATGTAGGTGGGCCTCATCAAATCAGTCAAAGGCCTTAGGAACAACGACTGAGGTTTTCTGAGGAAGAAGTAATTCTTCCTCAAGACACCAAGACAGAAGGCCTGCCTGTTTGAGTTTCTGGTCCGCTCTATTTGCCAGCTACCATGATCACACAAGCCAATTCCTAAAAATAAATCTTTCTCTCTCATATATATGCAGGGTGGGAAAAAGTAGGTTTATAGTTGTCTGTATATAAAATAATACAATAATTAATAAATAGTAATATAAGAATAAACTCTGTGTTTTGGATACTCACAACTGTGACTTACTTTCTCCCACACTGTGTGTATGAAAGAACCCTCACTAACACAGATTCTCAAGAGCGAAGACCACTGATTTGGGTACTTCCTATGCTGACTAACCAACCACCTCTAGAGTATGTATTAAATGTCACTTGACCTCACACACATTCAACACAATGTTAAAGGAAATTACCACCTAGACAATACATCACCACATTCTGTGGGTCCCTTCCCTCATTGTCTCCTCTATTTCTTTTTGTTTCTCTTTTATTTTTATTTTTTGCCTCATTTCAAATTAATAGTTAAGCAGATGCAGAGGTAATTTCTGCCTATATATTTTTCCATTTATATTTATGTAACTCCTGAAAGATTCACTCAAGAACTTGAGAACATACCACTGTAAAAATAAATATGTGAAGAGTTATATAAGGTGATGCTTTCACTTTCCATGGATAAACTGTCATGTAATATAGTGGTAAGTAAGCTACTCTAGGTGAAATTATCAACCCCAAATTATACCATCTCATAAATGGCCCTGTACTTATCTCTTATTTTATTAGAAGCCTTCAGAGTTTCACTCATGATAGTAGCAAAATTAATGTGCATGTTTATAATTATAGGCTCTGCCTCCACTGTTATTATCAAAACTAATGTGTTTGGAAACCAGAATGAAGACTGAGATTCCACAAATCTGTTTCTGGTCCTTAACATGCATTGCTGTCACTCCACTGTGGCTCACTGGAAAAAGTCTAAAACTGTAAAATTATTCCCGAGGAATCTCTATATAGGTGTTATTTTTATTTTTATTTTTTTAAGTAGAAAAGCAGAATATATTTTTGCTCCCAGGTTTACAGTTACATTAAAAGATGGACACACAAGTATTTTTCCATATTAAACATCTAAAGCCAGTTGTTTGTTCTATAACTTTTCTTTAAATGACACCCATGGATTCTTCACTTGTTAAAGTCCAATATATATAAATAACCAAAGCCAAGTGAACTAAAGTGAACTATGTAGCACCACCTACTCCAAATCTGTACAACCTCAATGCCCTCCCCACTCCCACCCCACAAAAAGTAAAAGGAAAGAAAGAAAATATTTCCCCAACACCCCACGGAGGCTGGTTAACTCCTAGCAGGATGTGCCAATAATATTTGCTAAAAAAAAAAAAACACTAGGTGGTTTCTTAAAAAGGATAGCTCTGTGGAGATATTTGTTGTTGTTTTTAAAAGTAGGAATTTCACAAGAAAAATTTTCAACATTGCACAAAAAGTCCACTTAATTTATCAGCCACCTGCAAAGTAACACAGAGTCCTTACAAAGGACTCTAAAATGGGCTATATGATCGAATAACTTTTAGAATTGTGCTGTACGAAACATGCCCCGACCCCCCACCAGAAACAGAGCACAGAACAAGGACTCGTGAAGCCCTCTCAGTGAAGAAGTCTGTTTAACATTGTTAAACCTAGTGTTGCTGAAAGGCATCTGACAACAGAATCTTTGCTTTGAGCAACTTCCTTTAACAGTCCATAAAATGCTAGGCATACTTTGAAAAAATGTTGACATAAACTATTCCAGACAGAATGAGGTTAAAGAGAAGAGTTTCCACATTAGTAGATTTTATAACTTCTCTCAAGAAGTCATCTCAGTGTCTGGCAAACAGAAAATCTTTCTGTATCTGAGATAAATCCTTATTGCCACATTTTAAACATGTCCTGCTGCTGTGTTCTCAGTGGAAAAGACCAACTGGTCACCATTTTCTAGGTAAGAAATCATAATTTATTTATAGACCTTTATTAGGACATCCTTTTACCTTCTTTGCCACAACAGGAACAAGGACAATGAATAAATATTTCTTAAATATTCATCTTCCATAAAGGTTAACTCTCTTTACGGGTCCACTTGAAATTATCCTCTTTCCCTATTACCTTGTTAAATTAGAAAGACCATAAATATAATTGCTCTAGATTGTGAAGTACCCTGAATGCTCTGCAAAAGAGTATAAACTTACTGGAGGACGTGTATAGATCATATTCGTAGAAGAGTGAATGGAATGAAAGTAGAGCAAGGCAGTCTTCTCCAGGCAGCTATTAGGTCTTACTCTCTGTCTTTATTTGCCACACTCAGCATAATATCTAGCATTTTGTCTTATACTTCACTGCTTTTTTCTTACAAAGGCTTTGCCCTGCATATATATCTCCCATAAAAGCTATTCTGCTTTACTTGATTACATTGCCATATTTATAGTAATTTTGCACTTCCATCAAGTTTTCCAAGTGTGGATCCCCATATGGTTCAGTACACACAACTATATATGTAGCTGCTGATTGCAACTAGTCATGCTACTCAGACAGCTGGCCTCTGCCTATGAGAGATGCAGAAAGGACAAGGATGGATGATGGAGGGAAATAATAGACAGAACCCTCCCCCTTCACTTCTTTCTTGTGAGTCTTCTTGAAAACTTTCCCACTCTCCACAATGTTGCCTCTAATACTAAAGGACTAATAATTATTCATTCTTCTAACCAATATGCATCCAGGTTGCATATTGGTTAGAAGATAAAACGCCTCAAATAAATGCCAGGTTCTATTCTAGATTCTCTGGGCTATATCAATAAGCAAAACATGAAAAAAAACTCCATGCCAACATTCTAGTTTGTAAAGGAGATGGTTAGGGAAACAGATAATTAGCAATAGATATACTAAGTAAATTATGTATCATATTAGAAGGTAATAACTATTTCAATACTATAAAAATAAAGACTGAACAAATCCAGATTTTCTGCAGTGTGGCATGGGCAAGGACGAGTTGCAAATAAACATGGTCATCAACCTGCTCAACATCATAAATCATAATGGCAATTAAAATTAAAATCACAAAGAGATACCACCTCAGACCTGTTAGATTGGCTGAAATGAAAATGACCGATAAGCACATGAGTTGGTTAGGAAACTGGAATTCTCATAGTTTGCTGTGGAATTGTAAAAGGGATCAACCATTTCAGAAAACTGTCTCAGCACCCATGTGTGTCCATGCACACATGTGGTGAAAGAGATGCTTATCTGACAGTTTCTGTGTGTCTGTCAGATGCCTGCTCTTTTGGTGAGGAAACTGTTGGAAGGATGTAATGTGGATGAGCATTGAAATTAAGAGTAAGGCTGAAAATAGCTATGAAGAGAGATTCCTGAGACAAATACAGCCACTTCCCTAGAGGATATGAATGAGCACGAGCCCCACTCCTGCCTATTTCCATCAGGTTGTCACTGATGATAACCTCCATTGGTCAGGCTGCAGGTTCATCCCAATATGGACCTAAAAATTTGGCCTGTTTCCTGGTCCCAGAACTATAACCTATGATTTGCCTTGGTTACAATGGGAATGACAGGACAGAATATGGATGGATGGATGGATGGATGGATGGATGGATGGATGGACAGCTGGTGGTCACCTCTACTAGGGAAAAAAGACTTCAAATCACCTTTCCAAAGGGGGTTCTACTGTCCCATACCATGAGAAAAGGATACATCATTGTTTTGATTATTAGTAGGCAAGTCACATCTTTTCTTATGCCCCCCAAGCCCACCCAAGTTTCTCCACTTATAAGTAGGCCATACAATTGTAAAATACATAATAAAAATAACCCCACAGCTCAAGACACCCTGTGAGAATGTAATGAAAAAACCAATACCAAATAAATTACTCATAATTAAAATTTAATGATGTTTCTTCTTGTTATACAGGGAAGCCACATTAGGAGACCTAAGAAATAGAGGACTATAAAAAATAGATCCAATGACATTAAATTCTGCCAATCAAAATTAGACTGGCTATTTTCCTGATTTATGTCACTATTTATTGCAAACCAGCATGCTTAGTTCAGCTTAAATCTGCAAGGGTCATAAAGGAAACCTGATTGCATTTTCAGTCTATGGTCCTCCTGGGGTCCAACATTAACTATTCATAGAAGAAAATGGAATAATCAGCCTCCATAATTTTAATTCCCTTTATCTCTACTATACATACATTTCAATGGGGTGATTATTCCAATCAAAATGGCCAACAACAAATTAGTTTATTTTAAAATGTATTGCTCAGTCCAACGCTAAATTCTTTAATCATTGTTTGCATGATGTCCTATGTGCTCAGCTTCAGTTGTGGTGCTTGTACAATGGAAGCAGGAGAAAGACATGAAAAGGCACAGAATGCTCCAAGTCCTAAACACAAATTTTCATGATGACCCCTCTTAAGGGTCACAGTCCTTAGAGATGCAACCTGAGCTCTTTTGTAATAAATAAGCTACCCTGGAGCTCTCAAATTTCTAGTGCCATGAAAAAAACAACACAAGTCTGAGACAATCCCTATATTCAGTCTGCAATTATTCCAGAGCAGCGATTTTCAACCTTTTTCATCTCATGGCACACATAAACTAATTTCTAAAATTCTGTGGCACATCAAAAAGTGTACATTTTTACCAATCTAACAAACAATAGGTATAATTTTGATTCATTCACAGTGGACAGCTGTTGTAGTGTTGGCTGTTGTCATTATTTATTTGACAGCCTAAGGGAAAAGAGGCCAGTGCCCCTGACTAAATAGTCAAGTACTGCATGTTTTAAAAATCCTGTGGCATACCAGTTGAAAATCACTGTTCTAGAGAAAATCTGACATATCTTAGTTCTCTTTTCAATTATTATTTTTAAAAGATTTTATTTATTTATTTTTAGACAGAAGGGAAGGGTGGGAGAAAGCAAGGGAGAGAAACATCAGTGTGTGGTTGCCCCTCGCACACCCCCTACTGGGGACCTGGCCTGCAACCCAGGCATGTGCCTTGACTGGGAACTGAACTGGTGACACTTTGGTTCGCAGGCCGACACTCATCAACTGAGCCACACCAGCCAGGGCAGATATCTTTGTTCTTTTACTTAATTCGACAATGTTTTATAAAATTTAAATATCTACTCTTTGGATCTTCTACTTTTGCAAATCTTCCAAATAGTTTATGGGAAGATAAAAAATGAAGGGTCTTACCTGTATCTCCCCACATAGTCATGTGTCCCTCTGACTTCCTTTGGCACCACTCCACTCTGACTCACTCCACTGCAGCCCATTTGCTCCCTGCTGCTCCTCAGTATGCCAGCCATGCTCCTACCTCCGGACACGGGCTCCTAATTTCCCTCTGCCTGGAATGTCCTTCCCTCAAATACCTAAGCGGCTCACTTTCACACTTCCTTCTGGATTTCTGCCACACGTCATCTTACTTGAAAGCTCTGTCTTGATGTCTACACAGAGTTTATCGGTGCTTAATTCTGATAAACACATACAGTTTTATTTATGAATTATTCCCTTCTGCAATTATCTAAGTTCACAAGGACAGAACCTTTGTTTTGTCTGTTGCTCTAAACCCAGAAACTAGACAAGTACTCAGCCTGTACCAGGCACTCAAAAAAATACTAAGTGAATGAAGAAAGAGGAAAGACTAATAAGAGCAGCCACCCTCCCTTACTGCTCAAGGTGGATTTGGCATACTTACGGATGAAATATTTTGCCTGATCCTCTGGATTCTGTGCATCCTTTCTCATCCAATAAGATGTTCTTTCTGGTGATAGATTTTCCTCTGTCTCAAAATTTAATAACACAGGAGTTATAAGATAAATTTAACCCAATATTACTGAATACAGTGACCATGTTACTGAAAATATTTCTAGGGCAACATAGTTGTGCTTATTTTGCTGAAAATTTTGCATATATATCTCACTTATTGTTCTTTTTAACCCAGAAGAATGTCCATAAAAGCAAGACCTTTGTTTTCCTATTAAGTTCACCTCCTACTGGATGATAAACAGAGTCAGAGTTCTTAAGATCACTGCCTTAATAACTAATCATTGCAAATAAAAACTAAGATTATCAGATATCAATTGAGGCAGAAAATAACCTGCCTCCGGAGGTTACTAAATAGCAGGAGAATCTGACTTTAAGACCTGATTTCCATCTCCCTTACAGTGCATAATCAGACCAGAAAGGAGAGAGGTCAGACCACAGAAACATGTGATAGAATCCACACCTGTCTCCAGCCTCTAAAAGAACAAAATAGAGAGAGTGTAAATTGCTTCCAACAATTGCCTAAGGCATTAGTTAATGTTTGCAAAGCATTTTCAGGATGAAAGCCACCTTAGAAAGGCTAAATTACTATCTCAACAACTAGAATGCTATTTTTTTCATGTTGCATTAGAAATTTTTTTAAAGATTCTACCAAAAGAAAAGCCTTAACAGCCTTCCAAAGGGGATATTTCCATTCATTCATTCCATTAACTGCAGAGCTCTGGGGAGAACCAGCCCTTGCCTTATGTGAATCTACTGCCATCATGAAAGTCCGTATTTAACACACCTGAATGACGGCAGCCTGTGGGGACTCAGCATGCTCCTTAATTTGTTGAGAGGGAGTCAAGAAAACCACTTACTGCCTTACAAATCCTGGGCCCCACTACATTTGCTCCCACAGGTTAATTATAGTATAGCAGATGTACTAAGCCACAAGCTAAGGTCAGACGCTAATAATTCATATCCATCCCCAACATTTCATGATGCTATTGAGTTTTGGTTTCTTTAAATCAGTGTTTTCCGGAGTGTGTTTTTTCTCTACCACCAGCATCAGCATGATCTGGGAACTCATTAGAAATGCAAGTTCTCAGGCCACATTCCAGATCTATAGAATCCAAAATGCGGGGGGGGGGCGGAGTTCAACAATCTGTGCTGTGACAAGCTCTCCAGATAATTCTGATGCATCGCTTTACAAGTGATATTTAGTTTTCATTAAAAAAGATCTGGCTACTGAAATCTGATTGACAGGTCACAAGCACTGCTCTGGAGGCCAGAGGTTCAGCAAGGAACAAAACAGACACAAACCCTGAACTCACGGACCTTACATTCTAAGTTGCAGGAGGGAAACTAACAAAATAAACAAATTATATGATATTTCTGGAAATGATAGGTAATGTGGAGGAAGTAAAGCAATGAAGGAAGAGCTGAGGAGAAGGGGCATGAATGCATTTTAGGTAAGGGGGTCAGAGTCTGGATCACTGAGAAGGTAAGAATTGAGCTTTGGGCCATATAACTAATCAGCATGTCTGAGTATGTTAGAGGATATTTTTATATCATTTTAAAAGGCCCATTTATAAATTGATCTACACAGATGTTTATGTTGGGATTCCTTTTAAGTAAGTATATTTTAAGTACTTTACAAAAATTTTGAGAAATATACATTAGGTTTTGTATTCAAATCTTAGTTCCTTTTTTTAAAAAAAGATTTTTTTTATTTATTTTTAGAGAGAATGGAAGGAGGGGAGAAAGAGAGGAAGAGGAATACCACTGTGCAAGGAAACATCAAAGAGTTGCCTCTTGTACACCCCCAACCAGGGACCTGGCCCACAACCAGGCATGTGTCCTGACTGGGCATCAAATCTTTGACCACTCTGGTCTGCGGGATGATGCCCCACCCACTGAGCCACACCACTCAGGGCCAAATCTTAGTTCTAACTTTATCCCTGCTTTTACTCTGTATGTTTTAACTTTGTTTTTCATATTTAAAATTATGTCATTTAACCATTATATTAAATCAAATGTTTAATTTAAACATTAGACAATCACAGAAAAAATAATTAATATATGCTAATTCCAGACTCTTGATCCAATGGCCCTAGAGCTCATAGACACCAATACAGTAATGTTATAGGTAAGGTGGTCATGATCTTTCAATCCCTGATAAAGCCTTTTAAAATGAGTCACGTATCAGCAAGAATTAAAAAGAAAGACAAGATTAATAGTTAGGAGAACTGGTTCATTTAGACCCAGATCCCCAGTGAACGTATTACTGAGTTGTTATGGACGGAATTGTTTTCCCTGGTGTGTTGAAGCCCTAACCGCCAATGTGACTGTATGTGAATTAAAGTTAAATAAGATCATAAGAGTGGAGCTCTAATCCAATAGGACTGATATCCTTATAGAAGAAGAGACACCAGAGAGCTCTCTCCAGGTACACACTGGAAAGGCCATTTGAAGACACAGTGAGAACATGGATGTCTACAAGCCAGGGAGAGGGTCTTACCAAACACCAACCTTCCCAGCACGTGGATCTTAGACTTCCGGCCTCCAGAAGTGTGAGAAAACAAATTTCGGTTGTTTCAGTCACCCAGTCTGTGAGATTGTGTCATGATAGGCTGCACAGACTAGTACATGAGTATAAACATCACTTTTTAAACAAAGAGGGTGCTTTTTCATTTTGAAAAAATCTTCCTGGAGGCTGCTAAACAATGCAGACTGCCAAGGCCATCAAGACCACCAGAAAGAAGGTGGCTGAATTTCACGTGTCCTTTGTGGTCTCTCTCCGAGGAATATTCATTCCCAGTCTGTAGTCCCACAGGACAGTGGGCGTTAAGAGTAGCCATAAGTGGAAGGCCAGGAGGTAGGGATAAGGTAAAGAATAACTAAACACAACTTACCACCTCATTTTTATTAAATAATATTTAATCAAATATTAAATAGTAAGGTAAGAGTATAGAATTCATTAAGTCAATCATTAAACTTATTATGTTGCACATATTACTGATTATTTTTTGGTACATTTTTACAGGCTAGTTGCCAAAGTTAGGTGCTGACTATTCAGTGGTGTGCAAAAAGAAGATAGATTTTTTAAAAAAATTGAATAAATTAATAAATAAAGTCATATAAAATAGATGTTACAAAGTTAATTGCTATGAAGAAAAAAGCGCTATAAGAGCAAATGATGGGTTCCTGCTTTGGTCAGATAAGAATTTTCTAAGAAAGAGACATAGAGCGAGATGGTAAACAAAAACATGGGAATACAATCGGCAAAATCCACATTGTGAGAAAACTTCCAGGAATAAATGCCCTGTTTCTCCAATAAAAGTATTGTAAGAAAAAAACAAAAAAGAGCTTGGAGGGGGGACCTATAATTAAAAGGGATTTGAGTGACATATTGACCAGATGCAACATGTGGGCCTTGTGTAGATCCTGACTTTAATAAATATACTATGAAAACCATATGACACAAGCCAGAAAATGTGAGTTGCATGTTTGATGAAGGAAATCCATAGTCTCAATGTTTGTAGATGTGGTGATGATATTAAAGTGACTTTAGAAGGAATCATAATTTAGAGCTCATGCTAAAGTATTTACATGTGGAATGACTTGAACGTCTGGAATTTGCCTCACAATAATGCAGTGTAGGGGGAAGGAGAAAGTAGGTAGGAGTAGAGATGAAGCAAGATGACCGTGAGTTGATAATTCTTGAAGCTGAGTATTGGGTACTCTGAGGTTAACTATGTTGCTCTTTTTTCTTTCATGTGTGTTTGAAATTATCCATAGATAAAACTAAATTTTAAAAATAAAAACATTAGGGGAAAAAGGACAAGAGAGGTGCAGGTGTACTGGAAAGAATCAGGGCTATGCATTTCTCCAAACTGGTGTCTCCTTTCAATTCACGTATATAGCACTCAGAAAAGTCAACAGAGCACCTACAGTCATTGCATTTGAAGTCAGGTCAGTGGTGATAAATGTTTTCAATACTATTTGAAGTATTGACACAGCACAGGGAAATTTTGCAAATGTAAGCAGAAAGAATCCATTTGGAATCACTCCAAAAGTGAATTACATTTTAGGGGGTCTATCTGAGCTGGCTATCATCAGTAACTCAAGGGTAGTTTTTTTTTTTAACTCATTGATTATGATTACATTTCAAACTAATCATCTTGTTTATTTCTGCTAAAATTTCAGAAACTAAGTGATTAGCTTAAATTTTCTGCCCTGCTGGGTCTATTTTTTTAAGCAAAAGCAATTTTCTACCATAAATTCTGCTAATGGGAGAAGATCCACTAAAATGACTTGCCAAGAAAATAAAATGTACAGCAGGGGAAAAAAAGCCAAGGAATGGAGCTTAAACAATTTAGTCATGCATTTCAGTGGGTTAATCAGAGAAAAAGTATAGGAATCCATGAGAAGAATATAAGGACAGGAAAGGGAAGATGGAGACTGTGGGACAACTGCCATCCATGCGCTGGCCTTTCATTAAATTGTGTGGCCTTTAGAGTTCCAATTACAATTTTAATCAAGAAAAAATTTAAAAATTTTCATAATGCATTAAGTTCAAAATGATAATCAGAGCTTTTGTCTTTGAGAACCATTTTCAGGAAAGAAAAAAACAAGAGTCCAAAACATCCCCTCAGCATGGGGACATGCCTATGACAGGTAAAAATAAAAAATGTTAAAAAACACATGAGCATCAATTGTTTGTCTTATATCAGAATGTTACTGCTCAAAGCCAAAGGATCTCTCTGATTTTTTCACTTAAACCCCCTTTTTTTCTATGAAGACACAGCAGGTTTGTCTCTTTCATGCAATTGCCTCCTTCGTGGGGAAGAACACTGTCTGACCTTGTCAAGGATACCAAACACCTTTAAGATTAGTGTGTGGCCCCTCCCCCTGCCCCGGCTCCTTCTGCTCTACTGACCAGGGGTTAGCGATCTCACCTGACTGCCAAGCCTGCCCGCTATGTTTGCCCTCAACATTCCCAAGTTAGCACAGATGCTTCAAAGTACCTCTGGGTCTCAGCTAGCACTAGCTATCACCTGCTCTCTGTTCTTGAACATTCTTAATGTTTCATTTCCTTGTCAATTTACCTACTCTAGAACCAACCAAAGAACGTTACTGTCAGCACTTTTCTCAAATAGAATCAGAGCTCTCACTGTTTAAGTGATGTGCAGAGCCTGCCCTTCACCTGCTGAGACTCATGCTCCAATGGTAGTAACCACACACACACACACAGTACATGGTGAACAATTTGTGTCACCGACACCAAGTGTCAATAGAGTTCAAGAAATGAGAGATAAATGAAGAAGGGAGGAGTATGAGAAAATCTATGAGTTTTCTAGGCAGAATTAAGATAGCTGGGATGATGGGACAGGGTCAGGCCCCGCAGGAGACATTGAATTCAAAAGGCTTCATATTGAAGGGATTAAGAAGTACAGATTGGCAGTTACAAAATAGTAAAGTGCAGGGAGTACAGTCAATAACATTGTAACAACAATATATGGTGTCGGGTGGGATCACTTTGTAACCTATTTCCGTGTTTAACCACCATGCTATACACCTGAAACTAATACAATACTGAATGTCAACTGTAATTGAAATTTTTTTAATTAAAAAATAAATAAAAAGCCTTTATATTTTGAACAAATGTGACCTTTTCTGAGAATAGTAAAAATAGAGTTCAGACTGTGTACTACATAGTAGCAATAATTATGAGATTAAGTTGAAGAGGTTGCCATTTGTAGCAAGCTGTGCAGAACCTTAAATTCCAGGTGGTACAATAAAACTTGTTTTTGCAGTTTTCTCTGGAGAAGATTTTGAGGAGAAGAGCTCTGACAAAATCCATGAGACAGAAAGATCGATCTGGTGTGAAACTTATTATTGGAGCACAAAATAATGAAGGTCTCGACAGCGGTACCCAGTAGGAACACATAAAAAGGGAGAAGAGAAAAGCTGCTTCGGAGAAACAGAGCAAAACATGACCAGGACTCCGATGCCAACATACAGGAAAAGAAAGGAAATGGTCAAAGGCAGCTCCTGTTTCTGGCTCAGGTGGCCAGACATTGGCAGTGATGCCAGAAGAGACTGTATGGCAAGGGAACTCAAGCTGTGGAGGAAGAGAATCGATTCACTGATTGGCAACTGGATTATGGAAAGGAAGCTGGCTACTCAGGGATGTTAGGGTGAGGATAGCTGCTTCAGACAGTATGCTGGGCTAGGCGAGATGAGCCCCAGGGTCCTGCCTAACTCTTCAATTTCTAGCCAAGTAGATGGAATGTGTAGAGTTAGAGAAGTTGCTTTCCTGGTTATCTCAGGAGTTTGAGTCACTCCAAGAGCCAGAAGACATGGATTCTAGTACTGACTAGCTCTAAAAGCTGCCTGAAGTGATTCATCAAATCACAGCTTCAGTTGGATAGGGGTTTCCCCTTCTTGCAAGCAAAGAGATTTTATCTTAATCTTGTTCTCACTGGGAGTTTCCCATTAGCTTCACTAAGGTTGTCTTCATACTGGCAGGTATCACCACTACCCACCCATCTGTTCCTCACTCACTGTCATTATGGCACATCATGTAGTGGCCAATAACCATCATTACCTTTTTGCTCAATTCTACTTTTAGAAGAAAAAAAAGTAGTGCTTTCTATGCTGAGGGATTATTACTTTAATAACCTCAACAACTGACATTCAAAAGTTAAACTTAGTACTCAGATTTAATTTCCTGGTGATTTTGTAAGGGTCAAACAGTAATATTGCTGCAACAGCATCACCTTGAGAAGGGCTGACAATCACAGCTCAAGTTTAAGTGGAGTCAAGGCAGATTCCAGTAACTACTAAGAAGGCATCAAGACCAAGGGCACAGATCACAGTGCTTAAAAAGCACTAGAAGCAAGTGATGAGAGCATGCAAGAAAGGAAGCTCATGTAAGTAAAAATATAAAACAAAGTTTGGACTGATTTGGAACAAGGCTGAAGCCATGGGTCACTGGCCTAGCAATAGGAAGCCACAGGCAATTCTCAGTTAATAAGATAGAGGGTGGTACTTCCCAGTAACCCTTTCCTCCGGGAGGGTCCAGAAGGGTCTCTGGAACCACGGGAGCAAGGGAGAAGGTCCAGACAAGAGCTGTGGCTCTCCCATGAGGGTACTGCAGCGTTCTGACTCACCAAAGTCTTGAAGCACACTGCTGCAGCCGCTGGGAATAGAGACGCAGGACTGTTTCAAAAGAGACACCAGTGGAATTTCTGGTGGGCCTCCCATTGAGTTCAAGATCATCTGGTTCACAAAGCACAAGGACCTATTCAAATTAATTTAAGTAAAGATGAGGTTGCTTTGAGAATAGAGGAATCTCACAGAAGCCAAGGATAGGAAATCATAGATCTCTAAGCATGTTGGACTGGGCGGCAATCCAGGAGAAAGGCAGCTCTCTCTCTCTCTCTCTCTCTCTCTCTCTCCCTCTCTCTCTCTCTCTCTCTCTCTCTCTCTGCCACCACCGCCCTGCTTTGTTCTGTGCACTTGATCCACATCCTCTCTCTGTTTGGGGGCTTTTCATGCTTGCTTGTAACTCAGACTGGGTCATGGCCATCTGGGCTTCCCCCAGCCTCTCCTTTCCTCTTGTCCTCACACAGTCACTACAGTCTTCACAGCTCCCTCTCAGGTTTCAAATGCCCAAGAGCAGCACCTAACTGGCTCACCTCATCTTTTGGAGACTCTAGCAGGTCACAGGTCGCTGAACTTGAACTCCTCCTGGCCCTTCCAGTCCCAGTGTGGATGTCACTTCCTCTAACAAACCTTCCCTGTGACAGCCCCCTCACCAGGCCAGGCTAGTGTCCCTCCAGTGAGCTCCCACAGCCTCAGGGCTTTGTGCCCCGAAGACTGTCCTTGAATGTCTGTCTTCCCACTAAAACAGAAATCCCTCGGGGACAGGGACAATTTCTTGCCTATAGTTATTTCCCTGGCTCCCAGCTCTTTAAATAAATGCACATGCCTTCCATGGGCTTTAATAAATCAACCCTATGTTAAAATAATGCTTACAGATAAGGCAATACTTCAACTCTGTACTTTTTGCTCTTGTTGAGACCACCTTATACACTGCTACATCCCTATAAAAGCACCTGCTCTTTTTCCAGTTGTTCAGGCATCCAGCTGATGATCTGCTTCTTTTATAGAACCCAGCAATTTTCAACCAGCATGCCACGCACACTGATGTGCCACAAGAATTTTTAAAACATGCAATACCTGGCTATTTAGTCAGGAGTACTGACCTCTTTTCCCTTAGACTGTCAAACTAAAAAAAATGACAATAACCATCTGGTGTGACTGAATCAAAATTATGCCTATTCTTTGTCAAATCAGCAAAAAAATATAATATACCCACTGCATCACCTGGACTCTCTATCTCACTTCTTTATTCATGTGGAGAATGTACAAGGGAATACGTTGTGTCAAATATTGCTTTCAAACATTGCTTGGCACCTGCCTGAGACCCAGGAAGCACCTGCCTGAGACCCAGGCTGTTCAGCAGTGCAGCCCAGATGAACTTGAACTTCCATGTGACTAAATCAGGGCTGATTACCATGAGTGTATAATCTCTTCCAACAGCACAGCCAATAGATGATTACACTGCTGAAAATTTTCGTTCCAGCACAGCCAGAATGAAATTGTAAATTACAAGCTTTGCACAGTGTTCACCAGACCTGGCATTTTTGTCATAATGAAAACTACTTTTTTCATTATATTCCAATTTTTTCAAAAATATTATTTCCCCAACTTGTATGTGTTTCTCAACAACTGAAGATTTTAATGGAAATACTAAATATAATATGTAGGATCATGTAGTTTTCTCCAAGAAGTGAAATACCAAATGTTAGACTGGCGTGGTATTTTCCACCCACTGCTCCTTTATCCAGGGGCCAATTATGTCACCTCCAAAAGCTCCGCCCTGGCCACAGACACTCGGACAGACTCACACAGAGAAGTTGTGGGTCCAATTTCCACCAGAGACCTCTGATAAGGAATATTATTACTTTTATAAATGTGCATATCTGGATTATTAGGAGCAGAAGGCAATGCCTGGTATACTAATTTTGCCATGAGTCCATCAAAGAAAGGGAAGAGTTTTTTCCAGGCCACCATGTGGGAAGAAGCCACAGCACGTCCTCTTTGGACAGGTACAAAGGCACAGACTGGAGAGCCCTAAGTCAGGATCAAAGGAGCAGAGGGCAGGCTCTTCCTTGCTGATGACAGAACATCCAACAGAAACACTCATCAGTGTTGGATGAGTTGAGAGCAGCTGGTGCAGCTGCTCACACTTGTCCTCCTCTGTCTCTCTTGCCTCTACGTCTTAGCTGTCCGGAGACTGGCAGCCTTAAGGAACAGGCCCCGTCGCACTCATGTACGAGCCTCAGGGAAGAATGCCCTGATGTGCAGATGGGAGGTACGGGGTAGGCTCTGAACACACATCTCTCCAAATTTAAGGAAAAACAAGACATCATAGAAAAACAGAATCTAGCAAAGATCATTTTCCTTTTTGAAGATAAAAATAGCCATTTGAAGTGAAAAGAAAGTCTCAAAAACCTGAAAAAAAATTATAAGTGTAGTTGCACAACTAGAAATATTCCAAAAAAGAGAAACAAAGATTTTAAAACAATGAAAGATAACTATTAAGGATGGTAGATTGCAAGATTAATAAAAGGAGTGGTTAGAAATAACCCATAAAAGAGTTCATTAGACCACATTTCCATAAGCATAAAATAGAAATAATATTTTATAAAATGTACCAGACTATGCCAGCCTACCACCCCTGAGAGGGTATTCAAGATTAACTTGTTTAATTAAATGTATGTTAAAGTAACGATAACAACTGTATAAAATATGTTGTTAAAATATACTGTCAGATTGGGAGATCATCTTTTCAATGAGAAATGAAAAGTTTAAAATCAGCTGCAAAAATGTCATAATGAAACAGAATAAAAGGAGGCAACAATGAAGAAAAGCTTACAGGGCAAAGGAAGTAGTAGAAAGTTGTCAATTAAAACATATATTAGAGGCAAGTGAACTAAACTCCAATATAAAGCATAGGTCACTGATGGCTATAAAAAAATCAAACAATGTGAAGCCCTCACAGGCAGGCTTAAAATTAAAATGAAAGTGGACAAAAGCTGAGGGATAATTCAAAGTCTGTCATGTCTGTGCAAACACAAAAAGAAAAAATGGAGTTTTCTCCTATGGCAAAAATTAGAACAGATTAACAAGGTCGCTATTATATTAAACAAATAAATTTATAAAGTCATATTACACAAGAGAATGACTAGTAATATTGCAGGTATATGTTCAAAACAATATAATAACAATATATTCTGAAGGAAAAATAGACTAAAAATGGAAAATATAATTGTACCTGAAAGCCTTATCCATTTACAATGTCAAGTTTAGTAGATATTAGAATACTAAGAATAAAAATACAACTTTAAAAACTGTA
This sequence comes from Trachops cirrhosus, assembly GCA_028533065.1. Classification (NCBI taxonomy): domain Eukaryota; kingdom Metazoa; phylum Chordata; class Mammalia; order Chiroptera; family Phyllostomidae; genus Trachops; species Trachops cirrhosus. Next base: position 33,876,456 of record CM052539.1, read on the forward strand.
TCAAATAATAAATGGCATAAAAAAACCTCTGGAATAATAAAACCTAATGACAAGACAGAATAACTATTTTTATTAAGTTCATATAGATTATTTTTTAGAATTGCTCAGGTAAGAGAAACATAGTTGAGAAATATCATAAATGTAGAAAATCTATGTATTCTATATTTTACCTCTTAATGTGATTAATAGCAAAAGACTCTAAAACTGCTTAACTATGTGAAGATTTTTAAATTGTCCCCTTAATGACTATGTCGTGTATAAAATTCAGACTATAATAATGTATTATTTAAAGAATATATACAAATTTTATTTTAACAATTATTTATATAGAGAATAATAAGCATGTTAATATTAATACTATGGAATACAATATTATCAAAGAATAGTAAATGCTGAGGAGAAATAAATACAGTCCAGTGCTCATTAAATCTTATTTGTTTTCTATGGAACTACTTAAGTTTATTAAAAATTACAGAGGATGGCCCTTTAAAGCAAGATCCAAATAAGGCAAATTTCTTTGCTGTGTGTGTATGTGTGTGTGTGAGTGTGTGTCATAAGGAGGAGATTTATCAAGGCCTTGAGGACAAAAATATTATCAATCTAACAATAAGTAACAATAAAAATCTCCTACAAATGGAACAGTGACTCAGACCATTTGCAGCGCTCAGCACTTTTCATTTTTTATCTCATTAACCTCCAACTCTCCACCACCTGTACTGCTCATTACCTTCAGCTTCCACCAAGTCACGTGGGATAGAAACTGACCCATCAAACAGACTAAGCATTGGCATAACACTGCTGGAGTCTTTTGTTAAAGATCTAATTTGTAAATAAATTTTGATGACAGAGTAGAAAACATTTAAATCATTCTAAAGCAGCTAAAACAAAAATCAAAAGAAGCTATTACCAATGGCTGGTTTTAAGATAAAAGAGAACAAATTTGAAGTGTGAACATCTTATTAATATGTCATTTTATTGTTTATATTAGAAACTATCTGTATAAACAGTTTCAAGGGCATAGAAATTAAGATGTTGATATTTATTAATATTTCACTTTCTCAAATGAAGTCAACTCTGCTTTAGTCTATCTTGCAAATTACTGCCTCTAGCTCTCCATATGCTGTTCAGAATTGATTTTAGAGGTTTTGAAAGAACATAAAAGAGTTTATTGAATGCCTCTACATTTTTCATGATCATCACTGATACATGGTGACAATCAATAAATATCCTCCAAAAACCTTCCTTGCAAATACAACTCTCAAGTTCCTATTTTTAAAAGGTAGGCCTCAAAGTGAGATTAAATGTAAAGGAATAAAAGGCATCTCATTATAAACTAATTTATTGGCAATAGCATTATATATAAAGCTTCCCATATAAATACCATATGGTATATATACTATATACTATATAATAGAATGTTTAAATAGCCCCTTAACCAGACCAACAATGTCATTAATTTCTATGAAAGACTATCAATGAATCAGACTCATTGATCAATATCTCCCCTCGTCCTAATACTTCTAGAACTATTGTGGACAAATGGTGACATAATAGAACTAGACATTTCTAGATACTTGTATATTCTGTTGTAACACTGGGCTGTCTCATTAATTTTCCCTAAATTGACAAGAATGAAAAAAATCACTTTGTAAAAAATAGCTATTCATTTCTATTTGTCATTCTAACTTCTCCACACCTTGTATAAAATGTGACTGTTCTTTCCTCAAAGTACAAAACCAAAATAAAACATTGTGGGATTGTTAAAACCTATCCCAACATATACCTAGATGAGGTTTCAAGAATGTCATTTCTACTACCCTTGCAAAAATGTAAGGCCAGAATGAAACTGGACTCTCTCGATCTGGAGGGTAGCATGAGCCCTTCTGCTACCCACAGGCAGAAACACAGCAGTGCCTACACAATCACTGCAGAGCACAGTCCAAAAAGGTGGGTAAATAACCACTGGGTAGAGCGATACACCTCTCTGGACATCTCAGTTTACAAACATTTCTGATGGTGAACCTTTCATCCTAACAATGAATTGAGTAGGAAAAGCGCGAGTAGCTGGGTTAAAGAAGAGTAAGTAATGACGGTGATGAGACAAGGGACAAGCTGAGTTATTGCGCCCTTCCCGTCATTGGGCTAAATGTTTTACTGTTTGTTTTATCCTCATCACACTCTAGGATGGAGATATCATTGTTCCTCTCCCCTGCCCTCCACCTTTATGAGCAGGTGGAGGCTTAGAGAAGTTAAGTATAATCTGTTCAGGGCATACAACTAGTAAATTATAAGAGTCAGGTTTTAAAAATGCAAAGCCCAAGCTCTTAACATTTGTGCTCACACAGTCTTCCGAGAGTTCTTTTTATGTGATTCATAATGTTGTTGTTTCTTGCATGAAAACAGCTGGAACAATGCCAATTCTTGAATGTCCTGACACAAAACACTAGCAAAGGTTTATTTCAATAGACCCCAAAGAAAGATTTTTCCTTTTTGCATCTCATGGACTAGTGAGAACTTGTGGCTACCCCAGGCCTGAAAACTGCGGAGGCCAAGGTGACAAGCAACCATGATAAACTTTGTTCATAGTCCGGGCATTCCTCTCATTTCAGTCAAGACCAACTGCATTGTCCCTGTTGAAATCAATGAGCATCCTTTACTTGAATAAGAAATAAGGAATTATGTTTTTAAGTAGTCATGGCTGAATTTTTAAAAATGGATAGTGTGGACTTGTTTGTATAAATGGCCCAAATCTTAAAATTGGAATAGCATGCAGCATCAGTATAATGTATCTCATCTCTGTGGTAGTAATTATTCGATAATTCAACACTTTCTCAATTCCATACTTACAAAATGTCCTCTATTAGGGTGGATCAAAGTAATTGGCAAAATTGCAGACTTAATTTAAATTCCTAAAGACATTTTAGTGGCAATGCCAACTATTAAACTGATAGAAAATGTACCTACCCTCAAGGAATATGATTTCCTCAAAAATACTATAAAAAGAAATCTGATAATGGAAACAAAAATAATGAATTGAAAGAAAATTCAGAAATAAATTATTCAAAGCATAGATGGATTGAAATTCGACAATTTCTATCATAATAACACACACAAAAACACAAATGAAGATCTTTAAGTCAGGCAGTAGGACCTTAATTCTATGCAAGATGTTGGAGTGTATTCCCTAGACACATGTTCCTGCCTCTTTTTTTAAAAAAACTATCTCCATGTCATTCCATTTTTAGGATAATCCTCTTCTCCCAAAGGTATGTTTCAATGTTGGGTAAATAATCACATTAGATTAGAGGCTGACATTATGAACAAACAGAAATGTATTTTATACATAACTGTTGATAGAAAATGTGTAGGAAAGAGCAACAACACACGAGGCTGACCTCCTAAGCTGGCTGATTAGGAGGCTCCTTTAACAAGAGAATAACTGGGTTCACGGCACTTATTTACTGACTCAGCAACCTGAACTGCTGAATTCAGTTTCAAGAACATGGACAATATCGGTTGTTATTAGAACATATTATTAGACCATGATGTTAGACTCCAAACAGAGTTTATTAAATACCCAGAGTCACATGAAAATAAAATATTCTTTCTCAGACATTTAAAAGCATATATATACTTACATAACATCATCAAAATAGTCCTTTTTTAAAAATGGTCTCATGGGGCCCTGGCCAAGTTCTTCATTTGGTAAGAGCATCAGCCCAATATGCTAAGTTTGCAGATTCAATCCCTGGTCAGAACACATATAAAAAACAACTAGTGAATGTATAAATTAAAAAAAGTAACTTTTTAATAGTCTTGTGAGAACAGAAATATCTATCACTGCTTTCAGCCATATACCAGAAAGAGGAAGGAAAAATTTCCCCCACAACATGCTGAGAATATACCACATATATAATGTTCTTCTTTCTAAAGTAATATGCTCTAGTCTTTAAAAATGTTTTATTCAACCTGTATTAATTGCAGACAGATGTAAAGGATTGCTGGAGGAGGTCACTGACTGCTGGTTGACCCTCGAGCTGGACCCCAGCCATCAGAGGCTCCTCAGCCCCTCCCTTGTCCGTGAAACACGCTCTGCCTGCCATTCCCATGGTGGAAGCTGTTCCAAGGACACAGCCTTGAGAGAGTAATATGTCACTGAGATCATCCAAACTGGGTATGTGACCAAGCCCAGTTAAAGCCCATATATAATCCTTTAAGTTTCTTCCAGACAAGTATGGAGATTTACTTGTCTTGAAGTAGTCCAAGACAAGCCTCATGTGTAAGTTCCCTTGCTTATTAAACCTACCCCCTGCCAAACTGGAGCAGTGTGCCTCTTTCTTCGGTCTCCCCTTGCTATTCACGTACAGAATCCAGTCTGTGAACCAACAAGGACCAAAGCCAAGAGCATGGCCTCTGGAGCTGACCACCTCATTTTACCCCCCCAGCTCTGCTGCTTACTGTCTGGGTAATCTTGAGCAACTCCTTAAGCTGTCCACATCTCTGTATTCTTCAAAATTCTAAAATGGAGACAATAATGGTACCTAATTCATGGATCTATTCTGAAGAATAAATAAGCTATTTTATATTATTGACTATCTCCCAAACAGGGAGATGTTTCTTATACTAAAAAGGCAGGGATATCATGGTTTGGTGAGGTTACTTGATCTCCCCAAAGTCACAAGGTTAATAAGCTCAGTGACCATTTGCTGTCTGTCATGTGTCATTAGTTTCTCTATGGTCTTCAAAACAACAACTTTAAATTATGTGATCACTTACTTTCTTTTCAATGTCAAATTATGCATAAATTATTTGGCTATATTCAGAGGTAGTTACTACTACTTGGTTACCAAAATAGGGCCTTCCAGGGGGGCAGAAAACATCTATGGGCCCCAAGTCAATCACAGTGCACCCACTCATAAAAAGGGGACATCGGTCCATGTTCAATACATGGGCTGGATGACTGAATAAAGACAAGTAAAGAGAGGCTATGAGATGGGAAAATTTAAATTATGAAATTGTTTACTTTCTATTCAATGTCAAATTCTGCATAAATTCCTTGGTCATATCCAGAGGTAATTACTTTGTGCAAACTACATGCAAATGAAGTACATATTAAAAGGGAGAGAGGAGATAAATGAATTGCCCCTAATCATAAAATCCTGCAACCACTTTGCTTACCTTTACTGTCCACACACTTTTGCCTTTTCCCTGCCAATTAACTCTTTTTTTTTATTCAGTATTGTTCTCAGAGAATATCTTCCCAACTTCCTCAAAATTTTGCACTGAACTGAGATTTCTCTGGGGAAATCCTTCTGTAAGGCCTGACTACCAGAGTGAATTCCAAAAGAAATTTCTATTTTGAAAATATATGTGGTCTCATATATCTTATAACAGTTAAATGTACCCAGGTGAAACAGAGAGAGGAAATGACCCACTCGCTCAGATCCCCTGTTACCATAGCTATGGTCCTGGCAGAAGCGATACATACCTAGAACACTGACTGTCCAAGTATTTAGGGAATGGAAAAAACAAGAGAAATCTGGACAACACTGAATTGTGTCACTTGTACCAAGCCCTGGACTGAATTCACTCCCAAGCACCATATTTATTCTTTATCTCTCTCTCTTTGTCAGCTCCAAATGGTAGGCTTGGCAAGGAGAAAACTGAGAGATACTGTCAGCTTTCCCAAAACAGGTGCAGTTCCTGTCCCAAAATGGGCTTAAGAAAGTCCACAACCCTTGAGATTTTCTTTGGAATGTTTTACATGCATTTGCATTAAGACATTTTTCTGAGGTAGAAGTTTATCTTTGATTTCAATCTCAACATGATCTGTGATCCCAAATTGCAAAAGCCTTCTAAGGGTATTAACCCTTCTGAGGGTATAGCCTCCTCATGGGTATTGTCTTCAGCTCCACACCACAGAGACCAAACGCTGGGTACTCCTGTGACATCTTCACAGGATCAAATTAAACGGCGGTGGGAAGGAGAATAACAATGTGGGAAAGGTGCTCAGGAGGGTGGGCAGTGAATGGAACAGGCTCCCAAAGGCTCACTTTCTCAACCTCTTCTTCTGCTTATTTATTTTAACAGAATGGATGAAATCATAAGTGGTTCCCCTTTTCTGCAACAACAAACTTCATGTTTGGGAATTCCTTTTAAAATGTCATATTGAGGTAAATTGCTCATATTCTGGTTCCCTGAAAATATGCTGAGGTTGTTATTTTGAGGAATTTTATTTACAGGGCCCTCCCTTGTTTGGCAGTTCTTCCTCCATGAAAAATTCCATGTCCTCAAGAAGTGAATCTAAAGGGGCCAAATAATTTACTCTTAATTAGAAGTGAGCATCCCATAGCAATGAAGGGCAAATGAATCAGCAGTTAAAGAAAGTACCTCTATTTCAAGGTTTCTGTTTCTTTCTGTCAACCCATAATGAAAGAGAAAATACGCCAAAAATGATCTGGCCTTTCCTCCACTCTAGATCAGAGGCTGAAACTCATAAATTCACACAGAGAACACTAGGGGTTGAGTTCTCTAAATCTTTTTTCTCTCTCCCTCACCATTAGAAAACTGGGCTGGGGAATTTTCCTCATAGTCCATTATATATGTTCTGCAGCCCTACAACTTAGTAACAGCAAAACCAAAACTAATAATGGGAAACCATCTCTTTGCATTAGACACTGTTGTAAGTGATTTAAACATATTAACTCCTGTGATATAAATCCAGGGGCAAATCTCCATTTTATAGATGAAAAGGACAAAGAACTAGAAATAATACTTAAGTATTATAGCAAATAACCTCAGCTACATAATGCAATCATGAGATAAATATCCAGAATGTGCTATGTAAACATAAGGCACTATTTGAAAGTCATTACTTTGCAATTTCAGTCAAATTTTCCAAGGTTTGCTGCCACAAACCATAAATAAAAAGCCAACAATAAAAAGATCTCAAATTCTCTGAGCATTAACATCCACCTTCTCAGCTGATCAGGTTCAGAACCTCAGAGCCACAAATTGCTTCTCCTTAAAGTTCACCCTTCAGAGTTCATCAGTCCTCCCATCCTTCACAAAGGCTCTTCAGTCTGTGCTCCCTTTCCTACTTGCCCTGGAAGTTCCTGAGTTCAGGTCCCTGTTATCTCTCCCTTTGAGTACCTCAAAGAACCCCTCACTGGTATTCCCCCACTCTCATCCTCCAAAATGACCACAAGCCACAAATATAGATGGTCTCCCGCTACAGACACACCCAAGTCCCCCAAACGCTCTCTGGGTCCTCCTTCTCTGCACTTTGCAGCCTCTGAATATACAGCTTCTTCTGCCCAGAATGTTTTTCCTTTCCATGACCCCTGTCAGGAAACTGTTCGTTCTTTAAAATCAGAATAAAATCTCACCTTCTCTAACAGGCTGTCCCCAATCCCCCAGTAGGACTTAATCTCTCCCTTTTCTGGTCTTTCATACAACTTAATTACCTTTTTGTGAACTCTTGCTCTGTGTCTGGTATTGTGTCAATACACGTAAGTATCTAGCATCTAATCCTCCATGCCTATATCCTCACGGTGACCCTCATAAGTAGACATTATTATCTCCATTTACAGATGAAGAAACTGGGTCTTGAGAAGAGGCAATACCTTGGACACAGTTAACAAAATGTAAAGAGCAAGTGTATCTTCTTTGGGAGCCTCTTCTTTTAGCTCTGTGCACACTCATTCTTGTTGTCTACCTAACAGCCCTTACCAGAATCAACCTGGGAGTAGTCAAAAATGCATTTTCCAACTCTCTCACAAGTCTGTGAACTCCTAGATAATGAATAAGCTCCCCTATTCATTTGCACCACCAAAGGACTACCATATACCTTACATAAAGCAAGATGATCAACAAATACTTACTGAGCTGACATGAACTCACAAAAAAAAACTCGGTAGCTCCTCCAATTAGAACCTTCTCTCCCCACCCTTGATATATCTCTCACTCTTTCTCATTCTCTTGCCCTTCCCTTTTCTTTGCTAACCATCCAGAGCCAGACCATGGTGAAATGTAACAATGCTCACAGCTTGGGATGTGGACAGCAGGGTGGGGGAGAAGAACCACAGGGGATGTATTGTTTCTCCAAAAATGGAGAAAAAATTTATGGTCTTATAAATGAAAATGTAATATTAGAGTCTCAAGTCCTTCACAGAATATATAAACCCTTGACAATTTTTGCCTAAATACTGACTCTGGGGACCAGCACCTCATTGCAAAAAGTTGTAACTATTTTATGTTACACCCATAAATTGCAGAGTTTATATACAATTTCTTCTAAAACATTAATCATACTCATATAATTTTCCTTGTTCCTTTAGGCAATAAAAGAGAACAAAGACTCGCATCTTCAAAAAAGAATTTGAATTCAAAGTTTTTAGGAAAAAAAATGGAAAATCCTATTTCGTTTTGAAGAATAGGACAAAGATTTCTCAGCTGACCAAGGCGGGAATTGCACGGCTCACACTAGGAAAGATTACAGTTTAACAAACACAGCAGAGAGGATTTAAGTGTCTATGGGCTCTCTCTGCCTTGAATGAATGAAGGGCTTCATGTAAATCTGTATAACCAAAAGCATTCTACAGAGGCGCAGGAGAACCTTCCATGTCTCCTTCAATACTCAGTGGCAGATTCTGAAGGAAAGAAGCTGTCCAACACGTCAGAGAAGCCACTCATAAATGTTTCCCCTGCACCAAAGCTCAATTAAACTTCAATATCCTGTTTGGCGACTACAGTGAATTTTTCCTCCTAAACCATTAAACTCTTATCCCAGCATATTACTTACAAAGAAAGGATGTTAGTATTATCCTAGGAAATGTAGAAACAGGGATTAAAAGAGGCATGTGGGCATATACCGTATTTTGCCATATATAATGCCCACCCATATTTTTGGCCCGAACTTTCAGGAAAAAGAAATCTTTCATTTCAACTTTTAATTCAATTATTCATTTATTTATATTTAGATACTTGTTCTTTGTATTACAAAGGAATTTCAGCACTTATTTTTCTAACATATTATGGTACAAGAAATTTAATGTAACAGGTAATTACAAAACACAAGAACAGACACAAGATATTTCAGGTACTCCCATGTATAATGCATGTCCTTTATTTTCCCTCAAAAATCTGGGCAAAAATTTGCACATTATGCATGGCAAAATATAGTAATTTCAGTTCTTTAAACTGCTCTGAAAATCATTAAAGAGATGACAAAGTTCTAGTACAGAAAGTTCTAGTATACTAGAAGGAACCATGTAAGGTCTGGTAGTTTTACAGATAAGAAAAAATAAAGTCGGAGACATCAAATGACTTGCAAGAAGTCATGCAGTCATTTAACGTCAAAGTGTCAAAGCTCAACTGGGGTTCAAGCTCTATATGCTTATTTCAGTGTGTTTCTCAATATAACATCCCATTAATTTAGTGAAAGATCCCAGTGTAATAATTTCTATTTCCTCCATCATTAATGGCTTCGATTATTTTTGGTACATTGGCCACATTTGTCATTTAACAGTCCCAGGGACATTTCAATTTAATTTAAAAGATCTGATATTTCATGTATTTAATACGTACTGGTCTCTGAGTAAAGCACATCACATGCTTTATCTTATCTGGTCCCCACAGTTGCCATCTGAGCCGGAGCTCTTCCCTGCCTTGTAGATGAGGCTGAGAGACGTTCTTATCCAGAAGCCCACAGTCAGTGGATGGTAGAGGTCGGATCCAAGCCCAAGTCCAAAGCCTTCAACCCATCTATACCTTATAAAAGTAAAATAAAAGTCCATATATTCAGCATGCTTCACCTTAATATATTTTATTCACTGGTATGTCTCAGTGCCTGTAATACAATGATCATTCATTTTTGTTTTTAAAAAAACCAACAAACTCCTTCAACTATCTTTGATGTCTCCTTACATTAGAACAGTCCCCGGCGCACAATACAAAATAAATGTTTGTGAAAGTGAATGAACATAGGCTATGTGCAGTCCTAAAGGGCCTTCTATAAAATATAAAAAGATAAATGTACACACTGGATACTGCAGGTAAGACAGACCCCTGTGTAGGACAGTCTGATTCAGAAATCCTAAGAGAACAACAGCTGACCACAGAGAGAGTGCACACAGAGCTGACAGATCAAATGGGAGACCAGCTGGTTGAACCATCGTTTCTGAGATACCCCAGTTAACAAGCCCTATAGTGGCAAATCTGTGTCCATGAAGGATGATGAAGAACTCATGAAATAATCAAAGATAACTTAGAGGGAAGAGCATATACAAAAGCTTAGGGTTGAATGAAAGCAAGGCATGTGGGGAAGAATCAAGGAAATTCACTGTGGCTGGAGTATCAGCTACTGGCATAGTGGTGAGAAGTAAGGCTGAAGAGGGAGGGAGGGGTTAGAAGAAACTGGTCTTTTGAGGTCTGTTAAGGATTTTGACCTTGTTTTTCTGAGGGTCATAGACAGCCACGAAAAGACCTTATGCAGAGAGAGGACACAATCAGATTTTCAGCACAGTGTCATCTGTAGCACATAACATTTGTACATTGTCACTCTGGGGTCCATGGCAAAAAGAATCACCATGGATGGGTAAAGGGGAGTGAGGCGAGGCCCAAGGACCAGAGGGCAGCATCAGTGATGGGAGGCAGAATAAGAGGTGGAAACGGGACTTTAGGAGAACATTTGAGATACAATCAGAGGAACTTCTAGAAATATTAAGGAGCTCCAGTGGTAGAAAGTGAAGACTCCTTTTATCATGGAAAAGAAGAGTGAGAAAAGCATGTTATATGTATATACAAATATGATTTAGGTCCTACATATTTTCTCAAAGCATTTTAGTTTTCTGCTAATTGGTCACTAATTTGTTATATATGAAAATGCTCTATTATTTGAACAATTAATTTGCCAGAATATTAATCAGTCACATAAACATACACATTATGTATTTATATATTATTTCATAGGTTACATAGGGTGTCTCCATCTATTTTCTTATTTAATCCTTGAAAGACCCTTATGCCAATTTGGCAGGATAGCAAGCACTGACCCCACATCATAGATGAGGCTCATAGAGGTAAAGTGGCCAGAGTGGGTGGACCATCAACCAGAATGTGAGTCTTCTGAAGTTCATTGTTCTCCTAGCTATATGATCACAAGTGTAATCTAGTATGTTTCCTCTTCAGTCTCCACCTGTCCAAACTTGCTGCACAGCACAGATTCTGAGGAATCCATGGAAATTAAACCACTGCTACCTGCCTCACACACTCATGCAGGTACCTAAGTCGGCCTCGCACTAAGGAGATGAAAAACATCCAGTGCTGTTCCGACCATATCTTCTGAATCCCTAATTTGGATACAGGAGCCAATAAATTTTAGTACAATTAAGCTAGTGAAACAGAATATTTGACATTGGGACTGTCTTGGAAAATTGGGATTAGACTATTTTACAATAATAATTATTAGAATAAATAACATTTATTGAATGCTTACATTGTACAAGGGACTTTTACAAGTGCTTTACTTGCATTAAAACATCAGTCCTCAGTATAAATCAGTGATGTGCATAGTATCATTATCTATATTTACAGAGGGGAAACTGAGGCTCTGAGGAGTCAGTAACTTGCCCAAGATTCCATAGCTAGTAAGTAAATAGAGTCAGATGTAAACCGAGGCCATGCTGAACCGGAACCTCTGTTCTTAAACACTGATGTTCTGCTCTCACATGATCATTAGTGAAATCTGTTTTCACATTCCCAGGAGAGTGCTTGAACTTCAAATGCTATTCCCAGAAATACAATGGTATGTGTTAGAAAGAAAGATAACTTAGGACAACAGGATATCATTGCTCAATTTGGGGAACCAACAAAAGAGCAGTTAGAACTTCATCACTATGAAAATGGTATACAAGTCAGACACCAATATTCTATTTGAAAAACAAATACTGGACAGCTACTCTCTGCCCAGCCCTGCAGAAAACCTAGAGGTAACACAAAAGATAGGAAACATATCTGTGCATCTCTGACCACAAGAAACATCCAGGCAAACCTGAAAAAAAATGCACACATTGAATATTTTAAAACAATAGCCAAAATTTACTGACTTCACCGTGGAGCCAGGCACTTTTCTAAACACATGCAGTAACTTTTTTAATCATCACAAAAGTCTTAGGAATTGTTGTTGTTATTATTACTATTGCATTTTACAGAAGAGAAAACTGAGACACAGAGGTGAATTGATTTGTCAAGGGTTATCTGTTCCATAATTAGCAGAACTGAGACTTGAACCTGTGTAAGCTGGTCCCTGAGCCCACACTCTCAACACCAGCTCTCCTTCTCTTTACCTCGATTTTCATTTCAGTTGGGTGGGTAATCCAGTCTGGGCTAGACCTCTCAGATTCAAGGCAGAGAGAAGAAGCCTCACTTACGCCTTAAGCCCAAACCACTGCAGCTTCTCCACTGCAGCTTTGCCCAGAGGGTTCTGGCCCAGGGACATGTAAATGTCCTGACATCCAGTCCGTGGTTGTTCTTTGTGTTTACCTTTGGTAGCCAAGAGCCCTACCTGCATGAAGAGGAAGCAGAAGAGCAATCATCTGCCTATGATTCCCCCTCTGAATACCTCAAACCCCAAAACAATCCGAACGTCCATCAGGAGGTGAACAAATGAGCACATTGTAAGGCACTTCCAAACTCAGCAATAAAAGAAAACAGCTACTAATAAAACAACAAGGATAAATTCCCAAGTAATTATGCTTAACACAGAAAGCCAGACACAGAGGAGTATATGTCATACGATTCCTCTTACTTGAAATACTTGAAAAGACAGATCTCGTCTACAAGGGACAGAGTGCGGGGCAGTGGTTGCCGGGGGGAGGGGATTGACTAGGAAGGGGCACGCCAGGTGATTCTTCGGAATTGGTAAAAATGTCCCATGTATTAATTTTGGCCATGGTTACATGGTACGTAAACTTGTCAAGATATTAATTGAAATGTATACTTAAGATGGCTGTATTTTTATGTGGGATTCTGGATAGAATCTTGGACCAGAAAAAATGACATTAGTGAGAACAGTGACAAGGTCTGAATAAGATTTAGCAATTAGTTAGTATCATGTATCAATGCTAATTTTCAAATTAGTATGATTTTTTCATTTTTTTCCCTAAGTCTAAAATAATTTCAAAATGAAGAGTTTTAAGAGAATTAAAGGCCATGAGTGTTTTGAGCTGAGTTCACCTAGAGGCCACGGAAGACATTTTGCAGCCGCAGCTTCCCACAGACCACAGCTCCTCCTCGAACAGATCACCCCCCAGCTGTGGCCCAAGCCCTTCGGCAGAGTAGGTGGCCCTCACAAAGCACAGTTCAATTAAAGGTGTAAGTAAAGTTGATACAAAAGAAAGAAATCTTTTCCGAAACCAGACTAAACTCACCCAAAGAACAGGGCATGTCCCCCTCCCCACTTTCAACGTGACCTTACATTTAAGGGATGAAGGTTTGACTATCATTGCAGATGGGGCTAGAAAGTGGAGACTAAGTCGTTCTCCACAAATCTTGCCAAATGCCTTTCAAATGTATTCTTCCTACAACAACAAAACCCACAAAATATCAGGCAATAAAGGCCAGTGACCCCTGAGAAGCAGAAACAGTTACCCCTGCTTACCAGCCTTAAGAAAGTCTCCAGGCCACAGTGCAGGGCAGGGAAGCAGGTGAAGGTCTCCTGGACTGGCCTTGAGCCGGGAGTCCCAGCAGGTCATAGTGCCTGGAGACCCCAGGGCACGGAGCAGAGAGAGCTGTCTGGACAAGGAGTCCCGTGGGCCATCAGTTGGCACTCAGATTATTTTCACCCTGAAGACAGAGGTCTGAGTTAAAAACAGCCTATAGATTTTTTTTGTAAAGGCTTCACCTCTAGAATATTTGATGTGAATTTGATTTGATTTTTTATTTTGAATTTTCATTCACATGGAAAGCTCGCTCCTTAGAGGAAAGCCATAAATAAGGCTTCAGAGTGCAAATAAGAACCACATTGACTCAAGCACAGAGTATTCAAGGCGTACATAAGGACATTATTCGTGTCAGAATTTTAAAATTTGATTTGTATGTCTATCACTTCTGTAGAAGTAATGTACACATCATAATTATGATTTATATAAAAATGAAATACACACATCTTTTGGTTATGTCATTTTCTAAACCTCAGATTTTCTCTGTAGACCTGGGAATCTATTATTTAAGACATGGAAAGGAAGTTTAAGTTGGAAAGTTGCTAAAGAAACAAAAATTCTGGTTGTCCTATTAAGCAATAGGACATATTTGCTTTTAATGTAATATTTTTAATCAATCAACCAAAGCATATGATATTTCCAATAAAAAAATAAAAACTCAATCAAAAACACTCCATTTGTAGTGACCTGCAGCTGTGACGCATCCTGAGAAGGAGAACATCTGTCTGCAGGGCCCGGACCAACCACCCGGTCCTGAGGAGTTCTGGGTGTGTGCACAGTAATTATGTGGCCACACAGCCAGAAGGGAGACGGTAAAAGACAAAAATAAACAAAACAAAAACCAAACTTATCCCCCAAGCCTCTTTCTGTTTTTATCAAAAACAGGTTTTTCTGTGTTCCTTTTTTTATCATTCAGGCATTGCTTTGGGTTACTGCATTACTCAGGCGGCAAATAATACTAGTTATTGTATATTGATGGCTCCACAATATTGTCTTAATAAATAAAATTTTAATTTGACTTTAAATATTCTCCTCATTCAACTTGGATATTGAGGTCAGACCACTACCATACAATAGGGCCAGAGTGCCCTGCTGAGGGGACACGTAGGGACAGAAAACCAATACATGCTCTCAGGCTGGAGGCTGTGTTTGTCTTGGGGAAGAAAAGCCTTCCCACTAATTTACAAAGGGCGCACTTCCCAATGCACACACAGGTGCCATTAGCCATGGCTCCACTATTATTTAACACTTAGGTATTAGCTTCATACTGCTAATAACCTTCACATAGACTTGCTTAATCTAATGTTCCCATTTAATTTGCAGCCAATTTCATTTTCTCAGCGATGTACTATACACTGTTACTGTATATCCAACCACCAAGTCATGTGTAAATTAATGTTCAAATAAAGAAGGTCATGTAGGAACGTAGGAAGAGCGAGGCCCTTACCCTTCTGTGTTTCCCTACCATCCCAGCATGGGTTTGCACAGTATGCATTTAATTCACCTGATTGAATTTATGAAAGAAATATTCCACTCATACCCTATCTGTTGAAAATCTAACTCGTATCATGGTCAAATTTAAAGTTGTTATTTTAAAAAATATACTTTTTGTCATGAACCTGAACTCATACCTAAATCAAACTCCCCTAAAATTTTTCCACCATTAAGTTGTAGATTCTAGAGGTTTATACATGAGTCTAAATTGCCATCCTCCAGCAAGTGGACACAATGCAAAGGAATAACATAATAAAGCCTAATGAAAAGGACAAATAAAAAATCAGCAATTCGTCCTGCCTTGCGCGCGTCTCTGGGATCCATAACTCATCCCTTGTCTATTAAAAGTGTATCAAAAGCAAGTGTTTCTCCAGTGGAAAATAAATACTAACTGGTTTCAGCTCATTCACTCTAAAAAATAAAAGAACTAGAATTTTCTCATCCGCACTTTATGGCTGTCAGACGAATTCTTTCATCAGATTGAAATCAGCCAATATAACACATATTTTACACTTTCGTTTTATTAAAATAACAAGAAGAAAAGGGAAAGATGGGAGGACCAAGTTTAATGACTTCTAAGGCTATCTGGAATAAACTCGTATGGACAATCTAATGAATTTTAAAGATTTTATTAAGTGAATCAAAAAGCTTTGTTACAGGGCAGGTTCATATTTTAAGAGTTCATCTCAAATATAACATATATCTTGCACTAAAAGGTTTCTGCCATTATTTTTTAAATTATATCATATATTCCTATACTGGACACTGTACAACCTTTAACATTAATCCTATTTTAACAGACAAAACAAAACCATAAAATTTGCATGCGTTTTATCATATGTTTTAACTTTTTGAATCAGCTTTACTGGGTATAATTTACATGAATAAAATGCACTCATTTCATACACACACTTAGATACATTGTGACGGATGTGCACATTTTCATCTCCCTCAAAAGTTCCCTCGTGCCCCTGTGCCGTCCTTCCCCACCAACCCCTGCATGAGGCAACCGCGGTCTGCTTTTTGTCACTACAGGTTAGCTTTAACTATTCTGGAGATGCATACAGCATGTGCTCCTCCGGGTCTGGCTTCTCTCACTCAGCATTATGTTTTTAAGGTGGATTCATGTTGTGGTATGTATCAGTAATTCATAGCTTCTATGGTGTGCATATGCCACAGTTTATTTACACTTTCATTTGTTGATGGACATTTGGGTTGTCTCCACTTTGAGTATTATGAATAAATCTTCCATAAATATTCATGTACAAGTCTTTTAGTGGATATGTGTTTTCGTTTCTCTTGGGTAAACACCCAAGGAGTGGCATTGCTGGGTCTCGTGCTAAGTGTGTTTAACTTTATTAAAAACTACCAATTATTTTTCAAATAGTTGTACTGTTATACACTTTACCAGAAATGTATAAGTGTTCCCGTTGCCTCACATCCTCACACTTGGTATTGTGAGTCTTTAATTTTGACCCTTCCAGTGGGCAAATTGTGCTCTTACTTGTGGCTAATTACTTCCAGAATCGTGTCTCCACATTGCCATATTTCAGGGAAGCAGCCAACATGTGCATAGAACTAATTAAATCATCAAATCCAAATCAATATCTCACAGCCTTTCCAGAGTTTAAACAAATCATCACTATAATGGAAATACGAATATCTCTGTTACAGATCTTCGCAGGCTGACTCCTGCCTGTGCAGTCAAGGGGGAAATGGGGAAGGAGAGGGTTAAAAATCGCATGAATGGAACCAACCCTATACCCGCCAGCTGGGAACAATTAGGCTTGTCAGAATTATCTCCAGGAAATTCCTGCTACTTTATTAGAACTAATAGGCAACAGAATTTTGACTTTTTGATAGGTGGGGTTATAAATCTACCATTGAAACTGGAGAGGACAGCTAAGTTTACGTACACAAGTAGAATCCTTAACTATGGACCCCACAAGATGCTCAGCTTAGGAATGTCCTATTTGTTCCAAGGTAGGGGTGGAAGGAAGTGGATGAACCATTTCTTTTAACCAAATTTTACAGTGGAGCAGGTAGCAGCTGTGCATAGCAAGGTCTGTGAATTCCTCTGGTGTGTCAGGCAAAGAATTTTTGCTCATATGAAATTCTCTCAACACATCCAGACAAAATTTTATTACTTTCATTGAATTTTCTAAATTGTTTTTTAACATATTTTTATATGAAAATGAGTACTATGTCCTTGGAAGAGGACATAGTAAAGATAAAGGAAACAAGTTGAATTTTAGTGTCTTAATAACAAAATAAAATCCCATGTGAGAGAACAAAAAGGTTCTATTAAACCACAAAACATTTTCAACCCCTTTTGAGTGCCACTTTATTTTTGATGGTCCCATGTTTAATTCAACCAATGCAAAAGTTACAGCTTCTCATTGCACATAATTTTAACAAAACTGCATGTAACTATAACCAAAATTTTGTTTCCAAAATGTATTCCTTTTCAACCAAGAACTTCCCAGTTCTTTTAATCATCTTTGGTGTGTATGACCAAAAGCTTTTAGATGGGTACAAGTATCCAGCCTGAATATTTCTAGCTCCCCAACTGGTGACCAAGATACCTATTAAAGAGTCCTGTTTGGAGAGATTGCATTGTATATCTGATGGTTTTCTTCTGATCTTCCTGTATCCAAACTGGGTCTGCCATATCTCTAGTTTGTTATTATCTCTCATAATGCTGCCAGAAAGATCTTTCTGGAACATAAATCATTCTCATTACTTCCTTGCTTAACATTCTGAACATTTCCCTATAGAATTCAGAGTAAAATTCAAATGCCTTATCATGGCACACACACTCCTTCATGGCCGGGTTCCAACCTGAGTTCTATCTCCTATGTTTACAAAGACAGGATCTCCATGGGGCAGGAACTCCATTCATGATACTTTTTACTCCTGTACCCCAATACCTAATACGCCAATGCTTCTAAAGAGGTGGATGGATAAATAAATAAATAGATACAAGAATTAATGATTTTATGTCTTTCAGGCCTTCATTCATGTATGGGGATCTCATTGGAAAGAGTTCATACAATGTTTATGAAGACGATTATATACTTCTTCATGAGTTCCTGGGAAGTTTGATGTATTTGTATTTTTCAGTAACATTTTGGACAAAAGCAATGGGCTTCCGGTTCATTGTTCTGTTTTTCACACCGCTCTATATACAATGAGTCCTCAAAAAGTGTCGAACAAAATTGAATATTGCCCATGTTCCCTACATATCCTCTTCCTATGCTTTCTATAAATAAAATCAACCCACTGAAGCCGCTTTGCATGTGGCACTGCCACAGAGATAGAATTGTAGCATGAATCACATAACTGAGTTTTGGTGCCCAAACACCACCCCACCACCACCAGTTCAGACAGCTGCAGGAAGGGGAAGGTTAAAAGCGGGGAGACATGCACATTTCCCAAAGGGCAAGAGCTCAAGCCAGGAACATAAAAGGCAAAGACAAGAGCAAAAGCAATACAATCCCATCACTATTCCCCTTATGCTGAAACATTAGTATAATAGGATTACATATTCCTTCTGCCCAACCATTCCACTTTAACTTTATCACCATTGTAAACTCATTAAAAATATACTCTAGCTCCTCACTGAGCCACAAAGCTAATGAGGGAGTGCCGTTAGCATCATGGCTTTGTCTGAAGTAATTACTTCTAGCTACATTTGGCTTCTTCACTGAAACGCCGGGCTGTGAGGAAGCAATTCTGGAAGTGCTTTAACAGGGTTCAGAACAGATGCTTTCATCTGGAACACTGACTCCAGGAATCATCAACCTCTTGGGAATGGTCGTCCATAAAAATAATTATTGCTGTTCAAAATGAATTGACTAGAATCAGATTCCTAGTTCCCAGGATTTTATCATTGCCACTATTAATGGCACTCTCTAAGTGTATATTTAGAAAACTTCATTCAGTTTCTGTGCTGTGGTTTCTCAGTTTACAAAGCTCCCCCACTCCCCCTCCTTTATTTTTAAGTAGATGGAGGTTTTTGGTTGTTATCCTTGTAGTTTTGCTTTTAAATTTGACTTCAGAAAAAAAGAGTAAGAAAAATGAAGCCTGTGGATCAGGCTTTATTTATGATGTGTGACCAGAGGAAGACGCAATGCAGAGAGAAAATAAACTGCTAACAGAAAAGCGGACTTTGTTATTTGTGGAAAGTGTGGGACTGGGGGTTGTGGGGGATGAAGGTGTCAGAATTCCTGTCCTTCAGAGGATGAAACAGTTACCCCTGGGGGTCCTCTTGGGTCTTATGAGGCAGACATGCCGGGGAGATTAGGGGAAAACAATTACTGGGCAGAAGGTTGAGTGACCCCAAATAGACACTAGCAGATGCTTGGGGTTTTCCTGGGATAGCTTGGTTTTAGATCCACACTCAAAGGGTTGACCACGTGTAGGTCACCCAACCCCCAAGGCCTCCTCTCATGATGAGCAGAGTGAAGCTCCTTCCCCGGCTTGGCTTCTGCCCCGGCCCGTCTCACTGTCATCCTCAAGTTGTTCGAGAGACACATAGACAATGCTTGGCCTATTCTGTCTCCTTCTAGAACTGGGCTTGCTGAGCTGCCATGATGCATATCTTCTAGCATCTCACCCTTGTGCTCCCACTCAAGTCTCAGTCTCTTCTTCTCTCCACCCCGGGCACCCTGTGCTCCGAGGCAACCATTCAGAGCCTTACTATCGCTCCCAGGGCTGCCCTTTTTCCTTTTTGAAAACCCTTTTCCCAATCGCCAATTTTTAACAGCCCCCTAGCAGTTTTCTCACAATGTTTTAGCTACATGACGTAATGTACAGTTAGGCTACGTTACAACTTTTCAATCAGAGCTACCGCAGATCCAGGATAGCAAGTCCTCTGAAAAACTTTAATTTGTTAAATAAACCCCAAAGAAAAGATGGTTCCCCTAAAATAAAATCCACCCAAAAAAGAGTCCAAACACAAATCTAGAATATATTCTCTTAAACCTTTCTTTTGGGAGATGCAAAAAAGCAGAAATGTCCTACCAAACAGATGCAAGACGTCTGGAACCTTTGCAAATCAAACCCATTTCTTAAGTAAGAACAAAGGCAAAACAAAATGTTATCTTAATTTTCTTCGAGTAAAGTGAGCTATTCTATTTCTCTCATAAACATGGGAATTTAAACCAGGCTGTATTGGCCAAGTATCCCTGCTTCCAGACTAGTTCTCTCTAGTTAGACAGACATTAGCCAGAACGGGCTCTGAGGAATTAACAGCAAAATGGGGAAGACAAGAAGTCATTGTTTCTGTTGCTTTTTTCACCGCAGAACAAAATTATAAGTTTCAAATTCAGAGAAAAGTGTCAGGGCTTGGGGATACCATTTTATAGAGTGGTTTTAAAAACAAAGACTATGGAGCCCAACTTCTGGGTGCAAGTGGATCTGACTCCTTTCTGCGCTGAGCGGCCTTGGTCTGTGCATTTAATTTCTCACAGCCTGCTCTCCTTTGCTGTCAAATGGGAAGATAATAGTAACAGCAGTGGTGGTGTTGGCCTCACAGGGCTGTGTAAACATTAAATAAAATAATCCAGGTTGAGTGTTTAGAACAATACTTGCTTGGTACATTAAAAAAGTGCTGGAAAGGAAAGTGGAAAAGAAAATGGGGTGAAAAAAGAATATTCTCCTATTTAGAGTTGAGCAAAAATAGAATGTTTTTCCATGTAATACTACCATCTTTAAAATATAATGTCAGAAACAAGTTTTGAAGGAGGGAATTTCACAAATGTCCAAAAGAAAAAGGCAAAACAATAATCAGAGAAAACCCCACCCCCACACTCACCCCTCACTCCCTCACCCCCATCACAACCCCGACCCCCAGGGTCAAACCCATTTAGCCATTCTCTGCTCTTCTTTCAGAATCCAATCCCAGGTGGTAGTGGAGGCAATCAGGACTGGATAGCAATCTTCCAGCAATATGTCTGCTTTAAGAACTTTGCTTCAAAGTAAAAATATGCCTTTGTCTCTATTAAAAAAGAGAGAGAGACTTTAATAGTGTAACCCAATGTCTACCGATGTTGACCTGTAAGGTTTTTGTCATACAAAAACACACATAAAACACTACTCCAATGTCTCACCATCATATGAACACACATGTGAATAAAATTATGCACAGAAAGATAGGCACATAGCATGAGGCAAGTTATCTTGCACAAGTATGAAATGGTTCATTTGCTAAGAGAAGGTGCAACATTAGGACAGAATCCACCAAAAGGATGTTTTTCTGACAACTCATCACTAAACAAGACGGCCCCTCTCTGGTCTGCTGCACAAGAACACGCTCTGTCCCTCCTTAGAGAAGCAAGCAGAGTTTCTAGTTGACTTCTGTTGCCATTGATTCCACTGAACAACATTCTTTAATCAAGCAGCTGCCACACTGCTAAGTGGCTTCCAGCCTGAGCTACTGCAAACCCAGCCGCACCACCTTGCTGGGGGCCCACGGAAAATCGCTACGCCTGTTAGGACGCAGCGGGTCCCTTGTAAGGCATCTGGCTGCGCTGCTCCCCCTGCATGCCAACTAGCCTGCGGGCGGCTCCTCCTCTGCAGCCACCGGGACCCGCTCCTATTTCGGGACCACGTGAGAAACCAAATGGTGCAATGTCCAGTGTTTGTCATCAACCCAGACATCAAATGTCTTTGACAAAACCCACCCAAATCCTTAGAATACCATTTTCAAAGTAGCAAATATGAAAATTAAATATTTTACAAGGTAAGAAGAGAAAATATTTTCATAAAAACTAGTATTGGGGGGCAAAGAACTAGAAGCATTCAAGGTAAATAGATTTATGTTTTTTAGTTCAAAAGGTTGCTGTTCTATTCCCTCAAACCTAAGGAAATGTTTTGCATTGTCCTGTAAGTTCTAACACCAAGAAATTAAATTCACTGACCAAGGATCAGTGGCTTTTGTTTTTAACCTGAGCTTTAAATGGCAAATGACGGTCTATTTCTGACATGACTATCAAAGGGAGGGTCACTGGAGGGTTACATGGGAGATGCTCAGAGTATGGGGTACAGAGTCAGGTCACAAAAGGAAAACTGAGTTTTTCCAACTTGCATGCACTTGGAAAAATGCTCCCAAAGCCACTTTACAAAGTGGCTTTGTATCCAATGGCTCATTTCACATATTTTTGATGCGCCTCCATCACTCTCAAATGTATTAAAACCATCCCTGGGAGAAAAAAAACACTATATGGAAGTGAATCCTAAAAATGGATGCCATTTTCAGACCATTCATTTTACAACAGATGGAAAACACACAGAGAGCACAAGGGGCCATGGGGAAGGGAGATGTTGGCCAGAGGGGGCAGCTTCCAGCTGTAAGATGAGCAAGTTCTAGAATCTAATGCACAGCATGGTGACTAGGAACCGGTACACAGTTAGGAACACTGTGCTATATACACTTGAAATTTGCCAAGAGAGTAGGTCTCAAGTGTTCTCACCACAAAAAGATAAATGGCAATTGTGTGAGGGGGTGGATGTGTTAATGAGCTTGACTGTGATAACCATTTCACGGTGGATACAGATATCAAAGCATCAGATTGCATATACTGGAAATATAAGCAATTTCTATTTGTCAGTTATGCCTCAATAAAGCTGGAGGGGAACATGCATTGAGGAGAGGTGGTGAAAGGAACGCAGGCACAATCTGTGCTATCATTGCAACTTTCCTGTAAATCTAAATGTTTCCGTAATTTTAAAAAAGTAAGCATAAAAAAAGAAATATGTTATATGACTATCACTTTAACAGAAAAGTCAGGATCTTTCTTTTAAAGCAATAAGGGGATTGGGCTAACATTTTTTACTATATTTTAATTTTTCCTGTGATATAATTTTGTGTCTAGCAGTAAATTAAAAGTCCAAAGAATATGCACACGTAAAAAATCATACCATTTTGTGTAAGAAACCACTTTTTATGTAAAAATGTCCAAACTGGTTAACCATTGAAGATAACATTTAACCCACAATATGTGTTCAGCCACAGTAACAATTTTATTCCTCCCCAACTTCCTGTCCTGCTGTTTACTAACAGGCTGCTCGGATTAGCCACACGCAATAAGGACAAGCACAGAGGACTCGAGTTGGCAGATGCCAGGCATGATGTGTTCCTGGTTCGAACACCTGACAGAAAAGAGCACCCCCAGTTCCAGCTCTGCACACTGAAGCCCTTGTCCCCTTGGCCACACATCAAGTCTTTCCACACACATCATTTCCTCAGTTGTCTCGAAAAGACCAACAGTGTGGGTCACACTGGTCCTCTTTCCCAGGAGCTCTTTCCACCACTTCATAGAGGAAATACTAACCTTTCCCTCTGCCGGAACAGCACAAAGGCCCACCACCCCAAAGAGTGAAAAACCTGGAGAGACACCAAACAGAGGTGGTGTGGTTATGGAGGAAAATGACTAAAAAACAGAGGAAAAAACCTTTTGCAAGACAGGTAGCCTCCAAATCCTTGCTTTCAATAAAGCTGAACCAAGTCATCCAGTAAAGGATCATTTTAAAATATTTGATAAAGGAAAGGATAAGTGATCTTTTGGCATGTAACTTGAATTGAGTAATTTTGCTATATATCAAGGGAAAAAAACTCCTTTAATTCCCATCTACTGAACAATGAAAATTATTTCTCTGTAATGGTATAATGGAAAATAGGAATAACACTGGTGCTGAGCAATAACTGATATTCATTATACACTCCCAATAAAATTTTACCTTCTGTGTATAACTATCAATATAAAAATAACAAACACATATATGGTGCTTACTATGGACCTTAAGTGCTATAGATTTTTTTTGTAGTCATTTAACTCCTTTAAGATCCTTCAGAGTTAGATATTATTTTACCCCATTTTACAATTGAGGCAATGGTGGAACAGAGAGGTTGCAAAACTTTCCCAAAGCTACACAGCTGGGCAGAGCTGGGTTTTGCATCTAGGCAGTCTGACTCCAGACTTTGTGTTCTTAGCCGTGACCTAGTCATCTCAATACATTTATAATAAATATATTTAGGTTGCTTGTGTCCCTAACAAAATGCAGAAATGTTTTAAATATTTACAGACTTAACGACATAGTCAATTTAAAATTTGAAAGTGCACACAAATTTTATTGCAGTGAAATATAATAGAGTAGTTAATGAAAGACATAATTTTAAAAAGTATTATGTTAGATAAAATATTGTAATGAAAGTAGGATCAAAGCACAAGTTCAAGGAGAAAAAAGGAAGATACAATTTGAATTCTTAAAGGAAAAGAGTCTGTGTGTATTTTTTAAAGAATTTTAGAGTGAATATCCATAAACCCACTACAGAAACTCTCCATCACATCTTATTACACTAGTTTTACCACAGATCTACCCAGCTATCCATCCATACATCTTCCCAATTTGTTTTAAGCTTTATTGAGTTATAATTAATATACCACAAAATTTGACCATTTTAAACAGATGAGAATTTTTACTAAATGTAAGACACTTCTGCAACCATTTTCACAATCCAGTTTTAAGATACCTCATTACCTCTAAAAGTTCCTGCACACAGTCTACAATCAATCTCCAGTTCCATCCCAGGCCCCTGGCAACCACTGACCTGCTATCTCTATAGTTTTTCTTTCTTTAGAAATTTCATAAACACTTGAATCATCTATTATGTGTCCTTTGTGGCTGGTTTCTTTCACTTAGCATAATGTCTTTGAGTCTCATCATGTTGTTGCATGTTCAGTGCTTCATTCCTTTTCAGTGCTGAGTAGTACTCCCTGCTGTGTCCATTCAATGGCTGATGGATATTTGGCTTGTTTCCAATTTCTGAGTGGGAACAATGAATAATGCTGCTATGAACACTTATATGTAAGTCTTATGTACACATATGGTTCTCTTAAGTGGATATGTGAGAGCAGAGTTGCAGGGTACAATGAAATGTGTATTTAGCTTTTTAAGAAAATGTGTGTCTACTTTCCAAAATGACTGCAGTGATTTACATTCCTACCAGCAACTCAGAAGAGATTCTCCACATCCTCTCTCTCCAACATTTGGTATTGACAGACTTTAACTTTAGCCATTCTATTAATACATAGTAGTATCTCATTATGGTTTTAATTGGCATTACCCTAATGACTAATAATGCTAAGCCTCTTTTCATGTACTTACTAGCTAATCATATTCTTTCCTTGGTTTATATAATTTTTGGCCCATTTTAATGGACTTGACTGATCTCTTCCAGAGAGTTTTAAGAGTTGGTTACATATTCTGATGTTCTTTAACAGATAAATAATTTGCAAATATTTCCTCCCAGTTTTTGACTTGTGTTTAATTTTCTTCATGGTTAATGGTTTCATTTCCATGAACTTAAAAAGCAAAGTTTTTAGTTTTAATGAAGTCCAATTCATCAAATTTTCTTTCCATGTATCATGATTTTAATATCATATCTAAGAAATCTTTGTCTACTCAGTCACTAAGATTTTCTCTTACATTCCTTGTAAATATTTATAGTTTTAGCTCTTATATTTTGGACTATGATCGATTTTGAGTTAATTTTACACATGGGGTAAGATAAGAAGTGTCTAAATTCTTTTAGAAGGATGGATAGAGATGTGGTTATCAATTCTCTGGCAACATTTGTTGAAAAAGTTCTCCTTTCTCAAGTGAAATTACTGGGCACTTTTGAACAAATCAATTCACCATAAATGTGTAGTTGGGTTTTTTTCTGGACTCTCCATTCTGTTCCTTGATCTATATAACTGTCATTATACGAATAAGACAGTTAATCACTGCGGTGTTAGTAAGTTTTTAAATCAGGTAGGCTTTGGCCACTTTTACTGTATACATCTAGGTGTGAATCTTTCTGTATTTTTTTTAATTTGGGGTTCATTGGATCTGTAGATTAATGCTTTTTGTGAGATTTGAGATGGATTCAATCATTAATCTACAAAAAATGTTTTGCCCCTTTCGTTCCTCTCCTTCTGGAATTCCCTTGAAACATATTTTCTCCATCTTTTTCTTCTCATGATCTTTGAGCTGAACAATTTCTATTGATTTATCTTCAAGTTCAGTGAGTGTTTCTTTCTGTTCCCATCTCAGATATGCTGTTGAGACCATCTAGGGACTATCTCATTTTAGTTATTTTCTTTTAAACTCTAGAATTTCATGTTGGTTCCTTCTATAGCTTCTTTTCCTATAATAATGTTCCCTATTTGTTGAGTTATATCATGATATTTTAATTCTTGAAACATGGTTTCTTTCCATTTTTAGAACATATATCTAA
Source organism: Trachops cirrhosus (assembly GCA_028533065.1). Taxonomy (NCBI): domain Eukaryota; kingdom Metazoa; phylum Chordata; class Mammalia; order Chiroptera; family Phyllostomidae; genus Trachops; species Trachops cirrhosus. The sequence goes on from CM052539.1 coordinate 33,902,955, forward strand.
GCTTTGAAGATATTGTCCAATAAATCCAATCCTTGGGCCCTCTCGGTGTTATTTCCTTTTTCTTCCTGAATATGAATCACACTTTTTTGGGGTTTGGGTTTTTTTTTTTGCATGTCTCCTAAATCTTGGTTGAAAATTGGACATTTCAGATGATATACTGTAGAAACTATGGGCTCTATTTTATTTTTATGAGGGTGTTGTTGTTATTGTTGTAACTTGCCTGGGCTTAAACTATGGAATGTCTCCTCTGCGGGATGTAGCCTCTGATGCCTGTGCTCAATTTTTATTCTTATCTTTATTTTTTGGCTTGATTTACCAGGGGTTAGTCTGGGGTCTGCATATCTTAGAGGTTAGCTAACGATTTGGGCAGACATCACCTAACCACCTTGAGCTATACACCTTTCATCTTCAGTGATTTAATCTCTCTGTGGTTTGGGGAGCACATTCAAAATTACTCCCAGTGACAGCCAGTCCTAAAGTCTGTCTTGACTTTGTTTGCTTGCGTGGAGTTTTCCAGTCTAACCTGGCACAAATGCAGAACTTCTCTCAACCCTCCTGTGACACCCTTTTGCAGAATCTCCCTGACGACTTTCTTGCCGATCCTGCACTCACCTGAAATGGCAACATGACATTGTGCTATATTAAAGTTTCCACTGAGTTTTTGAGTTTTAGTTGTCAAACCAGTGATTTTTCTCCCCGCAGCAAATTGCTCGCCCCCCAACAGCAAAGTTGCTTGTTTGTGTGTTTTGCATCCATCTCTGCTCTGGTAAGCTGGCAACGCTATGCTATAGCTGTAAAGCTGCCTGGAAACAGCCCCAGGCAAGAAGGCTGCAGATATCCTGACATTATTACCTGAAACTCTGGGAGCATTTCAGTAATAAATGCTTCTCAATATTTTGGTCAGTCTTTATTCAGTTTGCACCACCCCAAAGTGGTTGTTTTTCACAATTCTGTGTAGTTTTATACTCCATTAGTGCGGGGAGGTTTCTCCAAATTCTTCACTTTGCCATAACTGGAAATCACTGTTAGTCATGTATTTTTAAAATGATACTGATGGATAACAAATCACTTCAGTATTTAGATTCTATTGGGTATATTTAAAATCAGGATGAAATAGTTTTGTTTTAAATCATCAACATTTATAGTATATGAGAAATGACATACTTTTAAACTCATAACATAATTAAAATTTAAGACAAGAAACCCAATTAAAAAATGGGCAAAGGACTTGAATAGGCATTTCTCCAAGGAGGACACGCAGAGGATCCAGAAACACATGAAAAGATGCTCAATATCACTAGCTATCAGAGAGATGCAAATTAA
>CM052539.1:33904777-33960586 GCA_028533065.1 Trachops cirrhosus
AGAATGGTTGCCCGTCATGGACTATCCGACCAAGCTGAAGGGAATAGCAGAGCAGGCAGTGCCCATGTTCGGGGAAATAAGTTTTGTCTCCTTAGGCCTCCCAGTTCTGGGAGGTTTCTCACTCAGCTTTAGCCACGGGTGGTTACGGCTCCTGAAACCAGGCAGGGCGGGCACCACATTCTGATCATTGGTTTTTCATAGAATGAAAGAACTGTACTCCCAGGCTACTCTATACATACTAAAAAAAAAGCAATTATGATTTCTTTAAAGACATATCAATGTAAAAAAGCAAATCTAAAAACTGTTGTAAATAAACCATAGGAGTATATCTTCATGGATTTGAGATGGAGAAGGTATCTCTTAAATAAACACAGTAAGTGCAAACCATACAGGAAGTTTTTAAGTCAATAACTGTATTAATCTGTTTGGGCTGACATTAGAAAGTACACAGACTGAGTTATTTGAACAACAAAAATTTATTTTCTCACAGTTCTGGACACTAAAAGTAAAAATCAAGTGTTACCAGGGTTGATTTCTCCTGAAGCCTCTCTCCTTGGCTTGCAGATGGCCGTCATCAACCTGTGTCTTTGTATCGTCTTCCTGCTGTACCTCTCTGTGGCCAGATTTCTTCTTACTATCAGGACACCAATTGTATTGGCTTAGGGTTCACCCTAACAACCCTATGCTGATTTAACTACCTCTTCTGACATCTTATTTCCAAGTACAGTCATACACCGAAGTACTAGGGGGTTAGGACTTCAGCATATGAATTTTTGGGTGACACAATTCAGCCCTTAACAGCAGCCCAATAGAAAAATGGGCAAAGGCTTAAAATGGGCACTACCCAGAAAAGAAAACCCTAATGGCCAGTAGTACAGTATGAAAATATGCTGAATCTCGTTAGCATTCATAGAAAAGTAAGTTAAAAATGACCATGACATACCATTTCTCACCCACCAGATTGGTTATAATGTTAAAGTCTGATAGCATTGAGTATTGGCAAAGACATGAATCACCTGGATGGCATTATACTTGGCTAATGGGAATGAAGATTTGTGTAATGACCTTAGAAAAAATTTTTGGTTCATCCAGTAATTTTAATGGTGTCTGTGCCCTAAGATTCAGAGATGTCAATCCTAGGAATTAACTGAAGAGAGTCTTATACATTTACATCAATAAGATGCAAAAATTATTCAGACCAGGACTGTTTGTGGTAGCAAAATAATAGACAACCAAATGCCTATCAATAGAATTATGGATACATAATTGTACAATACTGTAATCAAATATTCTATGGCCATTGAAAGGAATCAATTACAGCTAAAAACAAACATGTAGGTGAATCTCAGGAACATAAAGGTGAGTGAAAAAACAATTTCAAAAATAATTTCTACAGAACAATGATTTGATTTATATAACTTCAAATCCATGAAAAACTAAACATTATATTTTTAGGGACACAAACATATGTGGTAAAACCATTTTAAACACACAGAAACAAACAAGATTCTAGAATCTGATAATGGTATCTCTGAGGCAATGGAAAGAGAATGGGTTAAGGGAGGGGTTCAGAAACATCTACTGAATTCAGTCAAAACTAAACCTATTGAGTATCTTTTAAAAAAAAATTTTGTGCTTATATTTGATGCTTAAAAATATTTTAAAGTAAAAAAAATAGAGAACAAAAGTACATAAAAGATGTGAGATTAAAATGCTATAAATGGCTTGTTAGAAATTAAAAATAGAAATAAACTATATGTAATCTATACATAACAATGATATCTCTGCCAAGTTCTAAGCATTGTCATTTCTCATTTAAATCATGATTACCGTGTAATAAAAACAGAATCAAAAGCCTATTAGCGAATAATCTTATAAAACATTGCATCCAGATAAATGCCAATGAAGTTATTATTTCCCCACAAATCTTAATTGAGTGTTCTCTGAAGACAAGATGTTACAGTATTAAATTCCTGTCATTTTTAAAAAGGATGTTAATTTTGTCTATTTCACAAGAGCTTATTATGGAACACACTCCATTTCTCATATATACCATACCAAAGTCATTGGAACTACATTGATTTGGGGTGAGGGAGGGGACAATTTACATGTGTCCCAATTTTTTAAACCAAATATTCAAATTTAAAATTCCAGCAGGTATATAAACATGCAAGTGCAGCTTCAACGGAGGGACTCGGAATCCAAACAATAGGCTATCAGGCAGAGAGGGACAAATTCCACTGTGAGTCAAGTCTTCATATGCAGAGCCACCAGCCAGACCCAGGATTTCATGGGCCGACTGACTTGCAAGTGTGGGCCCTGAAAGAATAGAAAACCACAGATTGTGTTCTGATTCACCTAACACCACTCCAGAAAACAGTGAAGTACCAAGGACGCCACCCTACCCCACAAGTTGGGAGAGCTGCTGCCCACACTCTGGGGCTGCTGGGCTAAGAATATAGAATATGAGACATAGAATGTAGAATATTGAATATAGAACATAGAACACTGAATACAGGATATAGAATACAGAATATAGGAGGTGAGGCCTGAGAGGGAGACACAGCCTGTCTTGTGAAATCACCCCCAGATTTCTGCCTTAACGTCTGCCTGTTCAATAGATGTTTTAAATATTTTTTTGCTATAATTCAAAAGCAATTCACATAAAAGCTGCTTTCAGAGGCATGGGGGATATTTAAATACAGTATTTACTCTGTTAGTAACAAGGACTCTACTATCTTTCCAAGCTTAAGAAAGTTCTAAAGAAGGGCTTCCTGGATTTTTATGGCGCTCTTCCATCCATTCCCACTCAAGCAGGAGTGGAGCCAAGACAGACATCTGGACAGAGATACAAACCAACTGTGTTTATCTTCAAGGGCTTTTGGAACCACCATTCCTCCTGTACCACACTCCTCACAACTTCGTACCAATGGACTGCACAGTCCGAAAATCCCCGTCCCTAGTCCAGTGCAGGAATAGCCATTATCAACTCACATAATCAAAACATCCCTAACTATGGATCAGGAAAAGTTAGGAAGCCAAGTCCTTCAAGATTTCCAATCCAGAAATCATTCTAATGATGGAGAGACTTGTTTCTACTTGGAAATGAACAGTATTCTTACGAGATTACCATGTCCAAACATCTTCAGGACTTGTAATTATTTCCGGTTATAGTTAAAAGATAATGAATTACATAGACATAGTGAGAGCACAGCAAACACCCCTCTCTACAACTTCCAGGAGGCACACTTGGCTGAGCACAGCAGGGGGACAGCACTACTGCTCTGGCCTGGCTGGGCTGAGAGTATCATCAGATGTCATTAAATTTCACAAAATGTCAAAATGCAGCATGGAAACCATAACACATAATGTCACCGAAGCTCTGCATCTGGAGAAGTTCTTTGCATAATTTATGGAGCATGTGCTATAGCACCGCATGATCAAAGCAAAGGGAAGGAAAGGAAGGAAGGCCCACTGCTGTGGACCCAGACCGATCATCTGAAACACGAATCTGTGAGTTGCATAGTGAATACAGAACTGGGATTACAGTGAAACAGGCTCTAAATCACAGGTACAATGCTTGGAGACTTAGGGAAACATAACAATGAAACTTTCTTTGAAGCTTAAGTTATAAGAGGATTTATCGCGTTCTATTCATAAGTCCTCACACTATTACAAAAGCAAAAGCAGTTTGGAAATTGAGTTTTAAGCACAGCACTGGCTGGCCACACTGAGAGTTAAGTATCTTCTGCATGTCTAATAGGGGGAAACCTTTAAAAGGAAAAGGAGCCTTATTAAGATGCTAGAGGTTTCTTCTACAGTTGGGAGGTGAAATTACAGGGCACAGTAAAAATGGCACAATGTGGTACCTGGAGCACCAGGCTCCATTTTTAGATCCAGCTCCCTAATCAGCTGTGACGGGGAATGAGAATCCATGAGGCAGAAGGGAGCAGCACCAGATGCTGGGAGAGCTCTCAGATTTGGAAGGAACAGCTGATGCCAGAGCAGCCCCTGTCCACCAGAAGCTCAGGCTTTGTCACCTGAACTCAGCCCCTGGGGAGGAGGATGCTGCCCACAGTGGCTCCCTCTCCACAGCCTCCTCCTACACGGTCCTGACCAGGAGAACCACACCAATGACAGCGCAAAGGAGCCTCTGACGTCTGAAATCAGGGGGACACAGGGCTTTACAAGCTTGACTGGGCCTCAAAATCACCCAGCCTGCTCAGCTCCCTCATCAGGAAGAGGAACAGCAGAGACTATTGACTGAGGTCCCAGATCCCCACCCAGCACTTGCCCTCCACTTTTCTAACTCCTGGTCCCCAATCCTTTGCTACACAAAGCAGAGCAATGGCATTTGGTGGGCATGCAGACTCTCAGGTCCATCTCAGGCCAAATGAACCAGGGACTATTTTTAAACAAGATCCCTGAAGATTCCCACGCACATCAAGGTTTGAAGAGCATGGCTCTGTACCACACTGTTTAACTCTCCCAACCCAGCGAAGCAGATCAGGGTTCCTATCTCAACTGCTTCACTTACAAGCTAAGCAAATTCCTTAAATTCTGTCTCTTGATTCCCTCTGCAAAATCATCACAATACTTACCTAATGGGGTTCTTGTGAGGAGTAAACAAGTGAATATATGGAAAGTACTTAGCATGATGCCTAGTGTAAAGGAAATTCTACATGAGTTTTAGCAGTTAGTATTTCAATATGATTTCTATTATGATTTTATAAGAAAAACATCAGAAAAGTTATCAACTAGCACCTTCTGCATAGAAATGCCTCTGCTTAAAAATAATGGATTTTGCAAGGCTTTTAAGGCTTAGTATCATGACTCCCTGGTGTCTTCAAAGAACAAAGAAACTTCTAGGCTCAATACAAAAGGGCTGCTACACCAGTCCCACCATTTGCCACAATGCCCAGAGCACTGTATAACCCAGTAGGACAACCAAGCATGTTCAGGATACTCACAAAGCAAGCCACATTTCCACCCTTCCCCACAAAAAAAAAAATTAGAAAAGTACAACTGTAGGAATCTATTGTAATTTTGCAATAAAAAAATCTAGAAAAAAGCTCCTTTAATTTTTGCCTACAGGTTTAAGTTTGGGGTTATTTCAAAATATAAAATCTTTCTCCAATTTTTATGCATGTTATTTCTTTTCCTCACCTAATTACACAAGCTAGGAAAGAGTAAAATTTATTTTTGATCACAGACATAGGCCCTAATGGACATAAATAGCTCCAATCATTGTGAGTTAATATTATCTCCACTGTATGCCTTTTTACATGCTGCACCATTAACCTAAATGCCCTCTCTCAATTTTACCAGTGTTAGTATCCTCTCACTAAACACCACCAGGAACAAGTTGAGTTTATTACTCATTGACAAAAGGGATATTGCACACCTTGGGGAACTATGGAATGCCAGTAAGAGTTTAGAAAGAACCTATTATAGGATTAAGTCTAGCATTAGGTGAGTATGAGTAGGAAGGAAGAGCTTTCCTCAGGATTGGCTGCTGTCTGTGATTAAGTTTCACAATAAATCTTATTAACAAGGTGGAAGAAATGAAGCAAAGCTAAATCTATAATTTGTAAAGAAGGAGCAGGCACTCATATTCTCCAGGATGGCAGACTATCTGGCCATTTTTGTGCCTTGGACAATGTTCAAGCTTTTGCCTATGTTCAGACATGATTTCAGAATGCTTTTGTTTTTGACTTGATCCATCTGGACACAGATCCATCAACATTTTCTGATGTTGAGGTTCTGTCAAATATTTTATGTGTAATAGAATACCTAGGTCCACCTGTGAGTGCCAAGAAAACATTGTATCATTCAAAGTCTAGGAATGCCTCCTGCGGATCCCTCCAACCCCTCTCCCTCTGAGTTAGTACCGGTCCCCAGGGCTCCAGTACCTCGCTATGCACACCACTTCTGGAGCACGTGTCAGGCCGGGCTGTCTGTGTCTGTTTACTCCTCATTCTCTCTCCTAATCAGGAGCTCTTGCTGGCAGCACATTTTATCTGCATTTGTTGCCTGTCTCCTGTTACCCCAAGATCTTTTCTCCACCCTGTTTCACTCTCTGCTGTCCAGAAGCCTGCCCTGTATTTGTTCCCATGTCCTCTGTCTTCCAGCTGGATTTCACTGGGAAGCCCTAACAGGAGATGGGAGGAAAGGAGGAAAGGAAGGTCAGCATATATTTCTGTGGCCTCCTCCCTGCAAGGTTGCTTCAAGGTGGGTGTGTCACTCCTTGCAAGTCTCAAGGGAATGTTTCTACAAGAGTGCCTCTTCTGGGTTGGAGTAACTGTTCTCCTTCCTTTTCCCCCTCAGGCCTCAGAGTGATAAGAGTAACTGTCCTTAGTAGCCTGGCCACCACACCATTCCCTGTGGGGCCTTACATCTGCCTTTGTGGACACACCCTCCTCCAATTATCCTACCCTGAGTGTGTCTTCTTTCTTGTTGTGTCTCTGTACACCCTGTTTCTATCTGGTTATGTATCTACTTCTGTACCACATATGATCTATTGCTGAGAATATGACCCCAACCTCATGGGTTTATGTTCTGGACCTAGCCCACTGCCTGGCACTCATTTGGATGGATAGATATATTTGTACTTTGTATTGTATTAAACCTTTCCCTTTTTTCTTTACTAAGAGTACTTAGCAGGTAGGTGGAAAAGAGACTGTTGATTACATGTGGCAGAATCTCCTGAAAAGGACTCAGGGAAAGTAGGAATATGAGCCACACAAAGGTAATACTCCTGGAATTGATGGCTGGAGAGAGAGAAGTCAAGATGGGGGCCCTGAAAGGTGCTGTTAAGTTGGAAAAAAGTTATATTTATTTCCATCTAAATCCATGTATTCTTACCTAATAAATCCAAAGGCACTTAAAATATTAAACTTGAGTGAGAGTTAAAAAACAAGTACAGAAAGGAAGTTTCAGGAGCTTGCCTCTCACGTCAGTGATCACATGCAATTCAACCCACCATCTTCCCAAGAACTATCTCGTACACAAAGTCCTAAGGTAGCTTTTCCCAATGTGTTTTGTAGAAAACAGCCACATTTCTTTATATAAGAGGCAGATCGATTACACTAAACGTATTATTAGTAACATATACCACTTACAGTTCTGGGCTTGAGTGCCTTGCAAAACTGTCTTCCACATCTGTCTACAATTTTAGCAGAATAATAATACCCATACCTAGAGACGAGAAGATGCTATCATGTCCTATCTCCCACTTAGCCTGTAAAGTAGAGTCAGATGCACTGCAAGCAGGTGGGCAGTCCACACTCAGAGCCATCTCGGAGAAAGATCACTGGAGGCGGACGGCATGGCCATCTGCAGTGAGGGTGGCGGGCATTAGCACAGGATGATTTAATTACATCTCGACGCCAGCAGAGGTTTTACCTGATTGTTCTCCAGCTGCTCCACATTAAAATTAATTGCACACATTTACAAGAGCCGGTAAACAGGGTAATAATGACTCGTGTGCTCTCGCATCTTAATAGCCAACTTTGTGAGAATTATTTGGGGTACAAATAAAGCAGGAACCAAATGGGAAAATTCTACTTAATATTGATCAAAAAAAGGGGGAAAAGTTTCCTTGAAAATGATATTTTTAATTCCCTGTTTTATGGAAGGTATTATAGTAATGATACAAAATAGCTACATTGTGTCCTCTGAAAATATGTGAAAGCAAGATGGGAATATATTCAAAAAGGAGAAAAGTCATGGAATATTAGACCTCAGCTTCTCTTACAAATAGTTTCTGTTAGTATATGTAGAAATAGATTCTACATATTCCTAAGAAAGGTTTGAAGAAAGGAGGAATAAAGTAAACTAATCACAGAAATACAATTTTTGTAATATTCAATCAGTGAAATATAATTCCTACTAAAAGACTTAATTCAGCAAGCTCAGAAATGGGTTGAATAGCAGTCTACATGTCTAGCAAAGCAAATATATATTTAAAACACATTCAGACATATACAACATAAAGCAACACAATGGTAACATATCAAAGAATAAAATTAAGTTCTTAAAAGAAACAAGTGAAAACCAGGTAACTATTTAAACTACATGACTACAGAACATGCTTACTCCTTGTATAATAAAATACTGGAAGAAGACACATTAAAAATTTCTAAATCAAATACCAGTTTTTCTTCTAAATCGTTTTTCTCTCATTTACATGAATGAAATCAGATAATATCATAAATATAAAAATTTTGTTTAATATGAAGGCTATAAAAAGAACACATAAGAGAAATGAAAAGCTGCTTTAATAGCTATATTTGGCATAGATTTTTTCTATTAGCTGTTGTATTTTGTTACACATTCAAGGATTTGGATATGTGGTTGATCAGTTTTCTAAACTAGTAAATAAATTCCAACATGATCCATCCAATATGACACAATATATGTTCCATCTAACTTTTTGCATTTTTATTATATTTTTTCCTTGGCTATGACTTTCTACATTCATTCACTTCCTTTTCATTACAATAATCAAGATGATGAAGTCTCTTTATTCTAATATCCATAAACTGTGATTTGTGCTATAATTTTATAACAGGTTTGTTTTCATTCATATTTCAATATTATCTCTCTTCATGAGTATATTATTGTCCTGAATTAATGAATTAATTGATATTTATGAAGTCTGACAATGTGCAAAGTAAGGATTTCTGGGTGTTTAGAAAAAAGAAGACAGGGACTGCATGAGTTTAGTAATCTATTTGAGGAGAAAAGGCACAGGTAAATGAAAGTATAAGAATACAAACTAGCAAATGATAATTTCTGAATCCATAAATCTATATAAGTATTATAGGTTTTTAGATAAGTTACAACTGAACTGAGCAGGGCTTTCAAGAAAAAAAGTATCAAACGGTTTGCTTTATACCTACATAAATTATGGGGGAGAAGATATGGATCTGGGTGACAATACTGGAAAACCACAGCAATCAGAAAGCACGAGGTAATTTCACGGCAATGAAGAGCAGGGTTTGATGAGGGCAAAGTACTTCAAAAGGAAAGTGGGAAATGAGGCAGCAACGTGGACATGAGGCCAATCAACTACAGCTGCAGACAAAGACGGCACCGCGGGTGTGACGTCACAGGTTCTGAGAGCAGGCAGGTGTCCTCTCCAATTCTGGTTCTGCCACCTGCCAGGCCTTACTTCTTCATCTGCAGTATGGAGATGATAATGGTAACTACCCCAGAGAAACCCTGTTAGTATAAGAGGGAACATTCCCTTCACAGTGTGCAGCATATATTAAGGGATCAAAAAAGTATGCGTTCCCATTATCAGCCACACCGCGGGGCCTGGGTCTCATTATGTCACCATTAGAAGGGTCTCGGTATAGAGGGATATAATGAAGCCTTCGATGATAACCAGGGGTCTCCAGAACCACGCCTCTTGCCTCTGTATTCAGCTGTCAGTTCCCAGTGATGCTCCAAGTCTGCTCTTACATATGCCAAGCATCACCGTACTGTTAACACACACTTGGGTCAAGAAAGACCTAGATTCAAATAGCGACTGCATGTGTTAGTCTTAACAAGTTATTTTCTCTGAACTCAGTTTTCTCACAGGTAAAAAAATGTAAATAATAAAAGTAATGTGCATATATTATTATGCATCTTAAATGAGATAAATAAAGAAAAAGCGTCTGACCAAAGGATAACCCAGCATACAGCAGACACCCTGTAAAGGTGGAATACTGGCAAACACTTTCAGAGCCCCACTTCATGCCTGGCACTGGACATATTTTAGTTTAATCATTCTAACAATCCTATGGCCCCACTTTACATATGGGGAAACTGAGGTTCAGAAAGTTTAAGTGACTTGTCAAGTCACAGACGGCATGGGTGCAGAGCCACAACTGAACCAGGTAGTCTGACCCAGAAATGCAACATCACCCTCTCTTTTCTGCCTCTCACCCTGGAAAAGCAATTACGTGGGCCAACGTCCTCTCCCCCAGGCCCAGGGCCTCCCTGACCTCACCGACTCGCCCATGAGAATGCCTTTGGTTAAGGGAAAAGCCAAACATAGTCGAAAGGAAATCCTTTCTGCTATCTAGGAAATTATGCATTTCATCCTTACTAGTGTATGGAGAAGCCACAGGAGTCAGCTAAGGTCTCAGATGTTCACTTGTCACGTCTCTTTTCCTTCCAGAGGGACACATTTTGGCCAAAATTACCAACTGAATGCAGCTGGCCTTCTCCCTCTCCTGGCTGTGACCTGACAAATCTACAGTCAGGTTGGCTTTCTGCCTGGGCGTGGGCCTCGGTGGCTCTTGAACTGCTTCTCTGTTCAAGCCCTTACTCCTCCTCAGCCTTCTCCTCAGTTGCTTCGCCAACAGTAACTTTTCTGTACTCATCACCCCCTGCTTTCCTTCACCTGCTCCAAGACGGCCCTGCTCCCTCTGCTGTGTATCTTGAGAAGCTTTCTTTGCTTTGACAACATAAGGCCTACTATTTATAATGTCATTGCCCACCGAACATTAATGTACCTGAAACTATTCATTATATTTTTTAAAGACCTATACCTAGCTCTTTACTGCAGAACATACATATAACTTACTACAAAGAATAGGGCTCAAGTCTTTGTTCATCATTATAGTACAATGATCAACCACTCTCTTTTACTCTCTTAAGTATATGACACATTTTAAAATGTGTGAAAACATCTGTTACCTCCCAACCAGCTGAAAGCTACCTCCTTAAACTATGATTCACTTCTTTCTGATATATGTTGACATTCTGTCTTTTTTTCATAAATTGCTTTATTGTTGTCCAATTACAGTTGTCTGCATTTTCTCCCCACCATTCCCCCCACCCCAGCCAAACCCACCTCCCTCCCTTGCTTCCACCCTCCCCCTTGGTTCTGTCTATGTGTCCTTTATAGTAGTTCCTGTAAACCCTTCTCCCAACAGTCCCCTCCCCCCTTCCCTCTGGCGATTGTTAGATTGTTCTTAATTTCAATGTCTCTGGTTATATTTTGTTTGCTTTTCTTTTGTTGATTATGTTCCAGTTAAAGGTGAGATCATATGGCATTTGTCCCTCACCCCCTGGCTTATTTCACTTAGCATAATGCTCTCCAGTTCCATCCATGCTGTCGCAAAGGGTAGAAGCTCCTTCTTTCTCTCTTCTGCGTAGAATTCCATTGTATAAATGTACCATAGTTTCTTGATCCACTCATTTGCTGATGGGCACTTAGGTTGCTTCCAGTACTTGGCTATTGTAAATTGTGCTGCTATGAACATTGGGGTACATAGGTTCTTTTAGATTGGTGTTTCAGGTTCTTAGGATATATTCCCAGCAGTGGAATTGCCTGGTCAAAACATATTTCCATTTTTAGTTTTTTGAGGAAATTCCATACTGTTTTCCACAATTGCTGCACCAGTCTGCATTCCCACCAACAGTGCATTAGGGTTCCCTTTTCTCTGCATTATTGCCAACACTTGTTTGTTGATTTGTTTATGATGGCCATTCTGACTGGTGTGAGGTGGTATGTCATTGTGGTTTTAATTTGCATCTCTCTGATAGCTAGTGATGCTGAGCATCTTTTCATATGTCTCTGGACCCTCTGTATGTCCTCCTTGGAGAAGTGTCTGTTCAAGTCTTTTGCCCATTTTTAAATTGGGTTTTTTGTCTTCCTGGAGTCGTGTGAATTCTTTATGTATTTTGGAGATCAAACCTTTGTCTGAGGTATCATTCGCAAATATGTTTTCACATACAGTTGGTTCTCTTTTCATTTTAATGCTATTTTCTTTAGCCATGCAGAAGCTTTTTAATTTGATGAGGTCCAACTTGTTTATTCTTTCCTTTATGTCCCTTGCTTTAGGGGACATATCAGTGAAGATATTGCTACATGGAATGTCTGAGATTTTCCTACTGAATGTCTAGATTTTCCTAGATTTTCCTCTAGGACTTTTATGGTGTCACAACTTATATTTAAGTCTTTTATCCACCTTGAATTTATTTTTGTGTATGGTGTAAGTTGGTGATCGAGTTTCATTTTTTTGTACATAGCTGTCCAGATCTCCTAACACCATTTGTTAAAGAGGCTGACATTCTGTCTTTTCACTCATTCTTCCACATGCCTCTTCTACTTTAGGACAGAGAAGTGTGATGTACATAGGGATGGAGTATTTCTTCTCAACCACCCATCTGAGTTGGCCTCTATCTAATGAGGCCACAGCCTTTGCTGACCTAAGGAAGAGGCAGCCTGATCTGACTTTGCACGTGGCTGCTGCAGGAGACACAGCCTATTTTTCATATGAAGGAACCCCTAACCTCTGTCTAGGACACACTGTTACTTCTTAAGTTCCCCTCATAGTTCCAAGTCCTTTTCCAAGGCTGCCTCACTACGCACCCATAAGCTGTAAGAGCACAAATTATTTTGAGAGTCCTATAAACCAAACAATAAAAACAAAATTATTTTTGAATCAAATTATGGAAATAGCTGAAGAATCAGTCTTTTGGAACAGGCCACACTCCCTACGCTTTTCATGGTAGATCACAATTATTAATTTTTTGTGGAGCTCACTTTCATTTAAACTTAATTTTACTTCAACTTCAGAAGTTCATATTTGTGTTCCTATCCTGATGCGTTTGGCTCTTCACAGCTGAAACCATTCTATTCCCAGCAATCACAGATCCTCCTGCCTCACGGCAGTTAGTGGTTAACAACTGCCTTGAGCCATACTGTGATTACAGCGATTACCTGGGACCTCTGGGCTTATTTCAGTTCTGTATAAACATTGTCAGAACATAATTCAGTAGATGTCTTCGTGTGAACTTTGTTTCTCAACAGTATTGGCTTCTGTTGTAAGCATTTGCCTATTCCAGGCTGGTTAAAAATGCGTAATGGTTGAGATAACCAATTGCATCATAACTGTGGTCCCATCAAATGCAGAGCCAGGCTGCGCCTGGTCAGGTGGACAGAGGCGAAAGCTCATGATGCAAGAGGGAGCTACCCCCACTCGGAAGGCCAGAACCCCACCCCCGAAATGCCCCTCGATGTTGGCCAAGGCATCAGTATCTTTAACATGAAAGTCCTCTCCACTTGTGAAGTTACGAGATTTCCTGCCATTGCTGACTTTCTTTTTACACACTCTGAGTGAGTGAATCAGTTTTGAGCAGGACTGGGAGCCAGGCTACAGAAGTTTGACTTCCAGCCTCACTACCCCCTTGATGCAAGATCCTGGGCAAGTTACTTGTGCTTGCTTAGGCCTCTGTTTTTTTCATCTGTAAAATTCAGATGATAATCTTACCAACGACATTGGACTGTGAGGGTTAAAAAGTATGAAGGCCTTGCGAACAATGCCTCCATAAAGACTCAATAAATGTTAGTGTGAGGGTTCGTTTTATGTGTCAACTTTAAACAGTGAATCACCAACAAAAAGAACAAAAATATGAAAAATGTGGCACTACATAGACTGTGAAAAAGACTCTTATGTATAGTATGAGTGCCAGAACCAGAAGGCAGGGCACTGCCATGTTCAGCTCAGCTGGGAACATGGGCCTCAGGCGATTCCAGTCTTTAACTGCCCTGCATGTTCGTGCATGACCATCAGACACCGCAAATATTAATTTGGGGGCTACAAAAAATTTAACCAGTGGGTGAATTCACAAATATGAAATTTAAAAATGAGGATCAACTACATAAACCTATAAACTGGATTATAAAGCTATGGAGGTACAGATGCAGATACAGACATCCTACTGGTCTTGTTTTCTGGGTAGAGCCCTGACCGTTACAGCCAGTATACTAACTATTCTGGATGTGTCTAATATCCCTGAAGTACTTTTTATTGAATCAGAATTGCAACTGATTAGTAGGTATTAAACAAATATGCATAAATGTACAATTAAACTGATAGAAAAGACTTTATTTCATAAACTGTTCTGGCCCAAAATGTGATGAGAATAAAGGAAAGTCAGCCCATATGTAACTTGGGTACCCATCTCACAAGGGGGGGTATGTCCCTCACAGTCACGGTTGGCTCAGGTGGGTCTCGGGTGGGTCTCGGGTGGGTCTCGGGTGGGTCCCTGGGCCCGCATGAACAGGAGAGCAGTGTGCACCCACCCAGACTGAGCATCAGCTGTGCAGCATGGATGGTCTTGGGTGATACAAGAGGAGAAAAGAAAAACAAGCCCAAAACAAAATCATAGAACATCACTAATCAACATAACAATTGAAAAATAGTGCACATGTGCTTAAGTGACAAAATGGAGGGAACTGTATCATGCTTTAGAAGGGAAAAAGAGTTTGCGCTAAGGAGAATTAAGAGAGGGGTCCCAGAGAGGTCTGAATCTCAGGATCACTTTAGAGGAAAAGCACAATGACTAGCAACAAGGAAGGATGATCATTCTGAAGACACAACAACAACAACAAAAACAGGCTCTGGGGTCTTGCCAGAAAAAGAAACATTTCAACGGTTTCTCTACAATATAGATCCAGGTTTAACAATAAATTTGGCAATAAAAAATTGAGAGCCTGAGCTGTAGAGAATAACTCTGCAAACAAAAAAGCCTTAGCAAACGGCATAGAGGTACATGCATTTAAGTTAACACAAGAGGCCTTAAACCTGCAGCAGCCTGAAGGCATAATTATCTAGAATGGAAATTGCAACATTCTTAAAATGTAGGCAAATTTGCCTAAATACCAAGAGCAGTAAAGAGAATTCTTACAACAAAACACATAAAAGGAAGGACAGATGTTCGATGTGAAGAAGCCAGTATCTGTCTTGCAGAAAGAGATAAAAAGAGATCTTTTGGATTGTTTTCTCTGGACTAGAACACACCAGAGAATTGCCCTCAAACTAAATAGTTTCCAGATAATTTTTTCCCCTTGTGGTAACTTAAATATTCCAGGATAATTCAATATAAATGATACCAAGAAAGGTACCTTAGTGAGTGACCAGTTAACAACTCTTTGTTTCTTAATTCAGTAAACATTTTTGAGCCTTTCGTATGAGGCAGGCGCTATTCCAAAAGCTGGGAACACAGTAGTGAACAGGAAGCTTGAGGCCTCTGCATTTACAGAGCTTACATTCTACTGCGGGGCATGAACAACAAACCAATAAAGAAGCAAGAAGTAGCAGGAGGTGGTAAGGATTGTGCCGAAAGTAAAACAGGGTGATGAGATGGAGAGTGACCTGTAGCTGCTTTAGATGGGAGGGTCAGGACTGGTCTCTCAGGGGAGGCCAGACATGTAGCTGAGAACTCAATGACAAGAAAAAGCCAACCACACCAAGATCCAAGGGAAGAGAATATCAGAGCAAAAGCCAGCACAAAAGGCCCCACACTGGGATGCATTCGGCATGGTCCAGGGCCAGAAGGCAAGCATGTTGCAAGCAAGGGAAGAAGCAGTTAGCAGATGGGGTTGGAGAGGTGTGCACATGGCATTAAGGAAGGCCTCTCAGGCACTGTGAGAAATAAGGATCTCATTCTAAGTGGAATGGGAAGCTGACAGAGGTATTTAAGCATCGTTAAGATATAATACTGATCTTCTTAAAAATCATTGTGACTGAGGGATGAATAGTGGATTACAAAAATGGCAAGGCCAATTAGGAGCTTTTGACTTAGAAGAGATGAGAAATAATGACAGCTTGAGTTAGGATAGTGGAGACAAAGGTGAAGCAAAGTAGATACATTTGGGTATGGTGTGAAGGAATTGTTAAGCACTTCATCAGGAAGTGGGAAGATTCAAGATTACTCTCAGATTCCTGGTTTGGATGATGAGACAGAGGCTCACACCATTTATAGAAATGACAATGACAGGAAAATATCTGGAAAGAAAGTTAAAAATGCCTAGTAGACATGTAATTGAAATGTCAAATGGGCATTCACATGTACGGATCTAGTATTTAGGGGTGGAGATAAAGCTGAGTGTCAACAGCTTACCTAGGATACATAAATCCACTAGACTGGATGAGAGCTCTAAGGGAGAGAATATAGACACAGAACAAAAGAAGCATCTCTTCAAAGACCTGGGGCATGCCAGCACTTAGCAGTTAGGCTGACATGTTGAGGTAACTAGCCCCTAATGCTCCTCATAGCCTGGTTTCCATGCCCTTGTGTAGTGCCCCCCACCCCCACCCCACAGTGAATCAGGGCTAGCATGCGTGACCAACAGGATACAGTAGAAGTAACAGTGTATGATCTTCCAGGTTTGGTCATAAACAGCACTGCAGCATCCGCCCAGCCCTCTCCGTCTGCTCACCCAAAGGAAAGCCAGTCATCCTGTTGCAAAGACACTCAAGCAGCACCACGCAGAAGTCCCGTGAGTCTGTCCAAGGGAAGCCTTCAGACACCTCTGGACTCAGCTAACATGTGATGACAACCTCATGAGACCGCAAGATGCTCCCAAATTCCTGACCCAGAGGAACAGAGGAAAATAATTTAAAAATATAGGTTTCCCTGCCATTCAACAAAGATTTACTGAGCTCCAATGTACCAGGTATGAGTGTCAGGGAAACAACAAAAAATAAGACAAAGTTCCTGCCTTCAGGGGGCTGACATTTTAACTTGTGGGTATGATTTTCCCTTTAAAAAATGTAAGTGGGGAAAATGTGTCTCTATTTTTGACATACAACAGAATTTCCCACTATTAGCTCATGAAAAAGAAAAGCCAATTTGCAGATTTGGACCACCATGGTAATTTAAATAATGACATCCTACTGTCGATTTTACCACATAAAACAACATGGTTAATACAGTGACAATTCTGATTAACTCAATTTTTTTTCACAACTATCAATATTTGAGGAAAGAGAAGGGAGGGAGAAAGAGAAGAAAAAAAGAATATTATCCTATCTATGACCTTCAGAGAGTGAGTCATTAGCATGACTTTCAGTTTACACAAGTACAAACTGGAGATCTCTACCACGTGGGTATCAATAACTTTGTGTTTAGAAAATGACAACCTTTTTTATTTTTATTGACCATTAATGTTGCATATGCTGTATGAATCATACAAAAACATACTTTGCTCCCTAGGAGTTTATGTGTAGTCTATGAAGATAATTAATAAGGAATAAATCAAGACTCTTCATTTCTTTTAAACCTCGGTAGCTTGGAAAAGAGTCATATCTCATTTATGCCTGATTTTTGTGGCTGGCTCTCACATATTGGGGACCTGTCCAAGGAGAAAAATAATGGTGCTTGCTGGTAATTTATCATACCTCTATCACCCCAGGCATCCTTTATTTGGTACCAGCAAAATGTCCTCCACTGCTGATTGTTTTCTACTTCCTGGCATTTCAAATCCTTCGACCTTGCCCTTCACAATGCCAAAACTGAAATTTAGAAATAGGAAACAACTTGCTTTTTTATATAGTAATCACTTCTTTTGACAATTAGAGATAAGTTCTCTGAAAGGCAAATATTTAGTCATGAAATATTTTCTGCAGTACTACTAGTGATTGCTGAAAGTAGACTAATGGCAAAAATGAAAATGGGTGCCTGCTCTAAAACTAAGAAGATACAGAGTTAAAACTTCTAGAAATTGTTTTTACAATGAAATAGATTCTAAACATTTTCCCTCAACGTGATTTTTTATAATATGATTTTATCATATTTGTAGCACCCAAGCTATCTTCTTAAGTCCTTGAGAAGGAGCAACTTATCTGGTAAATTATCCACCTTTTTAGCCTTATACTAAGTATTTATTGAATACCTATAGTATGTGAAATATTGTCCGAAGATAGGAAGCGGTGTGCTCAGTAGATCAGGTAATCTAGGATGGAAAGATATTGTTGTGGTTTCCTTAAGTTTTATATTCAGGTTTTAAAGCCTATTCTAACTTAGATTTAAATTCCCATTTAATTACTTTGTTATTTGCTAGTACCAGTGTGCACTCAGTTACAAAAGTTATTAAAATTGGTGCCTATATACTGAGCTTGTTATTTTCAATGTCCTTTACTAACAATAATCCAAAGAAAGTTTAAAGGGTATAAAGAAGTTATATTAATTGATACAGTCTTTATAGGAACATCTTAAAAGCCACAGTATTCTTTTTCTTCTTTGGAGTGTTTTTACATAAAACATAGGATTCTCTACAAATGTGCAGATTGTGGCTATGTCATATAACTTGTCAAGCTGCATGCACATCCAAGATGCCCCTGGATTTAAGCTAACAACCACACCGCTTTGCTCTCCTCACGTGGCCAAATGACGGAAACACGTACTGGATAATCACTCCTTTAGGACTGAATGGTGGACTTCCAGTTTATTACGTCACCTCCTCTAACAGTGGCCACAAAATGTCGTAAGTCAACCTGGCTAAGGAGAAACTATGAGGCTTTGTCGCTGTGGATCTCTAAGACTCCACGTGATGCCCAAAGTATTTCTTAAAGGTCAGTATCACAGCTCTAGCCTGCTCTCCCAAGAAATACAGAGCTGTCATCAGGAGCAGTTAGTTGTAAGAGCAGCAAAAGGATTTATCCTTTAAATCATCAAGACCTTCCCTAGGCAAAACACTTCCCACCAATTATTCAGCTTCACATCAGGCCTTCAAAGCCTTCCAGGTAGGAACTGAGTCCATGGCAGCACACAGAGTGTAGAGGAGTCGTCTCTACAGCAGCTCCACTTCTCAGGGGAGGGGCAGGGAGCAGGGCCTTTGGCCCAAGGGAACTGGCATCCTGTCTGAGCCCCTAAGTGAGTATTGACCCAGCCCAAGAAGTTTCTCTGGCCAAGACGCGTACACAAGCCACTCTCCACATAGCCTTCTATTTTTTTCTAATAGCAGCAACGACAACAGCAACAATGAACTGTTAGCAGTTAAGAATTGTCGGCCTCCTTGGAGGGATCTCCACACAGTCTCGGTTCAGAGAGCAAAGAGGGTGGCTTCTGGTTAACCAGGATGTGTGGGAAAGCAACATCAAGTACCCAGGTCCTCGCAGGGCCTTGACCCTCAGCTGGGCCTTGAATTCATTCAGCTCAGTTCCCGTTGTCCCCTGGCCCTCGGTGAGCAATTCCCAGGTCTGCAGGTCAGGGGACTGAGGCTTAGGCCTGCTCACTCCAAAAACATAGTGGTTTTAAGCCAGTACATTTGAGGTGATTTGTTAAGCACAACTATTAAAGGTATGAATAAGGGAATAAGCAAAGGAGACCAAGGCAGGAAAGCCAATGTATTAGGAAGACAGCCAGGAAAACTGAGGCCATAGAGGAAGAGTTCCAGGTTTGGAGAGAGGAAAGATGTGAGTCATTTTGGAATAATGAAAAACTGGACAGACTAGAAAGCTCAGTGGAATTGATAAGCATCATTGAGTTCCCATTTAAAATTTATATTCATAAATCTGCAAGTTATGCTTTTTTTTCTCCATGAATATTTAATTCCTTGTATTCTGGCAGAATAGGTTGAAAACTGGGTTTAAGTAGAGCTGTGGTTTTCCCAGGTGAGCATGAGAAGAGGAGAGAGGAAGAGGGAAATTAATGTTGTGTGACATGGGTAAGAGAGATAACGACGACAGGGAGGGAGACTGAGAGTGACAGGCACTAGGACTGGGGCTTGGAGACCCTGATGAAGTGGAAGAAACGCTGGAGAGGAAGCATCAGAGAAGGTGAACTGGAAAGGAATGGCATTGGAAAGGAAAGGTTACACATTAGGTTGTTTGAAACCGAGATTTTGGAACACTACAGTCTTTGATGGAGATAAGCATAACAAAATGACGATAATTATTTTTTAAAATAGTATCTTACATTTATTAAGCACATACTATATATAGACGTTATTAAGACCCTTCCATTTATTATCATTTCTCCTCACAACAGCCTTATTTTACAGACAAGGAAACCGAAGCACAGAAATTAAACAGCATATCCGAAATCATGCAGCTAATGAGCAGTAGTGCTGACTTCAAACCCAGGCAGTCCGCCTCCAGAGTCTGTGTTCTTAACCCCCTGACACTAGTGAGTGGGTGGGGAGCTCACGACAGCAACGGAAAGTATTTATCTGTCTGAAGGAAGGTAGAGGAGGGGCAGTGAGATGCAATGCCTGCCTGATATCCACTCACTGAGATGTGTTACGGGAGAGAAAAAAAATATGATAACATATCTACTCAAGAGGGCTGCAGTGTTATCAAGGAAACTGAAGTTTCACTTAGTCAAAGAAGGTGGAAAGAATGCAGATAAAAAGGAGCTCTTGGGTGCACAATGCAAGTGTTTGGAAGGAATGAAGAGATCAGATTAGGGGATTTCTAAAACAGAATGAGAATATGCGTGTAGATACTTTACCAGGGTGGCCTGGGCTTCTGGTAGCAATAGAGGTAAACGGAAATGAGATGCATGAAACGAAAGGGTCCCATTATTCTATTTAAACTAGAGGCCCTGGGGCCACTGGGCAACTCTTCACTGGCAGTTCCCAGTGGCAGAGTGGCTCAGGAATGAGTGAAGTTCTCTAGTGATCAGATGTTAGGAATCCAGACAAAGTAAAAGCTGGAATCTCTTCCATGGTATCCTTGCATGAAGATTCTGAGAGGAGCTAAAAGTTTAGGGACAAGTTTAAGACTCTTAAGACTCACAATCTCAGTGTCACCTGGGAAACAACTTTCTACTCTAAGCCAATTATTAAGAATTCAGGGCTCTACCAGCAAAGATCTTCCTGGGTAATTTGAGATTTAAAAAAAAAAACAAACAAACCTTGGTCACATAATGCCTTAAAGGGTGAAACTTTGGGAGTCCTAAAGTGTACTTTGTTTCACTTCCCATCCATTGTCTATGAAGGAACCGATGGCATGGCCCGATTAACCAAAGGTTGATGCAGTTTCCCGGATAATTCAGAAAAGAGAGGCAAGGTCTTAGAACAGCAGCCAGTGAGTGGAGGTCTGCACACCAAGCTTACCGTAGCTGTTGCCCCTGAGTAGGGGGAAAGGAGTAAGATTTTGTTAATGTAGTTAAGGGAAATATTAGCTGTTTACACAATGTTTTATTTTGTGGAGGGTCTGGAAGAATTCCAAATGTTTGAGTTTTTCTTGCAGGGGCAGTAGGAATATAGGTGCTTATTTTATTTTTCTATATATTTTTCCTAATTTTTTAACTTTTCAGAAAAGAAGGCCAAAAAAAAGGCAACCTGTGAAAGAATTACTAGAAAATGTGCTTGAATAAGGAATCGTATAATCTAAATAAGGAATTGAAAAGAAAAGCATAAGCACACAATTAAAATTACAGAACATTTCATTTCAAATAGGAGGTCTACTGGACCACATTTGCTTTTGCTGCTTATTTAACTGCCTCACATTTTTTTTCCTAGCAACTAACAACTCGTTAGTGCATGACCACGACCAATTCCAGTGAAACATTGCTTTAGCATGCCTCCAGTGAGTGCCTGCACTGGCACGCATTCTGTTTGAAAACTTTTGGCCAAAAGCCCATAAAAGTAATTATGATTTTGCCAAAAAACTTTATATACATCCATCCCCCAGAAATGTTACACATAAAGTTATTTCACTGAGGAACAGAACAATCCAACGACAAAAAAAAAAAAAAAACCATCACATATAACCATCAGAGCCCAGGCTTTCATTCTATCAACAATCGGACTGTCACTTTCCAGCCCTTCAAAAATGTATTAGAGGGCTGCTTAGAGATGGAATTGTGACTCATTTTATATTTTATTTCAAGGTGAATAGGTCAGAGCTCAGGGCCCTGGATGGTGAAATCCATCCCACTTGTCTCCAGTGTGATGAAGACAGGGATAGTAGTAGAATAAATTATCAGTGCCCAACATGTGTAAAAGGTAGGCTAAAGCCACTCAGGACCCAGGAGGCTAGGAGAACAATAGGTTAGCACATGCCCTCCATGACTCTGGACGTTTCCAGCCGTCCAAAAAGACACGATGGGGCCTCAATCTCTAGAATTTGGGGCAGCCTACAGAGTGAAATCAGACAGACCTGGGCTCAAATCCTGAACCTTCCACTTTCTAGTTTTGCAACACTGTGCAAATAATATAAACTCCTTGATCTTTGCCTTTCACATGTGTAGGTGTGGTAAAAAGAACTATTTCACAGGGACGGTGTAACAGCTAAGGTATCAATATCCTGGCTTATAGTAAGCACTCCATGGTACTTCCCTTTTCCTTCCCAATTGTAGAGAGGTAATGAAAAATTAATCCAAATCTCTCAAGAGATGGAAAAAGAGCATCAGAGATGCATTTAAAAGAAAACTGACCTGATGCTTTATCCTTCCATTCCCAATTTCAGAAAAACAAGTCAATTCCATAAGGATTATAATACAATAATATCACAACACTTCTGAATGTCTATTGAATGCTCTGAGTTGTGCTGGGTCTCATGCTAAATAATTCCTGTACTTATTCCTATTTAAATCTCACACCTACCTCTTGAAGCTGTATTACCATTATTCCCATTTTTGGACTAAGAAATCACCTAAATTCATACTACTGATAACTGATAAAGCTGAGACCTGAATCTACTACTTCTGACTCCAGGGGCTAGCTATGTACCTAATCATGAGGCCGTGCTGCTCCATCATTGTTAAAGATAAGCAACACAGGACATTCCAGAAGAGTACATCAATACAAACATTCAAGTCATTGTGCAATTCTCCTTATATGAAAACCAGCAGGCCCTGGCCGGGTAGCTCGGTTGGTTAGAGTGTCGTCCCAATACACCAGTGTTGTGGGTTCAATGCCCGGTCAGAGAACATTCAAGAATCAACTAATGGCCCCAGCCCTGTGGCTCAGTTAGTTGGAGCATCATACCATACACCAAAAGGTTGTAGGTTTGATCTCTGGTTGGGGCATATATAGGAAGCAACTGATAAATGTTTCTCATATACTTCTTTCCTCTCTCTCTCCTGCCCTCTATCAATAAACATATTCTCAGGTGAGGATGAGAAAAAAATCAACCAACAAATGCATAAATAAGTAGAACAACACATCGATATTTCTTTCTCTCTCTAAATCAATAAATTAAAAAAGCTACTAAACTCTGTTTCTTAGTATTCAAGCCCTAACTATTCAATTCTAACTGTTTTGATACTATAAGCATTGTCACATAATCTCGATCAAAGTGAACTCTTGACAGTTTGTAGCTAAAGTCTCACATAGTAAGTCTGAGCTGCACTTACCACAGTCAACATTAGCTACAGAGCTTCCTAATGATCAAGCCAGAAAAATATATTTATCTTACATATGTTTATTTTCTTTGCCAGATAAATAAGCAATGATCTGCTCTAGCACAAAGTTTACCAGCTGCCTTGGATGCAACAAGCATGAGTTAAATGTTAAGCCAAACCACATAATTAGTTGAGTTTTACATATCAAACCAGGTACACAAGAATAGTCCATATGGAAGTATGTTTAATAAATGGCCTTTATTTTAATTTTTACTGACAGACCACTAACAAATACATTTGCTGCTCTTTTCCCTGGCTCTTGAAGGTAATTCATTCAAATGTAACTTATTCAACATCAACTAGCTGCCATATTATTATGATAATATTATCAAAATTGAATAAAACAAACTTTAAAAATTAGGCTATGAATGCTTAATGTATTTGTAATAACAAGAAAACAAGACATTACTGCCAATGTATTCATTTTACTCCCAATTATCAATTTGGTAGGGACATAGTTCTCCTCTTCCAATCAAGGTCTCAAATCTCAAAACTAGCCAGAAGACAGCTGTCATCTTACCCAGCTATATCCAACTGAAGGTGTTCAAAACAGATGAAATCGATTAGAATCTAGAAATCAAATCATAAACTAAGCATATTGAATAAGTAATAAGAAAGTTCCCATTTGTTTTTATTTTCTTTGAAGGAAAATCAATTAATAGGTATAAATAATGGCATAGTTTCTCCCTCCTGTAGGATGAAATTATACCCCAAAGGCTCCTAATACCATTTTTTAAATATAAAAAATAATACTGTCTTTTAAGCTACGAATAAGTACAAAGAAAATTTTATTTTAGAGATAATCAATATCGAGCTTTCACAGATATGCAAGATTTGATTATGGTAAAAGTCAGAACTATTGTATCGTATTCTCAGCAATTAACTGTCATTGTCAGTTATTGTTGAAAAATAACAGTATCAACTGGCTTGAATATTTTTAACTTTCACATTTAAATAGAATGTTCCTTCTCGCTTTTCACTACATTTTGTCACACAGAAACCTAAATCAAAGATGGTCATGCCATCTTTGTTGCCAGGGACAGGAGTGAGTGCCCTTGGTACCTCCCTCAACTTCCTCCATGACAGCTGTTTGCTGCCACGCATACACATTTTGCAGTTGTATGCCTCTCTCATGGCACCTATGTTTTACCTCCTGCCTGGAGACTTTCCCACCGTTCCTCAGCTCACTGTCCATTAGGGCTCGGCTCCAGCTGAACATCTCAAGTTGGGTAACACGCCCTGTCCCACGGTTTCATAGCACCGTATGCATACATCTATCATTGCACTTTTTATTTACATGACTTGCCCACTGGAGTGTAAGCAGACCTCTAATTCATGCTGGACCAGTCTCTTTTATGAGAACTTGAAATCAGAGCACAGTAAATCGAGTTCATCTCTTTTCAAGACAAACAGAGACCATGCAAAACTGGGATGGAGGCAAGTCTGTACTCCCCAAATCAGGGGAAGCCAAGCTTTGAAGAGAGGAGGAAAGGGAAGACAACACAGACAAAGAGCAAGAGGGAAGAGTCACACATCCCCAAAGAGGTAAACAACAAATCATTGGGACTTACCATTTCCTGTGTCCAGAAACCAGAACCACATAGGCAACCTTGGGTTCTCTGAGATTCTCGTTGTATCCTTCCAACAAATTTGCTTAAGCAATTTTGAATGCATTTCTCTTATTAACAAGCAAATGATCCCTAAGACACCTATATGTAGTAAGTGATGAATATTTGTTACCTAAATGAACCAGCGACTGTCTTTTACTGTTTCAGGTCAGAACAAGGATTTCTTCTCAGCCCCCAACACCCATCAGAACCTCCAATTTTGCACACACCATTGAAAATAATAGCAATTTTATAAAGAAGTAAAATGGCAGTACAGTTTTATAAGGTTTTTGATAAAGAAGGACCTTAGAAGGTATTCAAAACCTTTAACATCCTCCAATTGCCTCCATTTTAAAAATGAGAACAAGGAGACCCACACAGGTGAAAAAAACTGGCCCAAGGTCACATAGAAAGTGAGACTCACAGGAGAGCCCAAGTTTCCTACCAGACCAGCCATTTTTCTCTCCTACCCAACATGCTTTCTTATACCTTTGACTCAAGCCCAACCAGGGAAATATCTCCACTGTGACATGAGCTTTTAGAAGAGTAAAACCAGTGGTTTTACATCTTGCACACTTCTCAAAAGGAGCAATAAGGGTTAAAAATAAGAGCTCAGGTATTTAAGACATTCTGCTCTCTTAGTCTTCACCATGAAAGCACCTTGAAGAAGGCTATTACAGAAGCACCAGCGGGGCTCTCCATCTCAGCTGTGCATTAGGTGATTTGAGTGGAGATATAAAAGACAAGCTCTCATTTTCTTTGCATGACAAGCAAAAGACAAGCTCGCATTTTCTTCGTGACATAAAAGTCACGACTACAGTTATCATTAAATAAGCAACCATTTTAACCATTAATATGTGTTCCTCATATTTGAAGTATATCATAATTGCTTTCACAGTTGACCACAAATAAAAATTACTTAAGTTAAAAGTATAAAAGAAAAATCTATGATAAAGACAACTATCAGTTGCATAAAGCTCTATTGATTAATAAATAAAATTCATCAATTATTCGCTAGATGCAGAAGGATGCCAGTCCTTAATTTCAACACAAGCATTATCCTTTCACCTACCCAAATCTAGATGGTTATTTAAGTTTGTTTTCTGTCTTTTTCAGATAATGATAAATTATTGCCTCCATCTCCTAGAAATCAAGATTTATGTTCTTGCCCTGGCTGGTATGGCTCAGTGGACTGAGCACTGGCCTGCAAACCAAAAGGTCACCAGCTCAATCCCCACACAGGGCACATGCCTGGGTTGCAGGCCATGTCCCCAGCTGGGGGCATGGAAGAGGCAACTGATCAATGTTTTTCTTGAACATCATGTTTCTCTCCCTCTCTTTCACTCTCCCTTCCCCTCTCTAAAAATAAATAAACAAAATGTTTTTTAAAATTTTATATTCTCTTTAAATACTTCACCAATACATTGGAGGTTAAATGCTCAAGGGGAAATAATATGTCTACTCATAGAGACTGCACAGAATGATTTCAAAATCAATATGCATCTTCTAGATTATATATTAATAATGAAGACCATGGTTTGCATAATATGAACAGTATTAATATTTTTAAAGTCTACATACAAGAAAAATAGCTTCCTATATGAAAATAAAGTTTATCTAAAAATTGGTAAACTATGTCTTTATTTTTTTATTTTGACCTAATGATTTATTTAACTAATGCTACTTTATTCAGCAGAGACTCTCAAACTGTCAAAAGGGTATTTTTTCTTAACTGTTAGTCACAGAAAAATAAATAATAAGCACAAGTAGTTCTTCTCAAACAATTTATAATGAGGATTCATTAGCTAAAATAAATACACCCTTCTGTTAGGAATGCATGTTAACCTAGGCATTCTCTGAGCATTCTAAACACTGATGACTTTACAACGTTATACCAAAGTACTTTTTATTATCTATTTATTTACACTCTGTTTTGCTTCCTTTCAAGTGTTATAAGCTCATTAAAGTAGAGAAAATAACTTCTATCATAAATATGTCAAATCCAGGCATTTTCCCTAGTGGGCCCTGGCAGAGAATGAGGGAACATCATAAAAAGAACATGGTTCTCAACGGCAATTCCTCAGTGTTGGTTTAGCATACAATACACGTGGGGAAACCCTAGCACTACTAATTAGCTGCCTCCATATAGCAGATTGTTTTAAGCCTTTTCATGTGTAATCTCATAATTCCATAGAACAATCCTACAGGAACTAGTTTTTCTGCCATTGTACATATTAGGTGCCTGAAGCACAAAGACTTTAACAAATTTGCCCAAGATCATATGCCTGACAAATAGTAAAGCTGAATAATCACCCAAGTACCCTTGAATTTATGCTATTAACCACTCAGTACATGGCATAATTTGCATGCTTTTGTAATAGTGAAAAATTTTAATGTATTAGCATAATTTAAAACAATTAGCATAGTTCCCATCCTTTAGTAAGTACTCAGTTGAGAGTAACTATGTCAGTCACCATAATGGCTATTGGGATGATGATCATGATCATGAATCATGATTCTTATGACTGAATTATAAAATATTTTTTATGTTCTCAGGTATTTCTTTATTTACGACCTCAATTTTTTCTGCTGAAAAAAAATGGGCCTCTAAACTGTTCGTGGTTATTTTTTAATGTTTCAAATGTATGCATCTAGCATTCTGTCACAAGCATTCTACAAAACATAGTATCGCTCGGTGTTTAAAACATGTGTCATAGTCTGTACGTGCCACATCTTCTTTAATCAATCATCTATGGAAGGATAATCTGGCTGTTTCTGTGTCTTAGCCGCCATGAATACTGCTGCAGTGAACATAGCGATGCATAAATTCTTGCAAATGAATGTTTTCAAGTTTTTCAGGTAGATTCCCAGAAGAGGGATTGCTGGGTCATATGGTAACTCCATTCTTAATTTTTTGTGGAACCGCCAAAGGTGCTGGGTACACAATGCAATATAAAGATCGTGTATCATAAAAATCTACACTTGAACCCTATACAATCTTATTAACCAACATCACCTCAATAAATTTAATTTTAAAAAAATGTTAAATCTTGTGACATGATTTTCAGAGAAGAAAAAAATATTAGACTTTTTAACCAAGTTGGGATCACAACGATTTGCTGCTTGGTGAAATGGTAAATTAAGTTCCTGTGAAAGAAATATATGTAATTTGAACTTTTACAACATAAATATAAACTAAGATTGCTTTAATTATAATCACAACCTTTCAGCAAGCTACATTAAAAGGAAAAAGGAAAGAATGAAGGAAAACAGGGAAAGAGAAAGAGGGAAAGAAAAGAGCTAGTTTGTATTTTGCAAAAGAATGGGAGAGGTGTTTGATGATCTCCTAATCGTGCCTCTAAACCGAAGATAGACAACTCCATGTGGTGATTGATGGAAAAGCTTGAGACCTGGGTACTCTACTAAGAAGCTGTTATGACAGTGATTGAATTGCCTGTCAGCCAGGAAATGCCTATAATCTGAGAGCATCTCTTTCAATATATGATCCTGGGCATTTATTAGAAAGCAAGTGCATAAATTTGATTAGTTTCAACTGAGAAAGGAAAGAATTTAATCTTCCGCTGACTGAAATTCACATGGGTGGTCAAAACTGCCAGGCACCAGTACCCAATTAACATTAAGCAGAATGAACCAGGGACAGCAGTCACTAGAACCTCTACCAAATGCCACCAATAAAGTAAAGAAACTTTGTCTCCTTCGTACATGGTTTATTTGGAAGAAACTTTTAGTGCTCAATTTCTGAATGAAGCCAAGAGCCTTTTATTGACATGAACCATTTTAGTGTTGAATCAGTTTAAGTACCAACAAAATTTCCAATAACCTTTTAAATGAAAAAAATTAGCGTAATTTGTCTTTACGTATTCTGGGGACTTGATTAGAAGACATATATAATATAAATAATATAATGTAATATAACATATGATAGATATATATAATGTATTCTCTGCTTTTCACGGTAAAGGCATTTGAGAGTCCAGCTAAGTAAATTGCCCGACCCAAAGAACAACAGAAGCAGGTTTCTAGAACAAAATACTTCCCTAATGATAATCCCCAAAGGAAGATGGCTCCTAAAGCCATCTTTTTGAAAACTAATTTAGAAAACTAACAATATCAGTCTAATGAAGTTTCTTTTACAAATTTCCCAGTGGCTCCCAACATTTCTGTTTCTCCTGAGATAAAATGAGATTATCTGGACATGTTCCCAGTTAAGTATTTCCTTTCCTACCTACGGGCATTCGCCTGGTCATCATTACCACCCAGCTACCTCTCCAATGCCTTACAGTGAGCTAAGAATGTCTCTACCTCAGGGTCCTCAGTATTAACAAAATCTAAGGACAGTTCATTATTTTTAAAAATAAAACTACTTTGTAAACAATATAAAATCATTTTTATGCAACTGAATAAAATTGGAAATGGTCACAGAGGTATCAGAATTATTAAATTCAAATAATAGGGTGTGTTGTGAAGGGTTCAGTTATAAATTATTTTAAAGCAACCACAATACACTGAAATCAGAAGGGTGATGAGCTTCTCTGAGAGAAATGGCACACAAAAACTGTTTCATTCCGGGCATGGCATGGGAGGAAGAGGTCACCAACCACTAAAGTAAAACTAAAAGAAAAAACCAAGGTAAAAATTTTTTTATCCTCACCCAAGATTTTTTCATTGATTTTAGAGAGAGAGAGAGAGAAACATCCGTGTGAGAGAGAAACACTTATCAGTTGTCTCTCACACATGCCCCAACCAGGGATCAAACCTACAACCTAGGTATGTGCACTGACCAGGAATTGAACGCACAACTTTTCAGTATATGGGACAGTGCTCCAACCAACCAAACCACACTGTCCAGAGCCCTAGATGAAATTTTAACAAAATTCTTACATGACGAGTAGAAACTAGCCTGTCGGTTTAGCTGTCTGGGAGCCCCAGACTTAAGGTGAGTGTGTGCTCACTAACCAGCTTTTATCCAGGGCCTTCTGTTGGACACACACAAGACAGGGTAGAGATGGTGCCTAGTATAAGCCCCCTCAGTGGAACAGGCACTAAACCTCATTTCATGAGAAGTGTGAGGTAAGAAATTTTCTTGCTCTTGCTCTCAGACAAAGGTACGCTGTAGGGGAAGGAGGGCTAGCGGCAAAGGCAATCTGCAGCTGAGGGAGGGATGTGACATCTGTTTGAGCACAAGTCACTAAACCGATGCATAGCAGAGGCTTACAGGACATGTGCCCCCACTCACCCTTCAAAACCCGCCTCACAGATATAGGCCAAATGATGGCTATGTGACAGGACAGGAGATGGAACAAGGGCAGAGGGGAGAGGAAGGGTGAGTTGTAGTAAGGATGGAGATCTGAAACAATAAGAAAGTTTCACCCTCAAAATGTAGGTGAACAGGACCCCCCTAAGACTGAGGTTATACTGAGAGAGCCAAGAAAGCCTACCAGCCCCTCACCATGACCCTTTACCAAATAGGCAGCAATAGCAATCTGCAGCTTGGGACTAACAAAAACCTGGAAAAATATCAATTTGTATCTCAGGTGTGCAGGACCTGCTGTTAGCTGAGAGCAGAATGGGAACCCTGAAAAAAGCCCTACTGTAATGCAGGCCTCATGCTAAGCACAAAGTGACAGCAGCCTTCCATTCAGAGGAATGTGAAGACAGGTGCACTGGAGGTAACTATGGCAACGACAAACCCAGTTCACCACTGACAGGTACTGACAGAAGAAGCAGTGCCCCAGTTCCAGGTGTAAGTAGTACAATATTGACCTCCGTCTTTTTTGCTCTTTAAAAATAAATCCAGTATTCAATGACAATTTATGACACACAAAAAGGGAAAATAACAAAAGACACATGATCAAGTAATAAAGCGGTCAACAGAACCAGACCCAGAAGCAACTCAGATGTCAGAATTATCAGACAGACAGAGGCGTTAAAATAATTACAGTCGATTCAGGGGTGTCCAACCCACAGTCCGCGGGCCACACGCGGCCCAGGATGGCTGTGAATGCGGCCCAACACAAAATCATAAATTTGCTTAAAGCCTTTTTTTAGCTCATCAATTTTTGTTAGTGTTTATGTATTTAATGTGTGGCCCAAGACAACTCTTCTCCTTCCAGTGTGGCCCAGAGATGCCAAAAAGTTGGACAACCCTGTAAAGATTTAGTGAAAAAAGTAGATGATATGTATTCACAACTGGGAAATTTCATCAGAGGGGGAAACTATAAAAATGAATCAAACAGCTATTCTAGAATATGTAAATGCCTACACACACACACGACAGAGAATTCCTTGCACAGGTTATCAGCTGCAAGGACAGAATAGAGCCAGACAGTGTCAGTGAATTTGAAAATAAGCCAATGGAAATTATCCAAACTTAGTCACAAAGAAAAGTGAAAGTGAGAAAAGTAAAGAACAGATCATCCAAGAGACATGGGACAATATCAAATAAGTGATCTAATATATATATACTTGGAATACCAGAAGGTTTAAAAATGGAGAATTGGAAAGAAATAGTATTTGAAGAGATAATTTTCAAAATTAGCAAAAGACAACAAATCACAGATCTGAGAAGTTCAGACAGTCCAAACAGTATAAATACTGGAAAAACCCCACTGGGCTCATCATACTCAAACTGCTGAAACCAAGAGAAAAAGGGAAAGTCTTGACAGTAGCCAGAGAAAAAGAAACATTTCTACAGATGCCCATAGATAAGAAGTAAAACAGATTTTCTGTCAGAAATTAAGCAAGCAGAAGACAATGGAGTCACATTTTTAAAGAACCGAAAGAAAAAAAATGGGTCAAGTCCGAATTTTGTATGCTGTGAAAATACTTTTCAAAAATGAGGGCAAAATGAACATTTTCCCAGACAAACAAAAACTGAGAGAATTTATCATCAACAGACCTGTGCGTCAAGAAATATTAAAGTTCTTCAAGCAGAAGAAATATTATACCAGATAAAAATAAAGAAATAAAGTACATCAGAAAAGGTGTGGATAAATATGACACTTTTTCTTAATTCTAATCTTTTTAAAATGTGTGAGAACAGTAGCATGAAGAAAAAGAGAGAGAAAATCAAAGTGTATTATGATAATGATAAAGAGTCTTGCACATACGGGAAGTACTACAATATTGTTTGAAAGTGAACTGTCATAATTAAGGATATGTATTGAAAACTATAAAACACCCCAATAATTTAAAAGATGTATAAATAATAATAGGAGATATAAGAACCATAAAAATACTCAAAAAGAGGATGATACAAGAGAAACAAAGGAACAGGAACAAAGGGGACACATAGAAAAGAACTAGAATTAGATAGAAAAGATGGTTGCTTTAAATATAAACACATCTACAATTACATTAACAGTATAAACACTTCAGTTAAAGGCAAAGATTGCTCAATTGGATGAAGAAAAGACCTAATTATATTTTTTTTAAAAAACTGACTTGAAATAGAAAAACACAGACAGATGAAAAGGATGGGGGAAATATACCATGCAAACACTAATTGAAAGAAAGCTATTACGGCTACGTAAACATCTGACTACTTGCACTTCTGAACAGAGAATCTTACTGTGATAAAAAGGGGCATTCCATAATGACAAAGGGGTTTCTTCATTAACATAATGATCCTAGCCGCATATCCAACTAATTACAGAGTTCAAATATAGAAAAAATAAATGGTATTACAGTAGTTCTGTCAGTTGCTTTGGCTTTTACCAGTAACAAACGCTGTGGCAAAGTTCCCGCTCCCTTTTGGCCCACAACCACCTTCCTGCTTTGCCAAGTCACCTGACAGTGGTCTTCAAAGTGGTCATCGTAAGGTCTAGGACTGAAGACTGGAATATTTCTCTACCAGGAAAATAAAACTTTTCATAGCAATGCATGTCCTAAGACATCTTTTAGCAAGACATTTCATGGGAAAATAAAAGAAAGGAAGTAGGGAGGTGACAGTGAAATTCAGGAAGGAAAAAAATGTTTCAAAAATTTGAAAATGGATTACTTTTTAGGTTCTTACTCCTGCTCTGAATTAAGAACATTCACTTATTAGGCTTAAACTTTCATCAAGATACTTTAAAGTGAAGAGATTAATCCACTAAGCAAACATGATTCCACAAACATCACTTTAACAGGTGACTGTAGGTTCTGTGTAAACTCATTATTTAACTTCATACTTTGTTCATCCCATTATTTCATTTTTGACAGGGAGTAGCTGAATAAAGTCAAGAACTACTCATTTGAATTCAGTCAATGATGAAAGGTGTTTAAAATGCAGACAGGAGGGATAATAGATGAACAACATTCTTACAGAATAAAATATTATTATTTATTAATAATACATGGTTTAGTCACAGACTTTTTTCCATCACTTACAAATCTCACTGCCATACCTCACCAAGTTTCTATCAAACAGTATAATGCTGTTAATAATGATCTGAAATGCATTGGGTCCCTCATAGCATCAAATGTATGGAATAAAACTTTAACATTCCACCTCAGGAGATATTAAATAATATGAGGATAATTTATACAGTGTTTTTTTACTTGGGGAAGAAAGAAGTACTTGCACCAGGTCCATAAAAATAAAATATTTAAATGACACTTGAGAGTTTGGTTACTGCAATGAACTGAATGGTTATGCACCACCCCTCCCCCACAATTCATACGTTGAAGCCTAAATCCCCAATGTGATGACATTTGGCGGTGGGGCCTTTGGGAAGTAATTAAGTCATGAATGTGGATCCCTCATGAATGGGTTTAGTGCCTTACAAGGCGCTGAAAGGACCAGCCCTTCCTCCTTCTGCCACGTGAGAACAGAGCCAGAAGATGGCCCCCTTCGAACCCGCACCGGACACCCAATCTGCTAACACACTGATCTTGGACCTCCAACCTCCAGAACCATGAGAAATAAACTCCTGCTGTTTATAAGCGGCCCAGTCTAAGGTATTCGGTTACAGCAGCCTGAACAGACCAAGACAGTTACTCATTCCAACAGTGCCAGTTGAAATATTTATATGTTTCCTTATATCCCTTAAGCTTACATACCTTACAATTTTACTTTGGTGCCCAATATGAAACTGAATTGGACCCTGTCTCAGTAACTAAATTTACATACTTTTTTGCAAGGTAATTAGAATAAAGAGATTTAAGATTCACTGAGTAGAAATCTAACCAGTTTTTCATCTGTGAAACTTAGAAAATAAGCCCATTCTAAGCAAATCATCATGGTCATCAACCAGCTAAGTTCCATAAGAGCAGGATTTTGTGTCATTGACTGCCATGTCCCTCCAGCACCTCGGATGATGCCTGACATGTAACAGGCACTCGATAAGGATTATTAAATTAATGAAGGAATATGCAAGACCCTGCAGCATAGGCTACTGCAGAGGAGAAAATAAATACCCATGCGTTCACTGAGCCAAGAATTGTCTCTGTGTAAATTGTGAAGAATGTCATCAAAATATACAACACACACACACCATCAGGAATAAGGAGAATAAGGATAAGACTCCCTGTGCAGGGAGAGGGGAGGGAGTTTCAGGGGAGAAGGGAAGGGTTTACAGGAACAAATATAGAGGACACATGGACAAAACTAGGGGCGTTGGAAAGGGGAGGGAGGCGGGGAGGAATGGGCGGGTGGGCTGGAATGGGAATAAAGGATAGAAACTGTACTGAATAAACTAAAATAAAATTTAAAAAAAAAAGACTCCCTGTGCAAATCCCTGAGCTTTCTAATGTTAGAGGAAAGACTTGTGTGCATCAATTTGACATACTATTCGGGGGGAGGTGGAAAGAGTATTTAAATATAAAGCATTTCTCATTTCACAAGTAGCAATTCAGGGGGAAAATAACAGAAAATGAACTTCTTTTGATCCAGAGCTGTGCATACCCACAGTCCAGGATTTCCAAGACAATAAATTCTACTCTTAAGCCAATCAGCACAACGAAAATAAAATTAGGCAACTAAGTAAATGAAATGAGAAGGAAAGGATTTTCCCCATGCTTGGTGACATCTGTAACCCATATTTTATTCACCAGATAAAGTATTTAGTCAGATTTGTGTCAGCTTCAGAGTAATAAGCTCAATATAATTTCACCCTAGGGTTTTACTGAGAAATAGTACAAATGAGCCAAACAGCAGCAACAACAACCAATAAAGCCCCACACAACTTCATTCTTCCTTCCCAAACGGTGCATCTTAGAATGTCGGACCCACCATTTATCACGGTGCACACTCCTGCTTTTCTGTGCATTGTATTGTGTCCCCCAAAATGCATATGTTGACACCCTAACCCCTACTGTGATGGTATTTGGTGGTAGGACCATCAGAAGGTAATTAGACTTAGATGAGATCATGGGTATCAGGCACTCGTGATGAAATTAGTGCCCTTATAGAAAGAAACACCAAGAAGCTTCCATCTCTCCCCCTCCCTCTCCCCCTCCCTCTCCCCCTCCCCTTCCCTCTTTCTCCTCCACCCTCTTCCTGCTGTATGAGGACACAGTGAGTAGGCAGCCATTTGTAAGCCAGGACTACAGCCCTCACTGGAGAAATGAATCAACCAGCACCTTGACCTTGGACTTTCCAGCCTCCAGAACTGTGAGAAATACATTTCTGTTTTTAAACCACCCAGTCTATGGTATTCTGTTATAGCAGCCCAAGAATATATCTTATTCTGTGACTGAGATATATTTACAGGAAAATAATAGTCATGAAAATAAAACAAAGATAATGTTGCAGTCCCATTAGGGAATAGTTACCTCTGTATTAGAAGTCGAGATATACACTGTCACAGTCCTCAGCCTCTCCTGAGGAAGGTATTATTGTCATTGTCATTTTACACACAAAGAAACTGAGGCTCAGAGAGAGTAAATAAATGGCCAAGAAGTACTGGAATCAGGATTGAAACCAGGCCTTCCGCCCACAGGGTCAGAGCTTAAGTACTAAACATATCACCCCTCAGACTTTTTAATTAAACTCAGTCAACCTACCTCTAGATACTAAAGAATAAAGATTCCAAAACTCACCTTAATACTTTGACAATATACACAAAACTATGACAGATTTCTTTTCAAGAGAAGAAGTTCCATCCTTGCTCACAGACATGACCACCTGCAAACCTCCGTCCCAGTTTCCACAGTGCTGTGAATAGCAGTCCAGGTATCTCACTCTCTGAAACTGATGGTGTTTGGGGTTAAACATGAAAATAACCACAAAAGCCCACCACCTGACCACTCACCTATTCTGACTCCTTGCCAGGACTCCAACTCCAACCCGCAGCAGCAGAGCCTGATGGTAAAAGTAGGAACCCATGCTACCGCTTACTCACTTTGGAACCTCAACTGGGGATTTCATCTCTTGGACCCTCAGTCACCTGACATGTACACTGGGGACTATAATATCTATACCAAATGGCTATTGTGATGGTAACCTGAGAAAATATACCTAAGAGCCTATAGCACACACCTTGGCACCGAGGAGACTGTACCACATGCTTCTCCCCCTCCTCCCCACGTCCCACCCCCACTAGTGTTCTCTCTCTGTCCCCACACTCTGCTCATCCTCCCCACCCCTTCCACTAGGGCCTCATTCTATCAGTTACCCTCCTGATCCAGCCTTTCACCAGTCCTCCCTAGGGGTTCCCCCACTCCCAGTAACTACAACCATCCTCAGGAATCCCTTGTCCATTAAATTTAAAGTGAATATAAAACCTGCTGTTTCTCCAGCTAAAATCCTTTCCCCAATCCCCACCCCCACCATATATATCTTCAATAGCAAACGTACCAAAGGTGTCATACACTCACTCCAACAGTGCCTTGCCACCCGCTCATTCATTTGTTCACTTCACAAATACCCGAGCTGCTACCATTTGCCAGGCACTGGGCCAGGGGCTGGGGATACAGTGTGAGCAAAACCAGACAAGGTCCCTGCTCTCACCGTGCTCCCCGATGTTGGCTCAGTGCTGATTGTTAGTGTCTATCTGCCTCTACCGGAAGGAACGCTACACAGGGGCAAAGACCTTGTTTGCCTTGGTCCTCGGGACATCCTTGGTTCCTGGAATATCTTGGACACATGGTAGATGCTTTAAAAATATTTGTTGAACGAATGGCTTGTAGGATACAAGAAGGAATGGATGAAAAGAGGCTAAGGAGAGAATAACAAGGAACAAAGACCCTGAAAAGAGGGGATTTTCTGGGACTGTACAGAAAACATAACTTGAAGTGGTAAAATACTAACACTATAAATAAAACTTTTGTATTTATTAAAATTCTTACTTGTCCTTAGAAGCAGCCTAATTGAGTGGGCACCTGTGCTAGTAAATCTACGTCAATCTTCATAGCTGGCTCAAAGAGACAACAATAAAACTACAAAGCCTTCAGAAACTCTTGTGCCTAAAAGCATTCTTTTTACCTCTTTACAAACATTTCTCAGAAGCAGAGTCCCCTGGGCTTCCTCCCATACTTGAGCTATAATAAATTCTTTTCTAACACAAAGACCTGGGAGAGGTGGAGCAGGGGGAGAGAGAGCGCTATCCTCCCCCAGAAAACTGAAGGCGTCTCTTCTCTGATGCCCAGAGCTCTTCTGCCAGGGAAGCAGCAAAATGTTTGCTCTTCTTAATTGAGGTTTCACAGGCCCACACCTCACCTCCCCTGTTTCTAAATGAGAGCAGACAGCTGGGCTTCTGCTGGCTTCTCTTTCTCCCCTTCCGCTGACAGCTTTCTTATAAGCTAATGTAGGGGGGAAAAGGAAGGAAGAAAAAGCAAGGGAGAAGGGATGGAGGGAGGGAAGCGCTGGGAGGTCACAAGGAACTGACCTACCACTTCACCTCTCCGCTCATCACATGCCACATAGGTGACCTGGACCGTTAAAACTCACTCAGATGAGGATCCCAGCCCAGACCCTCATCGTGGACCCCACAGCTCAAGCATACATGGGGAATTCACAGCTCCTGGGTTCTGGGTTCTGGGGATGGCAGCCTCTCCAAGCTCCTCTGTGAGGGAACCGATGCTTCTGGTTTTCTGGAGAGGCTGCACTGGCAGTGAGGAGGGACAGGCAGCTCCCATGCCGCTGCTGTGGGCTGCGCTGATGGACGCCCCCGAGGCCCCTGATCACCGGTGGCATTGAGGGAAAACAAAGTCAACAGAATGACAAGCCTTCCAAGAAGAAACAGCTGTCCCCTGGCCCACCCCTCCCTCTCTCAAAGCCTGCTCTCTAGAAGCAAATATGTTCACATCTTTTCACTCCTTTCTTTTCTTTTTCAATACTTACCTCCATGTTTTAAAATAACACAAGTATACTACCAGTACCTGATTTTTCAATTTTCCACATTATCACATTGACTTCTTTCTATGGGAACTAGGGTTTGGCCACCTTACATCATCTTTACCAACCACCCCCCCACACATGCGCACACACATGTACATATAAACACATACTTTCCTTCCCCTGCCTCCTCCAGAGACTACTCTCTCACAGTACTCAAATTAATTTTCACATTTCTTTATTATGGCCATGTAAATCCTGTTTGTCACCAATTCACAGTTTACAACAGTTACATTCTCATTCCTGGACCTCACCAGGATATAATTTTGTGCCAATCAAATTGTCAAAAATTAAATACCCAATATCACAAAGCATTGGTGAGAAGGAAGCACAAAGGGAATTCTCACACAAAGTTTCTATGAGTGTAAACAGCTACATTCAGACTATGTGGCTTTCTGTGCCTCTGTTTCCCCCTGTGTACAATGAGAATAACAGGCTAATTGTGGACATTCAATAACTTCATCCCTGTAATGGTGAAGAGCAGTGCCTGGTACATGGCTAGGACTCAAGAAATATTAAATACCATTGTTGGTCAGGTCTCCCTGTTACATTCTGCATACTTCCTTTAGAGCAATTATAACAAGTGTAATCAAGTGTTCATGTAATACTATGTGATGATCAGTCTCCCCAAAGCTCTTCAAGGACAAGAACCATGCTTGCTTTGTTCTCACCTGTACCATTAAAGCATTAAAGCTAGCAGAGTGCCAAGCACAAAATAAATATATCTTGAATGAATAGAGATGAAGGAAGAATTAGTGAGTGCATCCACTAATGCAGAGATGCAGAGTGTGAGGGCTAAAAGTTTCTTTTAAAGTACAGAATTGGAAACTGAGCTATGAGACTCCTACGCTACTTGTCAGTGGTCTAACTCCTTCCACAGACTTGATAGTTTGTTATGATGATGGCCAAGGAGGGTTCATAGAATGGAAGGAAGAATTATCCCCCTTTGAATAAAGAAGCCTGGTTCTATAGAGGTGGGATGAAAAAGAGTAAGAAGTGTAGGTGACAGTTGGCTGGAGAGTCGCAAGACCACAGGGGATACTATTTCACAGATAAAATTAAAACAGCTCTGGACTGGACCAGACGCGAGAGTGCAGTTAGTTGTCACATCCGTTTGCTGCCTGGAGCAAAGCAGAACAAAGCTGGGAGAAATCTTTTGAGTGTATTTGAGAAGAAAGAGGAAAGCAAAGGAGATCAGTAGCTCAGTCTCTGTTAAGTAAGGCTGGTCTTATATTACATGACATTACATTATAATTGTTCCATTGGTGAAGGCGAAAGAAAAGAAAGAAAATCTCATGTGAGCCCAAGGGAGGCCCTTGGGCTCATGGCATTTGGGTACTGGGGCATTTGGCACAACATCCATGCTTGAGCTGAGCTTGGGTTCTAATGAGAACTGGGCTCTTTGCCTCTTTCAAACGGTTGGGATTTGCAGAGAGCCAACAGAGCAGCAGGCTCCATTAAATGATCTCCAATTATCAGCTTCACAGTCAGGAAGGTGATTAAAATTTAATGATATATCCCAGCTTGTTGACATTCAATAGAGCTGCTGTCATCTTCCTTTCAGGGAGAATAAAGAACTGGGAGATGTTGGGGGGGAAGAAAAGAATATTTTTAAGGTAAAATTCTTCTGACAAGGTAGGAGGATAAATCAGCGATGAAAAGAAAGAGATCAAAAGTGATTTTGCCTTATAATTACTGATTTGGAGTCTGCCTGTCAAATGGCTGCTATTTGGGGATTTAATAGGGAAAGAAATTATCAGTATATGCTTTGACTTCTCACATGCTTAGTCAGAACATTCTTATCAGTTCTCCACACATTCAAATGCCTATGTTTTATACTTTTTTTTAGTTAAATGGACTACTAAATAAAGTTTTGCTGTTGTTTGAATATGATGCATGACAATGAAGTAACAATGTGCCCCTACAGTTCAAACTGAACCTCTGCAAAAATCATAAAAAGCAACGCCCCCACAGTGTGGACCCGCTTTCTCCAGCAACATCATGGGAGGAAGCAAACAGGCTCCAAGGTCAGCTGTACCTTTTGTTGGACATCACTATTTAGATTCATGAGTCACAGCTGAAGCTGTGAAGCCTGGAGACTCCACAGTGGGAAGGTATAAAGGGCTCCAAAAAAGCCCCAAAGATAATATAAATCAGACTCTGGAGAAGAAGAAGGATATGCACATGTGCATAAAGAGCCAGAAGCAGGGATGTATATGCGTAGTGACTTTTCACTGGTGATCTTAAACTATAAATTACATTCACGTGACTATAACAAGTGACAAAAACAGTAGCTTTCCCTATGTGCTCAAATCATGCAGGCTACCAGATAAATCATGCAGGCTACCAGATGATTATATGTAGCCTTCATGCACGTTGTCACAGAGACAGATCTCAGGGCAGCACCTACCTCCCAGGAGCCAGCACCAGCCAGTCTGGGTAGTCCT
Source organism: Trachops cirrhosus (assembly GCA_028533065.1). Lineage (NCBI taxonomy): Eukaryota > Metazoa > Chordata > Mammalia > Chiroptera > Phyllostomidae > Trachops > Trachops cirrhosus. The sequence continues at coordinate 33,945,313 of CM052539.1, forward strand.
GTGGCGAGCATTATTGCCCACCCCACGTGGCCGGTCCCAGATTGCTGCTCCGGTCAGTGGGGTACCTATTTTTGTTTCTTTCCCACCCTCAATCTCTTTCTCCCTCTCTACTTCTGCCAAAGGAGGCACAAAGAATCCCACTGATAGCTTTAACTGCTGCATGGGCACTTAAGGCTCCTCGCACCAAGAGATCAGCAGGCAAGAGAAAGCGTCACCATTCTAAGCAGGAGTAATGGCCCCGATTATCAAGAAGAGGCAAGGTTGCTGTTGCACGATAGAAATAGGGAGGAATCTGTTTGGTGTCCAGGAAATCCATAGGGTGCCTTTGGAAACTCCCTTGGCCAATTAGTATTATAATTGGGCAAATGTAGCAACCAGACCTTAAGAGAACATGGTGATCAGGGCTCAGATTCCTGGTGATAGGGTCTGGGTCCTGCCACCAGGTGAACCCCTAAGACAAGCAGAGGTGCTAGCTGAATGTGGAAGGAATCTAGAATGGGTACCAAGGAAGGGACAGGAGCAGCAGCTGTGGCCCTGAGCCCAGATCCAGCAGTGAAGCTATGGTTTCATCCTACTCATCCTCCCCCACCAAGTTTCCCCCAGAAGAGGTCCACTGGAATCCCAGAGTGGCCAATCCCAGAATGGATAGGAAAAACTGGGTTCAAGCCTCATGAGGAGCAAACTGCACAAATCTCCTTCCAGGAAATAACTCGCCTGGTACTGAGGGTGCTGCCATTCGGGAATTGCCTTAAAGACAGAGCACTGCTTCGCCCAAGGTCCTGTCCTTTCCCAGAGTGGTCCACATCCAATGACTGAGTGATGGCCTGGCCACTGCAACCAAACTCAGGACAAATCAGCTAGAGAGCTCTCCATGAGGTAGCCTAGGCTGTCCCTGGGCCTGCGTCCCATGGCAGTGATTCCCTCTGCCCGATCTTACTTCCTCCAACCCTCTTCCAGGTATCAATCCTAAGGTCATGCCTTCAGAAAACATCCTGCTGCTGCATTCTTTCTCAGAGTCTGTGCCCCAGAAACCAACCAACAGTGGTCATCTAACTTCAGTGTCTTCGACTCTAAAATGGAGGAAGCCCTGCCCTGTTCATCTCCTAAGATAAAAGCCAAATAGAACAATACATACTTTTTTAAAAAAAGATTTTATTTATTTGTTTTTAGAGAGAGGGGAAAAGAGGAAGAGAGGGAGAGAAACATCAATGTGTGGTTGTCTCTTGCATGCCCTCCACTAGGGACCTGGCCTGAAACCCAGGCATGTACCCTGACTGGGAATCGAACTGGCAACCCTTTGGTTCACAGGCCCACACATAATCCACCAAGCTACACCAACCATAGTAGAATAATATATATTTTTAAAACCATAAAGAGTCTTATGGATTTGCTAAACTGAAAAGGAAAAAGGGTTTTAGATATAAACACAAATCTTATTTTTCTTTCACAAATTAAAAAACTATCTAAAAAATAACAAACTATAGAAATAATCCGCCCTGGCTGGTGTAGCTTAGTGGATTAAGCGTGGGCCTGTGAACCAAGAGATCACAGTTCAATTCCCAGTCAGGGCACATGCCTGGGTTGCAGGCCAGTTCCCAGTAGGGAATGCACAGGAAGCAACCATACATTGATATTTCTCTCCCTCTCTCCTTCCCTTTCCCTCTAAAGATAAATAAATAAAATCTTTAAAAAAAAAAAAAAAAGAAATAATCCCTGGGGTAGGGGTTGCATGGTGGGGGGAAATGGAGACAACTGTACTTGAACAATTAAAAAATTATAAAAATTAAATAAATAAATTGTTGAATGAAAAAATAAATCAAAAGCTATCTAAAAATAAAAATAAATTTTAAAGCTATCTAACACCAACATTTTATTTTCTTTTTTTAGTTATGGTCTTCTATCATGTTGCCTATGCATTGCTATGGCAACAGAAAGGAAAAAAAATCCTCTATCTACCTTCGCAGATTTTTAAAATATACAAAAGAAAATATTAACCAAAACCAATGGCCTCAATCATACTGCTCTTTGCTGTGAGTGCGAACTCAGTGAAGCAGGAGTGGTTACCACCTGTCCTCTCCCTGTGATGAGCAAACAGTCCAGCTCCACTCTATCAATTAACTTATGGGCAGGAAATGGGTGTCGAGTAGGTGAGCATCTTCCCACTGCGGACTAGTAGTCTAAAAGGGCAGCCTACTGGTTTGCAGATACGTGCAGCTCCCTGAGTCTGTTGCGGTTGCTCTAGATAGATGATGAGACAAGAACTTTCTGGATGAGCTAGCTACTCTCAAAAGATCCAGTAGCTTGATCATCTATGAAGAGAGCATCACCCTCCCCTCCCCATTTGATTTAACTATATTTGTTTCATGCCAGACCCTGAGGTCACAGACATTCCCTAAATTTAAGCAGTTTAAAATAAGCTCAGAATAGAGACTCAAATACAATTTACCCATCAGCTGGGTCACTTGATATTGAAAGGCTCCAGAAAACTCTCTCATCAATACTTTGCCACCCCTGAATCCCAGGCAGGCCAAGGGCATCTGTGATGACACCTCTCTTGTCTGCACATTACAGGGTAGCAACCTGCAGTGGGGGACAGCAGGCAGTTCAGCAGGACCCAGCACAGAGCTTGAATCACAGTAAGGGTGCACATGAGAACTTTCCACAGAAGGTAAAGAATCCAGTCTCTCCCCAGACCCTTCAGACCCTCTCTAAAATCCTGGACACTTAGTGAAATGGGACCAGTAATTGCATTAAATAAATACTGAGAGCATGCTGCAATTTACCTCACTGACTAGTCTTGAAAAAAGTAGAATCAGGCATGTATAACTTTGGGGTTAGTAATAATAACATTTTAGGTAACAAGTTTTTTATACTGTGTTGTGCAGAAACTTTAGAGCCTTCAAATGTGCTTCAGACATTCCATACATGTTTAGCAACATATTTTTGATTTAAAAATGATAAGAAAATAATGAAGGTACTCAAATGTATTATATACCAAAGGAGACCATTAACACTTACAAACTCTTGTGTTGCCAGGAAGTAAAATTTCCTATGCATCCTCTGGGTGAAGCTGAACTCTTGGAAATAGGTCATTAATTTAGACACGATTTTTTGCCTAAATCTTTTTAAAATAAAGCCCTGCCCACATCAGCTTGAGGAACGAGCAAATTATACAAGTGAATGCAAACTACACGTAAGTGTTCAGCTCAAATACCCATGATACAAGACTTAGTGGCACTTGCTCTCCACTGGTATAAGTCACTGTCACTGTCATAAGTTTTCAGTGCTTTTTAGCTGAAAGCCTATGGATATGGTTTTACATTAAATTCCCAGAGTTCATGAATCAGTGAGCTTTTACTGGATATTAAATCACCCCAGCATTTAGTGACTTTAAATTTTTTATTTAGCACAGGGCTGTGTTGGTCAGCAATTTGGATATAGTTCAGCTGGGTGGTTCTTCTGTCTCTGCGGGCTCACGGGTGCCTCTGCGGTCCATTGCTGTATTGGTACCGCTGAGTTTGGCTGACTTCTCTCCCATGCCTGGGGGTGGCCTCAGCTAAGACAGCTCAGCTCATCTTTGCTGTATGTGGTCTCTCCTCTCATCCTCCAGTAGGTGACCTGGGCTTCTTCACATAGTGGTGACAGGGTTCAAAGAGCAAGAACAAGGTGTGCATAACACCCCTTGTAGCCCAAGCCCAGAACTTTCCCATTGTCACTTCCACTGCATTCATTCCCTGGGACAAAGCAGGTCACAACACCAGCACAAATTCAAAGACTGGAGAAATAGAATCCCACTCACTATGGTAGGGAGGAATTTGTGGTCATTTTTATAATCACCTACTTGGTGTTCTTATCTCTACATATAAGAAACTCCATACAATTGTTGTATTAAATGAGATAACATATAAAAATCACAGGCTACATTGGAAGTGTTCCATAAATATCAGTGTCTTTCTCTTCTCTATTCCCTTTCAGATTAAGAAAGTGAAGCCACAAAGCAAATGATAAATTTTCTTGTGTAGCTTGTAATTACCATCTTATTAATTTAAGGTCTAATTGGATGCTGTTTTTGGTTGCCTTTATTAAATTAATAAGTCTATTAATTACAACTCTATATGAAATTAACTTATATTTATGTGCACATTGTATTGCTATCAAGTCACACACACAGGGAAATTCTACACCAGCCTTTACTATCATGAAAGTTTACCTCCAAAGATATCTCAGTGAGCCAGCTCTGCCCAGTATTGGATTCTGAACCTGGGCTGACCCTGTGACTCATTTGTGAGTAACTAAATATGGTGAAAGTAGTACCAGTTGCCAGGCCCAGAATATGAGTCCATTTCCTATATTTTGGAAATTAATTCTTAGAATCCTGGATCTTCATTTAAAAAGCCCAACTATGCCTCCACCGCCTGTGGTTATTCCAGCCCTCAGCTACCTGAAGCAACACAGACAAGGCCCCAAGAAAATGAGGCAGAGATAAACCATCCTTCCTATGCTCTGAATTCTTGCCCCACAGCATCACAGATACAGAATAAAATGTTTTTAAGCCACTACATTGTAAGTAGTTTGCCATACAGCAATAGATAATTGAAACAACCAGGAAAAGTCTGTACATAGCTGAATATTTTCATTGGGAGCAGAGAGCTGAAAGCTATTACCATACTGCTGCTGCTGGAACACACTGTCCATTGATCTGTGAATCTGAGAGGAAGCAGGAAATCAGGAAGGCCGGCACGATGTAAAGGAGGCGGGCAAGGGGAGTGCCATGTCACCATGGTGTCAAGACTCCGACTAGCAGTCTGGAAGGCCATGATTACGAGCGGAGCAGCTGTGAGGCCCAGGTCTGCTCCGTGTGCACACAGGCTCCTTGAGCACTTAGCTCCACAGCGCCCGCAAGGCCTCCTGACGGTTAAACAGAGAACCAGGCCCACCAGCAATAAGATCCTGGAGCAAAGCCAAGTGCCTGGGTCTGGATGAACACTCATCACTGCACATGTGGATATACAAACACAGATAATACCATGACCTGCAAGTGCTCCTGGGTATAGCAGATTGGAATGAGGCAATCACAAACTGAGTAAGCATGGCTCATGTTTTAATGACACTCTGAAACACATCTTGTCACCTCACAGTCCAGTTAGACACTACTGGGAAGCCACAGCATCAGCAGAATGTGCCAGCCCACTGAGCCATACTATAAAGACTGCAGCATCCCTAGAGCAGAGACTGAGAGGGGAAAACACACCGACACACTGAGAAGAGCTATTGATCTGGACTCTTCAGGCACCTCTGTCCATTCAGTTACCAGCACTAAACATCAGGCACTTACCTCGTGTCCCATTTTTTTCTAGGTCCACTCAGAGGATGAGGTCCGATTTCTGAAAAACAAGGTGCCAGCAATCAACCACTATCTATCTATGTGAGGCACACACTGTGATTCAGTTAGCCAATGCCACCAAGTCAACAACTGACTGTTTTATTCAATGAACAAAATTGTTTTCAGTGCCACCTATCTGTCCATTACTGTGCAAGGAGGTTTAGATCTGAGGGAGACTCAAGACAGCTGGAAACCGCACACACGGGCAGAGAACTAAGTGCCTCAGGGAGACACTGAAGAAAGGGAGTGACTTAGACTGAAGATCTGGGAAGGTTTCATGGAAGGTTTCCAGCTGTGACTTGGGGACAGATGAAGAGGATTTCAAACAGCAGAAGTCAAGGAAACATGCATTCAAGGCCGAAAAGAAAAAGGTGACTTCCAGGCGAAGTAAGCAAGAGGAACAAAGGAACAGGGCTCTGCAACAATAGGGGGTGTTTCTGGAAGAGGAAGCATGAAGTGACAAGAGAATCAAGTGGATGAAAGGAGTGAGGGAGGGTTACAAGAGACAAAGCTGGAAAGGAAGTTGGGGCCACACTATGAAAAGTTTTGAACACTTTCTCAGACACATGGAATTAATCGTATTTTTTAAAAGTGCTAAATTGTGAGGTGTGGCAATCACATAAAGACCAACTCAAGATAATAGAAAAATGCACGCAAATGGGAAAAAAACATTTATGCTTCAAATTGCAAGCTACTGCCCCTAGGGAGAACTTCACATGCCCCTCTCTGCACCAGCACCACCAGGAGGGTGGGGGCTGGGTCCGCCATAATCATTGCTGCATCCCGGCTCCTCTGGGTGCTGACATGCAGTGTGGATGTGAATACTTGCAAAGACAAGGAGTAAATGAATTTTCCCCTGTCCACCCAATTTGAAAATTGTTTCTTTTGTTTGTATCACAACATACTGCTTGGTCCTATAACCATTTATATGTTCTGTGTTTTCCTCTGACATGTGAGCAATTTATGGGCAAGGGCCAGCTGTGGTTATTCACATACCCGCTGTCACCCAGTAGAATAGAACTTCCATTTACCTTGTAAATAGAAGTTACTCATTATTTGTTGAGTATTTAAATAACATGGGCCCTGGCTGGTGTGGCTCAGTAGATTGAGTGCCAGACTGCAAACCAAAGGGTTGTCTGTTCAATTCCCAGTCAGGGCATATGCCTGGGTTACAGGCCAGGTCCCTCATAGGGAGCATTTGAGAGGAAACCACACATTGATGCTTCTCTCACTCTCTTTCTCCTTCTCTCCCCCTGTCTAAAAATAAATAAAATCTTTAAAAAATAAAAATTAAATAAATAAATAACATGGAAGATAAAATTGTCTAATTATATCACATCAACATGTTAATCTAAACCAAAAAGAAAACTACCTGTATCTGCTCTGCACTTCTAGGGGTGTATCCCCAGGAAATGAAAATGAAACCACTATGTTGAAGACATACCTGCACACCCATGTTCACTGCAGCATTATTTACCCTACCAAAGACATGGAAGCACCCTAAGTGTCCATCAGTGAATGAATGAATGGATAAAGAAAATGTGATATAAATTCAAATGGAATAATGTTAATCCATAAAAAAATGAAACCCTGCCATTTGTGACAACATAGATGGACCTTGAGGACATTACACTAAGTGAAATAAGTCAGAGAGAGAAAGACAAATACTGAATGATCACACTTACATGTGGAGTCTAAAACAAAAAAACTGAACTCGTAATACAAAGAACACATTTGTGGTTGCCAGAGATGGGTGTGGGAAACGGGCAACATTTGTGAAAGTGGTCAAAAGGTACAAACTTCTAGTTATAAGAGAAATAATTCCTCTGTATGTCATATCCAGCATGGTGACTATAAGTACCAGTACTGTAATGTATATTACAGTATATTATATTAAAGTATATTATAGTATATACTTCCCTATATTGGAAAGTTGCTAGAAAAGTAGATCTTAAAAGTTCTCATCAAGTAACAAAAGACACTGAAATAGAGGACAGGTTGTCAGTGACCAGAGGGGAGAGGGGAGGGAATTTCAGGGGAATTTCAAGGGAGAAGGGAAGGGTTTACAGGAGCAAATATAGAGGACACATGGACAAAACGAGGGGGGTTGGAAAGGGGAGGGAGGAAGGGAGGAATGGGTGGGTGGGCTGGAATGGAAATAAAGGATAGAAACTGTATTGAATAAACTAAAATAAAAAATTTTTTAAAAGGTTCTCATCAGAAAATAAATTGTAACTACATGAGTGACAGATATTAAATAAATTGTGATAATTGTTTCAAAATATACATATATCAAATCATTATGTTATATAATGCTATATGCTAATATGTCTCAATAAAATTTGAAAAATGATAGATTTACCATCATTGCTGACATCATTTATGATCTTAGTTTTTAATCTACTTAAATGAGTCCCCTGTTTTTCATTTTCTAGTGTAACTTGGTTCTTCAAATTTTTTCACCTCCTTCCTACACCCCTCCCATGTTCCATGAATGCAAATGGCCTTCTCCAACATCTTTCCCTAAATAAATGTCCAACTCTCCAACTGCTTTGCTCTTCTATCTCGTTTCCATGGATTCTTTTCAATTAGTGCCAACATATGCTGAAACCTTTTTAAAAGGTCATTTTACTAATAGGATATTTGTCTTTCTTAGTCTCCAACCTCAGTTCAATGAGCTTATGATCATATTGCCCAACTCTCAGACAGTCTGATGCACCCCCTCTCTGCAAGCTTCAAACCAGAAGTTACCGCCCCACTCACTTGTTCTTTCTTCCAGTAACTATCCTCACACCAGTATTAGCATGGATTTTTAACAAGGCTGAAAACAAGTTACTTGCTAAAGGTATAATACTTCTACCTATGGGCTCTAATTTTTAAAAAGGAAAGAAACTGCCTACAGAGCTATCACAGGACATTCTATAGAATTTAAAGTATGGGTGTTCAGTCTTTTTTCTCATGTATTTCCTAAAATAACTTTTTAAAACTGTGTATTCAATTTCATCTTGTAAATTCAATACCTAAATTTCCTTCATCATAATTTTAATTCATTGAAAAGATGTTGTTTCCAGTATACCCTAAGTGCTGACATTATAAAAGTGGTATCACCGATTTACACGCACCTCATGGTGTCCAAGTGCAATGACAACTGAAGCCCATGGTCTTCTCCTAACACAAATGTCAACCACCTCATTTTATGTTCTTTTTCTCTCCTGAAACTTACATTTCCATTCCATTTCCCTTTCAGTATTTTTTCTTACTGTAACTTCTTACTGCAACATACTTTCATGCTTTGAATTCTTTTGTTGAGTGTCCTACTTCTCTTCTATGAAATATGCACGCAAATTTAAATTTTTCCTTTTGACCATAAGGCTTTATAAGTGTTACTGTTTTGGATGAAGTTGTCATAACATTATTATTAATACACAAGCAACATAACATAAATATATTATAATCTTTATAAATAAGTATTAAATGTAAAACATGCGCCTTTTAACAAGACGATTTGGCTATTTTGAGTGTTCTGGGTTTGGTTTTGTTTGTTTCTTCTTGTCTCTGAGATCACTGTTACTTTTGCTAGACGGAGAGAGCATGCAGCAGCAACATTACTTCTAGTTTTTGTCTCTACAGATTGTTCACATGGACTAGTGAAAGTAGGAGGAGTCGTACCCTAAGGAATGACTTAATTCTTTTAATTCTTCCCATGTTATATGCCAAAAATTATATAATGGTCTATGTTCAAAAATATATTTGTTAAATTACCAGGTAACAGCTCAATAGAGCCCCACTCCATTTTATTGAAAGTAAATAATTGGAATCCACCTTACTTGCGAAATGACTTGGTACCCTGTTCTTAGAGTCACTCACTTTTCAAATTCTGGAAAGCACATTAAAAAGCTTTACTTAACAAATATTATTGCTTACATCTGTTACTCTTTTACATAAAAGCACCTTATTTAACCAACATATTCAGAAAGGGTCGGGGAATGTCTCTAAGTCTCTCCTGAGGAATACACTATCTGTAGCTTCCAAGACTGTTTGCTATTCAAACATTCCCTTTGCTCAGAATGTTCAGATTCTGCTGGAATATGTGTCTCCCAAACATGTGCTTTGAATATATTTTCATCAAAGCCTTGGAGCTGTCAATTAGTTTAAGCAATTAATGGAAAATACTCACCATACAGTTTAACAGGCAAAGTCATTCTTCATTATCAGATCAATTGGCCAAATAAGACTTCTTCGTGTGAGAAAGGAAAGCTGACTTCATTTTTTAAATTCAAATAAAAGTATTTTCAGTAGTCCCTGTAACAACCAACTCCCTTCTGAATTCATTCGTGCCAACACTGACATGGGTCAAAATACAGGCATGCCTCCTTTACTCTGCTTCACTTTATTGTGATTCACAGGTGCGGCAATTTTTACAAATCAAAGGCAAGATCCTCCACCAGCAAAACCATTATGACTCACTTCACTGCGGTGGTCTGGAAATGAGCCCACCATGTCTCTGAGGTATGCCTGGATCCTATTTCTAATGCCATATTTTACCTTTTACAGAAACAAGAATCTAGCACAGAAAACATGAAGGTCTTATTGGGCTGTTGGTGCTTAATAAAAGGTGTGCTTACACCATTTCAAATTGTGTGCTTGTCTGAAGCCACCAGTTTCTACACTTGTGGCACAATACCACTCTAGGTAGAGGCATGTCTTATATTTTAAACTGAGAGCAAAGCACCTGTGGAAGAGATAAGAGAAAGAACTAGTCCAATGTCACTATCACATGCCCATGTTCAGGCAACTGTAGGGAAATGCACATTGAGGCACTGGAAATATGTACTTCTACAATGGTATCCCATGTGTCCCTTGCAAAGTCTTTATGTTCTCTCAATAATACATATACCCCAGCTGGGTTAGTGTAAATTAGCTGTGGGTACTGTGACATAAAGTAAAGTAGTCTCATAGCACTATCTCGGTGAGTGACCAAAGGAAGGTCACTGAGCTAGAATGGCTATACTTTCTAGACAAGTAAGTCACATAATTCTGTCTTTCCTTTTGAAGAATGCCAGGCTTATTTTCTCTGGTGATTACAGAGCATTCATAGTTCTGCATTAAAAATACTATAAATATAAGGGAAGAGTGAGGAAAATGCATAAATTTAAGAACAGGAATAATAATTCATCATGATAGACAACTCAAAGGATGCTTAGTGCTTAAAATACCAAGGATTTGAAGTTTCTGCAATAAAAACTGTGGCCCTTGTTCTTACTTATAATGATAATGGTGGTTAATTAGAAAAGCAGTTGCTCCTTGGAGTACAATAAAGGCAATTTTGAACACTAATAAAGGGAAGCTGTCAAGTAGATCCAGCTAATGATTTATTAAAAATAAAGAAACCAGTGGAGTGTTTGTTCCCTACTCATCACATATTATTTCAATTCAAGTGGAACATTTGACTTTGAGAAGGGGAAAAAAGATCAATTTAGCTTTGACTGTATTTTTGGTCTATTATTCTATATTCCAGTTATACTTACCACTTCAGTATGAACAGAGTGATATCATTAAACAAAAGCCCACGGTTCTTGCAGCCAGTTTTGTCACAGGTGTATATCAACACAAGAGTCACTAGGCAGTGTAAAGTGATGTTTGCTGCACAAAAATATGTTAGCTAAACACAGAATATGTGATTCTTGCATTCAAAGAATTCCAAACAATACCATAGGGGAAGCAGAGGGAATCTGTTATTTATGAAGACATAGCTATTCAATTAATAATCAAGTGGCAGATTAAATAGCAATAAACAGCAAGTGGCAGATGCTGACCCAGATCCCCCTACTCATAATGCGCTCCCAGCCCTCCTACTCCTGTGCTCACATGGTCAGGATCCTTCTAACTGCTCAATCTTCAAGGACAAGTCTGACAGTACTTCTGGGTCAGAGTTACAATGGCCAGAGATGAGGCAGAAATCACTGAGCTTGTCCTTCTACAATGTACCTATGTCTTACAGCCTTTCAGGGCTGAAGAGATTCACTCAAGATTCGGGCAGACAGTAGAAAATTCATGAGCTGTAGGGACATCTGACATGCCTTTTTCAATGGTGGGGCAATCCATGCACGTCAAAAGCCACATGTCACACTGTGTGTTGCACTGCATGTCACGTCCACAGGAAGTCCCAACTCCCTAATATACTAAATTTATACAAAGCCAGCAGGGTGCAAGATATTCTACAACAAAGCGTGATTCTGCACATGTGGGCCCATTCAAGGTTACGGGAATACTGCTTCTCTTAGTTGCCCCAATATCTGAGTGAGGGAGCCTGACTGACTCCATTTACTCTACAACCTATAACAGGGAAAAACCAGGCATGCATATGTCACACAGGGTACCACAAGGAATCAACTTTCCAGATTATGCATCTGTACACACTATCTAATTACCACCTCACAAGGGAATCCTTGTCCATCAAAAGACTCATCAGTAGCTGCTGCTGAGATTTAGAAGATTCAGCAAAACCATAACTATTTGGAATTTTTATTAAAAGTCTACTAATATAAATCCCCACTAACCTGAGTGTCTAAATTTTAAGACTACAAATATACTAAGGGAAAACAGAAAAAGAGGAGAAACCTATTGTTCACTCTCTTTAAAAAAAAAAATCCTGAGATAGAAATGTTGAACAGAGAAACTCCTAGAGGTTGTCTTAGATCTTTTTCTAACAGGCTATAAATCCCCAACTAAGAAATGCACATGCAGATGATGAAGGGTAAGGGGTAGGGGGCAGGGAGGAGGGCATAGACACTCTCATCCACTACCAGCTGAGCTGTCAAAGGCCCCACTCGCAGACACTCGCATCAAAGCTGTCTATACTGTCTACACTCCAAACCATTTTACCAAAGCAATGGTCACATCTTAATTCTCATGCCCTTGACATGCTTCTCTCATGCAGTCATTTCCTCTGTGCCAAATGATTTAAGAATGGGGAAGTCTGGAGTTTACATATGGCATATCTTATTCTAAATACCTAATATGTGGATAACTTGTAACCTACGGAATTTTTAACATCCCAGATTATAGTTTAGCCAGTCAACCTAATGAGAATAAAAGAGATCTTGGTTGTCTGCTTCATTTCCATTCCCACTGAATAAACTAAAGTAATCATGTGTCCACTAAGGACCAGAAAAATTAAATGTTGGGTAGAATCTAATGCCAGTGCTCTACCAAACTGACCAGATTATATGTCAGCTTTCTTTAAAGTTTGCACATAAGAGGGTGAAAGGTGAACTAGATGAAAGCCCAGTAAGGTAGACTTGGTAGGATTTGCAAAGACCAGTGACTGATGGCCCATGTCACCTTAAATGGCAGCCTCCAGTGTGTGGGTGAAGGGATTCAGAATAGGCCTCCCCAATTTGGCCACTTTAGCATGTGCATTATTTTGAGCCAAAGGTAATTGAGACCATGCAGGCTTGAGAGAAAGTTTTACCTCTCCCTTTCAAAATTTAAAGGGGGGCTTGCCCATAAGAGTTATCACTAGAAATAACTTTTTCAGACCTAGCCATAGGAGGGGCAAACTTCTAATTAATGAACATCTGCTCTCCTATCATCCTGTCAATGACCTCCCTCCCCCAAGGTGCTTTACTTACCTCATCCTGAGCTCAGAATGTCATATATACCTCACTGTAACTTTCTGTCTCTGAACCTGTCATGCATGTGTGACCTCTGACTCTCACATATGTAGGGGTCCCATATAAACATATGTAATTATATTTGGTTATTCTTTTTTAAGCTGTTTCATGTAGATTTAATTATTAGACCAGCTAGAAGAGCCCAGCAGGGCAGAGGAAAGTTTCTTACCTGCTCCTAAATGGGTATGTGCATATATGCACGTGAGTGTATGGATGTGAGTATATGGATATGAGGAATATAAGTATATGTGCACATATGCACAAATGGTGAGTGGGCCTAATGGAGCACTAATGCACACACGTGCATGCATACACTGTGTTGCAAATTTTCCTCATTTTTCCTCTGTTTCTGACTCCATACATTAATGCTTCATCAGATTCTTTTAACTTCTCCAAAGCATGTCCCCAATTTGTCTACTTCTCACCATCTCTATTACTGCTACCTGGTTGAAGCCACCACCACCTCTCACCTGGACCTAGTGAACACCTCCTACCCAAAAGAGACAACAATCGAAATAGGCATTTTGATTCTCACTCCCTACAATCTATTTTTCACAAAAAGCCAGAATGAGCTTTTAAATTATAAATTAGATCATTCCATTCTTCTGCTTAAAATCTTCCAACTGACAACCAAATGAAAATTCCCTGTCAGGGGTGACAAAGCTCCCTGTCTAGCTCCCACCTCAATACCTTTGAACAACGGCACCCTTTCCCTGAATGCCCCCCACACTCACACTTTTTAGCATTTAGTTTAGACATTGCTCTGCAGAGGCCTTCTTCGACCACTCCACTTTAAGTAGTAATCCTCACGTCACCCTACTTTAACTCTTTGGATGGTCCTCTATTAGATAAGACCCAGTGAGGACACCAAAGCCACACTAAATATTTTAAGAGACAATTTAATATTATGTTAACCAGTTATGAAATTGTTAACTAGGTAATTGGAAAGAAAAAAAGATATGCCTGAAACTAATACAAAATAATATTGAATGTAAACTGTTATTGAAAATAATTTTCAGCAGGGGAAACTGAGTTGGAAGAAAAGGAGTTCAAAGAGACTAGCCAACTATAGCCCAAAAGTATAAAAACTGCTCTTTTTTACCTTTTATTTTTAAATTATGTAGAAATACTTCATAATAGTGAATTATATAGAGAATAATAGTATAAACCTATATATATCCCCATAACCAATGTAAGAAATAAAATATTATTTTTTACTGTTTATGCTGTTACAATTCTCCCAGTTTACCCCCTTCACCCCCTCTGCCCAGACAGCCCCCCACTTCCACGGTCAATTCCCTTGCTAGTTTTCATGTCCAACATGGGCCCTTCATGTATGTTCTTGGACTAATCCCTTCACCCTCTTTCAAACAGTCCTCATCTCCCTCCTCCCCTCTTACCAGTGTCAGTCTATTCTATGATTCTATGCCTCTGGGTCTATTAAAAAGGGAAAATGAAAAAACACTAAGGTATCAACTACTGGAAGCAGGTTCCAACCCTAGGGCTGGAGAAACAAATGAAAGGGGTTGGAATTGTTCAAAAGCAGCAGCTCAGAGCAGGGACCTGGCAGAGCTGAGATTAAGATCTCAGGGGAAGCAGCTGTGATTCAGCTGCTGCTACGGAGAGGCACTGTTGCTGCGAGAAGAAGAAGCCTGCTGGGGTGACTGATAATCACAGAAACCGTCTGCAGACAGGAAGGCAGGGAAGCAGACAGGAAAGAACAAGTCCCTTCTCCTCACCCCTCCCCAACTTTGCCCGCTCTCCCTCTCCTCTCTCCATTGGCAGATCTAAATAAGGATCCAGCTGGCAAAGCAAAAGTGTAGTTTACACAAACCCAACCTCCGCAACACACAGATGAGTAGAGAAAATATTTGGAGGACAAAGAAAATAGCTTGATAACTGGCACAAGCACTTATCATTTTTATTTTTCTTATTTATTCATTTATACATTCGTTTGTTGTTAGCCTCTCCCTGCTCTTGAGTCATATGAAAATGTCGTTTCTGAAATTCAAAAACTTCTTAAATTTTAGCAACTTCATAGTGTTCAACTATTAAGTTCCTGTGAACAGGAACTTAATCTGTCTTGCTCAATAGTTTATGTCCAACACCAAAATCCATGTTCATTAAATATATGTGAATTAATAAATTACTGAATTGCTGGTGAAGTTTTTAACATTAAAACATAAAGGATATAATTTCATCTTTCTTTGATAAT
>CM052539.1:33961086-33992300 GCA_028533065.1 Trachops cirrhosus
CGCAACTGCAGATTCCCTAAACCCAACGCCACAAATTCTAATTCATGACACCTGGAGAGGGGCCCCAGAGAGCTGCCCATTTACTAAGCACCTCAGTTCCAAGTGGGCAGTTCCAAGACATTAAGAAACACAGGTTTACAAACGTAAGAGCAAGGTAAAGAGAGAGGGTCAGCTGCCACACTCTCAGTCAAACCCAGCTTTCTCTAGTAACTCAACACATTCACTACCATTTAAGCTAAAATTCCAGCAAGAAAATGTATATATAATATATATATTTAATCATCTGTTTCCAGAGTCTGAAATGACGGTTCTACATCACTTTCTGAGTGAGTTTCCACAATCCAATACTAAACACACCCCACATTCTCCTGTCTTCCTCTAAGGCACTGATCTTTTTTCTTCCCCGTCTCTTGCCATCATCACAGCTCTCAGATGCTTGTAAGTGGTTTCCGTAGTCTCCTTAGATCATTCAACCAATACGTAACATCTGGTTCTTCTTGTTTTTCGTCTGAGGAGAGTCTCTCTGGCCCTTAATCATTTTGATTGCCCTTCTGCATTCCTCCCAGGAATCTGTACCAGGAACAAATGAGCAAATCATCATCACTTCATGCATCTGAAGTTCCAGTGGATACGACTCTCAGGCACCAATGTGAGCACACATAGCTTTAAAGAAAAGGGATAAGGGGAGCATGGGGAAAGGGAGCTGGTCGAGAGGAGCTCATGCTCATGGCCAAGTTCAGGGGCAGTTGCTGCCACTACTGTCACCTTCGTATTTACAGTAACAACTGCACCAAAGAAGAGGTATGGAAACCAAGTACAAGAAAGATCACTAACTCCATGTAGAAGGTGGCAAGTCCCAGAAAAAAAGGATGGAGTTGGGGAAATAAACCCTCAGAAAAGGAAGTCAGCAAGTAATACAAATTACAGCAGAAAACAGTAAGAATTCTCTCTAAAAGTGATTGCAGGGTTAGTGGTTCTTAGCAAAGGTTTTTCTTTCTCTTAAAGGTCTGTGAATGGTAGAATGCTGACGAGAGCAAGGATTCATGTTAACTGCTTTGAGGAGAAGCTATTTTCAGGTCTTTGTGCTCAATTTAATCCAAGAAGGAAAAAATTCCATGGCTTCCTGCCTGTTAATTGAGAGAAAGAAGGAAAAAATGACCCTTTCTGGGAAAGCAGGTTACCAACAGTAGGAATTTACTTCTGACTTAGGGGGGTAGGAAGAGAACTCCCTGTAGTCCTGGGTTTCCCCCTTAGGGTATTTACAGACTTTAGGGCAGGATCCACCAACAGTCCTGCTTCAGTATGCTGTCCAGGAGAAAGTGGGCCTCCACAAGGAGCCAAAGGCCAGAGCAGGTCCCAGCTGAAAGCCACAAGCGCCCTCCAGGAAATCAGAGCTGCTCCTTCACTCCCCAGTAACCAGGACCTCTAGTGTGTCCAGAGACATCCTCTTTAGGAAATGGGACCAAGGAAACTTTATCTGCAGAAAGAAAAAATAATAAAGAAAGGAAAGAGAGAAGGAAGGGAAGGGGAAGGGGAAGGGAAAGGGAAGGGGGGAGGGAGAGAAGAAGGAAGGAAGGGAGGGAGGAGGGAAGAAGAGGCAACCTTATTAATTATCCGGAAAGTTCCTAAATACTCATAAGAGCAATCATTCGTTCACTAACATGTATTGAGCATCGTGGTGCAGGGCTGCCTTGGCCAGCCATGATCACGCCCTCACCCCCCCCTCCCATTTTTCTTCTGCTTCCCTAACGGGGCTGGGTAGGGTCTCATCTGGTAGGGCTGGCCGGGAGTGCGGGTTTACCTGCGGCACGACTCAAACCCCACACCCCTCCCTCAGAGAGAAAAGTGGCCGCACCCCAGGCAACAGCGGTGCCAGGGACACGTTCTCCCGCACCCCACCCGTGCTCACATCCAGTCGCCCTCTCTGCATCCCCTTCCTGGGCCTTTCTGTCCCCCACCCGGCATTGGAGACTGCGGGGGAACAGAGCTTCCCAAGCCCCTTTCTGAAAACCTCGAGAAAGGCCACACGCTGCCTGCCCATCCAGCCCCATTTGTCCAGAGGCTCCAGCTTCAATTTTTCGTTTGGGTCTCCACGCTGAATTGGCTTCTGAAACTTATCTCCCCATTTCATTTTTTTACTTAAGCCCTTGAGTCAATCTGGGAGATGCGGAGCAATTTCCTCTTCCTTCTCCAAATGGTTCACTTGGGGCTGATTATTATTTTCTGGGCTTTGCAGGTGTTTGAACTATTCCTGCTAACCATACCCAGAGAACTGTGTAAGTCATCTGGTTTTGGATCCTAATCATCCCTGTCTGCTTCAAAGGTCGTTTTTCTTCTTAAAGCACAATTTATAATCTGTCAATAATTAGATATCCCAGAGGGCCACTCTCTAGATATGTCTTTGTGTTTGAAAGTCGGTTAACCCTTTCAGGTCCCTCCTAGATGACCTCTGTTGCATGTGGATAGTGGCGGGCCTCTGAGGCGCCTTCCAGGTCCTCCTTCAGAACTGCAGGACTCACCCCCGAGGTCCCGGAGTGTTGCAGGCAGGCTACCCTCGGGTGTCGGTCCTCTGCAGAATCACCTTGGCTGTAAAGAATCATCACCATCAAGGTCATCTCCCCCTGCCAGGAGGAGCATGTGTCCAATGACTGACGGAATTGGGGTTCTGAAGACCAGCTCAACCCTCTTCCCTAACTAGGGACAACCCTATGGGACCATTTCAGCTTCAGTTCTCCCCAAGGGGCCTTCAGTGAAGCCACGTCATGGTGCAGCTGCCCCCTTTCCCCAATCCCAATTTCTATCCCAAGAGCATTCCCAAGACAATTTGTGCACCTCTAAGGATTTGCTCCCACTTCACCTCTGGCCACTAAGTCTGGAGACCTTGGTAAGACACATGCCCTCCTGAGGGTGTGAGGGAAATCCTACAAAGGTTAGGAGACCTGTCTTATCAATGAAGCATTTGGGTATCAAGTAGCAGAACAGTCCCTCCAAAGTAAAAGACAAATCACTGCATCTTGCACCCTCTACCTCTCAAAAAGGAAGCACACTGCTCAGTAGGCCCCTGCTGGTTCTGGAGGCAGCATAAGCCACACCTAGGAATACTAGTCTGGCTCAGACACCAAGGCCCAAAGTCTGCCAGCTCAGAGAGCCCAGAAGCAGGAAAGAACTGTGCAGCAGGTCCAAGCTGTGGTGTGAGCTGCCCTCCCCCAGGCCATGCATCTGGACAGACCCTACATTAAAGATGTCAGCGGTGACAAAAGACACTATGTGAAAAGTCTGGCGAGTCTTTGGGGGAGAATCAGTGCAGACCCATAGGGTTCTAAGGTAAGGCCGTGCCATCCGCAGTGCTGTTACACTGAAAAACAGCTCCTGGTGTGCTGCTGGGTTTGGCAGATACACTGATGAACCCGTGGGGTACCGAGTGATGAGGACTATGGTGATCCGGATTCTACCAAGCCCACCAAGTCGTAAAGCTGAATGCACATGAAAGCATTCTGACATGTGAGGGAAGCGGTCCATCTGTATAATAAGGACGGTGGAGGCAGAGCTGGCTTGTGCTACCTCACAATTAAATGTCCAGGAATTTTGCTAGCCAATTATTAAATAAAACCATTATTAAAAATTAAATTATATAAAACAATTAAATAAATTGTATTTAAAATGAAGGCAAGAAATACTAAAATCTTATTAATCCCTAATTATTTTACTATAGTATACCATTACCTATGCTCTTGAAATTATGTGTGTCCTCTATGTACAGATGGTGGGAATGCTCTGTAATAGTGTGCTACAGCACATCTCCTCACAACTCCACACTCAGTGACATCATGTCAATCATTTTAAATCAGCCGCTTAGGAAGTACTTACCCCATGTAACTTGGCAACACTGCAAATGAGAGCTTAATCTGTTGTTTTATTGTTTACATAGAATGTAAGAGGAAAAAATCTTAATATACACTAAGTATATAAGTGTGTCATTTCTACAGTCATTACATTGTGAATAGCACAAAACTGAGGAAACATTATTTTTGTACTAGAAAACTGCTGGCCCAGAGACATATGAAAGGACGCTCAGCATCACTAGCCATCAGAGAGATGCAAATTAAAACCACAATGAGATACCACTTCACACCCATCAGAATGGCCATCATAAAAAAAGTAACAAACAAGCGTTGGAGAGGATGCGAAGAAAAGGGACCCTAGTGCACTGCTGGTGGGAATGCAGACTGGTACAGCCACTGTGGAAAACGGTATGGGGGGTGGGGAGCGTTGGTGGGGTGAAAATGGAGACAATTGAACTTGAACGACAATTTAAAAAATAATAGAACAATAAAATTTATAACAAAAAAAGAAAATTGTTGTCCCATTTAACCAATAAGTCAGTGACAAAGGAGTCAAATTCTAAAGTAAGTAAATAAAAATTTCAATCGACGTTCATGTCAGAACTATATTCATTTGTCAATTGCAAGCATGCTTGCAATAAGTTGGCTATAGATGCAAGAATTTGACAAAAATCAACAAGAGCATTCTGTAAGAATCATTTGGCTATATGGAATTTAAAGAGGATTGTTTATTTTATTATTTTTAAAAATTGGGTGCTATATATTCTTCATATCAGTAAAATTTATAATAAATAATTTATGTATATTTCTATAAACTGACCCAAAATTCACATGTTGAAACCTAATCTCCAAGGTGATAGTATTTGGAGGTGGGACCTTTAAGAGGTGATTAGGTGGTAAGGATGGAGCCCTCATGAATGAAATTAATGACTTTATACAAGACACCTCAGAGAGCTCTCTCACCCCTTTTATCATGTGAAGACACAGTGAGAAGATGGCCATCTATGAACCAGGAAGTGGACCCTAATCAGACACCAGATCCGCTGGCACCCTAAGTTTAAGATTCCCAGTCTCCGGAACTGTGAAAATAAATCTCTGTTGTTCATAAACCACCAGTCTATGGTATTCTGTTATAGCTACTGGAATTCACTGACATGTACATACACATACTCTTCCTCAGAGCCAGTGTCACAGACCTCTAGAAGGAGCACAGACCTCTGTGTCATCCACCGACTGTGCACCAGCACTGCACCTCCATCTCCACCAGTGGCCACATGGGAGATTCATCTGAGGATCTGACAGAAGAGGGAAAACCCAGAGCATGGTTCCTTCTGAAGGTGCTTTGTAGACAGGTGTAAGCGTAACAGTGCCACTCAGGAATGGCTACAAATGCAGCCAACAGTTTGGGCTCCAACTAATGAAAGCTGATCTAGCTACGGGTGGCAAGTCTACTACATCAGGCCCCTTCTATCCTGGAAGAGGTGTTGGTTTATTTTCACAGGAATAAACAACTCTTCCCCATGTGTATTTGCCTTTGCTGCCCACTAAACTTCAGCCAGTACCACTCTCCAAGAACTGTAGGACGCCAGATTCCACACAACACAGCATCCAGCCAGGGGTGGCGCTTCGCAGTGGTGCACTGGTTGTATCCCATGCCGCACTCCCCAGAAGTAGCCAGTCTGATAGAGTATTCTGTTATCCCATGGAAAGTACAACTGAACTACCAGGCTGGGGAGAATTCCCTTCAAGTATGAAGTGCTATCCTCCAGAGACTGTCCTAGCAGGAAGAATACCTACATTCAGGAAACAAAGATTGGAAACAGGGATGACTCCGCTTACGATGACTCCCCTTACAATTACTCCCCATCCCCTTGGGAATATTACACTTCCTGTTCCCCAAAACCCTGGGCTCTACATGCTTAAAGGTTTTTGTCTTCTTCAGAGGATAAAGCAAGGGGCCCATTGACCTGTGACTGCTGGGAGCACCTTGGACTTCTTGTGCCCAGGGATTGTCAGGTAAGAAATGAACTAGCCTCTTGGCAGGGATAACTGACCCTGGTCAGGAAGATGAGGCAAGGCTGCTCTTACATAATGAGGCAGAGTGGAACGTGTGGCTAAGTCAGGAGATGCACCGGGTGACTTTCGGTATTTCCTTGTCCAAATGTGACTATAAATGCCATTCATCAAGATGCTGGCCTAAGAAGGAAATGGTTATCAAGGGCTTACACATCTCAAAAAAGAGGGTTTGAGTCACATCCCCTTTGTAAATGAAAAACGTTTCTTTTTCCACACTCTGCTCTCCACTTGTGACCACCAGATGCATGTGGGTTTTACCCACACCAAGCAATTCTTCGACACCAGCCGGGTATCCTATAATATACCTCAGTCCTGACACTATCTACCTAGAGACAGCATCAAATCCCACAAGTTAAGGGCTCGGTCCCACAAGACTGCCTCCACTTCAGAAGCCAATGCAAGTCCAGGTTGTCACCTGTGCTTCTGACTTACTGGCTACAAATGGGAGGTTCCCATAATCCCTTCCTTGGGTTTAATAATTTGCTAGCCTGGCTCTCAGAACTCAGGAAAACAGTTTCTGTACTAGATTACTGATTTAATATAAAAGGATACAACTCAGAAGAGCAAGATATGGTGGAAGGAGCATGGAGTTTCTATGCCTTCTCCAGGTACACCTGGCTCCCAGCACACAAACAAAAACCTCTCTGAACTTCAGTTAGGGTTTTTTTGACAGAGGTTTCATTGCACAGACATGACTAAGTTATCAGCCATCAGTGATCAAATCAATGTTCTACCCCGTCTCCCCTCCCTGGAGGTCAAGAGAGTGGAGCTGAAACTGCAGGCCCTCTAGTCATGTGACTGGTTTCCCAGGCAACCAGCCCCCCATCCTTTGGAGCTTTCCAAAACTCACCTTATCAATCTAAACCAAAGTGGTTGAAAGTCACTTATATATGGAATCTAAAGAACAAAATAAACTAACAAATAAAATAGAAAAAGACTGACGGTTGCAAGGAGGAGGGGCATTGGAGGTCTGGGTAAAAAATGTGAAGGGATTAAGAAATACAGATTGGCGATTACAAAATAGTCACAGGGATGTAAAGTGCAGCATAAGGAATACAGTCAATAATATTGTAACAACTATGTATGGGGCCAGGTGGGTACTGGAAATATCAGGGGGATCATTTGTAAAGTACATGATTGTCTGGCCGCCATGCAGTACAACTGAAACTAATACAAAACAATATTGAATGTAAACTGTAATTGAAAAATAAAACTTTTTTTAAAAGAAAGAGGCTTGTTTTGAATAACAAACGACAGCCTTTTCTCCTTTATAGCTCTGATCACTTAGGGAATTCCAAGGATTTTAGAAGCTCTGTTCTGGAAAAAGACCTACTATATATATGTATTTTTTATTATAAGTCACAATATCACACAGGCTTAAAACACCAAGGCCTGTAGCAGTGAAAGGAGAAGTGAGATGAAGTTGGAATGGATAATGGAGGAGCTAAGACGATGAGTACCAACTGCGGCATTAAAAACAACCGCAAAAAAGAAAGCTGTTTATCCCACACACCTTGCACTGCCTCTCTCTTACAAGAACACATGTAATTGCATTTAGAGCTCATGCAGATAACCTAGAATTATTTCTTCATCCCTAGATCTTTAACTTAATCACATCTGCAAAACCCCTTTGTCCAAATAAGATAATATTAACAGTTTCCAGGGATATCTTTGGGTGTCATAATTAAACCTACTTCTGGGGGCAAACTCTGGGAGCAGGCTCTTGACAAGAATATCTAGATAGCTGTCAAACTCTTTCACATCACTTCTAATTCTAAAATTCTATCATTTTGTAAAAATTGGTATCTGTAGGGTAAGTGGAGGCAGTCTGGTTTCCTCACCCAGGAGTCTGGGTAGCTAAGGGAAGCAGTGTTCCCATGGCCTTGGAGGGGCCTGATAACCAGTGTTCTGGGTCTTGAGACCGGGTTCGATAAACTGTTCCCATAACATGAAGTGGGCTCGCATGTACGGAATTATGTTATGTTATGTAATGCAATGTTCTGGCAGTTTTCCAGCTTTTTTCCGCTCTAATACTTAAACAGGTAGGGACTCCCTGCTGGGGGCGATGATGATGAGAGACACACGCAAGGGGACAGGTGCCACGATGGGTGCCACAATGGAGAGCAAGGGCTATGACATGTGCCACGCAGAGACATGTAGGGGGACATGGGGCTTGCAGCATGCGTGGCTCACCCACCTGTGAACAAAGGCATGCCAGACATCCCAGTATTTTTCCGTCTGCATGAATACCATGAACCTGCCCAGCCTTGAAGGGTGGCAACACAGTATCCTTAGAGTTAGATATTATAGGAACAATTTGCTATCATAGTTATTATTGTTTGGGGGGCGACTTGGAAAGTTTTAACAAGGTTTATTGTTAAAAACTGAGGTGAGGAAAAGAAATGAGAAGATGGAAATAAAAATGTAGACCTTGAGAATGAGAAAGGTAACAGGGAATCAGGGGAGTAAGAAAAAGGAGACATGGGTAATATGAAAAATTGTTTATACAGTAAGCTGAGGACTAAAGTTTCTTAAGATGGTAACTGTGAATAAATTTATTTCCCAGTGGAAAGTCTTAAAATCATCACTTCAGTAAATACTAAGTAGCTGGGCAAATTGAATCTGTGTTATGCCACAGGACCGCAAACATTCCACTGATACCCAGTAGTCCACTCAAAAGGAATGCTCAGCTTTATATGATAGAAAAAGCAAATAACAAAGTATGTAAGATTTTTTCTTAATTCAGGAATGCAGAAAAGTAAATCTCTCCCTGTCTATCTATCTCTCTATCTCTATTTCTATCTTGTTACACCACTGACTGAGTCAAGGACCCTAGCAAGAGATTACATAGGCATCTCCACCTGTGCAATGGCAATTCGGGGTCTGTGTTTTCTAACCGCTGGCCCTGGGTTCTCCCTCAGAGCCCAGTAAAATGGAAGAGCAAGTGTTCACCTGAGTAGACTCCGAGGTATCCTAACCAAATTGTCACAGCCCAAGAAGTGCCTTGCTTCCTCCCAGAGAGCGGTTCAAACATTAGATCATTAGGGAATATTAGATCTAGTAATTCAGAAAATACACCTGGTTAGATGGTTATTAAATAAGGTATTACTCATTAGATTGCTTTAATCTCTCCCATTATATGGTGACAAGGAACTGAAAATGGTTTAGCCCATGTATCCATTTAATCTAATTTGTAACATAAAGCATCAGATTGCATTCCACTTCACAGCAAGCATTTCAGTGCAAAACTTTGGGCTGAACACTGGACCAATCAACAGAGGAGGAGCCACACCCTAAAACTGCTAAATTTTATCTAAAATAAAAAACACACTGGTGTACAAAAAAAGGTCTGTGGTCCAGGGCAAATAGCATTAACCTTGGAGATGGGGGACCCAGGCTCTGTTTCTGGAACTAGCACTGAGGAACTCTCACCTCCTCCACCCCTGTGACTACCTTTCTAAATGCGTAAATGAGAGAAAATGATAGGGCAGTTTCTAAGATCTCTTTCTGTTCAAAGATTAAATGGTTCTGTTCTGTATGTAAACCAAATGCTCTAGATTAACCAGGAAAGACGTAGTGGCAATACTGGCAGCTAACTTTCATTGTTTTTACTACATGCCAGGCATTGAGCTAAAAATCTTTACAAGCTTTGAGCCATGTAAGCCTTAAAACAGCTACTTAGAGCAGGTACTATTATTACATTTTATTGTCAATGGAAGAATGTCCAGCCTAAGAAAAAGTCTTATAAGTGTTTTTTTGAACAAAAATGATGATGATTGCCAGGAAAAAAAATGCTTTGGAGAATGGCAGTTTTGCAGCTTACTTTATAGATTAGAATCAAAGCAGGAGATGTAAGGAGGGGTACATGAAATCCATTGGTGGTAGATTCAAGAGGTACAAGAAAGCCAATCAGGAAAATCTCAAAGATTGGATAAAAAGCAAAACATAGAGATACATACTTCTTTTACATAGGCGGGTGCAGGATAGTAACAGTTCCAGCACATAGAGATGCTGTGTGGGCAAGACAACAATGAGGGGTTCTGTTGTCTCTGGCTCTGGTGCCCGATGTTGTGCCTTCAAGGGGTCAGAAAAAAAACACTCTGACATTTCAAAGGTATTTATTGTAGATGAACAAAGACAATAGACCATTTCAAACGTAAATACTGACCCTTGTCAAGGAAGCTCCAGGCTAGGATGTGACTACTCACCACGACCCACATTTAGTTCGGACTTTGTATGCTTATACTACCTGTGTGTGCTCCTGTGTGGTGATTTTTGATCTCTAGCTTTGTAAAGTCCTCCATATGGGCATTCCCTGAGACTGGCGGGTTTAGTATGTGACCCTTTTTTGTCTGCATTTTTTAGGAATGGGAAAAAACAAATATATAAAGTTTTTCGACACTCACAGTTACAGTGATGGGTCCCATAGCTAGAAGTGGTCATTCAAGTAGGGTTTAAAGGTAAAAGAACTGGTAGAAAATTTAGGGACAATGAGTTTCTGGCAAGTGGGAGGGATATAAACCTCCTAAATAGATTGCAAAACCATACTTTTCACTCCATCTCCACAGGCAAGACCCTGCTTCAAGCCATCATCATCTCCAGCCAGGACTCCTGCGCAGGCTCGGGCAGACAGCTCCACAGCTCTCTCAGCACACCCTGCCCCTCATCTGGAGTGATCTTCCCAAAACACTAATCTGACGTTGCCTTTCCTCAATAAATACTTGCTGAATAAATCTATGAAATTAATAGATCATTAATGTTTTTTTAAAAAATAAGAACTGATTGTTGATGAAAAGAAAGTAGCGATGGTCCCAAAGGCAGGTGGAAGCATGTAGATTGATGTAGTAAAACAAAGGGAGCCCCTGCAGTTCCCAACCCAGGAAGTGGCATGAGCAAAGCCGTTGGAGGGAATTAGTGCTACCAGTGGGTACAGAGCACGCTGAGAAAAAGAAGGAAGACTGGTCAAGGTGCTGTGGGACAGTAGTCGTGACAACATAGCCCCAATTTTTTCAAGCTCTTCTATATTTATAATGTTTCTAAAACCCAAATTTGTAACTAGAAATCCTGTCTAGCAACAAAAATAACTTTAAAGAAAAGTAGTTATCAAACTGATAGTGCACGGGTGATGAACATCTTAAATCAATCCATTTCTAATATATTCTATATAAGATCACACCCAACAATTTATTTTTATATTATACATATTCTTGGAGTACACATTTGTTGGATTAAGTCAAACATTAAATTCTCAGGCCCCACCTATATTTTAACCTCCATAATATTATAGTAATACCAATGTGAATGATAACTTTACCTTATGTTTTAAAATAATATCAACATATAAAACATATATCTTCCCTTAGTTCCTAACCTGTTCATTCCCAGAAGAAAGTTACAATGTTTTCTTCATTGTTAATCTCTATTCTAGGTCATAACAAATACACAAACATTACTTGAATCTCGTACTGAACCAGGCAATCTGTACACTTTCCAATATGTGTTACTTTGGTTCGGTGAATTTCATATCAATTCTTTTTCTGCTGTTTCTAATTTCTCAATGTGATTAATAATCAAACTTGTCTTGGTGTCCCAACAATTGCCTTGAGAATCTGTAATACTAGACTTATTCACTTACTGTAAGGCTAAAACCAAGATGCAATTTTCAATGTAAATGTTGCCCTTAAAATACACAGATATTTATCATCGGCTGTTTTGATCAATTTCTTAAATTTTTCACACAGAAGTGTTCTATGTGGTAACCATTAACTTTTAAAAATAAAATATTGTGTGTGGAAAAGTATCAGAGTAACAACATTTGCAAATTAAATTCTTTTTAGTTAAAGACAGCATCATGATAGGAATCTATCCTCCCACTGCAAATATCTTCTGAAGTCTACCTCAGAAACACCAGGAATGATTTTCCCTGGGGGTGGGAATATTATTAGGATTGCAATAATAAAGTAATGTATAAAGTGAATGTCATAAATAAATTGACATCATGTTATTCCAATGATCAATGTGAGAAACCACTGAAATTTCCCCCCTTTGAATTCTCTTACCAAAAGTCCACTGGAATTCATTGCTCTGAATCTTCAGACATAGGTGCATGTGAAACATCACTGCCGTTCTGGAGCGAGCAATACTCAAAACCCACCCCCTACTGCAGCCTGCCCCAGTTGGTCCTCGCTCAGGCACACCTTGGCTCAGCTGGGCGCCCTCTGCCTCCAGCTCCGCATTCCAAATCCACCAAAAACCTGACCGATTCCTCCTACTTGCCAGGGCCTTTCTCACTTCCAGGGCTGCAAACATGTTGTTCACACTGGAACACTCTTAGTCCTTTTTCTGACTGGGCTAATATTACTTGTCCCTCAAGTCCCGTCTTAAAGGTTACTTCCTCGGCTAGGTCTTAGTTGCCCCTAAGACTAGATTTGGCTCCCCTGAATATATGTTCTCATAGCTCCCAATCTTAGCATCACAAGGATCATACCTTCATTAATGTTTGCTTCCTCCTTTAGACTGTAGGCTCCTTAAGAGCTGATCGTCATTAGGTGCTCAATAAGACTTGATTTGCAGGGCTAGTTTCAGGATTAAATGAGATACGGTATAATATGCAGAATCACATAGAGTAAGGGTTTATTAATTAAAACCTATTTTATTTTTTTAACTTTTATTTGAAGTTTTACTATTTTTTAAAGATTTTATTTATTTATTTTTAGACAGAGGGGAAGGGAGGGAGAAAGAGAGGGAGAGAAATATCAATGTGTGGTTGCCTCTTGCGCTGCCCACACTGGGGAACCCGGTGCATGTGCCCTGACAGGCAATCGAACCAGCGACCCTCTGCTTCGTAGTCCAGCACTCAACCCACTGAGCCACACCAGCCAGGACCCTATTTTATTTTTATTATAGCAGTTTACATGTTTGGTGCCAAAATGTTAATACGATAGCAAAACTAAAAAGCCACTAATACCAAACAAAAGTCACTTCAAAGTACCCCAGCTTAGGAAGAATTTCATAACATGTAGGACCATATCCCTAGAAATTCATCAAAGCCAAGCTCAGTTGCCATGGTATCCAGTTGATCCAACTTTTGCAGCCCCAGTTGCCTTGTAAGAACACTTTAAAAAGCATAACTTACTAGACATTTCCATCTTTAAGTTAAAAATAGTAAGAAATATGATCAAAACAAGATTAATGCATTAAAGATAATTCTGAAATAATTGGTATGTTTCACAGGATAAACAAATACAGGGTGGGGAAAAAATAGGTTAACAGTTGTGAATGTGCAAAACAGAGTTCATTCTTTTATTATTTATTAATTATTATATTATTTTCCATACAAACAACTGTAAGCCTATGTTTACCCCACCTTGTAAGTTAACTACATCAGTGTAGATAGGAAAGAGGATTTTCGGCATGGGAAGACACAGGTTATTAACAGCAATAAAGTGGAACCAACCATTAACAAACAATGGTGTGGATGAATCTCAAAGGCATAATGTAAAGTGAGAAAAGATACAGAGTACATGAGACATAATTCCATTTGTATGACTTCCCAGATGAGACAAAACTAATCTATGGTGACAGAAAGCTGACTGGTGGTGACGTGGGACAAGGACAGTGGAACAGAATGTAAACAAGCACTTGGGCTTATACAAATGTTCTCTATCTTGATTGGCATGGAGTTTACATGAGATTACACATTTGTCAAAACTTACTGAACTGTTTAAACAGGAACATTTTATTATATGTCAATTATACAACAAAAATATAAAAATCATATTACCAAGACACTTCACGTGCTAAAAGATACTACCACTTGTGTGTTTAAAAACATAGAGGCGGTACTAACTTGTAGCTTTCAAATGTTCAAATTCATCGCTGTAGAAAGTTTCACGTGTGTGTATGTGTCAGTGTGTGTATGTGTGCATGTGTGTGTTTCAGTTTGCTGCTGTTCCTGAACTGCGAACACCCTGCATCTTACTAGTCATTAAAAACATATTGACTCAACTAGGTCAACATGAGTGTGAGGTGCACTCTTAGCCATGGTGCTGTACTCCCCCAGCCTTTGAGGTCCGAATGCTCAGTTACACAGTGTGTGAGTGGACATTGCTCTCCTGAGGGAGCCCATGTCCTATCCCGCATGTAGATCATAGAAACTCAAATCCTGTAGCTCAAATCCTGTAGGCATAGGTGACTTTCCATATAGTCTTTCCTGTATAGCATGTAAAAACTAGATCCAGTATACATAGAAAATACAGTAATACCTCCATAAAAGCTGAGAAATGTTTCCAAGCTTTTGGGCCCCAAGCCCTTCTTTGAGGCTGCACACGACAGCTGTCCCAACCTGTCTGCTCAACAAGAGTGATGGGGACCGTGGCACACCACATGCTGGATTCTGAACGGTGTCGATCTTCCTAGTCACTTCCCCTCAAGGGCAGGTGTAGCGGATGTTTAAAAAGTAGTAAGGAAGTCCTAGTTCCGTTAAGAGAACCATTGCAAGACAGAAATTCCCTTTAGCTCCATGTGATAAAAATCAGATGTAACATTTTCCTATTTATGTAAATAGAATTTCCACTGGAATTAATGACTGAGAGAGGACAACAGGTAAGAGTTACACAGAATTTTGGCTTTGCTGGAACTGAGATACATCCAGAGGGACGTTACCCACCCAGCGCCTCATTCGAAGCCTGCTCCAGAGGTTCCTGGTACAAACTGGAGGACCCAATAATAATAGTAACAATAATCTCAGAAGAAAGCAGGTAGGTTAGTTTGCTGACTTGGTTCCAGTCACTGGAAGAGGCACAAATCTTCAGGGTGCTCTTACATGTATCTGGTCTGCTTAGGAAATCTAAAACTATTTGACTCTTGCTAACCTCTTTCCCCTCCCCACCCCCTTTCTTAACACTAGAAAACTTAATCTAAAAGCAAAAGAAGAGTGCATTTGAACCTTAGTTGAAATGTAGCTGCAGGAAAATTATTCAACATAAGAGAAAAAGCCTCTAAAATACTCTTAAGCTTTCATATTGTTTCTTAGTGTTAAATTGTAAGATGCATTTCATTGTTTTCATGAAAGCTATAGTCATACTTTGAGTCCAAACAGGTATTTTTCAAGGTCTTGGATCCTTAAAGTTTCCAAAACATTTTTTAAATACTCTGACTGAGAGAAATTTAGCGGGAATTCTGTGTCTGCTGATGTATGGCTCGGCAAACCTGAGCTGGCCACTCAGCCTCTCCAAATTTAAGTGTGTTATGAAGAAATAGACCGGACATACTCAGGGGCATGAGATATGGCTTTAAAATAGCAAACAAAAATATCCATGATTTTATATACATTATCTCTCTTAATCTTTAAAACAACTATGGGGTAGTGCTTATTAAATCCATTTTTACATATAAGGGAACTAAGGGCAAAAAAAAGGTAAGTGCCTTTCCAATCGCCACAAAGCTACTAGGAGGAGAACCAAAGATGCCATGAAACACAAGCCCATCTGTTTCCAAAGCCCTTCCTCTTCCCACTTTCTCCCCCTGCCTCTCCCTTCCTCTTTTAATAAGGACAATGAGGCCAACCATAGTATTTTCACTCTTTAAAGTGCTCTCATATATGTGGTCTCATTTGATAGTCACAGCTCCTCTAGATGACAGGAAAGGGCAGAGACATTCTCTCTGTAATCCAGGTACAGGGACAGTGGCTCAGAAAATCTGCCAAGGTCACAGCACTAGGAAATGTCAGAGTAGGCATTGAATTCAGTCTCCTAATCTCATTTTGATGTGCTTTTCATTACATCTCATTTGTAAAAGTAAAATCGATCCTCCATATGTAACACCTACATTTCTCATTTATTCCCTAGTCTGTGCAGTCTTGAGCCCCGTGTACTCCTCTGGCAACAGTTTCCCTCTGAGTGGGGACACAGAGGTTCTTGTGTATATGGGTGCACATGTCTTCACCAAGCACTTCTAAACCTGAGCCACATCAGAGCCAGCCAGGGTTAGGGTCATTGTGAGTAGTCAAGTCGGAAAGAAATTTGCAGTAAATTTACTGTATACACTTGAATGTCTTAAACATTTGATTCCCACAGTGTTTTTCACTGGGTTTTCATTTTGATTCTGGTTCTTCCCATGCCTTACTGTCACTATTCTAGAGAGCAAATATTTAAGCACATCTGAGTCTTTTCCTTCTATGTGTTTTGGAAGAGAAAAACACAAAATAAAATACCAATTTCATGGGTATGTATCACTTGTTTATGGTGTTAACATTGCATTTCCCTAGCGACAAAGGACTGAAGCTACTTATCATTTATGAATCATTCTAAAATCCCTTCTCTCCTGTGCTCATCAGTAATGCCAAGATTTAATAACTCCATATCCTTCCAGGGTCATTTGCTATCTCTGTGAAATAACATGAGTGATTTGGAGGTTTACTTAAGATGTTAGTCTTAGGAGGTAAATACCCAACCACTCTTCAATCATGTCCTTGCCAAACCTTATTAGATGCTCTTAGCAAGGCACTTTTCTTAAAGCCAGGACTTGTAGCACTTACCCCACTGCCAGTGAAGGACATGAAATGAGAGTGTTTGCTGAGGGCTTATGAACTGTCAGTGCATACCCCTCTGTACACCACCTTCCTGATCCTTGCAACTTAATCCTCATAAGTATTGCATGGTAAGTATTTTTCATCTTCATTTTTCAGGTCATGAAACCAGGGCTTGGAAACATTAAGTAATAGGTTCAAGATCACTTACCTAATATATGATAGGACCACATTTGGAAAACTAAGTCTGTGACTCCGGTTATTATTCTAACCACCATGTAGCTCTGTACGATACTGAACTACTCTAGAATATACCAACCACTCTTCATTGTTCCACTCTATACCATCCCACTCGATACTATACTGTACTACTCTATGCTAGGCTAAACAATGCCATACTATACTACATCATATCACACTGTTACACGATAGCATAATACAACACTCTAAAATAGAACATATGATACAATACAATATGCCACAATATATTATCCATACAGATAATACATGGGTATACACTCATATAAACAATATGAACAGTACAATATATTATACCATGGTTTACTAATTAGCATAAGGTAATTTAACAATTTAATTTAAATAAGCATCATTGTAGCTGGAATATGCATACATGGAAGAGATGACTGATATTCCAAAATGGTTTACTGATCACATGTGCTAGTCCACATGACACGTAAAATAAAATAGTGAAGCTGCTTCAGAGATTCTGTTGCCTACTGCGATGTTTATTGGCTTTGCTCAGGAAATGCCACAGCACTTAGCTAATGGGAGATCCATTTTCACTTGGAGATCCAAACTGAAAGATTTGGGAGGAAAATATTTCCCTGAAAAGATCGTAACAACCTTAATTTTCATAGTTTTGAAAGAACATATCCTAACCTGGAATATGTAATAGTATAATGCATAACTCCTTTTCTAATGTTAAAGAAAATTATTCTAAAATAAAGAATAATTTACCCAGAGTTATACAACTTGGAAAATCAAGCTTTTCTTTTCTTTTCTTCTTTTAACTTGTGCTCAAGTGAATATTTTTACATGTTAAAATACTAGCACAGATATCATTTATATTCAGCTTTCACTACATGAAGCTTTATTTTTTTTACAGGGTTTTTTTTTTCTGAAGAGGTTTTATTACACAGAGGGGATGGGTCTCAGTCTTTCTTGGCTGCTGCCTTCCTCATGGCTGCAAGGACATAGCTCAGCTCCTCTCTCTTCCTCTTGGCATGGATGTGTGTCCCCACCCTTTTCCTGATGAATTTCAGGTCCCTCATAGCCCCACACACCTCTCAGATAACATCCTGCATGAACTTGGTGCACTCGGTGAGGCGCCCGCGGGGGCGACTGTGCCTCGCCTTGCTCTCGTCCTTGGCCACCTTGTGGCCCTTATTGAGGCTCCTGGCCATGGGATAGTGCAGAGCCATGGCTGCTGCTCCTCAACGGCTGCCGCACGGACCGGCTGACCTTTCAAAGTATTTTAATAGAAAGAAGGAAGGTGCTTCAGGGGTCACATCAAAGATGAAAAAGCTGGTGATGAGGTATGCCTGGAACTTGAACACTTTCAGTACCTAGCAACCTCAAAATAGAAAGAAAATCAACCTCATCTAATGGTTTATTTCCTTGAATTTAAGCCACAAATTTAAAACCACATTTACATAGAGAGTGAACAAAAACAGGCAAGTAAAGCCTTCTGACTATGAAACCTCTGGCTTGTCCTGGGTTGAATGTTAGCCACCTTTGTGAAATTCACAGCCATTCAATAACTTGCTAATATTCACAAAATATCCTGAGAACTAGCCATGAATGTATCCTGAAATCAGGAGCCTCCATCAGTACAAAAGGCCCATCAATAGAAAGTGAGTGCTGGAACGGCCTAAAAAGCAGAGAGGGTTACAGCTGCAGGGTGTAAACCTTCTCCTGTTCTTTAGACAAAAGTGGATGAATAAATGAGCCTGCACTATGCACTCAGTAGAGGCTACAATTTCATGGGTAGGGATGTTGTGCTATGTATTATGTTGCCTTCTGTCCCTTCACCCCCCAAACAGGAGCTGGGGTAAACATTAATATCTATGTCCCCAAAAGTGTTTAAAAATGAATTAACAAAAACTGTTAAAACCAGCCTGGGACAAGAAGAGCTCTCAGGGAAGCCAGTGTTGAGTCATGAGAATTGACAGTGGAGCTGGACAGAATTCGACATCTTCACTAACAATCTGGAAAGAGGAATGAGTGCATGGCTCATTAATAAAATGCACAGTTGAGGTGGAATGATTGATTGGATACAAGAAAGCAGAGAAATTAGTGATGTTAGAAAACAAGATGCAACTAAGGAAATTTCTCACTCATCTATGTAGACAGAAATCACCATTTGACACTTATGTAATGGGACCAATCAGTCTGGAACACACAGCGCCAGCAGAGGCCTGGACGTGAAGCTGGAAAGAAGGTTAGACTGGAGATGGGAGCCCAAGCCAGCACAATCTGAGCTTCTCTCTGGAAACACCTCATGACAGGGAGCCAGTGTTCACGTGCTTCTCACAGCTCCTGACCCCAAGCCAAAGCCTCTGATGTCCTCTTAGCTTCTGCCTGGAGGCCTGCCTGTGCTCTGACTTCTAGCTCGGGCTGGGAAGATGGCTGTGCATGGGCTTCCTATCATTGCTCTGCACAATGAGAAGTTGACAAAATCCAACACTTTGCTGCTTTGAGGCCACTATCTAGAGGTATAGGTCCAGACCAAGGATTGAAGGTTAGGAGTATTCCTGGGTGGACCTGGGGATTGTGTCTCATCTCTGACTTATAGCTCGTTACAAGGTTTTTTAAGGTACAATCGAAACCAACCAAGACTCAAACCACTTTTCATTCCATCATTTGTAGAAAATAGATCATGGACTCTCTGCTTTTTGCTATTGGGTATTAATCCATCAGCTTCTAGGCAAACCCTAATTATTCTGAATAAAATTTACATTTGGACTTACACTTGCCTTATAGCTTTCTGCTGACCTTATTCCCCTTAGTTCCCTTGTTAGTGGCCCCTCCTGCTCAGCTCCTGCAGTTAACTACTACTCATTAGTTAAGAAAGTTATTTTAGCCATGGGGTAGGAAAGTGGGGAATGAAACCACTAACTCCTCATTAATATGTATAAATGCTCTCCCCAATACAAGGGTGCACAAGTCATTGCACTTAATTTTTCCAAATCAAGTCAAATCTGCGTGCACAGGGAGGATGTCTAATATCTTAATTGCCAAGAAGCTTGAGGGGTGTATTCAATACAT
This sequence comes from Trachops cirrhosus, assembly GCA_028533065.1. Taxonomy (NCBI): domain Eukaryota; kingdom Metazoa; phylum Chordata; class Mammalia; order Chiroptera; family Phyllostomidae; genus Trachops; species Trachops cirrhosus. The sequence goes on from CM052539.1 coordinate 33,980,821, forward strand.
GAAAATTAAAGGGGTGCTTCTGGTCTTGAGTCCACCATGATTACCACCCAGAGAATCACCTGATGTTCCAGCTTGTGTCCTGCCTCAAAGGGAAGCATCATTGCTATTCACAGTCCTGTTATACGTGTCACCCACTGCTTCTGTGACATTGGCCATTGGTCCTACTTAGACCTTTAGGGCTGAAGCACTGTGGATTCACGACCCAGGCATCAAAGTCCTGCACTTTATGGGAGTGCGTCAGGTAAGTCTCTACGAGTCAAAACCTGAGATTAGAAAAAAAGAAAAAACAACTGATTTACCTTCTTGAGCCTGTTTTTAAAAGTCTCCTAACCCTGCCCTGAGATAAGGGGACTTCATCATGTCTCTAGAGCAACAGCCTGCTCAGCCTCTTGAGGGGGAAAGGAGAAAAAGTTCTTTCTCTCTCATTGTTGAGTAAATGTCTTCATCATGTTATCCTGCCAGAGGGAATTTCTTATGTTATCTTGCCACTTGGCCATATATGCTGGCACTGAGTTTAAGGCTTATGATTTTTAAACCCTATCTTTCAGAATATGATCTAATCCATTGTTTAGCCAATATCCCATTGAAAGAAATTATCCTCATTTTCTTAAGTCACCCAGATAGCTTATTTTAAGTTTACAGTTATTTAACATTTGAAACAGATAAGGATTAACTGTGTGAACATGAATATAAAATACTACATGCCAAAATTTAGTTTGCCAAAGAAGAAAGAGTAATGGTAGGCAGAATTAATATAGCTCTATGCATTTTAAACCAGAAAGTGTCCAATGAGCTGTGGGCTTGGAGGGGGTGCTTTAGGTAGAACATTAAGATCAATTGGTTACTGTTACAAAACTGACTTGAGATGGCCTGGCTGGTATAGCTCAGTAGATTGAGCGTGGGCCTGTGAACCAAAGTGTTACTGGTTTGATTCCCAGTCGGGGCACATGCCTGGGTTGCAGGCCAGGTCCCCAGAAGGGGGTGCACTAGAGGCAACCAAACATTGATGTTTCGCTCCCCCCCCCCTTTCTCCCACTCTTCCTCTCTCTCTAAAAATAAATAAATAAAATATTTTAAAAACACTAACTTGAGGGACAAAGACCCTATGGGAGCACCCACCTCAGTTTCGTCTGGACCTCCTTAGGCTGAATCTCTCTTCAAGGCACTGAGTCAAGACACTGAGTCCAGGAGGCACATCCCTTCTTTTCCTGTAACATAAAGCGACCCAGCTTCAAGGCGCAGCCCCCTGAGAAGGCAGAGTGTGCATGGTGCCCGAGCAGAATTTCAGACAGTCTGGACCAGCTCTGCTGGACTTAACTGCGGAGGAGCCAGAACCACTGCCTGTCACAACACAACTGGATGCTCCAACCAAGCTTTCACAAGACAAGACCTGACGTCTCCTAACCCCTGCAGCCTTGGCTTCTGTTGTTCCTGACAGGAAGCCTCCACTGTGGCCGGACCAGAGCCCAGCTCTTCTGATTCCCACCCCAGGGGTCTCTCCCTTGGAGCCAGTGCGGCCACCGCTGCTGAGGTTGCGGTGCCTGTCACCCTCAGTTAACCTGACAGGATGCAGTCCTCCCCAGCCCCTCCTGGGAAGGAGAGAAGAGAAGAGGCTTGGGGTGGGAAACCGAAAAAGGCTTTTATGTTCCTGGCTTTTCTTGCAGGCAAATCTCTTAGAAAATTGCTGTTTTATTGTTTCCAGGCTTCCAGGCACTTGGCTCATATTATACCAACACAAGTCTAGAAGGCTCTGTCAGCCCATCCATCAGCTTTCACAGGATGAAGACCTGTGGGAAACGTGGAAACCACTCAACAACCTGAAAATGTTAATGACGGGGTCCAAGCAACACCAAGTCTTGGACGTTTCCTTCCTGTACCTTCCCCCAGCTGAAAATGCTGTGGAACACTATTGCAAAGGAAACTTTTTTAAAAGCGTATATGAGCATGTTCATGTGCTCAAAGGGGAGAACCGAGGCACAGCCAAGGGGATTTCTGAAGGAAATGAACCTTTCTCAGAGAGCTGTTCTTTTTCCTCTGGAAAATGGGCAATATACCACGCAGAATTATTACAATCTTCACTGCAGTAATTTCCCCTTACGTAAATGACTCTTATTATTTAATCACTATTTTTTTTCTCCACACATCTGAATAACATGAGTTGTCCAGAAAACAAAATTTAGCTGAAAGATAAATCCTTTTCTAATTTTAGAATATATGGAGCATTTTTACAAATATTTACAATTTATAATTATTTCCCTAATATCAACCATCCCACAGATAGTGAGTCTAACCAATTTCACCTGAACTATTTTCTGATATAAGTTGCACATCAGTAGTCATAAAATGCCCTGGCTTGCCATTCAAAAATTAAACAGAGGGTTGACAAGTAATTCAATACTGTGGATTTCACTGAGGAACATGGCGTGGATTGGGAAAGATTGAATGGTGACTACTTCGTCAGTGTTCTTCCAGCTTGGCACAGTCGCTTTCTCTGCTTTACTCTAATTCCGCAATGATGTGCCTAAATGTGTCACTGCTGATAAGACTCACTGTCCACAGCAGGCACAATAAGCTCGAATACACAGCCACAGTGAGCACACAGTGAGAAAAACATCTGAAACAAGAATTTCATGAAAGCATTTGGAATTGACTCCAGCTGTTATAATTTTGACTACACACTAGTTTTTTCTAAATAAGTTGTCTATATATTTTTAAAGTATATTTTATTGATTATGCTATTAGAGTTGTCCCAATCTTTTTCTCTCCTTTATGCCCTCCTGCCTGCATGCCTCTACCCTCCAACATCCTCCCCACTTAGTTCATGTCCATGGGTTGTGCGTATAAGGTCTTCACCTTCTCCGTCTTCTATGCTATTCTTAGCCTCCTCCTATCTATTTTGTGCTTACTAGTTATGCTTCTTATTCCCTGTACCTTGTCCCCCATTCTCCCCCCACCTCCTCCCAGCTGATAATCCTCCATGTGACCTTCATTTCTGTGATTCTGTTCCTGTTCTAGTTGTTTGCTTAGTTTGTTTTTGTTTTTGTTTTTTAGGTTCAGTTGTTGATAGGTGTGAGTTTGTTGTCATTTTACTCTTCATAGTTTTTGATCATCTTCTTTTTCTTAAGTAAGTTCCTTTAACATTCTATATAATAAGAGCTTGGTGGTGATGAACTCCTCTAACTTGACCTTTTCTGGGAAGCACTTTATCTGCCCTTCCATTCTAAATGAAAGCTTTGCTGGATGGAGTAATCTTGGATGTAGGTCCTTGCCGTTTGTGACTTGGAATACTTCTTTCCAGCCCCTTCTTACCTGTAAGGTCTCTTTTGAGAAATCAGCTGATGGTCTGATGGGAACTCCTTTGTAGGTAACTGTCTCCTTTTCTCTTGCTACTTTTAAGATTCTCTCCTTATCTTTAATCTTGGGTAATTTATGATGTTTCTTCTTGGATCCAATTTCTTCCGGACTCTCTGAGCTTCCTGGAAGTCTGTTTCCTTTGCCAGATTAGGGAAGTTCTCCATTATTTGTTCAAATAAGTTTTCAATTTCTTACTCTTCCTCTTCTCCCTCTGGCACCCCTATGATTTGGATGTTGGAATGTTTAAAGATGTCCTGGAGGTTCCTCAGCCTCTCCTCATTTTTTTCAATTTCTGTTTCTTCATTCTGTTCTGGTTGGAAGTTTATTTCATTCTTTTGTTCCAAATCATTGATTTGACTCCTGGTTTCCTTCTTGTCACTGTTAGTTCCCTGTGTATTTTTCTTTATTTCACTTTGTATAGCCTTTTTTATTTATTCTTCCTTTATTTTGCAACTGAACTCAATCATCTCTATGAGCATCCTGATTACCCGTGTTTTGAACTCTGCATCTGGTACGTTATCTATTTCCTTGTTGTTTAGTTCTTTTTCTGCAGTTTTGATCTGTTCTTTCACTTGGGCCATATTTCTTTGTTTGGTGCACCTGTTATGTTGTAAGTGGAGGAGACTTAGGTATCCACCAGGGTGGGGCAACCCTTTTCCCTGCGTTGCCATGCTGTCAGTCTGGATGAATGCTTCTTTAACTCCTTGGTTGTCAGAGACTTCCATGCAGTTTGATTTCTGGCGTTTCTGGATGTTTTTTGTTTTTAAACTGGTTGTTATCCTTCTTTAGGTTGTGTGAGGAAGTGAATCATTTCTATTTACGCCTCCATCTTGGCCGGAACTCTCCAAGTTGTCTATATTAAATAAGTGGCATTATTGTTTCATACATTGTTAAGAAGGGAACTTAAGTTTGATTTTGAAGTATACATTCACACTCTTCTTGGGAAGTTTACAGCAGATTGTCCGTAGGCCTAAAGAAATTTGTATTTCCACTCAGAAGGAAAGAAAGTTATATATTTTTATTCATAAATTATTATTACATTCAGGTTCTGAGGAGTTTCTGAAGATATTTTATGAAGAATATGTGATACATATGTGGTAATAATAAAGAACCACTAGGGGATAAAATCTAAAAGCTATGACAGAAATGGTATTCAAAGTTTTTTCCAGTTTCAATTACCCAACAATAATTTTTAAGGGAGTGGGGTACTGCAGGGGAAGGAATAATATCTATAGTTTGAAAGTGTTCTTCCCATTAAGATACAAATATTACTGAAGATGTTGGCAAACATCCTCTTTCAAAAATGAATCAAAGTGATTATAGATAATGTCTTCATTTGTGCATTACTAGGTTAAACCTTTTTTTCAAAGGTCAAAATTGGTCAAGTATGGGAAACTTTTCTTATGTTCGGCCTAATATTTTATTCATTTCTTTTATCATTATGTATATCCTTGCTATATATCCATTTTTGATGTGGGTTTATAATAGAGACAGATGCAATAAATCTGTTTATTACAGAACAAGGCTATGTAACAACATGGGAGAGACAATGGTGTGGGAAATTGAGTCTAAGGTTAACTATCACCCCTGAACAGTAAGAGAAACTCAGAATTTCCTGGAAGCCAAAGCAAAACTGGAACAAAAGTTACATAGCTCTTACTTAACAAAGAAAAACATGGATAGTCATAAAGGAAAGTCAAACTTTTCCTAGCTATTAAAAGAAATGCATGATATTGAGAATATCATGCTAAGCAAAATAAGTCAGACAGAAAGAGTTAAGTTCTTGTGATTTCACTCATATTGGGAGATATAACTGAAAGTAGCAAATGAATAAACAAGAAAAACAAACAAACAAAAACTCATAGACACAGAAAACGAACGGTATGGCAGGTACCAGAGGGAAGGTGAGTAAGGATAGTAAAGGGTACACGGGGTCCAATATATGGTGACAGAAGATGATTTGACTTTGGGCCGTGGGCAGACAATGTAATATACAGACCATGTGCCATAGAATTGTATACTTAAAACCTATATATTCTTATTAAACAATGTCACCCCAACCAATTTAATTTTAAAAAAGAGGAATATATCAAGTGGCCTTTAAATTGATTTTCAAATAAAAATTAAATTACTGTGTATTAGACAGGTTATGGTGGGGGTTTTTCCTTAAGACTTGAACAAACTGACAATGAATTTCCAGATTTGTTAACTTGGGAGAGCAAACATGGGAATGCAGGAAGGTAAAAGCAAATTTGAGAACTTTTTTGGATAGATTTACTTTTCTAGACATACACCACCCCATTATAATTTTAATGTGGGTAAAAAGAATGTTTTCTTTATTTTTTGAGATACAATTGACATATAACATTGTTTAAGATGTACACTAGATGAACATATATATTGCAGTATGATTACCACCATAGCATTAGCTATGCAGCATGTCACATAATTACCTGTTCTTTTATGTGATGAAAACATTTAGGATTTACTCACTCGGCAACTCAGAGTACAGTGCATAGTATTATTAACTACAATCACCATGCTGTACATTAAACCCCCAGAACTTATGCATATTACAGTGGGAAGATTACACCCTTTGACCAACATCTTCCCTTTCCCCTGCTTCCCAGCTCCTGGTTATCCCCACTCTAGTCTGTTTTCTCTCACATTTGTTTTACTCAGGATGATGCTCTCAAAGTCTGTCCATGTCTCCAATGGCAGGATTTTGTTTTTTCTCATGGCCAAACAATATTCATATACATATTCACTGCTTCTTTAGCTACTTACCTGTTGACAAACATTTAGGTTGTTTCCATATCTTGGTCATGATGAATAATGGGAATGCAGACATCTCTTTGCTATCCTCTCTTCATTCCCCTTGGGCGTCTACTCAGAAGTAGGATTGCTGGACCCTATGATAATTCTGTTTTTAGTTTTTGGGGGAACAGCCATACTCTTTTCCACCATGGTTACAACAGTTTACATTCCCATCAATAGTAAAATTTACATTCCAGCGATGGTGCCTTTTCTCTACGTGTTGGCTGACACTTATCTCTATTTTCTCAATGATAACTACTCTAACAGGTGTGAGGTAATATCTCTTCGTGGTGTTAATTTGTATTTCCCTGACAATTAGAGATACTGAGTACCATTTCAAGCACCTGTGGTCGTTTGTCTATCTTCTTTGGAAAAACGTTTATTCAGTTCTTCTGCCCATTTTTAATCAGATTTTTTGGGTTTTTTGCTATTGAGTTGTTTGAGGTCTTAACTCCTTATCAGATATATGATCTGTAAGTGTTTTTTCTTGTTCTGTAGAGTGACTTTCATTTTGTGAATTTCATTTTGCATAGAATATTTTTAATTTGCTGTAGTCCTATTTGTTTTATATTTTGTTGCTTTTGCTTTTGGGGTCAAAATTTAAAAAAATCTTTACCCAGACTGATGTCAAGGATCTTACCTCCTGTGTTTTCATCTAGAAGTCTTACAGTTTCGGATCTTATGTTCAAGTCTATATTTCATTTTGAGTTGATTTTTGTGTATGGTACAATATAGAGGTTCAGTTTCATTCTTTTATATGTGGCGTTCCGGTGTTGCCAATACCTCTCTTGAAGAGACTGTCCTTTCCCCATTGTATGTCCATGGCTTCTTTAGTGCACATTAATTGACCATATATGAATGGGTTTATTCTGTTCCATTGATCTACTGTCTGATACCAATATTATAGTTTTTTGATTACCATAACTTTGTAATATCATTTGAAATCAGGAAGTGTGAAATCTCCAGCTTCGTTTTTCTTGAGATTTCTTTAGCTATTTCGAATCTTCTGTGGCTCAATACAAATTTTAGGATTGTTCTATTTCTGTAAAAAAAAAAAATGCCATCAGTGTTTTGAAAGGGATTTCACTGAGGCTATAGCCTGTTTGGGGTAATATGGATATTTTAATAATATGGACTTTTCCAATCCATGAGCACAGAATATCTTTCTATTTAAATAGTTTTGTCTTCTTCAGTTTCTTAAGTTTTCAGTATATAGCTATTTTCATCCCTTTTGTTAAATTTATTTCTAAGTATTTTATTTTTTGATACAATTGCAAATATGATTTTTAAAACTTTTCTTTCTGATAGTTTACTGATGATATAGAGAAATGCAACTAATTTTGTAACTAATTTTGTGTCCTGAAAATTTACTGAATTCATGTATTAATTCTAACAGTTGGGGGGGACATCCTTAGGGTTTTCTATATATTGTATCATCTATAAATAGATCCAATTATACTTCTTCCTTTCCAATTTCTATGCTTTTTATTTCTTTTTTTTTTTTCTTGCCTGATTGCTCTGGCTAAGACTTCCAGTGCCATGTTGAATAAAAATGGCAAAGTGTCTTGTTCCTTATCTTAGAAGAAGAGTTTTCAGTGTTTCACCATTTGAGTATGTTGGTTGATGGTTTGTCATATATGGCCTTTCTTATGTTAAAGTATGTTCTTTCTACACCCAATTTGTTGAGCATCTTTATCTTAAAAGGATGTTGAATTTTGTCATATGATTTTTATCTTTCATTTTGTTAATGTGGTATATCACACTGATTGATCTGCAGATGTTGAACCACCCTTGCATCTCTGAAATAAATCTCACTTGATAATGGTATATGATCCTTTTAATGTGCTGTTGAATTAGTTTGCTAATGTTTTGTTGAGGATTTTTGTATCTTCAGTGACACTGGTTTGTAACTTTCTTTCCTTGTAGCGTCTTTATCTAGTTTTGGCATCAGGGTAATGCTAGCCTTACAAAATGAGTTTGGAAGTGTTCTCTCCCCTTCTGTTTTTCAGAAGAGTTTGAAAAGAATTGGCATCAGCACATCACTGAGCAATCTGACCCTCACTTGGAATGTTCACCTCAGTGCTTTTTTCCTGGCATCTTCTTTCTCAGTTCCCAAGAACATGCTTGCCTTGCATCTGGTTTGGACCTTCTTGATTTCCCTCTTGAGCTGTTTTCTCTCCTTCAGCCTGGGCAGAGAGTCACTAATGATCCACACAACTCTGTTTTATTTATATCCTCTTCCTAGGGATGGAAAGGAGACTTCCCTGTTGATTAAGATCATTAGAAACTCCCCAAGGAGATATGGACACGTTATGTTCTTCCAATGTGTTAATATGGATTCACCAGAAGCCCCTGGGGAGCCATGTGTTTATATGCACAGTTTCTGTTCCAGAAGGGTAACTACCTGCAGTGTTTACAGTGTACAGACCCTTCAGAAATGGTCTCCATACAATTTTAAATAAACAGAAGTGAGTCAAATGCAGTGTTGCTGAAGCATGTTATTTACTCTGGGTAGGCTCCCTGGGGAAGGCTAAATTGATGCTATGTTGAACTCCATCCTCACAAGGAGAAAAGTTTCTGGAAGCCTTGGAAAGGATGGGGGAAGAGGTGAGAAGGCAGGGATAGAGAAGGGTCTCTTGGGCCACTGGTAGTTTGTTACTTAGCCTAAAGCAGAGAGGTGGGGCTTTTATAAATGCTCCAAAGTCTGTATTTAAGGTGTAGGGACTGTTACCCTCAGGAGCATCAGACAATGTGGTATTGCAGAAACATTCAGAGTATTTTAAGCAGTGCTTCTTAACTTGGGCTTTGGGGTCTGGCCTAGGAGGGAGATAGTCTTGGAATTCTTTGAAAATACAGGCAAAATGTTGTTCTTGTGAACACAGGTGCAGTTTTCTAGGGATGTTCTTAGCCTTCATCACACAAAGGGATCTGTAAGAAACCGTCTTCTTGTTCTTCCCTCATTCCATCAGGAGTGGCTATTTTTATATTTCTGGTAAAGGTCTCTCTTCCAGTGTTACAGTCTTTTTTGTTTATAACCTGGGCTATTTTCCAGATCATTAAAAGAGAGAGATGTACTTTATCTAAAGTATCTCACTTTTGGGAAGTCAATCCATGCCTCTCCTCCCCTTTCCCTTCACACTCTTTTCCCTCACTTTCCTTGCTTTCCAGCTGTGTGCCTCTGAGACCTTTCCCAGGAATGGCCTCCCTCCCAGGAATGGTGCCCTCTGACATCAGAGGCTTTGTTCCTGCCTCCCTTTCCTGGACTGTTTTCCTAGGAGGGAGAGGGAATTTTACATGGAGCAAAGCTTGTCTGCATTTCCATTTGCCACAGTCTGGAAAGCTCTCAGTCTATAAGGTATTGCCATCAACGTGATTTCAAAGAAAAAAATTGTGTGTGGTTTTCTTGGGGGTTTGTTTCAGTTTTTGGTTTTTGTCCAACTACCTGGCCTATTTTTAAATGAGAAATGAAGATTAAACCAAATAGAGTCACAGAAGACTCATATATGTGAGGAAACAATCATTTCCAACTTCCAACTTAATACAATAATTACTCATTCATTCACTAAACTTTCATTTAGAACCTATTCTGTACTGCATATAGAGGATACCATGATAAATAGGATAGAGTATAAAAAATACTCATAATCTATCTTAAAGGACAGTTAAGGAGTTTTTACAAATTGATTAGGTACTATAATGGAGGTATGTTCAGGGTGATGTGGAACTTGAGATACTTTCCTTCTTGAATGCTATTTCAGGTGAGCTGTCATTAGCCTTTCCCTGGACATTTTGGTTACCCAAGCACCTGTTTCAGTTTTTAAATATCAATTCTCTCTTAGACTTAGTTGAAATTGCCACCTGGTTATCAGCATATGGAGTATAAACAGGTCAGGCTAGTAATTGAGTGAAGTGAGCTGAGTGTTGGGTTATGTACTTTTGATTCAGGGGTGCTTTGCTTATTGAACATATGAAAATAACTCTCCTCTCTCAGGGTAAACATTCTTTCTTCCATTTTTCTTCTTGAGATAAGCAGTCATTTTAGCCTTTCTTTTGATTTGGCATGTTAAATAATAATATAGACCCCAAAAGTATTTCACTCTTTTCTTTACTGTAAGAAGAACAATAATGCAGGTATAATGACAGCATCCAGTTGGGAACACATAAGGATTTACAGGGACTATCGCAAATCATAAACACTTGCCTAATTAAATGAGTGGCCAAATAATCTATGTTGGCTGGCCCAGTGTTATCAATTCTTGTGATATTTCAAGAGAAGTCAGAAGTAAGATTTTTTTCATGTAAAATTCGACTTTTAAGTGTTGTCACATTAACACGCAACAGTTAATCAAAATAAGTTCACAGACTCGACCTCACCCTAACACAGCCCATTTGCCACATCTGAATAGACAATGGTCTTAGTAATTCTAAAGAGGAAACTTCCCCTTTGGGGATAACTCAGAACAAACATACTCCTTCAGTATTTCATTCTTTCATTCTTCACCCATGCACTCATGCCAATATTTACTGAGTGTATACTTTGAGCCAAGCTGTATGCTAAGCACTGGAAATATAGATGAAAATATGATGAAGATCCTGCCCTCTAGAAGTTTGTTCTTATTTTCCATCTTTCATCTTCTTAATGCTGAGCTTTTAAATACAAATGTGAGCATTTAAGAGTCCCTGTTTCCTCTGTATGTTCTCCTTAGACAAGTGTTTGTTCAAGTCCTTTGCCCATTTTTTAATTGGGTTGCTTGTCTTCTTAGAGTGGAGTCGTGTAAGTTCTTTATATATTTTGGAGATTAAACCCTTGTCTGAGGTATCATTGGCAAATATGTTTTCCCATACAGTTGGTTCTCTTTTTATTTTAATACTGTTTTCTTTAGCCATGCAGAAGTTTTTTATTTTGATAAGATCCCATTTGTTTATTCTTTCCTTTATGTCCCTTGCTCTAGGGGAAAAATCAGTGAAAATATTGCTGCATGAAATATCTGAGATTTTCCTATCTATGTTCTCCTCGAGGACTTTAATGGTGTCGCGGTTTATATTTAAGTCTTTTTATCCACCCTGAATTTATTTTTGTGTATGGTGTAAGTTGGTGCTTGAGTTTCATTTTTTTGCATGTAGCTATCCAGCTCTCCCAACACCATTTGTTGAAGAGGCTATTGTTACTCCATTTTATGTTTCTGCCCCCTTCGTTGAATATTAATTGACCATAGAGACTTGGATGCAGCAGAAAGAAAGAAGGAGCTCCTACCCTTTGCAACAGCATGGATGGAACTGGAGAACATTATGCTAAGCAAAATAAGCCA
>CM052539.1:33992400-34029040 GCA_028533065.1 Trachops cirrhosus
AGGAAGTAGTATAAAGGACACGTGGACAATAACAACGGGGGGGGGGGGGGGGGGTGGAGACAGGAGGGGGGTTGGGAGGGCTTGGGGGTGGGCTGGGGTGGGGATAAAGGCAGAAAACTGTACTTGAACAATTGAAATAAAAAATTAAATATAAGTTTTAAATTTTTTTTAAAAAGTGTCCCTGTTTTCTCACATCATCACCTGATTTTAACTGAATGGCTTAGTTGTTCTGAAAAATTTTGCCTGAAGAAGTGTAAAAGAGTGTCAGTTTGGCCTCCCTGAGGGAAGTAAGCCTAAATTTTCTTCTCAAACAACAGGGACCTTAGTCATGTCCTCCCCAGGGTCTTCCTGATTTTTGAAGCCATCCCACCACATGTGGGCCCTCGTGATAGGTGATGTGGAGGTTTTAGTTGCTCTACCCTGTAGTTAGTCCACTGCCCTTTATTTATCTCCTCTGGGTGGGTCATGGAGCAAGTGGGGTCACTACCATGGCCCACTCTGGGTCAAGTCTCACCACAGAGCAGATCCACAATTACAGAATTCAGAAAATAATACATACTCAAGTTTATAGAATAACTGGGTGTTGCAAATAATTTTCAACTAATCAAATAGCTTATCTTTATAAGTGATCGAGTTTTCTCTGCTTTTCTCATGGCATTTAATGGTACTTATAACCTCTTTATAATTAATTCAGATTCATTATTGTAGGGTGTTTTCCCCAACTAAACATATTTTGACAGACAGGAACCCATCCTATTTCGAGTCAGTAAATGTAACCCTGCACTGCCTTGTGGCTCTTGAGCTGATATAACTGTGACAAAGCTGTCTTCAGGAATCCTGAACTTGCTTTTGTCACATATCCCTTTTCATTCTCCATTGTATTCACACTGAGGAACTTGACAAAACACAAAGCTAAATTGATTTGTTTTCTCTGTACTCGAATTCAAATAATAACTGGTAAACAGAAATAAAAAAGCCATTAAAACATTTTCTTTGTCTTTGTAAATAATATACCACAGATATCTGCCTGCAACTTACCTTTGTGATCGCAACTGCCTTTATTGAACATACAAGGTGAACAGATTCTTTAAAATTATTAAACATCATTACCATTAGAAACATGGATAAAAGCCCATGGTCTTATATTGCAGAAAATTAGCACCCTGAGGTATTTTAAGCAGCAATCACCATTGAGGTGCCTATTAACAGACTGACTCAGTATTCTTGGTCTAAATTTATGTTTTACCTTTTCCTCACTCTGCCTTTTTGTTCATAGTATTTATGATGCAGACTTGTGAATGCACTGAGAGGACCATGACAAAGTTAGTATGGCAGACTATGTGACCTAGAAATTGTATTCCAAGTCATTTCATACAAATTCCAGTTATTCTTGGGAACAAAAATAAAGTTGTGGATTTCTAACATACAGAGATTCTGTCTTTAACCCTCTGTTGATGACGCACTGGGTTGGGATTCTCAGGCTCCCATGTGCCCATCACAGAAACCATAGATGGTCTGTGCTAAGCTAGCTGGATAAGGTACCTGTACATCTCAGGTGGGACAAAGACTTCCCCAGAGGCACATGGGTATGACCCATCTTAGGGAATCAGTTCCCAGAGCCTTAACTTCCATCTGTACACGTTCTAACACTGACCTGCCTGAGAATGGACCATGGTCATGGTACCATGGTGGCTCTCTTTCCCCTCTTCCCTGTTCACAGAGAGCTTTCTTCTTTATAAACATTAAGTTTCCATTCTCTCATCCAGTATCATATGAATTCCTCACTTACAACAGCTGCAAAAACCTGAGGTATAAATGAAAGGTCAACTGAAGTACTCAGGTCGACAAAACTAGTGTACCCATCATCTGTTTCTCCCAGTCACTTTCTCAAAAAGGTAGTGAGTGGCATTAGGAATAGGGCTTTTGAGCCTATGTTGGGAATGTTCTGAATTCAGAAGGGAAATGGTTCTCATGAAAATGGCTCTCATAGGTTTATTAGAATCAAAAACATGAAATGAGAATTAATGACTAAAAGCACACCTGATTTGCAGTTGGTTTCATAGTCAAAGTTGGCTTCATCAATTAAGCTGGTAAATATCTTTCACAACTTGAATGAGTTAAGTTTCCATTTTTAATTATCATATTTAAAGAATATATTTGTATTATATACAAATTATAATACATTTTAAAATATTTTATATACTTTTAAAGTATTATTTTAAAGGTATAGTAAAATAACAATATTTTCATTTTACAACTCATTCTAAGTTTGTTAGATTAATCAAGGTGTCTCAAAGTAACATATTAGATATAAGTAAAAACTCCTTTGATAAAAGGTAAAGCCTTATTCACTGTTTCCCAGGAACTGGGCAAATAAATGACTCTAATAATAGTTTCAAAACATTTTGCATCAGGCAGGTTCCATTTATTTGCTTTCAACAGAGGAATTGTGTTGTCAACTCCTACAACATTAAAAATTATTTTTGAAGATAAATCACCATGTGAACTTCGGCATTCTGAAAGGAGTTCAAAGAACTGAGCCATTGGAAGAATACAGTTCCTCCTGTTCTCATATACAAGGTCTGTCCAGAAAAATTCCAGCCATTGTTAATATAATGAGAACAGTTTGCACAACATCAATGTAACCTGTCAGCCAAGGAGAGTAGACTGGAATGTGCATGTGTGAACAATGACAACTTCACTGCAGCAGTCAGTGGGGGCAGTAGACGTCATTGAGTGAGCATGTGTACTGTGTGGCCATTGCATTCAAAATGACTCAGGAAGTAGAGCTGTGAATCTGCATCAAATTTTGCACTAAGCTTGAACATTCCTCCATGGAAACTATTCAGCTGATTCAGAAGGCTGCAGCTATGGGCAACTGGTGATTGGCAGCTTCATCATGACAACACGCTCACTCATGCATTACGTCTCATGTAGAGTTTTTTGGCAAAACATCAAATCACCCAGGTGACCCAGTCCCACTACACTCTAGAGTTGGTGTTCAGCAAATTCTGGCTTTCCCTGAAATTAAAATCACCTTTGAAAGGGATGAGACTTCAGACCATCGATGAGATTTAGGAAAATACAACAGGACAGTTGATGATGATTGGGAGAATTGTGTGAGGTCCCAAGGTCCCTACTTTGAAAGGGACTGAGGCATTATTGTCCTATGTACAATGTTTCATACTACAGGACCAGATACCTTCTGGTCAGATCTCATACATAAACAATCTGTAAAAAAAATTGGGGGAAAACTGTTGATACTATCCACTGTTTTGTTCTAGCAATAGGTAATATTTACCCACATATATCAAAGCAACAGCCTCAAAATGCATTTCTATATTTAATAGTTCATTATCAAAATTTGAGGGGTGTGGTTTGATCAAAATAACAAATATAATCACAACTTAATTCAAATTAAACACTTTTTAACATTTAAAGCCTTATAGCTACAGGAAATTAAAATTTTTAAATTTATATACATATCTGTGATGAGAGATGAAGCAATTAATAAGATATTTTCCAGCATAAATACATATTAAAGCAAGCTAAAGTGGGAATAATGGAACAGAAGTATTTCTTTCAAGAGAGAAGGAAGGATGTAAAATATCCCACTTGTTAAGGAAGAGTGTCTTCACGTTTATGTAAAAAAAGATGAAGGAGTTTCACATTGCTATGGCATTTAGATTCCACTGGGTACATTTAACACAGTGATACTGAGGTTTTATTTTAAAATGTCAGATATACAATGAACCAAAAATCCTTTCTATTTAAAATTATGAGGCACATTTAAATATTAATCTAAAAGATGAGAGAGAATATATCGTTTTAAAAAATTACTTCATGAGGCAAAATGCTTCTGCTACAAACTCTATAGAATTTCCTTAGCAGCATGTTTTGTTGCTCAAATGCCAGCATTATACTTCGGACAACTGCTCTTCTAGTTCAATGGAAAATCACGCTTAGAGTACCTAGAGACAATTACTAGGAGAAGGAACAAATGAGGAGGGCAGGTAACCATCTTAATACAACACTTGCAGAGAGGGAGTGCATGAAACTGCAGGGAACCTTGGGCAGAGTGACCTCAAGTTCATAGGGAGTAGGTTGGATTCTAAGGACAAAGGAAAATCCTATTAGTAAAATAACCTTTTTAAAAATTTCAGCAGGCTCTGGCACTAAATGAAAAGAATCTGTAGGGACGAGATAAAGGGGGCAAAGGAGCCTGGGAGCAGATATTCATTTAGGAAAGGATGTTGGAGAAGGCCATTTGCATTCGCAAGATGGGAGGGGTGTAGAAAGAAGTCAAGAAAATTGGAGACAAGTTACACTGGGAAATGAAAAACAGGAGACTCATGTTTTAAAAAGCAGATCTCAGTTCACATTACTAAGGAGAAAAGGAAAAAAGGAAAAGAGATGGACTTTGTACAAAACATAAGAACAAATTATATTTTAAAATTTTTAAATTATGCAGGAATAAAGGAGTAATGAGAGAAATAATGTCCCTTTGTTAAATTAGGAACAAAAAATTGGCCATAACTGATAAAAGGAATGGTGGGAAATTTTTTTAAAAAAAACACCTTTTTTTTGGTATTCATATGACTTCATTAGAGTATTTCAAGTTCCGTATTATTAGACTCTCAGCAATAATTCAAAGAGTGCCTACTGGGGGGAAGGCGCTCTCTGGGTACCAGGAGAATATCTGAATAGGCACAGACTGATCCCTGCCCATGAGTTGTTTGGAGTCTCACGGGAAAGCAAAAGAACATAAAAATAACTATAAGAACTAGGAGATTGTTGTGATACAAACAAGAACCTCAGCAGGGAGAGAAATTCATTCCAACCTGGGTAGGCAGAGAAGAATTTATTCATTCTTTCTTTCCATACATATTCATGGACATGTTTTGTGCCAGCATAGACTGCTGGGTGCATCAGGGTCCCTGTCTCCCTCCATCAGGCCTGGTGATGCATGGAAGTGTCTCCTGAAAGTGCTGATGGCATGTGAAGTTTGCCCAGCTCAATCCACCTCTCAGGGCAGGGCAGCCTGCGGATCTGAAGCAGAAATATGTGTTGCCCCTTTGCATGCATTTCTCTTTGACCACAAGCTGACCAATTTTTTGTTTCCTCAGTATCCCACAATTCAGCATTTCAATATAAAATAATGAAGTCCACCTGTCTTAGCATAGCATTCAAGGCTTTCCGTCTTCTAGCCCCAATTCCTCTTACAGCTTTGCCTCTCATCACCCTGCCTCTATACCTACACTTTCATTTACTCAATGTCAATGCCCTTGTCACTTTGTGCCTCTCCTTCTGTAAACGCCCCATATTGTTTTACATCCCTGTTCCTGAATTCCTCTTGTTTCCTCTGCCTGGAATTCATCTTTTTCTTTCTGGCCTAGAAAATATGTCTTCGCTTCTGCTTCCTGAACTCCTCCTTGTCTGTCCTTAAGTCTCAGTTCACAGGCCAGCTTTCCCATGAAGCCTTCCCAGATCTCCTGGTCTAAATCACTCCCATTGCCTCTGCTGTCCTCCTGTGGCAATCATTCCTTCTCTTAATGGCATGCACAGCTTCCTGGTATCATATTTAACACCCTCTTTTGAATCCCCTCCAGAGCACAAATTCCTTGAGACAGGTTGTATCCTTCCCATTGGCACAATACCAGACAAATAGGAGGAACTTGGGAAAAGTTTGTTCACCGAAATAAAACACACAATTACTGAACATGGTGATACTAATGTGGGCCTAGTGTAGGCTTATATTCATTAATTACAAGCACCTTATTTGTCAGAACTCTAATTTCTCCATAATTCCCAGCACCAGCTGGGACACAGGGTTGGTGCTCATTAAAGGCTTGGTGTTTGCATCTGAATGTCAGGTATGGCCAGATGAACAGCTCCTTCTCAGTGTAGTCACTGACATGTAATTGATTTTAAATCTGGCATGAGTGCTAGCAACTCTAACACTGTTTTCCTCTTTCGGCCTCTGCTATATGAGACAGTCTTCATAGAAGAAAACACTCAACCAGCACTTTCTGTTGCTGCTGAGGCTTCCCAGTAGTTCCTAACTGGACTGTGGGGTGAGAAGCAAGTCTTCAGGGCATCATTAAAGCTTGCCCGATTCATGATTATCTCATTCCAAGTTGCTACCTCGTGTAGCAGTTGCAGATCACTGTGTCATCTGTGTTTTTTATGTGTTCACTTGTACTATGATGGTGTCACTCTAGGCTTCGCTCCAGGACCTCTTCACTGATGAGCCTGGTACTCTGTTTAACCTTCAGGAGGCCTTGCAGGCGCTGTGGAGCTAAGTGCTCAAGGAGCCTGCATGCACACGGAGCAGAGCTGGGCCTCACAGCTGCTCCGCTCGTAATCATGGCCTTCCAGACTGCGAGTCGGAGTCTTGACACCATGGTGACATGGCACTCCCCTTGCCCGCCTCCTTTACATCGTGCCGGCCTTCCTGATTTCCTGCTTCCTCTCAGATTCACAGATCAATGGACAGTGTGTTCCAGCAGCAGCACTATGGTAATAAATAGCTTTCAGCTCTCTGCTCCCCATGAAAATATTTGTCTGTGTTCATGGTGGTTTTCACATAAGTCAGTAGAGAATTTCTTTTTTTTACTGTGAGCTGGTGTCAATCTATGTGTATGCATATAAATAAATTCCTTTTCATTTTGATTTATAATAGCTTAATTTATAGCAACATCCATGTGAATTTTAAATTAATAAAATAATTTCCTAAACATTCAATGAAGCAGGTCCAATGTTCTGTGGCCCCATCTCTTTCTATGGATAGAAAGGAGAAGAGAGGAGAGATTCATCAAGATTTATGGAGCATCTACTCTGTGTATCTTCTCTCATTAAATATAATAGTCACATGAAGTGGGAGATTGGAGGTGTTCTGCTCCAATTGTATGATGATAAGCTAAGGCTGAGAAAGTTTAAGAAGCAACTTGTCCGTGGACAGACAGCCAGCAGGTGAAGGAGTGTGCATTCAAACCTTGGGTGACCTAACTCTAGCACCCATGCTCATTAAACTTCCTCTCAATTATAGCTGCAAAGTGGGATTATTATGAGGATTATAACCAATCTATTTTCCAGAAAATTATTATCTGCTACAAATTGGTATTTGATTCCCCACTCTGCTCTTTCCTCTGCTTTAAATGTGACCCCTGCTCCCTCCCTTAGTGAACTCTGGTTTACCATTTAACAGTTAGTTCCAAATGTGACTTCACCTTTGATGCACTGCCTGAACCACATCCCACCCCTGCTTTGACAGAATTATTCTGTTTATCTAATAGGTACTTTTCTGTAAATGTACCTTAATTTTAGCAGTGCATTATGGTTACTCATTCATGACTCTCTTCTCAACCAATTATTTTAATCACCCTGATACCCCAGAGTCCAGCGTGGAGGCTACACTCAGCCTTTGCTCAAAAATGACTTCTGAAAAAAAAATAACTGAATGAATTTTGATCATGCATATTGATTCTCCATAGAAGGAAGTTGAAAATTAAATTAAATATTAAAACACTGCACTGTCCTTCCTCAACTCCTCCTTATGTAAAGTCATTATTAAATCTCTGTGACCATGAGCACCTACCCAAGGTAGAATTACAGCTCCTCTGCAGGGAAAAGCTCAGGGAGCTTCCTGAAGACCAGGGGCAGCACACACGTACAAATGATGCTGACATGCTTATGAGAGGGAGGCCTGATTGCATTTTGAGAATGCTGATCTTTGGCTGGGTTTATTGACCAGCATCTGTGCAAGATGTTCTCACAAATGATCAAGTGTCTCTGTTTGAGAAATGCTGTTCTAACCCAGTTCAAACCTTGTGATAACCCATTATGATCCTGATTATATATGGAGTGGTGCTGTGGAAATCTTAAATCAAAGTAACCTTAAAGTTCCTGATTACAAAAGAGCATCAGTCCCCACTCTGGTTTAATCTTGTTCCTTTGTGCTTTCCCAGTGAGTAGTTATTACAGTCTAGGGGTGCCAGGAAGCCTGAGGAGTACACCTGACTGCACAAATTTTCATGCACTGATGTGCACAGGTCTCAGTTACAAAAAGATAGAGCAAGAGCTCTACATTTTTTCATCTGCCATTTACATAAAGATACAGATGCTCAATGAGTTTAAGTGACTTGAATTAGACAGTGGCCAAGTAGGAATAGATTTCTGTCACTAAACGTTCAGTCCTAGATTCATTATACCTCTTAATGGCTCCTCCAAATTAATCCTGCCATTTGTTGGATTGTCATTTGTGGTGGCCTACTCAGGCCTCTGTGGCCCCCTGTCTGAGCACCCCAAAATGGCTAGCTGCAGAGTGAGCATCCTCCTGTTAATGTTACTTGTGAGCTTGCCTGGGCCCAGAGGTGCTGCTAACAGCTGGGTGGCACAAGGCATAAGTAGAGAGGAGAAAAGAAAGGGGTGGTACAGAGAGAATCCTGAGACAGTCCTATTGACAGGAGCAGTGATCTGGGGTCTTTTGGGTGGGCAAGCATGATATCCAGATCTACCTGGATGGGTGATACTGGCTTCCAGCAGGTGGATACTGGCCCAAGACCTGTTTTTGTGATAATTCAGCATGGGGAACAGGTGTAACCATGTCTTTCAAAGATCCATCTTATATCCTTGACTTGGCTTCAGGCAAGTGATCACAGAAGGAAAGCTCTTATGTTTGTCACCTGCCATAAATGCATGGATACATTTTATAACTGAAAATATACCAATGAGAAGAAGCCAAACATCCTTGGCCCTAAGCACTTTTTCCTCATTCCCAGACCTAGGACCCATCTAATAGCCTCTTAGCCCCTCTTCCTCCTTCCCAGTGTGGAGCCCTTGGGCAAGTACTTGTGGTGTGACTAGAAGGTAATGAGGCACATTGTTGCTAATACCAAAGACACCAGTCATTAAGCCTGTTAGAACTCATGACACCAGTAATTAAGCTTAGAATTCCACAAACCACATAGGAAGATCAGGTGATACTTCTTAGTCGTATGTTATATTCAAATAAGAGCTTTATTTAGTAGTCTATTTTCATTTCTTAAAATTAAGCAAATGCATTTTTACCTGTAGGTGATTGATGATAAGAATAGCTAAGGCATATTAAGCATTTAAGTACACACGGTGATTTTCTCCCTCTATTAAATCCAAAAATAGCAGCCATTTGACATGCAGACTTTTCTTTAATAGCAGTAATTATAAGGACTTACCTGTTTCAACTTTTTTTTGGAGTTGATTTATTCTCCTGCCTTGTCAGATAAAGAATATAATCCAAATTATCTGATTTTTTAAGAATTTCTTGGACTTCTGGCCAAGATGGAGGCATGGGTAGATACACTTTGCCTCCTCACACAACCAAAAGAAGGACAACAAAAAATTTAAAAACAAAAAATATTCAGAACTACCAGAAAATCAAACTGTATCGAAGTCCAACAACCAAGGAGTTAAAGAAGAAACACTCACCCAGACTGGTAGGAGGGGAAGAGATGGGCAGCCAGGGCAGAAAGGACTCACAGCAAGAAGGAAGAGACGACAGCTGGACCAAGCAGTCCCACACTCGCATGCAGATAAACCGAGAGGAACAACTGCGAAGCGAGACAGACCAAGCACCCCAGGGTTCCAGTGTAGGGAAATAAAGCTTCAAACCTCTGACTGAAAACACCTGTGGGGGTTGTGGTGGCAGGAGAAACTCCCAGCCTCACAGGAGAGTTCATTAGAGAGACCCACAGGGTCCTAGAACGTACACAAACCCACCCACCCAGAAACCAGCACCAGAAGCACTCAATTTGCTTGTGGGTAGTGGGGGAAGTGATTGAAAGCCAGACAAAGCTGAGCAAGCGGCATTGTTCCCCCCTGACCCCTCCCCCACATACAGCATCACAATACAGTGATGTGGGTTGCTCTGCCCTGGTGAACACCTGAGGTTCCACCCCTTATACATAACAGGCATACCCAGACAAAAAAATATGGCCCAAAGGAAAGAACAGATCAAAGCTTCAAAAAAAGTACAACTAAGCAATAAAGAGACAGCCAACCTATCAGATGAAGAGTTCAAAACACTGGTAATCAGGATGCTCACAGAAATGATTGAATATGGTTGCAAAATAGAGGAAGAAGTGAAGGCTATGAAAAGTGAAATAAAGGGAAATATACAGGGAACCAACAGTGACAAGAAGGAAACCGGGACTCAAATCAATGGTATAGACCAGAAGGAAGAAATAAACATTCAACTAGAACAGAATGAAGAAACAAAAATTTTTAAAAATGAAGAGAGTCTTAGGAACCTCTAGGTCAACTTTAAACATTCCAACATCCAAATCATAGGGGTGCCAGAAGGAGAAGAGGAAGAGCAAGAAATGGAAAACTTATTTGAACAAATAATGAAGGAGAACTTCCCCAACCTGGCAAAGGAAATAGACTTCCAGAAAGTCCAGAAAGCTCAAAGAGTCCCAAAGAAGTCAGACCAAAGGAAGCACACATCAAGGCACATCATAATTACATTACCCAAAATGAAAGATAAGGAGAGAATCTTAAAAGCAGCAAGAGAAAAAGGACATAGTTACCTACAAATGAATTCCCATAAGACTATCAGCTGATTTCTCAAAAGGAAACTTGCAGGCAAGAAGGGGCTGGAAAACAAGTATTCAAAGTCATGAAAGGCAAGGACCTACATCCAAGATTACTCTCTCCAGCAAAGCTATCATTTAGAATGGGAAGGCAGATAAAGTGCTTTCCAGATAAGGTTAATTTAAAGGAGTTCATCATCAGCAAGCCCTTATTATATGAAATGTTAAAGGGACTTTTCTAAGAAAAAGAAGATCAAAAATATGAACAGTAAAATGACAACAAATTCGCAACTGTCAGCTGAAACTAAAAAAAAAAACAAAACAACTGAGCAAACAACTAGAACGGTAACAGAATCACAGAAATGGAGATCACACGGAGAGTTATCAGTGGGGAGGGGCTCGGTGGGAAATGAGGGAAAAGGTAAAGGGAATAAGAAGCATAATTGGTAGGTACAAAATAGACAGGGGGAGGTTAAGAGCAGTATGGGAAATGGAGAAGTGAAAGAACTTAAATGTATGACCCATGGAAATGAGCTAAAGTAGGGGAATGCTAGTGGGAGGGGTGTACAGCATGGAGGGGAATAAAGGGGAGAAAAAATGGGACAACTGTAATAACATAATCAATAAAATATATTTTCAATAATTTTAAAAAATAAAAGTTTCCTATGTCTTTTTTTTCCTTGACAGAAAGATGACATAGGTGCTGGTGAGTGGCTACAAGCTGGGATGAGTCATTACATTCTGATCACCTTCAGCCTGGGCATGTGGTCTTTGGAGACTGTTCAATAACCTGCATGCTGTAGTCCCAGTGTGAGAAAGAGAGGCAAGGGGCTGCGTTATCACGTTGACCCAAGCTCATGCCAAGTGTGCATTTTACTACAAAGACCCAATGTGCCCTGAAAGCTGTCAGCCCTTGGCTTATATGAGAATGCCTTTCCTCTCAGCTGATGGGAATATGTGCACTGCCCGCCTTACTTTCTAAAGAGGGACCCTATAAACACTCTTGCTTCCCACTTTTTTCCTGCCCACACTTGCCTCTGCCTCCTAACTTCTTTCTGCTTTGCCTCACCAACCACAAAAGGATACGACAACTGAGTACAGACATGCTCTCTCAGTCAGTCCAGTTCAGAGCTCTTTGAATGTCCCCATTGAGTCTTGTCTCCACTGGTCTCAGGACCCTCCAGGCCACTGTCACCCACATTCCTTTCTGTTCTTTATCCTGTCACTGTTGAGCCAGGTCTTTAGCAAAGCGGATAATCACCTCTTTTGTTCCACTAAAATCCTACTTGATCTTCTGCATAATAAACTAGCAGAATTTCTATGAAAGGAATAATGCTGCTGATACGTAGCTTAGAAGGCCCATGACACATAATTTCAAATTCTGTGCATTCCAAATATTTAACACATCCAGCAACTCTGCACACATGAAAGCATTCACTCACTCAGTGTGTGCCCTGTGTGTCTGGCACTCAGCTGGACATTAGGAGTAAAGCCAAACACAAGACAGATATGCATCCTGCCCTCAAAGAGCTTACAGTCTGATGGGGAAGGCTACCTACAGTAAAATCGATTGCGATTGTGGTAAGCACCACAAAGGGAAAGTTCAGAACGCCACAAAAGTGTGTAACAGGGAAGTGTGTAACATGGTCAGTGACAGCGAATGCTTCTTGAGTATTAACCATCTATCACTCAAGCTTCACACAACCCTACAAGATAAGAGCTGTTACTATTTTCATTTTAGACAGAAGGAAACTGAGACTTAAAGAATAACCAACCCAAAGTGAAACAGCTAATAGGACATGTAGTCAGGGTTTTGACTCAAGTTTGCGTGACTCTAAAGATGATGTCACTAACCCATGTGCACCCCTTCCCCCCATGGGAGGAACAGCTGTGTTGAGAGAGAGAGAAACTCAGCCTGCCTTAGCTGTTACAGCCACCTAGCAGCTGGTTGGCAATGCAGACTCTCAGGACTCTCAGGCTCCATGGTGCCATGGGCATC
Organism: Trachops cirrhosus; assembly: GCA_028533065.1. NCBI lineage: Eukaryota > Metazoa > Chordata > Mammalia > Chiroptera > Phyllostomidae > Trachops > Trachops cirrhosus. The sequence goes on from CM052539.1 coordinate 34,004,968, forward strand.
GAATCAGGCCCCCACAAGGGCATAGTTCAGTGCATCAGCCCTTTTCCCATCTGTATGTGTGACCAGTATCCTGTTAAACTCTCAAGGGCGAGAAGCTTCTTAGGATCACGTTTGTGTCCTCTAAAAGCTCCATTTACTAAATGATTCTTTATAGACTTTTAGGTGGGACATCTTTGCTAGTACATTGAAATGAATAACACCAATAGGCTACTTTTCCTTTTTCATCTTCATGCACTGGACCACTGTGGAGAGTGAGCCTGACTGGACAGCTCGCCACAGCCCTGCTAACGCGGACCAGATGTTTACCGAGTATGGACGGAAGCCTTCCTTCTTTTGAAAATGAAGCTATCAATTTTTTTATGTAAAAATGTATTTAACATTAAAATTATTTGGTGGACCTATGAGGGTACTTTCAGAGTAGGACATGAGTTAGATAAGCTTAATAAAACTTGTAAGGTATAGAGATACAGCCTATGCCTTCAGAACCCTGACTGCAGTCAGAGGGACTGCGATTCAAACGGTGGCTTGGCTCTGCCGTACATTTGATACTGGGCATTGTAAATAACGGTGGGTCCACACGTTGTAAGCGGGGAGTGGGTAGGTGGAGATTCTGTAGTTGTTTAACTCTGAGAGCTGTCGGTGACAAATAACTTCACAGGAATTGGGGGTTGTAACAGGAATTGTTACAAAGCTGAAACAAATTGCCAACAAATCTGAAACAAATCACCCAACATGAGGGAAAAAATCTTTTCTTACTAAATACTACTTCTTTAGTTGCCTGGATTTATCTGCCACTGAGTGATTGTGTTAAGTGAGAGAACTCTTAATACATTATGGAAACATTGGACTGAGGATATACAGATCCATCCTGCAATCAGGTAAACTTTCAATTGATTTTTTCTTTTCTGTATTACTGTATCACTCCACGTTGTACACTCCTTCCTACCCCAAACACCAAATTCATGCCCACAGGTTTTCCCTTTCACATTAGAAAGCTCAGTAAATTCCATAAGAAATATTATCTTCATTTTATATATAAGTATATTTACTTGTATATAATAAATACAATATATTCATGTATAATATAATAATAACATGATTTATATTACATTATAGATTTGATATAGTAGATATATAATATAATGTGAATATTATATATGTTATATTTAGTATATATATATATATATCTAAACAGATACTCTCGTGATTGATTTCACTTTCACTTAATAGTAACCAAAATAAGCAGTGGGGGCAGTTTTTGACTCAGAAAATTCATGGACATTTTTTTCTCTTCTTCTTTTCTGCAGTAGCCCAGCCTGCAGGGTTTGTCATGTTTAATCATTTACTCAATAAATATTTATTGAGCACCTACTACTTGCTCAGCACTATTCTAGGTGTCGAGGGTACAACGAACTACAAAACAAAACTCTGCCCTCATGGAACTTAGGTGTGACTCTGATGCTTTTGCTCAAAATATTCTACCTTTTGTGGATCAGACATGGCTTAGGTTTTCAGTGGATCTTAAAAGTCTTTCTTGTAATTACCTTTGCCTAGGCAAGTAAATCAGATAAGTAAGACAGGTGTGGAAGTAGAGAAAAGTTTCATGTTAGGCACTAAATTAAAACCACAAGGTATTTAAAACTCAAGGGACTTATAAATATTCTGACCTTCACTGCTGGAATGGTCAACCAATCTTTTAAGTGTCATTTTAATGTTTCATTTCTACAGGCCTTGCACTGCACTCTCATCTCACAACATAAGAATCACTGCAAAAATTTCCCAGTCTTGCTCCATCCTAAGATGGACATCTGAGTTTTGTGATGCACACACGTAGTGCTCTGAGTAGACCACGTCATCATAATGAACAACAAATCAGTTTTGAGTTTTTACACCTTTCTTACTGATTGATCCCAGGCCATTCTCAACTTAATTTGGCTGCTGCCTTTGATGAAGTAGCCAAGTGAATCGGATGTGGAGAAAGTGGAACCATCAGTTGCAAGTGAAGTTTGTGGGTTTATATTTGTGTAATAGATACCCGTACCACCATTTCAGTTTTCTATTGCTACGTAACAGGCTATCCCTGAACTTTGTGGTGTAAAGCAACAATTGTTTGATTATGCTCATGGGTTCCATGGGTTAGGAATTCAGAAAGGGCACGGTGGGGAAGGTTCCTCCTCTCTGCTCCATCGTCTGTTGGAGCCTCAGCTGCAGTGACTTGTATGGCTAGAGGGGACCTGGGAGATGGGCTGGAGGATTCACTTCTGAGAGGGCTCCTTCACTGTCGTGGTCAGCACTGGGTCTGCAATCCTGAAGGACAGGCTCAACTGGCCTGGGAAGCTGACATGTGAGCTCTCTGACATTGCATTATAGGATAGCCGGACTTCTCTCATGGAGGCTCAAGACTCCAACAGCAAATGTTCCCAGGGAACAAGGTGGGAGCTGCAGCCTCAGGAGTCCTATAGCATCACCTCAGCTGCACCATACTGGCTGAAGCAGCCACTGATTCGCTGAGGTTCAAGAAAGGAGACAAAGGCCTCACCCCTCCATGGAAGATGCACTGAAAAATCTACAGCCATGTTTTAAAATCTCCACACCCCATCATTTTAAATATCCTCATATGGGTGGAAGGGCAGGGCAGGAGAAAGCAATGGGGGGAAAATGAGGACAACTGTAATTGAACAACAATAAAAATTTTTTTAAAAAGAAATTTTAAAATCTAATGAATGAACTAGATGTCAATTATTTAAATATTAATAGATTATTTTTCTTAACTCAGAGCACAATTCATGAAAATGGATATAATTTAACATTTTATTTTAAAGATTACTTCCAATTTTAATGAATTCCTCTTCTTTTCTCCGTACTTCTCCAGTTCTTTGTCACATGAATGTTCTTTGTTCATTGATGTGCTCAATCACATATCATTATGGAATTCTTCCTCTTCTTGGGCAGCAGAAACACTGTGGTTTTGCGCTGACGATGGCTACAGTAAGACCATCGTAACTTGACTCAGTGACGTCAGGAAAGTGATGATGCTGGAACATGAAGAACAGGAACTTCCGAGCAACATCTGGTACTAAACCAACCATTGTAATTGTTGTAAAACCATTTTATTATTAAAACAATTGTATATTTATTTATACTAAAGATCATATACTGAATACACTTCTGATTTCTTCATATCCTTTTCTGATTTTTAATTTTACATGCATCCAAAGCTTTTAGATCATTTACAAAACATACATTCTTAAAACATAATGAAATAAAAATAGATTCTGCTAACACTTAGTACTCTTTGGTGTTACGGGAGTGCAGGCACACTTAGTGAGTGCAATTAAGGCACTGCAGACAGAGGGGAGGGAAGGTCATATTTTGCTGGGAAGAGTAGCCACATGGCCTTATGTTGTGATAGGAGAGACAAAAATAGTGGGGACTGCTGTAGAGTTTTTAAAAAGCTGTTTGTATTAGTCTGTTGTTGCTAGTTTCCTTACTTATGGTCTGTGTTCTTTGGGGGGTACCATCGGGGAACAAGGTTTTGTCCTACAGAGCTCTCCTGACTTTAATATCTTTAAGTTAATTGATTTTTTTCCAAGCTGAATTCTCATAGAATTATAGAGACTACCAGAAAATTATTCCCTTAGAAGTCTTTGTTTTTTAAAATCATTATTAGTATTTCCTAACCATTAGTGGAGAATGTTGTTACTCTTTCTGAGCCAGACCCCAGAGTATGTGGTAGAAGAGAAATTACCACAATGAGTTCATCTAAAAGCTTACTGAAAACTGCTTTGGTGCTTGAACTGGGCTCAATGCTAAAATGGATCATTATTCTCAAATGTTTCTTGGCATCTTTCAGCACTTAGCACTAAAAGCTTCTTCCAAATAAATTGCATGCCAAGGAAGCAAAATTTTTATTTTAATTTATGGATAGCAGTTGGTAGTCTCTTGCTGCTGATGTCCCTGGACCATTTTGCTTACTGTTGATTGGGAACCAGTGCTCAGGGATCTTCATTCCCCCAAGTGAATTTCAGTTAGTGGGTGTTAAGTTCTTTCCTTTCTTGAGCATGGTACATCAGACCCCTCATTTTTCTCTTCCTTTTGGGCCCATATTTGGTAATTCAGTCAGGCCATGAAATCCTGACATCATGGGTCTAGGTAGATCTGTCTATGGAGACTTTTAGACCTTGAAAAAAGTTAGAGGTCAGAATGGACTTCCTCTCCCTCCAAAGGCAACCCGTTATTCTGATTCAGATGCACTTCTCCAAACATCACTTTTACACATGCTTGCACTGAGGATCATTAGTATTAAGACAGAGCAGAACAACATTTTGAGTTTGACTATTAGGGTTTTTTTTTAAGGGATCTTATAAAGTATGGAGTCTGAGTGATACTGAGGTGTCAATGTAGGTTCATCAACTGTAACACATGCGCCACTCTGGTGGGCAATGTTAACACTCCGGGAGGCTGAGAATGTACGAGGGCAGGCGGTATATGGGAAATCTCTGTACCTTCTACTCAGTTTTGCTGTAGACTTAAAACTGCTCTAAAAAACTCTCTATAAAAAGGGGTGCAGCTTATATGCTATTTTTCACACCACCACCCTGATTCTGAAAGTCATTTCCTAGATACTTCTGATGACTTCAAAACATTATGCAAAGATGAATTTTGTTTGTATGTAATTGGCTATTGTGAATAGCAGACCAAATGAACATCTTTATAGAAATGACAAAAAACCTTTATACTAAAGCATCTTGCCTCCACAGGGCATTCAATTAATTATGAGCTGGGAATAAATAATGCTTTTTATAGTACTTTGACATTTATCCAGGTCATTGTTTTATAAACAACATTATTCACTCACAGTCTTTCAGTTCTTCCTTTATTACATTGTGATCTTAGAATTCTAAATGAGAGATTTCCTCATGAAGAACTTGGCAGATGCACAATTTAGTTTTATAAAGATTTTTAGATTGTCATTTAATAATAAAAAATAACACTTAAAATTTTACCTCACCTTCTTTGGTTTACTCATCCCTATTCTTTTTTGTTCACTTTTTTACTAAGTTGTGTGTTACATATTAAGTGGACAAGAAAGGATTTTAGTGGGATGAAGTATAAAAATGACAATACAATGAATACCTTTGCATTGTGCGTTCTTCCCCAGTTCTGTTCCCTTCTCAAGGTCCAGTATTTGGAATTGAGTTAATTATTCTCTTTCTTGTTTTTATTGTATTATCATGTGTTTGTAACTCTAAACAGCACATAGTTTAGTGTGTTTTTGAAACATATATAAATTGAATCATACTGTAGGTATTCTTGGAGACTTGCTTTTCTTATTCAACATTATACCCCTGTCATTCATCTGTGTCATTCATGTAGCTGAAACTCATTATATCCTACTTTCATGTAAATGTGTTGGACAAATGTATGGCTATACCTGTGTTTATTTATAACCATATAACTAAACATTCAGGTCTCCAGGGTGTTTTGTTATCACAGACAATGCTATCATAAATAAGATTTACAGATCTCTGATGCACAAGACTTTTTTCAGAAATATTCCTATTCCTGGAGTGGCATTTCAGAGTCCAAGAAATACTTTTCTTCAACGTTACTAGGAAGCCAAAATGTTTCCCAGAGTAGTTGTACCCATCTATATGGCGGCAGCAGAGCTGTGATCTCACGGTGACAAATACTGTCAAGCTTAAAATACACCAGTTTGGTTGGTACAAAAACCTCGGTGCATCACTGAGGTTTTATGTTTTTTCTTGAATGATAATAACAATAAACACACTTCCATGTGTTTGTTAATGGCTATTTGATTTTCTTTTAAATATGAAGTGCTTATTTTTCTAGCAAATTATATAACATTTAACAAGAATTTTTATTTCATGAAATGCACAATTTGTACAGTTTGATTCATTTTTATGGTGCATACTCCACTAACTACACCACTATCAATACAAAGAATATTTTATCACCAAAAAATTGTCCTGTCTTCTTTCTCAGTGATCTCCCCATTTCAGAAGCAACCATTAATCTGATTTTTATCATCATAGATTAATTTCATTTATTTGAGAATTTCAAAGAAATGGAATCATTATGTGATATGTACTTCTTTATATTTGACTTTTTTCACTCAGCAAACTATTTTTGAGATTCTTAATGTTGTTGCAGCTCTTAGAGAATCATTCTTTTTTATTACTAAGTGGCCTGTTTATCCATAATCCTGTTAATGGACATTTGCCCTGATTCCAGCTTTAGCTACTATGAATAAAGTTGCTAGGGACATTGGCAACTTTACAAGTTTTCGATAAATAACAAGTGTTCTCACACCGTCCTCTGCTGATTCTAACGTGGGTATGTGCTGGGTTGGTTTCCATGGACTGAACAGTCTTCTCATTGTGGGTGGTGTGTTGCTACCTCGTTGTGTCCCTGGTAATCCTGGCTGGAGGCCAGACAGGATGAGTGTTACCTTGTTGGGTGAGGGAAATTTTTGTGGCCCTGTTGCTTTTCTTTTTATTCTGCTATGCAGTTAATTTACTTGAAACCATTTTGTCCTTCTGAGTTTTAATTTTATAACTTGTTAGACAGGTCTGAGCCAATTATTTCTCCTTGCCAAGATAAGCTCTTCCTCAATACTTTACTCAAGACCCCATGAATTATGAGTTTTTCCCGGCTGGCTGGTGGAAACGGGTATTGGTCCCAGTCCTACATGAGGACCAGTCACTATGTCCTCTAAATTCTTTTGATGGTTCCTTCCCAAGCCTACTGAATCTTGGGTAGTTTGCTTACACACACGGAACACTTGAACAGGGTGATCTGTAGATTTCCAAGGATCTCTTTCCGTGCAGCTCTCTCCTCCCTGGTACCCTGCCCTCTAAACTCCAGACGCCCCCTTCACCCCAGCTCAGGGAGTCCACCTCAGTTTCCCCTCCCTGCACCACAGCCTAGCAACTCTCGTTTGTTTCCCATCCCTCAGACATCACCGCCCTCCATTACCTGATGTCCAGTGTCTTGAAAACTGTTGTTTTGTGTGTCTTGGGTTTGGGGGAGGGGCCAGGAGGACAAGTTGTTTCGAGTGTAAGATAAATCTGGTCCCTGTTACTCCACTTTGACCCGTCATTCAGCACTAATATTTTGTATGTTCACATGACACCCTGGGAGGATTTTGCCCTCCAGGCTAGCAGGTCCTTGTTCAACTCAGGGTATGTGAGACGGGTGCCTTTCTTTACAACTGGGAGATGTGGGCAAGTGGGAGAAGGGCTGGGAAGAACCTCAGTGACACTGGGATGGCACCACTCCTCAGGCCACTCAGGGGAAGGAGGATGTCCAGGGGTCCTCGGTTTTCTCTGACTGGATCAGGGAAACATCCTGCTCAGCACATGGCAGCATGAGTTATGCATGGGGATTTGGCGGGGATCCACTAGTTAACCCAGCAAATAGAGTTGGAAAGAGAGTAAGTCTCATTAAAGCAGAGCCCGCCCTGGGAATTAAACTTTTCCTTGAAATGTTAATCTGTTTGAATAACTGAGTGTTTACTGAGTGTCTTTACATAAAAACTACAGTGTTGGCGGTGGTCCCACCTGATGTAAGATGTGTGGCTGAGCAGGCTGGGGAATGAGGGGATTGTCTCCCACGTGGGATTTGTCCCAGCGGAAGTCCCTGCTCTGTTGCACACTAGTGGCCTTCCGGACACGAGCCAGCTGCAGCAGGGCCGCTCTGTGACTGAGAGCATCTGGCCGAGCACACGCAGAGCTCCAGCAGAGCTCCAGCAGCGCTGTCCATTTCTGCCTCCAGGCCGCAGGCCCCTCTGACTGCCCACCGCTGCTCCGCTGCTCCGAGCCTGCAGTCCTCCTCACCACATTCCCGCCACCTTAGAAACACATGGCCCTTGCCATGTACAGCTTGCGTTAAGCCAGGGACACTAAGATCCTAGTCAGTGTCCTTCACTTTCTGTGTTAGAACAGAGGATCATGAGACAGTATCGGTACGTGTGAGGGGAAGGAAACACGATGCTCACCACATTCTGAACTCACAGGAACCTGTCTTATTTTAACGATCCTGACGTCCTCCCTTTCCAGTCATCAGAAAAAAACTAGTTCCTGTGTAAACACTTTTCCTTCTTACCTTGTAAAAAGTTTAACTTTTATATTTTCTTCTCTAAAAATGGTCTTTGAAGGATTCAGGTAGGTTTTGCGAAGGGCATTGGAAGTCCAGGTTGGTGGCCCACACTGGACATCCATGTCATTTGGTTTCTCAGTCACGTGTTCCTGAGACATCCCTGAAATAGGAGCGGGTCCCGGTGGCTGCAGAGGAGGAGCCGCCCGCAGGCTAGTTGGCATGCAGGGGGAGCAGCGCAGCCAGACGCCTTACAAGGGACCCGCTGAGTCCTAACAGGCGTAGCGATTTTCCGTGGGCCCCCAGCAAGGTGGTGCGGCTGGGTTTGCAGTAGCTCAGGCTGGAAGCCACTTGGCAGTGTGGCAGCTGCTTGTTTAAGAATGTTGTTCAGTAGAAATGAAGGAAACAAATGAGAAAAACAAAACTCAGCTAAGTTGTAGCTGCTTATTTGAAGAGGGGAAAAGGATATCATTGACCACTGTACCAGTAAGAGGTCTTTCCCATTTGTTGCAAAAGTATCAAAATTACCTCCCTTTGGCTCATATCCTCCTATTGACCCTTCCTGCAGCAGCTTCATCTCACATCTACGAAAGAGAACTTTCCCTCACGCTATGGATTATCTGTCCTCCTTCACATCATCTCTTTATATACATAATGATGGTGAAGCATTTTATATTTTAAATATATCTCATGCTTATGTACATGATATCATTAGAATATCATAGCAACCATAATGAAGCTACCTTACAGAAAGGTATAAAGAGTTAAAGTTCAGTTGTTAAAAGTTTTTAATAGTAACATTTTAATTTATGTTCTAAAAAGATGTTTATAAGTTTTTAAATTTTAAGCATATCTTGGAAAATAGACAAATAGCTACAAAAGTGTCATCTACTTGTCCCCGGCTCCATTACCATCTGGCATTTGAATTTCCCTAAAGGAAAGGACAGAGAAAAAATAAACACACTCAGGCAAGTGGCAAACTCTGCTTTCTTATCTAAGTTTCATTTTTCTCTTTCTTTTAGAAATATATGAAATTTTCCTTCAAAACTTTTTGTCCCTATGTACTTCATTTTACTTGTATGTGGAAATATATTGTTCTGTTCTTCTTTATCTGCCTCTAATGAGAAAATACCTTTTCTTTGCATTCTCTTGCTCAATTCTTTCTTAGCAGGCCAGATATAGTGCTAAGCCCTTTACATGGATTCTTTTACTTACTCTACACATCCTCCTATCGAATAAATATGATTATCTCAGTTTTACAGAAGACAAAACTGAGGTTCTGAGAACCCCAGTGACAAATGCACAGGGTCACACAGGGTGAAATGAATCATTATTTGAAACTCAGAAGTCTGACTCCAAAGTCCATATTCTAAAACTGACATACTAACCTGAAATTTTCTGCAAATGTTAAGTTATTTTCCTCCTTTATACCTACAATTTGTATTTGTTGTAGAGGGTATAGAAAATTTTATTGTGTTACATAGTGAAAAAAGAAATAAACGCTAATTTTAAAATCCTTTCCTTTTGTGTTTCAACACTTGTTCTGTATTCTTTCCAATTAGTTTCTCTCTCAGTTGCAGAACTAGAGTGAAAAATATTCTTTTGGCAGAAACAGCCATTTTGGTCTTACTCTCATGTTTGTGTTTACAACAAAAAGAATCTTAGCTCATTTACTCAGGAAAAAAATCAAGATAAAGTTGTATTGGGTTGTTACTGCTGATTTCCCATGCCAATGTGATTTGAAAATATCCAAACACCTTGGATCTATCTGGTTTTAGAGGCAATTTTTCCTATTATGGATCTCCTGGAAAACATTCTAGTCTAAGGCTCAAGAGAGTACATTCTGGATTTTGTTGGACTTTTGAATTTTTTTCACATCAAATGTATCTTGTCTTTGGAATTTATTAGACACAACTAAGTATTCAAGAACCACCATACTTGGTAAGCTGGAGCTCTGTTTGGAAAATCCCACTGCAGTTCTAACTCTAAGCAAGCATCATGGTAGGGATCATTGACTTGGGGTCCATGGCCTTGAGTGGGTCTTATTTCAATTGTCTACAGCATTTGTTTATCAGAATTCTAGAAGGGGTCCTACAAGATTATGAGTCACTGCTTGGATGACTTCTAAACTCACTTCTAGCAAAACTATTTGCTTCTATAATTCCATTTTCTATAATTACTAATTTTCTCTGTATATTTCATATGCATCTATTTAGTTAAAAAGTAGATTCTTTCTTATAGTTTGTGTTCATCTTTATCAGTTATTTAAAAATTCCTACTGTGCTAGATACTCCACAAAACAAAGCAAGACCACGTCCCCTCATATTGTCAGGTCACAATATTGGACAACACATCACCATAGTGTCCTGAAATTTTCCACTGTAACAGTCATCACACTCTGCAGTTATGAACATGTAAATGCCATAGATTTGAAATCTCAGCTTATTTCTAGGTGCAGGGGGGATAGAAAGAGAAATACAACATGATCTCCAACCTCAGTATAGAAAGAAGGAGCATCATTCTTGAAACCATTCAATTAAGTATCATGAGAGATAAACAGAAGGGGAAGGGAGAGTGGGTGGCAGGAAAGGAAAACTCTCAGTGGACACTGGACTTGGGGGAAAAATGTGGGAAGAAAGACATGGGAAAAGAACATGTCAAAGTCAGCTGAACAACAGAATCAGCAAGAAAGACAAGGAAGAAAGACCACATGATGTAGAGACCAATCCAAGGATAACATAAAAGTCTGTAGAATTTTCACAGTTGCAGGTTTCCCCTGCCAGAAGCAAAAACAAGTGTTTTGCCTAATGTCAGGGACTCAGTGGAAGAAAGGCTATATCTGGGGCCAGGGCCAGAGGAATGTTGAGTGTATCTTGGCTCTAGAACAAGACAGATCCACACAGCCAAGGTATATGATGGATAGAGGTTTTTGGAAAAGAGAAAGAGAAGTTCTGAGAGCCATAACAGCCCTCTGAAACACAGCCTTCAAGCACAAGATGTCCAGGGATTGAAGAGCCCTGGAGAGCCAGACTTGTGGGGCCCAAGGGCAGGATGCTAAAAGAAATTGGAAAGCAATTGCTAAGCAAACCTCCTACTAAATGGGACACAGAGCATCTGTCAGTCACTGTATCCACACTTCTGAGACCTTAGAAGAACCAAAATGAGGATGATCCCATGCAGAGCAGGGCCAAGCTAGATGCACCAGATGAGGGTTCCTAAAGAAGGGTTCTAAAACCAAGATGGAGCCTAGGATATTTCTAAGTAGTCACCTAACATCTGCAGAGAAAGAGCAACAGTTGTGGGGACAGGGCCAGGTTGGTAGGTATCTGCCTACAAAAGGGCCTCACACTTACATTTTTTTCCCAATTCTACTGAGATATAATTGACACATAACATCACACTAGCTTAAGGTACACAACATAATAATTTGATATATTTATATATTGCAAAATGATTACTGTAATCAATTTAGTTAATATCCATCACTCATATCATTACAATATTTTTTTCATGTGTTGTGCACTTTTAAGATTTGTTCTTTTAGCAACTTTCAAATATACAAGAGAGTATTACTGGCAATAGTAATCACATTATGCATTACAGTTTCAGAAATTATTCATTTAAAAATTGGGAGTTTGTACCCTTTGACCACCTTCACCAAATTCCCCACCTCTCATCCTTAGTAACCACCAATCTGTTCTCTCTTTCTAGGAGTTTGGGGAGGGGGGCGGTTTAAATTTCAACATATAAGTGAGATCATACAGTATTTGCTTTTATCCTCTGATTTATTTTACTTAGTAAAATGCCCTCACAGTCCATCTATATTGTTGCAAGTTGCTCTGAGGCACCAGTTCAAAGGCACCAGGGACATACAAGGAGGAACTGAATTGTCTGGTATCAGGGCAATGGCTGGAGAGGCAGGTTTCTAACAAAAAAGTGCTGACAGAGGCCATTGTTTCTTTTCTGAGCCCTCCCTCCACAGAGACAGCATATCTGAGTCTCCATTAACCTGGCTATCACTGTTCACTTTGCTCTGGTGATTCCCTGAGACCCTGCCTCACCCAGTTTGTGGACCCACATGAGCTGTTTTCAATGACTTTTATATACAAATGATGTATCTTGGCTCAGGCTTCAGACTTGAACATCTAGAGTTGGCATGCCTTGTACCACTCACTAAGTGGCCCCAGGCCTAGCACTAGTGGTAGCTGGCCTTGGTTCACAACTTGGCTTCTCCTGGACAGCTCAGCCCAGCACAAGAAGCAGCCATCTGCAGATTGCTTTGTAGCTCATGCTAGGTGGCTCCAGGCAGAGCACTGGCGGTAGCTGACTTTGGACAATTTCAGAGGACATTGAAGCACCACCCAACCACCTCCACAAGCAACACACTTAAGGGGCAGACTCAGTGGGAACTAGAGTCCTGCTGAACTAAGTCCTACTCTGTGGGGTGGGTCCCTGAATGTCTGATGCTCAGTGGTGGTCCCAGCCAATCCTTGCAGTAGACTGGACTGAGGGTAAATTCTTCCCATCAAGGTGACAACAGCTATCAAGGCTCAGCTACAAGAGGAGGATGTATACAACTTACACAAGGGGGCACAATTAGAGATGCCCAGCTTGGGTGACCAGAGAGGCTGTGCCACTGGACCATATAGGACATCTACTACATTAGGCCACTCTACATAGCCTGGGAGACAGAGAAGCTCTACCTAATTTATATAGAAACAAATGCAGGAGGGGCTGCCAAAATGAAGAGACAAAGAAACAGGCCCCAAATGAAAGAACAGAATAAAACTCCAGAAAAAGAACTAAACAAAATGGAGACAAGCCATCTACTAAATGCAGATTTTAAAGCACTGGTTAAAAGGATGCTCAACTAACTTAGGAGAAGAGTAGATGAACTAAGTGAGAACTTCAACAGCATAAAAAAGGACATGGAAACCATAAAAAAGAACCAGTCAGAAATGAAGGATACATTAATGAAGTGAAGAGTAATTTATAGGCAATCAATAGTAGAGTAGATGAATATAAGGAAGGAAAAAAACACTCATTCAGAACAACAAGAGGAAAAAGAATCCAAAAATATGAGGATAGTTTAAGGAGCCTCTCAGGCAACTTTAAATGCACCAACATTTTCATCATGGGGATACCAAAGAAGAAGAGAGACAGCAAGAAATTGGAAGCCTATTTGAAAAATAACGACAGAAAACTTTCGTAACCTGGTGAAATAAATAGACATATAAGTCCAGGAAGCACAGAAGCCTCGAACAAGATGAACCCAAAGAGGCCCATACCAAGACACATCATAATTAAAATGCCAAACATTAAAAATAAAGAGAGAATCTTAAAGCAGCAAGAGAAAAGCACTTAGTTACCTATGAAGGAGTTCCCATAAGACCACCAGCTGATTTTTCAACAGAAACATTACAGGGCAGAAGGGATTGACAAGAAATATTCAAAGTGATGAAAAGCAAGGATCTACAACCAAGATTACACTACCCAGCAAAGCTATCATTTATAATTGAAGGACAGATAAAGAGCTACTCAGACAAGAAAAATTTAAGGGAGTTCATCACCACTAAACTAGTATTATATGAAATGTTAAAGGCTCATGTTTAAAAAGAAGAAAAAAGGATAATAAATATATATCAACATATTGAATCTAAAAAATAACAAAATAAATGAACAAGCTGAACATAAACAGAATCATAGATACAGAGAACATATTGACAATTGCCACATGGGAGGGGGATTGGGGAAATGACTGAAAAAGGTGAAGGGATTAAGAAGTACAAATTAACAGTTACAGAATCGTCATGGGGAGGTAAAGTACAGCATAATGAATATAATCAATAATACTCTAATAACTATGTATGGTGTCAGGTGATTACAAGATCTTTATCAAGATGACCATTTGGTTAAGTTATATAATGTCTAAGCACTGGGGTGAACACCTGAAACTAATATAATATTATATGTCAACTCTAATTGAAAATAAAAAATTATTCAAAAAAAGAAAAGAAATGCACAAGTCAACAAGTTAAAAAGAAATATTTTAGTTTCTGATTAGAGCTGGTTGTACTGACACCTCCCTCCCAAGTGTAATTAGTTTTAGAGTGATTCCAAACGGCTTCCTCTCTGTTTAAAAAAATGCAATTCTATGCCTGCTTTTCATGTGCTATCTAAACAGTTTATTAGCAATATTGACTTGAATACAAATGAATGAAAAGGTAAAAGGTGTCTATCAGTTTCTTGGAATGAATATATTTTATGAGGGGACACCATTTGGGGTAATCATGACTCTATAGTATTAAGGAAGTCCCTTTTAGTTCTATATTTATTTTTTTCTTTTAAAATCCTTTTTGTGCCCTGGCTGGTGTAGCTCAGTAGATTAAACACAGGCCTATGAACTAAAGGGTCATGGATTTGATTCCCAGTCAAGGCACATGCCTGGGTTTTGGGCCAGAGGCCCAGTAGGGGGTGTGTGAGAGGCAACCACACATTGATGTTTCTCTCCCTCCTTTTCTCCTTCCCTTCCCCTCTCTCTAAAAATAAATAAATAAAATCTTTAAAATCCTTTTTTTGGTTGCAGAAGCAGCTGTTTAAAAACGCACAGTGCATATATTTTATTTAAAATATCTATCTAAATAATTCAATTGAGATTGTAACTTTAAAAAATAGTATTTTTTATATTTGCTTTTTTCAATATGAGAATGCAAATTTAAAATGCAAAAAGAGGCTGAGGACAACACACATGGCAAGACCAAAAAAGAGCTTAAAATCAAAACTAATAATGTTGTACAGCTATAAATATCCCATGTTTCAAGCTGCAACTAGATATAAAATAAGCAAATGTTTCTGTTGCAATTCTGTTTTCCATTTTCCCTAATTTTTTAAAAAAGTGTTTATTACAGAAAACATCTAATCAGTTCAGAGGTAGAGAGAACAGCATGATGAACCCCTTACCCAGCATCCAGCTTCAACAACCAACACACGTATAACCTTGTTTCATCTGTATTCCACCATCCTGCCTCACTCCCCCAAGATTATTTTGAAGCAAATTCCAGACATCATGTCATACTATACGTGCTAGTATGTATTTCTAAGACAAAAGAACCCTTTTAAAAGCATAACCTCAATACAATTATTATGCTTTAAAAAATAAGCCATTTCTTAATATCATCATATATCCAATCAATATTTAAATTGCTCTAATAGCTATTTTGCAAATGTTTTTTCATAGTTGTTTGGTTCAAACTGGGACCTAAACAAAATCTGCACATTTAATTTGCTTGAGAAATCTTTTAGATCACCTTAAACCTATAGTTCCTCTTACTTCCTTTTTCCTTTGCAGTACATCCATTAATGAAACTGGGTCATTTGTTCTTTAGTTTCACACAATTCTGGATTTTGCTGATTATATACCTGGGTTATTAGTTGATCTGTACTTTTGTTTCCCGTATTTGCTGTAAACTGGTAGATAGAACTAGAGGTTTCTTCACATCAACCTCTGATTCCTTTTTTGACATGAATATGTCATAGATTTTTTTTTTTTTTTGTATTTCCATCAGGAGAATGTCTGGTTTTCTGCTGTACGGTGTTAAATTTAATTAGTTCTGATGTTGTCAGCCTGATCCATCCCGATTAGGTTTCAACCCAGTATTTTTAGCAGCCATTGCTGATCACTGGCCTAGATTCAGTATTTTAAGAGGTAAAGACTGAAACTTTTTAAGATATGTTTTTAAGAGCCAGGGGGAGGGTGTGATGAGTGACAAAGCTGTGCCATCTTGTTGCAAAGTTCAGTCATCCTGAGAGTTGTCACTAAGCTGGTAGATACATAGCATCAGCCTTACTATCATGGAATACAAGGGTAGCAAAGGCTCAAGCCCCAAAGAGAACAGCAACAGTCAAGCCTTCAACATTTTACAAAAAAAAAAAAAAAACATTTGAAGAGGAAACAACAGAAAAACATCACTGAAATATATGCCCATCCTTACCTTCACTTCTTTCAGCCCATTTATCCAATGAGGCTTCAGAGTGGGAGGAATGAATAACCCTTCTCATTTACCCTCAACCTGATCATTACTGATGGTTTTCTACTTCTAACCAGTAAGAGGAAAGGGGCCAAGATCAAGTGGAAGGACCTAGGAAGGGTGTTCCAGACCAATAGCTGCTGTTCCATTTTGTTCAGTTGGATTTTGGATGCTAAAATACTTTTTAACCAAACTATATATGCCTATTTAAAAACTCGACAACATCATGAAATGTTGGGGACAAATGTGAATTATTAGAATCTGGCTTTGGCTCATGGTGTGGCATGACTGCTACATTATAACTGATCTGTGGGAACAAATGCAATGGAACACTGGATTGGTAAGGGTTTTTCTTGACTCCCTCCCAACTAATTAAGGAGAGTGCTGAGTCCCTCAGGTTGTCATCGCAGTCAGGTATGTTAAATATGAACTTTTGCAATAGCAATAAACGTCACACACAAGCAAGCCTTGTCTCTCCCCAGAGTGTTTTTGATAAAGTGATGAATGAGTGAAACTTCCTCCTTGGAAGGTCATTAGCCATTTTTTTTACATGTGGAAATTGTTTCAAAGACTTCCTAAGGCAGCATGGAAAAATCAAGAAAGCGTTCCAGCTGCATTAATAGAAAGATTTAGCCCTTCTATGATAGCGTTCATTTTGAAAATTCTTTGCAAACATGAATCCATCTGGCAATCCTTTGTGGTCACTTACACTATATATTGTTTTTTAAACCAAAAAAAATGGATTTAGGTTCTATCTCATATTTTTTTCTGTCCTGGCCTCTCTCTTTTCCTAGTCTGTTTATACACTGGAGTTTTTAGAAGTCATATTCTCCTGCTAATTAGCAACCTCTCAAGGCAAAGACAATTATTTGTTCTGTGTGATGTTTAGTGGCTGAGGACATGATCTGGAGGGATCTGACTCTGGGACATCTCAGATCTGAAAATCTTCATTTATGGTGAAGGTAAACACTTATGACAATAGAAACCCTGCTTTATAGGCATTTTTTCTGTAATAAAAATGAACAATGGATGAGATGCCTCCAAAATTTGGAGATACAATAATTACAACTCTGTTGACCTAGAATGTTTTCCAAGTAACATATGTGCCATTTTGGTAAAAGTTTCCTTGAAGTGATTTTATAACCCAGCTATGTCCTCAACTTTTGAAAAAGTATATAAGTAAAGCTGTTTACTAGAAAAAAATTTATAGATGAATAAGCACGCACACAGAGATAAACACATACTTTGAAGGATGATATGAAATACTTCTTTTATTTTCACCTAGAGTGGACTCTCAGTTGTACCTAAACCTCCTTTTTTTTTTTTAAGAGACAGAGGGTGAGGGGAAGAGAGGGAGAGAAACATCAACGTCAGTGAGAAACATCAATCAGTTGCCTTTTGTATGAGCCCAGACAAGGGACAGAACCTGCAAGCTAGGCCTGTGCCCTAACCAGGAATCAATCCCTAGACAAAGCCCAACCACACTGAGCCACTGGGGCTAGGGGTTTACCTAATCCACCTTGCCTGATAATCAGAAGGAGTCCTTTCTCTCTAGGGTCACTCTTCCTTTCTACCTCACTCAGTATTGAGCACTTATAATAGGTTACACATTTTTCCAGTGGATGAGACTCTATAGCAGTAAACAAAAGAGAGGCACAGCCCTTATTGAGCTATGGTTGAAATAATAAATTATTATAAATATGTGTGTATATAAATACTAATGTTAAGTACATTTATAATATGTACATATGCATTCATTTATGTAAAAATTAATTTGCATCTATTTACATAATGTGTGAATGTATGTCAGGTATGGATAAGTGCTGTAAAGATGTCAGGGATGGCCTCAAAAATAAGATGCTTGAGTAATGACAAAGGAAGCAAAGGAGTGAGCCATGTAGCTATTTGAGGAAAACCATTCCAGACAGAGTGCCAAGGCCCCAGGGCAGAAAAGTGCAAGAGTGTTCACAGGCCAGCAAAGAGGCTGGCTTGGATGGAACAGAGTAGGCAGAGGTAGAGCCACATAATATAAAATGATCTCAGAGAAATTAGTGTGTGTATGTGTGTGTACAGAATCAAGCCTCCAACTCTTTAAGCCTCCTTTACTCTCCCCTCTCCTGCTGTGCTTCTTCCACTTGGCCTCTGACTCTGTTGGCAGTCAAGTGGTTGCATCTGGTTTTCTTCTTGATGGAGCCAGGCCAGAGTGGTGGGGGGACAAGACTATCCAGAAAAAAATCAAGTTCTTTAGATGCTTTTGTGTGTGTTTGCAGGAGTTGGGGTGGGGATTAATGGGAAAAAATAGGCTCTGGTCAATAAAGGGCATACAAGACAGACACATCTTTTTTTTTTTTTACTAATACTAACCATCTCTGAATGCCTCATTTTGGTGCATTTTTATATTTGCAATCTCTTTCTCTTCCTCACATTACCAAATGCCTTCTTCTGCTAGCCTACCTTAATATGAGTCAGGAAAGTGAAGGACTGGTAGAATATCCTGTCATAGTTATGTTTAATATTTTATTTCTTTGCTTATATTTAAACTACATTTTTAAAAACTACAGAGTAAGGCATATGAGAAATATGTTTACTGCAATTAAAGTGAAATAACATGTGTGTTATCTTCCCCTTCTCTAAACCTTACCCTCCAGGGGCCAGCATAGAACATCTGCTCTTGTACATGTTTACCTTTACTGAAACAAACACAAACTATATGTCTGAGAAGTAAAATTGAAGTTTCCAAGTTGCAGAATTTTTCAGGTTGCTTCAACATCAGGTTGGAGGATTCATGTAGGTAGATGATACAGGGCATAGATTTTTAACTTGCTAAAATATTGCCCAGACTTGAGGACAAGAGTCAGATTCAGAATTAAGGTTTTGTTATTCTGTGGAAATAATTACAAGCTAAAATTAGAAATTGATTCTAGTTTTCTATATTTTCACAGCCTAAGAAGCTCCGGCTTGAGAGGTAGTTTATTATTTGCCAAAAAAAGATATCTCAGTTCGTACCTCAGAGGAAGGCAGCCCTCGTTGCTGTGAGAACATGAACGCCACAGAGTTCAGTCCCTCCTGGGTCTCTCCATCATTTCCTCCTACTCCGCACACCCTGCACACTCCAGGGCTGGCTTTCATTCTACTGACGTAGAGAGCAACTTAGAAATTCGTTATTGAACTAAATCCTTTATCAATAATGATTTTTAAATGAACTAATTTGCTCTCAACATTGTGATTAAGACAATCACTCCATTGAAGTGTAAGTACAGAAGAGATAAAGGATATTTAAGCAATGAAGGTTGATTATTTCATCCTCTTCTATGAGTAGTTAATGTTTATACCCCTGGAGAACCACAGACTGAAAATGCACTTGGGTTTTCCATTATGACTCTTGTATATTCAAGCTGGACAAAGTTGCTTTGTAATAAATACAGACACAAATCAGGAAAATTGCCAGTTTAATTTTGATTGTTTAAGAGAATTAATGCCATTGGATCTATTTTTATAGTCCTCTATTCCCAATGTCTTCTAATGTGGTTTCCCTGCACAACAAGAAGAAACATCACTGAATTTTATTCATGAGTAACTTATTTGGTAATGGTTTTTCATTACACTCTCACAGGGTGTCTTGAGATTTGGGGTTATTCTTATAATTATTCTACAGTTATGTGTGATACTTGTAAATGGAAAACCTTGGGTGGATTTCAGGGTATGAGGGACCTGACTCGCCTAATAATGACGACAGTGAGATGTCCATTGTGCATGAATACAAAGCAGTGGAGTCTTCCTCAGCAGACTGATTTGAAGACTTTTTCTTTTCCATAGAGCAGACCATCTGTCCCAATCTATCCATGCATCCGTCCATCTTTTCCAACACCAACCCCCTCACAGCCAGCACCAGTCATAGGCTATAATTCTTAGGACCTGGACAACAAGCCAAATGCTCAGGTCCACCTGGGAACAAGTCTGCAGCCTGACCAATGCAGGTAACCACCAGGGACGACTTGGTGAAAATGAAGGGCAGTGTGGGTGGGTGGTACTGATGTCTTTCCTTACCTTGGGAGGTGGCTTCATTTATCTGAGGGATGAGATGCATGTTCTCAGCCTTCCTTTCAATTATTGTCCATGCTCATTTATACCTCAGCCTCCCATCAACCTACTCACCAAAAGAGCACACAGGTACCTGACAACAACAACAACGACAACAACAACAACAACAAAGAGATTTTTAAGCATATCTCTCTCTCCCTCAAAACCTCACATCCCAACAAGAAAGGAACAATAGAATGTAAGACACTATTAATTATCTATTTCTGTGCAACAAGCGAAAAAAAACCCACATTTATTATCTCACAATGTCTGTAGGTGAGGGGTCCAGGTATGACTTAGCTGGGTCCTTACAAGGCTACAATCAAGGTCTTGGTCAAGGTTAGGTTCTCACCTGAGGGCTTGGCTGGGAATGGATTCACTCCCAAACTCATTCAGCTCTTGGCAGACTTCATCATGTAGCTGTGAGGCTGAGGTCCCTAGCTTCTTATTAGCTAGTGACTGGGAGTCACTCTCAGCTGCTTGAGGAAGGAACAACAGACCACAGATTCTTGCTCTGTGGCTCTCTCCAAAGGCTCCTCCCAACACACAGCTTACTTCTTCAAAGTCTGCAAGGGAGAAAGTCTCTAGCATCAGTCAACTAGCAAAGTGGAGACTTATATAACATCTTGTAATCACAGGAATGATTACATCACCTTTGCCATAGCCTTGGCTAGAAGCAAGTTCAGCTCCAATGGAAGGGATGACTCAGAAACATGAACAATAGGAGGCAGGGATCATGGGACCGCCTTAGAGTCGAGTCTGTTTGCCACACTACTATGCAATAATTATTTGCTCATTATATCCCATCTCACTCCATAAAAGATGTGGAGTACATTATGGACATACAATACAATATGGCAAGCCATTCTCCTGACATAGATATATATATTCAGCACAGTAAATAGTAAACTGGACTAGACAAACAGCATCCCAGTCAGGAAAAGGAAGTGAGCAAAGGTATGAAATTGGAAATGTGTGCAACATGTTTGGATAGAAGTTAGGAAGGCAGTTCACTCAGGGCTTTTATACATGGAAGTGAGAGATGACAGAGTCAGAAAGATGGGGACCATGAATAAAAGCCTAAGAAGCTGGGATTTCACTTCTCATCTAAAGGGTTATTTTTGGAAAGGGATAGAGATTCCTTCATGCTTCCATTACATCTTGCACTCACCTTAAGCTCTGCACTTCCCATCTATCACATACAAGTAATGAGAATTGAGTGATAAGGTATGTAAACTTAAATAAATCTGACTCCTCCACCAGAATGCAAACTTCCTAACCAGGGAACCGGGCCTTGACTGTAGGTTTGTTTGTTTGTTTGTTTGTTTGTTTTGCACTTCTGCCTGGCACAATGACAATACTGAGTAGGTACTCAGTATATGTTAATTGAATAAAAGAACGAATAAATGACTTTCAGTAAGTGTTGCAATTGGAAACCTTTTGCCAGAATACCTTTTTGATTTAAAATAGAAAAAAAATAATAAAATTGAGATACTTTTCAAATCAGCAATAGCAAGACTCCCAGGCTATCTTAGGCAGAGCAGCTCTTTTTTTTCTTTTTTTAAATATATTTTATTGATTATGCTATTACAGTTGTCCCATTTCCCCCCTTCACTCCCCTCCACCCTGCACACCCTCTCCCAGCCATATTCCCCCCTTCAGTTCATGTCCATGTGTCATAAGTTCTTTAGCTTCTACATTTCCCCTACTATTCTTGCCCTCCCCCTGTCTATTTTCTACCTACCATCAATGCTACCGGAGCAGCTCTTTGAAGTCTTCAGAGAGGGAGCCTCAGAGCACAATTAGCATTAATTACCAGCCTGGGTGGTGACTGTGACTCCTGTTTCAGCTGCTTTACAAGTGAGGAGAGGATGGAACTGAGGCAGAAGAAAAGTGGGAGGGGGGATTGCCCAAGAGCCACAGAAAGACACTTGTTGGATGAATGTGAGGAGTCGGGTGAGAAGGTGAGCAGGAGGAAAACCAACCTGAGGGCCTGCACACTAGGGGACAGGCCAGGCTGTCCCTTACCCTGTGCTGAGGGAAGCTCAGAGGCAGAGCTTGGGAAAGCATCAGCTACCTTTTCTGCAAATTCTCCTTAGTCATTTCATCTGAAGGCTTCTGGGCACATTCATCATCATCTTCCCTCCCACCGATGGCCCATTACAGTTCTCTGCAGAGTGATTCATTGCCAGGGTGAAAATCCTAGGAAATTGCCTTCACACAAAAAATATGCTCCCTGGCTCCAAACAGTCAATAACTCTGCCCCACGAGACACATGTTTTTCCTCCTAATCTTCGTCTCTTTTTTTAAGTGATTTGTCGGATCATATACTATATATGTCATCTCAGAGTCTGTGCTGCAGTCTTTGACTTCAGGATGGTTGAGCAGTTTTTCCCTTCAACTTCCCTGTGAACAAAACGTGTAAATCAATCTCATTCTCTTTTAAACACTACATTTGAATACTTAGTGGAATTTAATTGTTTCTTCTGTTTCCTCCGTTACTTTTTTTTGAAGGAGTGCATATTCCTAAGAAAATTGTAGAAATTTCTCTTTCATCCAATTCAAATATTTCTTGATGCTTCCACTTTACAGTTGGGTTTCCTCAAGGGACTCTGAGTGGCCCCATGGGTGTGTTCAAGTCCTGAGGTCCCCCTGGGATGGAAAGGTCGGAGGAGAGGAGCGGGGCAATGTCAGGATCTAGGGACGGGGTTAGTGGAGACATGGGAGAAGACGGTGGAGAAAGAAGGGGACAGAATTCTGAAACTGGATGTGTCAGGGGGTAGGAGTGGGGTGGACAAACTTTGCATGGTGGTGACTAAAGGGAGGAGAATTTGTATGAATCACAAACAGTTACACAGTCTGACTTGACTCCAGATGGCATTCTTAAAAATACATTTTTGTGTGTTTCATGGGTTGTTAATCTAAGGTAGACAAAAGTAAAAGATATAGAATACATGAATGCCTTACAGCTATTGAGGATACCAACCTGTATACATCACAAAAATATCCTGAGTGGAAAAAAAAAAGGTTACAGAGCAATATATACAACACTATTTGCATAAAATTTCAAACCTGCAAAATAAAAACACAAATTGGAATTTTAAAAAGTGGGAGATTTTAAAGAATCTATAAACTCATAGGAGAACATCTTTTTTATTTGGGAAAGAAGACTTAACCAATATCCATTCACCGGGGTCCCTGTACTTCTTTCACGCCTCGTTTTGCACATCTGCTCACCTGACCTGTTTCTTCTCTTCTTCCCATCCCAATGGATGTTCAGCTTTGGGCAAGTCAATTCACCTCTGAGGGTTCCCATTGCCTCAGCTATAAAATGAGGGAATGAATGATTGCTGGCTCAAGTCCCTTCTAGTTTTTCAGTAAATTAATTTTATTATAACTGATGTCCCCCGTCAGATCCCCAGAATGATAGTTTGGATCTCACACCCACTGACTCTCTGACGAGACCAGGAGCCAGTCCCCGACCCATGTTGGAGGCAGCCCATGAGTGCACGGGGAGGGGCACTGCCCAAAGTTCCACATCGAGAGTCCTGAGGCTGGAGGAGGGGAGGCTGTGCAGCAGAGTGGTCAGCACTGAGCTGAGGCGGAGGCCAGGCTCTGCCGCGGACCAGCTGTGAGTCACCTCATTCAGCCTTGCTCCTGCCCATAATGTAGGGTCACAGAAGGCAGAACCAACACTTTGTTGAGGATTTTAGTGTCTATGTTCATCAGCGATATTGGCCTGAAGTTTTCTTTCTTTGTTGTGTCTTTATCTGGTTTTGGTACTAGTATGATTTACAATAGCTAAGTGCTGGAAACAACCTAGATGCCCATCAGTAAATGAATGGATC
>CM052539.1:34029540-34231303 GCA_028533065.1 Trachops cirrhosus
CTTCAGGGTATAGCAAGTAGATCCTTGTGGAGCTGAGGTGCTTATTACCTCAGCTTTGAAAACAGCCACAGAGAAGGCTGAACGAGCTCACGTTTGCACTCACTCACTCTAGTTTACAGTAACAGCTTACCTCCAGTTGGAGGCTTGACGGTTAAATGTGACATCAGGACTGGAAAGTATTAGGGATCTTCGTGACAATCATTTGCCACCACATCTTTGTCCAAACATCTATAGCCTGAGCTGCCGAAATTCAGGGCAGTTAGAGTGAGTGAGACAAAACTCTTAAACTGCTCTGCAATGGTGAAGAACTAGGAAACACACTAGTGCTGCCCTTGAAAGAACCTATACGTGAATGTTTCTCAAGGGAAAAAAATAGCTCTTTGTGAAAGGATAGAAGACTCAGGGGGACTCCATTGCACCCCAAAGTAATTCTGCTTCCCCACCCTGTTTTCCAGCGTGGGCTACTGCATCTTTCATGCATGGACTAGGCAACCTCTACTTTTGGCTAAGTCCACATGGGGACACCACCCTCAGTGTGTCTCCTGTGAGCTAGGATGAAGTTTGGCTGTCACAAACGTCCCTATTCAGGTATGATTGGATGGATCAAAGTGAACCTGTTCACATTTATTTCTCTGTTTATATATTTATTTCCAAGCCAATGAGGCAGTGTGGGTCTGGTAATATTTGTTAATCAAGAAATTTTAGTTAGCCCTGGCCCGTGTGGCTCAGTTGGTTGGGCATAGTCTCACAAAACAAAAAGTCACTAGTTCAATTCCTGGTCAGGGCACATGCCTGGGTTGCAGGTTAGGTCCCAGGTTGGGGCACATTTGAAAGACAACCGATGGATGTTTCTCTCTCACATTGATGTTTCTCTCCCTCTCTTCCTCCCTTCCCCTCCCTCTGAAATCAAAAAAGGGAGGAAGGAAGGAAGGAAGGAAGGAAGGAAGGAAGGAAGGAAGGAAGGAAGGAAGGAAGGAAGGAAAGAAGGAAGGAAGGAATTAGTTTAGTCGAGCTATGAATGGAAGATACAGTATCACTGAGGTCTTTAGTTTTTTGAAATGATATTATATGAAATCTAACAGGACTGGTCCTAAAGTGACTTTATGAAGAAAAGGCTTGTAGGAGTTTTTTTTAGTCTGTGAATTCAAATGAAAGCAGTATTAATGATGAGCTGGGCTATAATATCAGTTGTAAACAGAATGAAACTGATAAGCCTTATTTTATTGTTCAGTCAATGGATTGCCAAAGGTGTTCACGCAGAAAGAAGAAAGAGACACACATGCATTTTTAAAGAGTGCTCCAGGGCATTAGTTGTGTGTCCTGGGGTTTCTGCTCCTCCACTGTCCCAGCAACAGGGACCTTCACTTGGTGTCTCCTCACATCTCAACACCATTTGAATCCCCCCCACTCCAACAGACTGCTGATCTGAGCCTAATTTATCCCTGCTAAACTAGTTGTCTGTGCTGGTGAAGACCCAGTTGGCCAATTTCTATCAGCCTGGTTTCTCTTGCTTCCCTTTTCAGCTGGTACCCATTGGTTCATTTCAGGTGTGTGCCCAGTATCCCATCTGTTACCCTTTATCTGCCTTTCTTGGTTTTCTTTGTGCTTAATTCACTATTTCCAAACCTTGAAAAGAATCCTCTAATCCATGTTCCTTCTCCTATTAAAAAGCCACAGCCTTGCCAGTGTGCCTCAGTTGGTTGGAGTGTCATCCCCTTGCCCAGAAAGTTGTGGGTTCAATCCCTGAGCAGGGCATGTTCAGAAGACAACCAATTGTTGGTTCTCTCTCACATCAATGTTTCTCTTTCTCTCCCTTCTTTCCTCTCTAAAATCAATAAACATTTTTTAAATTTTTAAGTAAACTAAAAAGCCACAAAGTTTGCTCGCTAATGTTTTGAAACTAGGCAGCTTCCCTGTGCATTTGTTCTCTTCGTCCTCAGCTGTGTGGTGACTGAAACCTGCTCATCTCTAGTTCATGGCTCATGGCACGTCCCTGTCCCCCAGGACTCATCCCCTATCACCACACCCTGTGGATGACTTTGATCCCTTGGTGAAATAAGCATGTGAGGTACCTAAAGACCATGAGTGGAGTTCACAGGTGCCATGCTCATTCTGCTAAGACAGAGGTCATGTGGAACGAGCGCTCCCAGCATCTCTCTGTTTCACAAGCTCTCTTTCCATCTTTCCTTCCCTATTGCCCCAGAGAAAGAGCCATGTCTATCATGAAACATGTAAAATGTCATTCAATTATTTCTGGAAAGGCAGCTTTCATCACTTATACAGGTAAGTGACGAAATTAATTCATAAGTGGAAGTTCTGAAGAATTAAATTTTGTTGGTAATTTCAGGCACAAGTCTCTCATCAGTTCATCCCAATCATTCCAGTCTCATCAATGTCTCTCTCACCAGCTGACATTGAAAGGAGATATTAATTCAACAAACTTTAGACAAGAAGAAAAAGTTCTTAAAGACCAAACCTTTCTGTATCAAACTACTCCACTATGTCAGGGTTTAGATAAGCCCATGGTTTAGGTGAGCCTGCCAGTCCACAATACACTGGGTGAAAGTTAGCAGCAAATAAAAACTGACTTTGGATAATTTAAATAAGAATAAGAATATATTGCAAGGGTGGGAGCACTCACAGAATTTAAGGGAACATTGAGGGAGCTGTCTAGTAGTGAACAAGAAATGAGAGATGTTATGGGCTAAATTGTGTCCCCCCTCCCAAAACTCGTAACTCCCAGCACCTTAGAATGTGACTGTTTTTGAGTTTTTAAAGAGGTGATTAAGTTAAAATGAACACATTGGGGAGACTCTAATCCAATCTGACTGGTATCCTTATAAGAAGAGGAGATTAGCACACACAGAAAGACACCAGAGATGCACTTGCACAGAAAGACAGACCATGTAAGGACACAACGAGAAGGTGGCCATCCGCAAGCCTAGAAGAGAGGCCTCAGAGGAAACCAAATCTGCCAACACGGTGTTGTGGACTTCTAACGTCCAGAACTGTGAGAAAATAAATGTCTGTTGTTTAAGCCACTCATTGCATGTTATTTTGTTAGGGCAGCACCAGCAAACCAATGCAGGAGCTCGACAGTAAGCTCTGAATCATCACTGAAGCAAATGGGCCAAACCCCCCCACCACTTTTGTCCCTCCCCACATCAAAGTCCTAGTAGAATCTCATTAGCTGAGCTTGATTTCAGCCCATGTACCCTCTTCCCCACCAGGTTAGTGAGATGACTGGCTTGTCCAAAGGAGCTCTTCAGAGAACTCGATGGCAGAGAAAGCAGAGAACCCTGAGTCTCACCAAGGATGCAGGTAGGGGAGGAATCTCCCAGCAGGAAATCGGGTGTGGTTACAAAGGGGGAACGGACTCTGGGGTGCCCACAAAAGCAGCAAATACCATGTGATTTTAAAACTTGACCATTTTGCTTTCTTGATAGAAAATAAACATTCAGTTGGGCGTGCATGCCTTATATTTTTTAACACACTAAGTAATAATGTGTCGGGGCCTATGAAATTAACCTTTGCTTTTGGGTTTCATTCCATTTCCAGAGTAAGTTGCCTATGATATTGTGATTTATAATAAGAAATACATAATCGGCCTTTATCCCAGGTCCTGGCATGAGTTCCTAAACCCCTTGGAATTTCCTAAGTAATGAGAAGGATAAAGGTGTCTTTTGTTATGTCAATGAGGTGATTTTGGAACACCTGGTGAGACCACAGCAGCTCCATGACATTTCCCTCCTGCCTTGCCCTATGTGTCTCTTCCATCTGGCTGTCCCTGAGTTATATTCTTTTATAATAAACT
Source organism: Trachops cirrhosus (assembly GCA_028533065.1). Taxonomy (NCBI): domain Eukaryota; kingdom Metazoa; phylum Chordata; class Mammalia; order Chiroptera; family Phyllostomidae; genus Trachops; species Trachops cirrhosus. Next base: position 34,033,355 of record CM052539.1, read on the forward strand.
GGCAAATAGTAAGTGAAATGTTTTCCTGAGTTCTATGAGCTGCTCTAGCAAATTAACCAAACTCAGAAGAGTTTGTTGTGGGAAACTCCAACGTATAGTCTGTCAGAATAACAGGTAACCCGGTGGACTTGAGACTGGCATCAGCAGTGGGTGGTGGGACAGTCTTGTAGGACTGCCAATTTCAACATGATCTGCTTCACAAAATTAGAAGAAATGTCAACAGTCTGGGGAAGGTGACATTTTGACACAGACCCTGATTCCGTTTTCTCCTCTATTCTAAACTATAAACCCACTCAACCATTGCTAGGACATTTGGTTTCACCGAGGCCTCTCTAATTATGTGTGGTGGTTTTGCTTGGCAGTGCTAGAAGCAAATCCACAGAACACCTTAGCATAGGCCTTTGTCTTGGAGAAAATCCAAATTCTGGTCAAGTTCCAGCCTTTTCCAAATGAGCTTCTTTGCACAAAAGAGCTCCTACTGGCTGACACATTTTCAGGATGACACAGATGACAGGTGCCCCCACAATTGCCACTGAAAAAACCTTACACACAGAAAGCACGAGAACCCAGCCCCACGGGTCCTGATACCATTAATGAGGGTTTTCCACTTACTGGACTGGTGTGCTCAAGGGCTTACACCTTTCAGCTCGATCTTTCCAATCCCATGTTACACTAAGGACTCCGAGGCCTGGCGAGAATGTGTAAGCTGCACATGTTGACACAACGTGAAAGAGGAGAGGCAGGATTTGTGCATCTGATATAAAAGCCAAAGAATACTTAATCTTTTGTTTTTATATTTTCCAACCTAAACTGGGCCCCGTGTAAGCAAAAAGAAATATTCACAATATGCTGCAAGGAATTATCTTTCATTCCCAATGAAAACAAGCTGTCTGATGCCCAAACCCGGGGTCAGTGATGCTTACCCACCCTCACCCGGGCGGAGCCCATGCTGCCTGACATTTGTTTGGATTAAGACAACTACTGACCTAACTTTTAAACTGATCAATTTTTCCTCCAGAGTCTTCAAACTACAGGGGAAAACATAATAAATCATTTCTATTTGATATTCAGTTTCTGGATTCTCTGAAACTCACTGAGCAGTATCCATGGACCGCAGTTAATAACCACGGCCTCGAGCAGGAGGAGAGACGAGGACTGGGGACATATTCCCTGCCACGTAGGATGCCCACTGGTCCATTTACTGGGAGAAAGTTGATGGGTTCATGAAGGACTTGACCTTACCAAAACTTAAAAATTAACGCTTCAGACCAGGTATCAGCAAACTACAGGCTTTGGGTCAAATCCAGTCCTCCACCTATTTTTGTAAGGAAAGTTCTATGGAAACAGCCATGCCTATTTGTTTACGTATCCTCTATAGTGACTTCCATGCTACAACAGAGATCAAATGGCTCCCCCCAAAACATTTACTCTCTTGCCCTTTACAGAAAACTTTCCCACCCCTCTGTTTAAAACATCCCACTGACTCCTACTGCAGTTCAAATAAATCCGCACTCTAACGTGACCCCCGAGCCCTCTCAGGTCTCCTCACTCCCAGATGCAGCCTTCTAAGATCCAGCCACAGGGAATTTCTTGCAGTCCCTCAAAAGCCCTACGCTCTCTTTTCTACTTGTGCTCCGCTTAGGATGTTCTGCCTCTCCCCACCTTCCCCTTCCCCTCCAGAAGCTAATTGGGAACTATTCTTAAAGTCTCAGCATAGCTGTCGCTACCTCCTGGAAGCATTCCCTGGTGCCCCTGGTCTGTGACAAGCCTCGTCTTCTCCCCCATGGCACCTCCATCACCACTGTAACGAGCCGTTTGGTAACTGCCCAGATGGCCTGCCCTTCTGCGAGGCAGCAGGAAGTTCCGACTGTCCCCAGCAGCTAGCACAGTGCTTAGCACACAGTGGACGCTGCATATATATTGAATTACTCAGACTTTCAAATGCTTGTAAGTTAATTTGTCCAGACCATGTCACTTCTGGAATCTTCCCCTATTCATAATTCTGCTCTGGGCTGTACACACCTTCAGGCATTTTCCTTCCTCTCCATTTGCTTGGAACTCCAAGTGCATTTTGAACACACGGTGCACTCTGGCCAGGCATGCGATAATTATCTCACATAAGCACGACTTTACAGCCCACCATTATGGAGTAATTAAGGAATTTTCCAGTCCCCATGCACACCCCTGGGTCTGGAGTGTGCTTTCCTTCCAACAGGCACCCCTGAGAACTACATATAAAGAAAGAAGGGGTGACTCTGCAGGTGCGGAGGGAGTGGGAGAGAGTCTTGCACACACTGGTGGCATGGTTTCCTATATTGATGGAAACCAGCAGGAAAGAATAAAGGGAAAGGAGGTAGGGAATAAAGGGGCACTGCACAGTGTATCTGATCTCACGTTTTACAGAGGAGGTTTGGTTTGTGGTTATTCTCCTTTTATGGAAACGGTTTAATCTTTTCTTCCTTTGGTTCTCTATTGTACTCTCAGAGATAACTGAGGCTATTTCTTCAAGTGTCTGTGATTAAAAAGTTGCCCCCTTTCAGATGGACAGGTGAGAAGGAAAAAGGGTTTGCCTGATGCTGGGCTCCTCCCAGCAAGAGGAGTGTCTGTGATTGTCCCCTGTGGGGTCTAGCTCCACACTGTGCAGGCCCAGTGACATGGCATCTTCTGCCCACTGCGCCCTAAATTAGGAAAGCCAGACTGGCCTGATAATTGAGAGTATGACCCTGGTTATATAACGCATGCCTTGGCTCTAGAAATGTGCCCTGCTGTGCTCCCAGCGATGCCTCAGGTGAGATGACAGAGCTGTGACCAGGTTTCAGGTCTGTGTGCCTTTGGCACACACAAACCCTTAGGTTTACATGCTAAGGACATTTTGTTCCTATGCAGGTAGCATATGCATTGAGATGTGCACACCTGTCTTCATCATTTTCCATGTAGGCATATTTAGTATCTCATATAATTCGCAAATATTGAAAGTCCTAACTCAGAAAGACATAACCATCCCAAACACAGATCCATGAAACTGAGTAAAATGTGAAGAAAACTGACAACGTTCTTAAACAGTACTCTTTGCTGCTGTTTTCTTTTTTAATTTATTAATCATAGGTCTGGAGTTCAGACTCTGCCCCACAACGCCAAGGTTCACTACAACTACGCCAATTTCCTGAAGGACCAAGGTCGGAACAGGGAAGCCATCTACCACTACAGAACGGCCCTCAAGTAAGTGCCGTGCACCACGGGGGTGTCGCCGTCGGGCTCTTCAGGCCCTGGTCTGTTTCGCTCACCCCTCCCAGTACGTGGGGGGCTGGTTTCTTCCTGGTGACAGTGAACATCTCCTTGGATGTGGTGTAGTAGGCCTTGGGTTCTGAGACTTACGGCTCCATGTTCACGTCTGTTTTGTGTGTGGTAACTCTACCTTGTTTCTAACGCTCCATGTTTTCCTGCAAAATTTCCATTGCTACACTTTATGTAATGAAGTGACAGTCCATTGAATACGTGTATGCAGACAAACAGAAGTTGATTGTCAAAAACACACTGGTCAGTTCTCAGATCATGTATTCCTGTGAATTTTTAATGTTGTGTATATGGGAATATCTAAGTCTCCCACTGCTTGAGATAGATTTCTACGGAGACATTCGAAGCAATTAAGATGCCCTGCCAGGTCACGTTAGATTAAGGGTAAAATGAGAAGGCACTGTATTGTCATGTTTGGAATTTTTTAAAAACATGTATATACAGGGGTGGGTAAAAGTAGGCTTACAGTTGTAATACAAATAAGTAATATAATCATAAATAATGCAAGAATAAACTCTGTTTCGCATGCTCACGACTGAAACCCTACTTTTGCCCACCCCGTATTTAGATTTCTCCAGCTGAAGGGCCTGCTGCTGCCCTACCTGCCCTCAGGCCGCAGTGCGTCAAGCACGCGGGTGGCGGTGGCTGTATCTCGTTCTTAGGCAAAGCCCGTTGCTGCAGCAGCTCACGAGCCTTCCTTTTGTATCTCACTGCTGACTTTTCATGGTTACCATCTCTCAAGATTCCAGATAAAAGAAATATATTTGACCTTCAAAATGTGGAGACTTGACAAACTATATGAGAGTACAATAAAGCAAGGTGGATACTCCATTGAATACTGTGAGCTCAACAGGAGCCTTTTCGGGAGGATTCTGTGCTCACAGGGGACCCACACTTGGCCAAGGTGCCTAACACAGCTCCACTGCCATAGATGCCGAAACGCACATCCAACAGGAATATACAGAGTAGAATAATGCATTTCACTTACAGTACGGGGGCTGTGTTTTCTGAAGTGGTACCAGGATGTGCACTTTTTACCTGAAAAAATATATAGGATGAAAGGAAAGATTTTAGTATTTTATTTTTAATTCTTAGAATCCATTTTCTGTCAGGTTCAAACAAAAGAAAGGCAGACTTGAAGTCACTTGGGATAAGGAGATAAAGTGAGTGTGGCTTCTTTCCAACTTGGGTCCAGCATAATGGCTCCCGCAAAGAAGGGTGGCGAGAAGGGCCACCCTGCCGTCAGTGAGGGAGTGACCAGGGATACACCATCGACATTCACAAGCCATCCACGGAGTGGGTTTCAAGAAGTGTGCCCCTCGGGCACCCAGAGAGATCTGGAAACATGCCGCAAAGGACATGGGTACTCCAGATGTGCTCAGGCTCAACAGAGCTGTCTGGGCCAAATGAGTAAGGAACGTCCCACACCATATCCGAGTGTGCTTGTCCAAAAACCGTAATGAGGATGAAGATTCACCAAACAAGCTCTATACATTGGTCAGCTATGTACCTTGTCACCACTTTCAAAAATCTACAAACAGCTCCTGTGGATAAGAACTAACTGATGACTATCAAATAAAGTTGTAAAACTGCAAAAAATAAAAATAAATAGAGTGTGATTCACTGGTGGTGGTCAGTTGAACACTTTGAGCTTATCTCCAGTGAAACAATAAAAATAAAGATTGTTTTATTAAACATGCTTTTGTGAGAAGCATGTTTCTTGAGAAATACACTGCATAGTTGGTAATAAAATATTTTATTCTCTCAGATCAGGCCCAAAACTGGCTTATTAGACAGTATCATCTTTAGTGTGTAGAGGCCCCTATTATAAATATTCAACAGATGTTGGTGCCTTCATCAGTATTAAAAAGAAAAGAAAGAAATGCCAGGGTTATTCATTATTTTCGTGATTCTTTATCCTAGGTGACTGAAAAATTGTCTTTATTTTGATATTGCTAATTCTACAAAAAAAGTTGCTGAGGAAGTAATTCCTTTCCCTTCCAAGTGCCTAGGCCCCGGTCTCCACCTCAGTGTATGTAACTCTCTCCGTATTTGTACACAGCAGGAAAGAGACTAGGGGAGCCTGCAGGTATAAAGCACCTGAAGTCGGCCCAGCAGTCACTGTTACAGGCCTGATGGGTGTGTACATCCAAACCAATAGTGACGTCAGTCATTTGAATTGCATTTATTGCCAGCCAATCACTTTGTGGCTGGCCCACAGTTCTCAGACTAGCCGAATATAAAACTGGTAATTATATACAACATGACCCTTCTGTTTTTTACATTTTTATTTTACTTTTACAATATTGCAGAATTAACTCTGTCCCCTTCCCTCTGGGCAGGGCCCTTTTAAGTATATTTTAAATAAAGTGGGAAAACTTTCTCTGGAAAAAAATACTGCATTTAAAGTTATAGTTTCAGTTTAAAACCTAAATCATCAAAAAAAAGTCAAACATTTCTTTAAGTTTTCAGCAAACAAGAATATTAGGTTCATGTTGCTGTGCAGGGCAGCTCTCGTGTCTATACATATTCCGGGTTCTGTGGAGCTTGGGATTCTGTGTGCTGGAGAACAGAAGCCCCCTGGAGCATCTGCCGTGGGCCTCCAGAGCTTTCTGACCACACAGTCACCCTGGGAAGGTTTCTGCCATCCAACACATCAACCGCAGTAGGAAGTCCACAGATCACCCAACATCTCAGCTCTTCCTGCACAAGCGCTCCCATGAAATACCTCATCCCATAAATCCGAAAGGAGACATAATAGCCCTGCCTGGCAAAATGCAGAAGATGCCCCTTAGGGAGCTTTTAATTGGCCGATAGTTGGTTGATTTATACTAAAAAAAAATTAGTTTTAAATGGAGAATCATAAATCGAATATTACTTAACCTAAGCATTTTATTTTAACCTAAAACATACAAATGCACATTGACCCACAATTTAAAGTCAGACCAATGCCTTTTAATAAGAGCCCATCGTTTGGAAAATAAATCATCACTCTCACATAAACCACACCCAAAATCATGTATGACTATCATCAGTTTTAACATCTTCACAGTGGAATGAATATTTAAAGACTTGCAAGTCAGTTGGATATCCACAGTTTTAAGGATTTTTTTCCCTCCATTCTTTTACTATCTCATCAACACCTAATCAAAAAGCAGTTTTGTATTTTTAGCAATTTCACTTTTTAGTCTTTCCAAAGCATGTACTTGCTTTTCATAGAAATGACAACTCTTTTCACACCCAGATTTTATCCACTTATAGAATGTTTTACTAAACTGCATAATTACAATAAAAAGTGCAACTGAGTAAACTTAGGAAAGAGCATGCAGTGACTCAGCAGTCGAACACTCGAGCAGTGGGGGCAGAGGTCCACAGGTTGACTGAGGGCAGAGCGCTTCCTCGTGTGTTTATGGGGCGTAACTAGACTTCACTGAGGGTTGGACACAGCCTAACTGGCGACTCTTCCAAGTGGAGACTATCCAGAAGAGTCTCTACGACCAGTGAAATATATGTACTACAGATAAAATAGTAGAAACTGTGGTTTCTACTACTGTTTAGACTCACTGGATGACAATCATTGGTTATTTTCAGCTGGTCAAGAACCGTGCATCAGGGAATACAGAAAACGGTTTGCTGATGCCCTGTCACCAGATTAGTACCCCATTTTCCATGGAACAGTTTTTCCTTCCTGCCGCTCCACTCCCATAAGGCACCTGCTGCACCAGTGCTCTAAGATTTGCTGATGTGCCCCAGGTGTCCCGATATCAGCCAGGTGCAGGATTTAAGTCTGATAAGAGGCTGAGATCCTCAGTCACCCAAGATAACTATTTTCTTCTTCACAGGGATGATTTTAGCACAAAATAAACAGTAAATCAGCTAAGATTGACTTTCCCCCCAGTGCTGCAGTCAAACTGGAGACACACTACCCTGCCCTGCGGTAAACTTGGGTACGCCTGTGCAGCCATGGACCCCCGGAACGGCCTTCTGTGCTCCTAATCTGTCTGTTGCTGATATCATAAGCAGAACCTCTAAAAGGACAGCAAACTGCAAACAGAACGGAAGATCCTGATTGTGTTGGTTCTGTTCGTAGAAAGAAAGGACTGTGCTTTTAATGATTCCATAGGAAGGAAATCCTATTCCACTTTTTTTTTTAATTTGCTAAAACATGGTAAAGGAAGGGACTGACAATTTTATTAAAACTTATTTGATGCATAAAATAGAGAGCTGTTATAATAATTATGCCATTTGACACAGCACTTAATTATCCTTCCTATGTGGACAACTGGAACTCTTCAAGAAAATTGCATTAGACTTGTATGCATATTTTTTCAATAATAAAATTATTTTTAAAAAGACAGATGGGTGAATAGTACAGAAATATAGCATTAGAGCTGTAATGAAATGTAACAAAAGGCAATTGCAGGTGAAAATTAACCTACTTTTTTGATAACATCCTTAAGTGCGTTTAATAAGATTCTTATAATAGTTTTCTTATAAAAAGTATGTTCAATAAAATTTATGTAGTTTGAACATTGTAAAAGCTAGGACCCAGTGAGGAGGTAAAAAACATTGCCTTATTTACACAACCTATTTTGAACTTTTCAGATAACTCCCCTAACTGCAAATGAACTCATATGCCAGCCAGCGCGTGTTTTTGGACAGAATTAAAATTCCAGCACCACTTGTGGCCCAGGGTTCACGCTTGGAGACGGCTCCTGTGCTGGAAGGGGCCGTTACTGTGCGGGCGCCCACATGCAGAGGCAGGAGTATCCTTTACGGTGTCTCACTTGCACACCTGACATTGTTTCTTGTATCTTCTTGCTGAAGGAGTTACATTTTCACTATATGTATCATGTTAAGCAGGGCAGTCTTGATCATTAAATCCAAAACACATTGCTCCATTTTTTAAAAATAGAGCTATTTCAGCCACATAGTGGACACATGTCTAGATACATCTTAAAAACGCTATAATTTTCACTCAAAACTTTTTTTTTTTTGCCTCAAATCACTCTTGCACATCAAAAACTAGAGGAACGGATGATCTATTATGAGTCTACTGGGCAATGTTGTCAAGGTGCTGTTTTGGGTTGTCTGTAGAAATGGGGATGGTGGCATTAGCGACCTTACAGCGTTCTTCTGAGAATTAAATCAGTTCAAGTTAAGCACTCAGCAGTGACTGGTGCTGACTGATCAGTTCTGTGTTAGCTATCATTACGTTTAGTGTCTCACCGCGTCTCCACATGTTGCTGCTCCCCAGCCCTGTCCCCACTGGTGTTACCATCACCTCTAGCCCGATCACTGCCGAAGTCCCCTCTGGTCTCCCCGCCTCCACTTGGTCTCCGCTCCAACAGTTCTCACCTGGGCACTCTCAGGATTCCAGGATCCTGGTTCAAGTCATTATTTTGCTCAGAGCCCAGCACCGTCCTCACCTCATCCAGAGGAAAAGTCAAAGTCCTCAAATCAGTCCACACACTCCCTCAGTCTGGCCCACCCCGCCCCCGCCCCCAGTCCCCATTGCCTACTGCTCGCTTCTTCTTCCCTCAGTTCCAGCTTCAATGGGCTCTTTGCTGCTCCTGGCACAGCCCTACCCCTGGGCATTTGCACTTGCAGGTGCCCCAGCCTAGAGAGGATGCCTTTCCCCTCACATCCGCATGGCTCACCTGCCTGCTTCTTTCAGGACTTCTGTCTCCTCCTCCATGAGGCCTTCCCTGACCACCCAGTTTCAGTCAGCATCAATCCCTTCAATCTAGCTTCAGTTGCTTCTGTCAGGACACCCCACCACCAGCACCTCCTCTCCCTCTGCCCTGATTTGTTTCCCTCCACAGCTCTCACCAGCTTCTGACAGTTTCACTCGTTCTGTCCACTGCCTGTCTCCCTCCACGAGAAGAGCAGGTGTTTTGCTTTATGCCCCAGCACACGGGCCCGTGTCAGGCACATGGCTCGCCTGCGGTAAACGCTTGCGTGAATGTTCCATATAGTGAGCCCTGTTTTCTTGAACATGGAACTGTCTGAAATAAAACATGTTTCTTCATTAATTCTTACTTAAAAATTCTTTTTCTCTACTTTCCATTTCTCCTAAGGAATTAGCTATTGTGTTTACTTGTCCCTGTGTTCCTTCTGGTTTAGAATTCATTTCTAAACTGATTTTTTATTTGCTTTTATTTGTAGTTCTTTCCTGAATTCCTGAACCTTATTTCTGGGTTTCTTCTAAGTCTGCTTTACGCTCCTCAGGTCCTGCATCATTTTCAGCCCACTTTGAAATAATATGTTATAATTTTTTCTGGGGTGTGGACACGTGTTTCTAGTGTGCTTTCGTTGTCTCCATAGATGTCATTCTGCTTATTATTATTTTTATAATAGCTCTGTGTGTGATTTGTCCTTGAAACCACACCGTTGGTGTTCCTGTGACATTAGTTTTCCTGAACTTTTAGAAGGAGGCGCAGCTCAGGGCAGCTTTCTAACTGCACAGAGCATTCTGTCTGTGGCATTTGTGTAGCACCCTAAAATGTCCTACCTCCCCATGTTAGTGCAGATCTGTCTGTCTGTCACCTTTGTTGTCCCTGTCCCGATGAGCTTCAACTCCGCTCCCAGCACTGTCTCCTCAGTGTGGGGCCCCGTCTTGGGAGGGTCAGCTGGAGGGTTCCTGGGGCCTCACTGTTGCCCTCCCCGTTTGGTTTGTGTATGCCTGGAAATCCGTTTGATGTTAAGTCCTATGAAGAGGCCTGGAAACAAATGGGTTTGGCGTCTGGGAGGGTCATCTGCTCTGGATGATGAAGGATTAACACACTTTGGAAGGCACTCCCAACTAAGACAATTCCGGCACTCATCCTTCACACCCAAGGACGGATACAAGATGACTCCAGTCTTCACTCTTAGTGAATGAAGAAGTAACAGCTGACGTTGACTGCAGGGAGCAAGTAGAAGGCTTTTTCAGAAGATGAGCAAGTCACGGGGGAGACAGAGAGCTGGATCTTTCCACCCGGCACGAGTTCACGAAGCCTGTGGAAACCACCGAATCAACTGGAGGCTCTGCAGCTGCACGGGCTCCCCTCCAGCTCTGCTAGAAAGACCCAAGGACCCTAAAAATAAACTGAGTATAGGAAACAGTAGGCCCACAACAGAAACAACCACATTTGTTATAATGTAGCAGGGGTGACCATGGGAACTTATACACAAATCCTTTCTGTGGTTCCCCAGCAGCCTAGGGAGGTATTCTAAGTTCCAGACACAAATCCAACCCACACAGCTAAGAAGTGTCGTAGCCATAACAGAGCCTGGGGCTTCTGACTTCCAGTTCAGTTGTTTTTCCACTCCACCAACGCAGCTTCCCATCCATGCTGCCCCAAAACAAGAAGAGGTTAGATTATATTCACAATACTGTATTCTGTTTACGGGAGCAGAGAAGTGTGATGCTGCTTTTAAGAAAGAATTTAATTAAATTCCCTACTTTCTGGCACTGACAGCCTCAACTCTCAGAACAGTGAGCTATTTAGAGGACTCTTGGTTTTACTCTAAATCATGTTGGCAAATAAACAGAAGGGAGGTTTTCCGGATCACCCTGGTTGTATCCGCTGCATTTAGGGTAGGTTGGTTGATCATTATTTCCTGGGAATAAGGAAGGAACCCACCCCCACGTCCCCCGCGCCCACAAAGCAGAGGAAAGACCAACACAGTGATAGTACAGTGCCACCCCGACATTGAGTTTATCTGGGGTAGCTTTTAGTCCTGAAAAAAATTCAGGACTGTGGGTGGGGTGTTTCTGGTTTTGCTTTTTCTTTTCACTTTTTTTTTTGGAGTCATGTTTTTCTCTGGGTTTTTTTTTTTTCTCAACAGGAAATAGAAAATAAATACCTGACCTTACAAATAGTTAACTTCCAATAAATAAATCTGCGAATGGAAATCAGGCGAGCAAATCTGGCTGTACACACACAGAAAGAGAAATCACAAACTAGAGCACATGATGCAGCTTTAGTTCGGCATGGACTCACAAATCACTGGAGCAATGGAAAACTGATAACATCCATAAATCTCAAATAGATTGTACAAACTCTGAAGGAAAATCTTGATATATAAAAAGCTAAACTTTAGTTGCATAAATTTCACTAATTGCTAATCTCTGTATGGCCTACTGTATAACCCTTTCCTTTTCTTTTTTTTTTTTTTTTTGACTCAAGCCTATAGAACTTTGATCAAAGATAGAGCTTAAAAGTAGTAGAAACAAAGCATTTTGTACTTTAATTTTTATATAACACGTGGGGAGCCCAGTCTTATTTGTTTACTGAGTGTTACTGATTTTAAAAGCTTTTATGGCACAGTTTTCAGAGATATGTTCCCTTTGTGTGATAGGAAACAAAAGTTTCCAGTGAAAGAAGTAATCTTACTGGGCCAGATCTTTTAGATCTGTTTCACTTTTACTTAAGTATTCTTCTCTGAGATGTCACAGTTGAACAGACTGGCCAGGGAGCAACATCGGCGGTTATTCCACACTGAGGATCAGCGGGCAGCACCACGTTCGCGTACAGCCCTGTGCTGTGTGACCGCGGAGCTATGGCTCAGGGGGCTGTGGCCACCCTCGAGCACGTTCACGTACAGCGCTGTGCTGTGTGACCGCGGAGCTGTGGCTCAGGGGGCTGTGGCCACCCTCCTACCGGAGCCTGAGTCATTACTGTGTCCAGGAAACAAACAGACGTACCAGAATCATCTGCCTCTTAACACTTCAAGAACACAAGTGCTTATGAGATACTAGTTATTTTGTTTGTTTGTTTATTATAATTAACTTAGTTTCTCTTAGATTTGGTTTCCTCAGCTGTAAAGTAGGCAACAGTTTCCCTAAAAAAAGGAAAAATTAACTGAGATAATATATGGATAAGTATAAACTGCAAAGTATAGGGCAAATATAAAATGTCATTACCACCATTTTAGATCATTGGGACTTATTTTCCCTTATTCCTAAATTCTATTTTTCTCTTAAGCAAATACAATACAAGGGGGAAGGAAATGATTTCCTTGCCTACTTACTCTACTGCTTCTGCCTAATGAAATGCTGTTAGATGCAAAGTAAGATCCCCTTAAATATATATAATGTGCTTATCAAACATTTAAGCTTTCCAATATCAGAACAAAAATTCTCAATAAATTTGAGATTTTTCCATAACAAATAATTTCTTCCCTATGTCTTCCTTTTCTCTGCAATTCATCCAAATAATTATCTTGCAACTGTATTTGTCTTTTAAAATGCAACAATATAAGACTTATTACTTAAGAATACTAGATACCCTTATAATAGAATTTTTTAATTCACCTTAAAGGAAAAGTAATTTTTTTAAATGGGGAGGGCAACCAAATGCAGTGGCTATTCACAGGGGGTCTTCAAAAGTGGACTAAAAATCATCAGTATTCTCAAAGTCGGTGAAGTATTTGTTTTTTATACCAGTGGGACTCTGTGAGCTTCTTAGATGGGCTAAGGAATAACTATGAACAGAGCTTTTGTATAACATACCTATAGAAATCAGAGTCAAGATATGTTTAAGTTTATTTTGACAATTACTGTGGAAATACAGACATCTCTTAAGTTATTCATCTTTCCAATAGCAATAATTCCCACTTGACATTTCTGAAGATCTAAGCTCCAAGATAATTTAAATACATACTTAATTAAGGATAAAAACACAGAGTAGATTTTACTTTGCATGGGTCTGCAGTAAGTAGGAGAAAAAGATATGTTTTATAAAACTACATTTATTTAAAAAATCAAAAGTGATATCATTTACTTGATTGTTAAGGAATATTTTAAGTAAAATACAGCTTTGTTTCATAAACGATGTAGTGCTCGCCTGTGGTAAGGTGAAGCCCATTTTTACTCATCAGATACCTTGAGAGAGAGGCAGGATATTGCTTACAGACCTTTGTCATTACCAGGAACGAAAAATGTCTGCACATTACCCAGATCTCCATCTGTATTACCACCACAGCTCGGTAATAGAATCAGTAAATTACAATAAATACCAGCAAGCCAATCCTAATTTGGGGCTATTTGTCAGAACAAAGTCTCTGCTCTGACTGAGCAAAAAGGTTTTCTCTGCTCACAGAACTCTTTTTGTTTTCCTTTCTGTTTGTTGATGTTTGTGTATGGTTTTGAGAGCTCAGGGATGAACTTCTTTCCTGTTTCCGGTCAAAGAAGGAAAAGAAGAGAAAAACAATTTTGTAGTCAGTGAACATGGCGATTTAAAGACAGTGGGATCCTGGGTGAATGGAGAGTCCCAGCAGGTGTGCCGAGAACCAGCTGGAGTGGGCAACTGTGGGACAGTGCAGACAGGTGTGTTTACAGGTGGGGGAGCCCACTGACCAAGCTCCTACCCACTTCGCTTTGACCTTTCTCCTAGTTGGTGTCTTTCCCCTCAGATGTTTATTTCAAAGGCCCTAAAACCCAGAGAAATAAGAAGATCAAGTTTTAAGATGTTACCTCTTCTTGATAAAAGGAGAGAAATGTCTCAAGAAGACTTTCCGTGACTGCGTGCCATCAGGTAAACCACGAGCCTGGGAACGGCCCTCGCCGTGTCCACAGGACACCACTTCATCTACTAGAGGTCACAGAGCTTTACTCACATCAGTAAGTCCTGGCGGAGACACGCTCTTTGTAGTCACTTCGAGGGCGTAACAAAGTCGTTTCTGTGTCCCAGATACCCAGACCTTTCAAGGCCTGGGGCACAAGAGCATTTTTTGCTGCCTATCACAGGTATGATATCCTCTGGCTCCTTTCGGAGACATCCCTTGGGCTCTGCTGTGCCGGGGGACAGACGAGGCCCGAGGACTGTCGGCCAAATAAAGGTGGACACAAAGCAGTTGCAGGACCTGTTCCAGCTGCCTCTGATAATATGTCCACGCTGTTGCGTGGGCCTTTCTCATTATTGCAACGTGTCTTCCTTGGCCTTTCGATAGGAACTCCTTCTGCTCCAAAATGAAACTGATCTTCTTAAATAGGAAAGAACAGGGGGTGAGCACGACACTTGTTTTATTCCTTGGACATCATCTCAGCTTTTCTACATTAAAGCCAGCTTCACAGTTTTGTTCCTTGGGTGACAGAGATGGAAAGTCTATTGCCAAATGTGTCCACTCTAATGTCGCAGAAACATCTAAATTACGCAGTTGTGGTCATTTGGCTTCTTTCTTGTTTCGGAAGTAAGTAGATTCCCTTGTTTCTTACATCAGCACAAATGCTCTTTGTTGATGGACATCCAGACTTCCTTTGCATTTGCTTTGAACTTTTGGGAGTTGCTGGTCTTTTCTTTTTTTAACATAGTTAAGCATCATTTAATATTGTTATTTTGTGTGCTTTGCCAGGATCCTCAGGCTGGGAACAATATCAGACAAAGTAGAATCTCACAGCAGAAAGAGGGGGAAATCAGACAAAATAGTAAAGCCAGATGAAGAACCGTTTTAGGAATATGAATTATTTTTATTTTTTTACTCACTTTTATAAATTTTATATACCTTTCCTTCTTCACAATGCTAGCTTTACTGATGCCCTGTTCTAAAGATATTTACATAAATCCCTCCCTCATACCCAAACCAAAGAATTCTCACCACCCAGTGTAAAAAGAGGGCGCTACTGAGCAGGTTATCAGCAACCCCACCAGGCCAGAAACTCAGCACAAGAGAATTTTCTAACGAAAGAACTTGCAAATAACTGTATAAGCCATAAAGGGTTGAATTTTATTTAATCATGGTAGCTTTGTGTAATATTTCTAAATGTTGCATTACTTAGGGGCTATATTTATGCGAAATTATATAGTATGTATTATAGATTATGTGAAAAAGCTATGCTCCCCTGCCAGATTTGTCTACCTCCAATAGCAAAATTTATAAACAACTTTAAACTGCTTTATTTTTTTTTTGTTACACAAAAGAAGTTGACCATAAAGGTTAACATGAGCATACCCTTTTTGAACAGAGAGTAAAGGAAGAATCCAGTGTTTTATTTTGGTTGTGGAATACCTGGATTTAAAAAAAATGTACTTCACTTACAAATTTTGAAAAATAATAGCTTAGCATTTATACTATTTCAGGTGGTATCCACACCATACAACTCCCTGGAAACCTGGGAACACTGACCAGAGACACAGCAAAGGCAAACGGACGGTCAGAGGGCTCTCCAACCACATCCACGGCCGCAGGAATCTCCTTCACCCTCGGGAAGCTCGTTAAGGAAGTGGACATCTACCGCTGATCAGGTGGCCTTGTGATTCCCAGAAACCCTTTCCTTTTCCACTCATTTAAGTGTGGTGCCATGGTCTCTTCCTAGAGCTTAGTAGGGCTCTCACGCTTTGGAAGGATCATCTGAATTGAGTCCACCCCTTGTCAGTCAAAGAAAAGCATTTATCAGAATGTCTTCCTGGGAACACAAGTTCTGAGGGATGTTCACAGCTCTTCATTAGCAATGGGCAGGGGAGAATTCAATCGTCAAATAAACTTAGGAAATGCTGAGTTAAGCAAAGATAACTAGGTTCCTTTGTTATGAGAGTCATTAATACACTAGCCTATCTTTGTGACTCTTCAGAAAGGGAGTATAGTATTCAGAATTTCCCAAGATACCCTTTTTTGGTACAGTTTTCCCAAGACAAAACATTCTTTGGATATACATGGAAGACTGGTCTAGAAAAAAAACAGGTACTTTAAAGTCTTGTACCCAAAATAGCATGACTACAACAATTTTTACTAGAAGTAGGGAATGAAGTAAGATTTACCTGCAGTTATATGGGTAAACTTCACCCTTATGAGTAACTGCTAGACATAATCAATGGTGCTTGCTTTTCAATCACTGCTCTCTTGAGGATTAATAATACAGTCAGAGTCATTGACAAGTTCTGCACCTTGTATCTTATTGACTGTGGCCATGGCCATGGTGGCAATGATTTCACAGGAGGAATTTTGGGGTTAGGGGTTGAACTTATGAACCTAGAAGTCATGTTACAAATAATATAACAGCAAAACAAATTTACAAATAGTTGGAATAAGGGAAAATAGTGATACACTCATTTCTACCTGTTAGTACATTAGCAATTAATACACATACTGAAATGGTTTCTATTTTGTAAACTTCTGGAGGCCAAGATATACAAGATCTGTCCAGAAGGTATCTAGCCATGTAATATGAAAAACAGAGACATTTACT
Organism: Trachops cirrhosus; assembly: GCA_028533065.1. Lineage (NCBI taxonomy): Eukaryota > Metazoa > Chordata > Mammalia > Chiroptera > Phyllostomidae > Trachops > Trachops cirrhosus. Next base: position 34,049,820 of record CM052539.1, read on the forward strand.
GAAGAAGATAAAAGATATAAGAAACATTGTACATAGGACAATGACACCTCAGTTCCCTTCAAAGTAGGCACTTTGGGACCTCACACATTTCTCCCAATTGTCATCAGCTGCCCCTTTGTATTTTCCTAAATCTCATTGACAGTCTGAAATCTCTTCCCTTTCAAAGGTGATTTTAGTTTTGGGAAAAGCCAGAAGTCACAGGGCACCAAATCTGGGCTTAGCGGGGCTGAGTCACCTGGGTGATTTGGTGTTTTGCCAAAAATCTCTTCAGGAGAGGTGATGCATGAGCGGGCACATTGTCATGATGAAGCTGCCAATCACCAGTTGCCCATAGCTTGCAGCTTTCTGAATCATCGGAATAGTTTCTGTGGAGGAAGGTTCAACCTCAACATACAATTTAATGCAGATTCATTGCTCTACTCACTCAGTCATTTTGAAAGTGACAGCCACACAGTACACATGCTCACTCAATGGTGTCTACCACCCCCACTGACTAGTACAGTGAAGTCATCATAGTTCACCCATGCACATTCCAGTCCACTCTCCTTGGCTGTCAGGTTATATAGATGTCATGCAAACCATTCTTGTTATATTACCAATGGCTGGACTTTCTCCATACAGACCTCACATACTTACTTATTCTTGTACATCTTAACATATTTACCATGGTTTCTTATTTAAATAAATCACAATAACTCATCAGAATTTTGATCATCCCGTTTCTTGTTACTGTCATACCGAATTGTATCCACAAAGGTGAAAAACTGAAGTTAGCATTAAACTTTTCTTTAAAAATAACTTAAAGAATTTCTTTTAAAACTCAAAATTTAATAAACAGTTTGAATATGGCAATAAACTAGGTTTGCCTTTTTAATGTATAGACATTTATATCCCATGTTAATTAATTATTCTAAAGTGCCTAATTTGCCTAAGGATGTCTAATTTTCTTGTGTGTGTACCTAAGCTTCTTTAGGAAGCCATTTTGCTGGCTCAGTCCATTCCTGGGACAGTCACGGTGAGCAGACATACACACATCGGTTGACACAGTTGCCTTCAGTTCTGTCTTTCATCAATATCTTATCACCCTGACCAGTGTGGCTCGGTTGGGTGTCATCTGGCACACTGAAAGGTCATTGGTTCCATGACCAGTAACAGCACATGTCTGGATTGCACAAGAAGCAACTGATTGATGTTTCCCTCTCACATCCATGTTTCCCTACCTTCTTTCTCCCTCCCTTCCCCTGTCTCTAAAAATAATAAATAAAATCTTTAAAAAAAAACCTTGTCAAGGGCCCTACATATGGACAATTACCTGCCCCCTTACTATCTCCTCTTAGGTTACTGTGTAGCTGATGCTCTTTTTTCCTCTCCATAGAATTGACTTAATTACCTCAATATTTCAGTGTACTGTGTCTTTTTATCCTGCCTTTTTATCACTTCTAGAGGCATATTCACTTAGAGGTTTTTCCCTCTTACTAATTTGTGTGTTTGTGTGGTATTTATCTTCAGCACCACATTAAGAGAAGCATTGATTTGAGTTAATCATGGCACAATCTTAATATAGTACAAGGAGATAGATTTTATCATTTATGTTAAAGAATAGCTTCATCTGTCTTGGTGCAAAAAAAAAAAAACAAGAGAATACACTACACAAAATAAATGCTAATAAAATACTATTGTTAGAAAGTTAAAAGAAATGTAATTCAGTACTAAGTAAGTTAAAGATTAGGTGACATTGCTATAATTTGGTATAAATAAAAAATGGTAATATTGAACATAGAAGTGCACGTTTTGAAAGCTATACCATTTTTGCACCAAGAAATTCCCTTTAAAAAATATAAAGAAATCAAAGAATGGGAGACAATTTGTGCTAGTTATTTTTTCCCAGCTTTACTGAGATATAATTGGCAAATAAAAGTGTAACTAGTTATTGTTTTATTATATAGGTTTAATACTCTATGATGTTTATTATTTTGCTATTTTTAAGTTTTAATGGCTACTTTCTGATTTTTTTTAAAAAATCATTACCATAACTCAGTGTGTCCTACTTAGGGGCCAAATAACATAAAATATGAAAAATGCCTTTCAATGCCTTTGGGGGTTCCTGGACCATACCATATCACTAAAATCTTATTGCAAGACTCATGTGGATGTGTGTATGCTTGTGCATGTGTTTGGATAATCTTTCTAAAGCAACCAGTTTTAATAGCCTAGTTATAAATGCCATTGCATTATAATAGATTTCCTCCCCTTAAGGATTATAACATTATACCAAATGTGATCCACATGAAAACAATAGCAGAGATCTCTTAAGTTGCATTTTGCCAAGTCCTAGGCAAGATAATGATACCGTGAAGTTTCCTTCTAAAATCACATATTACCAAACTTTTGGCCAAGATGGAGGCATAGGTAGATATACCAAAACAAGGACAACAACAAATTTAAAAACAAAAAATAACCAGAACTGCCAGAAAATTGAACTGTATGGAAGTCTGACCACCAAGGAGTTAAAGAAGAAATACCCATTCCAGTAGGAGGGGAAGAGATGGGCAGCCGGAGTGGAGGGGACTCCTGGCAAGACAGTAGCTGGAGGAGCAGTGGGAGGGCACTAGATGGTGGCTGGCAGACAGGGTGGTCTCGCATTTGTGTGTGGATAGACCTGGAGGAACAACGGGGCAGCAAGACAGATCACGCAACCCAGGGTTCCAGCTCGGGGGAAATAAAGCCTCTGACTGAAAACACCTGTGGGGGTTGAGGCAGCGGGAGAAACTCGCCTCACGGGAGAGTTCATTGGAGAGACCTACAGGGTCCTAGAACATACACAAACCCACACACCTGGGAATCAGCACCAGAAGGGCCCAATTGGCTTGTGAGTAGTGGAGGAAGTGACTGAAGGTCGGCAGAGAGCTGAGCAAGCACCATTGTTCCTCTCGGACCCCTCCCCCACATATAGCGCCATAACACAGCGACATGGGTTTCCCCACCCTGGTGAATACCTAAGACTCTGCCCCTTAACATAACAGATGCACCCAAAGATATATGGCCCAAATGAAAGAACAGATCAAACAGAAAAAAGTACAACTAAGTGATGAAGAGATAGCCAGCCTTTCAGATGCAGAGTTCAAAACTCTGGTAATCAGGATGCTCACAGATTGGCTGAGTATGGTCACAAAATAGAGGAAGAAGACAAGACTACGAAAAGTAAAATAAAAGAAAATGTACAGGGAACCAACAGTGAAGAGAAGGAAACCAACACTCAAATCAACTCTGTGGAACAAAAGGATGAAATAAACCTCTAACCAGAACAGAATGAAGAAACAAAAACTCAAAAAAATGAGGAGAGCCTTAGGAACCTCCAGGACAACTTTAAATGTTCCAACATCCAAATTATAGGGGTGCCAGAAGAAGAAGAGGAAGAGTAAGAAATTGAAAACATAATGAAGGAGAACGTCCCTAATCTGGCAAAGGAAATAGACTTCCAGAAAGTCCAGGAAGCTCAGAGAGTCCCAAAGTTGGACCCAAGGAAGGACACACCAAGGCACATCATAATTACATTAGCCAAGATTAAAATGAAGGAGAGAATCTTAAAAGCAGCAAGAGAAAAAGAGACAGTTACCTACAAAGGAGTTCCCATAAGATTATCAGCTGATTTCTGAAAAGAAATCTCACAGGCAAGAAGGGGCTGGGAAGAGGTATTTGAAGTCATGAAAGGCAAGGACCTACATCCACGATTACTCTCTCCAGCAAAGCTCTCATTTAGAATGGAAGGGCAGATAAAGTGCTTCCCAGATAAGGTCAAGTTAAAGGAGTTCCTCATCACCAAGCCCTTATTACATGAAATGTTAAAGGGACTTATCAAAGAAAAAGAAGATCAAAAATATGAACAGTAAAATGACAATGAACTCACAACTATCAACAACCAAACCTAAAAAAGGACAAACAGAAACTAAAACAAACTAAGCAAAAAACTGGAACAGATTTACAGAAATGGAGATCACATGGAGGGTCATCAGAGGGGAGGAGAAGGGGAAAGAATGGGGGAAAAGGTACAGGGAATAAGAAACATAAACAGTAGGTACAAAGTAGACAGGGGAGGTTAAGAATAATATGGGAAATGGAGAAGCCAAAGAACTTATATGTATGAGCCATGGAAATGATCTAAGATAGGGGAATGATGGTGGGAGAGAGGGTACAGAGCACCAGGGAATAAAGGGGAGAAAAGTAATAGGACAACTGTAAGTGCATAATCAATAAAATATATTTTTAAAAATAAAATAAAAAATCTTTTAAAAAATAAATAATAAAATCGCATATTACCTTTAGTACAAGTGAGTAAAAGTTAGGGGGGAATATTGATTCTTTTAATCACAGAAATGGTTATTTTTACAACAAAAGTTATTATAAATAACCAATAAAGGAAAAATGTCTGTAATTTCCTCAGCTCCCGATGTTTAGCCAAACTACTGTCCATGGCTGATATTTACATGGTAGTTTGTCATCTTCTGAGTGCCGTCATTATTTCATTAGAAACCCACAATTAGTTTGTGAATTAAAAAGGGACAAAGAAGCCATGGAAGCCCTGAAGTTTCCATCATTTGTTCAGAATCACGCAGCAAATTAGTTCCAGGGTTAGGTTTGCCAGCCGGCTTTACCACCTGCCCCTCCATCTACAGACTGTGTTATCTCAATCCAGTAGATTAAAACTGTGGCAATGGCTAACACTTAAAAATAATACTTTATACATGTTTCTTCCATGTTCATTATTTAATTTCATCTTTACAACAACCTTTTGAGATTTGTGGCATCATAATCATTTCCATTGAAATATGGAACAAAGAAACTAAGGTTTGGCGATGTTATGTGGCTTTGGTCTGCGCTGTGGAAGATCTGGGCCTGAATCCATGCGTTTGGACTCCTATCCACCTCCTTACCCGTTACTCCATGCTGCTCAGGTGCCACTCCGGTGCAGAAATTTGTATTTAACCTTACAATCATGTGTTTACTTCTTTGGAGAAAAGCATCTTCCTTACTATATCTTTCTTACAGAGACAATAAAATTAGTCTACATTTCCTGAACCAGAATCCCTGAGTGACAAAGAGAGGTGACCCAGAAAACATCAGGGATCATCCAAATTTACATAACTATGAACTCTAACACACTTTCCTTAAGATATACACAATACTGAGTTACAGCAGTGGCCCAAAGGCAGAAAGAAAGAACTTTCCATTTGATTTTTATTTGCTTGATTTTACTGATTTACTTAAGATTTTATTTACTTCTCTCTGGGCAGCTTTTATATGTTTACCCTATAAAAACATTACCCTTATTGTAGCACGTGTCCAGAAAAATTGTGAAAGACTTGTCAAGAATTGATATAATGCAAATGGTTCTTGTCCACAGAAATGTAAATTGCTTCCAACAGAAAGCAACTGATTATTGCCCTGTGGATACTAACCAGTTTTGTTTCTATTTGTAAATTCATTCCACCTCCCTGTGAACTCATCATTGAACTAGTTATAACGTTTTACTGGTACTCTCATTTGTTAACGAGTTAAACAAAATCTTTAGCATATGTTCGGTTTATATCTGTATAACACCATGATTTTATTTTCAAAAATCCTTTAAATCTGGAATTTAATATTTATTTTAAGAGCCCATATTAGCTTTTTAGATGTGATGAGTTTAGATTAGATTTGAGCATCTCTGTGAGGTTAGTACTCTCATATATATCAGGGATTTTCAACCAGTGCGCCACAAGAATTTTTAAAACATGCAATACCTGATGATTTAGTCAGGGGCACTGACCTCTTTTCTCTTAGACTGTCAAATTTTAAAATGACAACAGACAACACAATAAGAGCTATCCGGTGTGAATGTATCAAAATTATACCTATTTTTGTCATATCAGCAAAGAATATATTTTTTGGGCACGCCACAAAACTTTAGTAATTAGGTTATATGTGCCACGATAAGATAAAAGTTTGAAAATTGCTGAAATGTATTATGAGGATAAGAATACAAGGAAACGAAAACTGGGATATGAGGAAGGTGCTCACAGCCCAACAGCAAACCCTGAGTGGAACCCACACACTCCGCTGCCTTCCTGGGGCCACCCCAGGCCTGCGGTCCTGCCACGGTTCTGCATTAATGACCTGGATTTTGAAGAAACATGAAGGCTTGTCCAACTGCAAAAGTCTGAATAAAACATTGCTATTCCAGAACATCCTATTCTTAACTCTGATATGGGACTACCTTATAATATTGAGAATAAGCTTTATTTGGACCCATGGAACCATAGGGCAGGCCAACTGTGGGCCTTTCCACAGCAAGTAGACTGCACAGAGTGTTATTAAAACACGTTAGGTTCTTCCGTGACCATTTCACTGAACTTGAAACGAGTCCATTGGTGTTCTGTGCAGCACAGTTCTAGCATGAGGGTCTGACAAGGAACAGGTTTCACACTGGCATCCTTAATTTATACCAATTACTGCTGGTTCTGGTTGGAAACTAAAATGTAAAAAAAAAAAAGTATATGGCCTCAAAGTAGGCAAAATTAACACAAACTTTTCATGAATAAGCACGAGTCTCTAAAGGATCAGAATATTGTGTTAGAATTTTTAAATTGTAATTAATGTTACAAATAATTGTAACATTCTGTAAATTTTTGGTCAAAACATTTGTTCTTTACTATTGAAAATGAAGATAATAGTATTTCTTATATATATTATATCTACCCCATCCCTAATACTACTCTCAGTCACATCGTAAGTGTTTATAAGAATAAACTCTATATGCAAGATTATTTTGATAGTATACACAAGATTATTTTGATAATAGCACATATATGATGGTTTTACTCTGATTCTTTAGAAAATCAAATTTCAAGAAAATAAAGAGACAAGAAGTCATGTAACCATGTGTTATATCAACAGTTAGTGGGTAATACATTCAAGTATTGGGGACAATTTTTTATGGCTTTACAACCAGATATACTGCCTTTCATTTTATTCCTGTAACATCAAGACTAAAGTTCAAACCTTTCCTACCTTCCACCTGAAGCTCCATAGAACCCATAAAGCCAGGACCACTTGTCAATGAATAGGAAATACAATTACACCCATTAGAGTTTGTGGTGTTGAGAAATAAATAATATTTCCATATTTCTCACAGTGTTTGTTCAGCAAAAATTACGGGCAAACCAGTTAAGGGATGACTGACCAGCAGCAACCACGCCTTGGAAGTCAAGAATAGAGAATCGCTCCTGAGAGTTTTGTAGGTTTCTCTCCCTCTGGACTCATTTCTGTCTATTTCAAAGGGAAATAAAATCTTGAGCCATATATTTATATTCCAACGAGCTATAACACCTAGAAACCTTCTGCTTTTCTATTCAGCAGAGGGCTTGTTTACATGAAGAAGGTAAAATTTCTCTCCCTCTTTCTGGAGAGGAGGGGGCACTGCACGCGGCTGCTATAGAAGCTCCAGTGCCATCATCTCATTGGTCCCTGCTCTCATGTGGACCCTGCTTGTGCAGGGTGACATCGGTCCTCATCACACTGCCCCAAGGGAAAACTGGGGCATAGCAAACCAACACTCAGATGTGCTGCAAGTAAGTAATCAGTCTGCCTTTGATCCAGAAGCCTCATGTTTGCTGTCAGGAGAAAATAAATAAACACAGATATGCAAAACTAATCAAATGAAAGGTTACAAAGAAATTCATCTAAGGGTTTTTTGAAAAGTGAGAACTCTTAGTTCACTTGAAATGTGCTTTCATTTGCCTTTTTATTTACTTACACTCAGCTTTTTATATAAAACTGAGTTATCTGTAAAATGTGACAAAAACTACTTACCGACTCTCTCAAGATTTGGAAGTTATTTCCACATAGACAGAATTCTAATTCTTAAAATAATTTTAAGAGTGTTTCTAAAACCCTTCTCCACTAAAATCTGTCCTTTCAAATCATGGTGTCTGGACCTTAGCATGAAAAGGCTGTTAATAAGTCCACAGCATGGACTCTTAATTTGCAATAGAATGTCTTTTTCACAAGACTTTCTTTTGCCGTGATGGCTGCTCAATTTTGCACAGGAAGCACTGTGGGCAAGAGCAGAGCTGTAAGGAACCTATGCTTTTGTCTTCATTCTCCGAGAGCAATTGGAATGACTTCATTTCCTTTCCTTGAATACTCCTGACAGAGGCTAGACCACTTTGTGCATGATCACAACTGTCAGTGGTCCCTCCTCTTAAAGAAACTATTTCCCCAACTCTTCATCTTCCTAGACTTTCTTGGATGCTTTTGACATCCAGTCTCTTTAAGCCTATATCTTGAGTGATGACTTGAAACAACTCACAAGTCAGGATGTGAATTGAGAAAAAAGTAATTCTATGAAAAGAATCAGAGATATAAGGCATGTTCATTGGAAATCACCTCTTCCACTCAAATGTTTTACTTTAGGGTACCAGGCATAAAACCCACGTCTACCTCAACTTCCTCTGTTTCCTCAACCTCCTGTCTTGAAGTAGTCAAGGATCAATTTTACCCTGCCCCGAAGGCTACGTTTTGTATCTGAGACTTTTGAAATGATCAAAGGATTTTCCTATCTAAAAGTGTTGGATGCAGGCCAGGAAGAGAGACAAGACTGAAAGGGGAAAAAGAACAAACAAGAAAGTGAGGACACTCTAAATTCCCTCTGGCTCACACCTGCCCTTACAGGGAGCTGCTCACCTACAAGTCTCCCGCTTTTCATGATGACTCCTCCCCCTTGTTTGGCAGCCACGTTGGCCAGGTCCTACCAACCTCCTGTTGTCACCCCCTTTCATATGGCGCCACCTGTCTGCTGGGCAGTGATGCCGCGCTCTCTGTCCCTCCCCCTTTCCACTATCCTCCTTCTCCAAGTGAAAAGTACAGTTTACAAGGCACTTCCCCTTTCCTCCTGAACCAAATCGTTCAGTGTTCGGTGGAACACAGACATCAACACTGTCATTTTTCAGAAAGGAAACACACTGAACGAACAGCCTTGTGTAGTTAACTACCTCTTTGACCCGCAGTTCTCACATTAATAAACCAGGTTGTTGACTGGGTGCTGTGATAGACCACTCTTGTTCTAAGACTCTGTGGTTGTAACTATCTATGAGTGTAAGACTCACAGCTGCTAACCCCAAGTGTCAACTAAAGAAGCCCAGAGAAGAAACTGCAGGTCTCTTTTTCCTTCAGAGGCAATGTTTCCATCTGAATGGCTCCTTCTGTGGGTAATTCCCCCACCTTTGTAGGAATCTGTCAGTGATCTACTAGATGGAAATTTTGGGCCAGGTGGGAAGCTGGCTGGTAAGCGGGGAATAAACAATGCTGTTAAAATTTATTGAGTGTTATCACGTGTAGACACTCCGCCAAGCATAATACCCGTGTTTGCCTCTTAAACCTTTAAGGATACAGGTGCCTCAATGCACTTTTTCTTAACTTTGCATTCAGTAAAAAATAACTTTTTCTTTTGGTGTGCAATTCTATGAAGAGGTGAGGTTTAGGTTGACTTTTCAAGTCTTTTGCATATTGATGTACAATTGTTGCAACTCCACTTGTTGAAAGGATTATGCTTACTCCACCAAAAAGTCTCTGCACATTTATCAAAAATCAGTGAGCCACATTGTGTCAGTCTATTCTGTTCATTATTCTAAATGTTTATCTTTATACCAATACCATGCTCTCTTCATTACGGTAGTTTTGTATTAAGTCTTAAAATCAAGTAGTTAAATCTTTCAAGATTGGCCATTCTACCTTCTTTGCATTTCCTCATATATTTTAGAGCCAATTTGTCAGTTTCTATAAAAACCCTCCTGAGATTTTGATTGGGATTTCATTAAATTTATAGGTCTATTTTGGGATAATGACATCTCAATAATATGAATCTTTCAACTTATAAACATTGTTTATCTCTCCACTTATTTAGCATTTGTATAATCTCTCTCAGTAAGTTTTTGTACTTTCAATATAAAAGTGTTATATTTTTGTTAAAATTTCCCTAAAAAGATTTATGCTTCTATAATGCTACTTAAATGTCATCCTTGAAAGTCCTTTTTAATTGTTTATTGCTAGTATATAGGAAAACAACCTTTGTATATTAGCCTTTTATCTGGCAAGTTTGCTAAATTGACTTACTAATTTTAGTAGGTTTCATTGTTTTTTTAGCAGAGTGCTTGGGATTTTCCACAAAGATAACCATGTCATCTGTGAATAAAGAACATCTACTTCTTGTCTAATCTGTGTAGTTTTAATTTTTTTCTTGCCTTATTCTACTGACTAGAGCCTCCAGTACAATGTTGGGTTGAAGCGCTAAGAATAGACGTTTCCTTGATCTCAATTTTAGCCTTTGATCTTTAAATATAATTTTAGTTGTATGTTTTCTGATGTGTTTTCTATTGATGAGCATTGTTTTTAATGCTTTCCTTCCAATCGTGGAATGGTTTAGCACAAATATTTTCATAACATTGTTAAATAACTTAGATTTGCAACTAACTTCCTGCCTCATCCATTACAAGTTACTCTTAACTGAACTGGCTCCTCACAGGGAGAAACAAGCCCATAAGACAGCAAAGAGCTGCCTGCTGGCGTTCAGAAGCAGCTCCCTCAGAGAGCTAGTGAACATGAGGTACTTCAAAGCAGCAAATAAGGACGAGGTCGGAAGTAAGATTACTGAGCACCTACTTTCCGTCAGGCCCTATGTGAGGCCTTTTATGTGAATTACCTCCACTTCTGTTCTTACCTATACAGAGTCCGAACTTTCAAATAAATCTACAGATGATCCCCGACTAGTGTCAGTTCAACTTATGTGCAATGTTTCAACTTTACAATAGTGTGAAAGCATCACATTTAGTAGAAACCGCACTTTGAATATTAATATTAATTTTGATCCTTCCCAGCCTACTCAAATGCGGTATGATACTCTCTCATGATGCTGGGCAGTGACAGTGAGGTAAGCTTGCCCAACTGGAGGCTAATGTTACTGTTCTGAGCATGTTAAGGGTAGGCTGGGCTATGCTATGAGGGGGGTTCAGGGTATTAAATACACTTTCAACTTACAATATTTTCAATTTATAACAAGTAAATTGGAACAAAACCCCATCATAAGTCAAGGAGCATCTGTATCCTTCCACCTTCAGTGGGAGAGAGCCCCCCCACGCAGATGGGCTACTAGGCTGCCTGCCGTCATTGCCGCAGTGACCCAGATATAATACTTCAAGTAGGTATCCAAACAAGGGAGGAACAGCTGATTTCCTCTCTTTCTATGAGTATACCACCATATAAAATTAATTTCTACTCTCCAGAAAGTCCTAATATACTGCTTCTGTGTAAAGTCTATTCAGAACACTCCCCCTAAACTGGATGATGTATTCCCATTGTATATCCCAGGGGTGCACTTGGGATCTTCCTGCCCAACCTCATCATTTTCAGATGAGGAATTGAGGCTTTGGGAGATTAAGTGGCCTGCCCAGGCTTACACAGCCTGTTAGTGACACATCCTGGACCGGAACTCAGTGTTCTCAAAACCCATGTGACTTGTCGAACAGCCATGGGGATGTAAAGAACAGTATAGGAAATGGAGTAGCCAAAGGACTTATACACATGACCTATGGACATGAGCAATGGTGGGGGGATTGCCTGAGGGAGTGGGGTGCTGGGTGGAGGGGGGTGAACAGGGAAAAACTGGGACAACCATAATAGTACTAATCAGTAAAATATAATTTTTTAAAACTTAAAACATAAGAGCCCATGTGACTTGTCATTTTTACCAGGACTAGCATAACTAATTAACCAGTCTATCACAGTTTTTCATTGACCAAACAAATTTTTCAGTTCCAAATATGTTGACACCTAATCTAGGTAGTCATAATTTATATTAAGTACATTTTTAGGCACACCCCTCTGCTCTTAAATGGATAAAAGATGGAGAAGTGACAAAGTTTGTGGAGAAAATTGAAAGGTGTTTGTGTAGAACAATAGATGCTTTTTGCAAGTTACTGTTACATATTGAGCAAATAGGCTACACAGAATATAATCCAATTCTATCTCTCTGTACATAAATGTGTATTCAGCCTGGATGGGGCCATAAAATGTGGGTGCTCTAACAAGATACAGAGTGCTCTCACTTGAACTTTTCATAATTTAACTCTCAAAATTTAATTTTTTGGAAGAGATTATAATATCTAATCATTATATATGATTCAGTCAATTAGGACAAAAGAAGAAACAAGAAGAAAACATACCTTTTTCATTTGAGAGAAGTATTGTTTGGGGATAAACAATAATAACAAAAAAAAGACAACACAGAAAACAAACTGAGAAGCCGGCCCAGGAGTTCAGAAGCGGACTGTGGTTAGTAGGACATTTACTGCCACCAAGTGGTTTGCTAGATCCACTTACCTCTGTGACTGTTGTTTCTCACATCCTCCCCAAATATCAATAGTTTTTCAAAGCATCTGTTTTCAGTTTAAACGAAAATATCATGAAACCTTAGACAGGGAACGCTGAAACCTTTTCCTAAATGGACACATTAACAAGTCCTTAATTGCTTTAAAAAATGTGGTAAATCTTTATTTGCTTTTGCTAAACTTCTTTTATTGAAACAGACAGGACACTGGGGTGATGAAAATGCTTTTTTACTCAACACAGGGGAGGGCAATGTCACTGCTGATAACCAAAGGGAAATTTCCCTAGGGCACTACAAATACTTACTGAGAAAATTTATATCCTTTGAATGGGATCTAATTTCTCACAAATGTTGTTTTTACTAACCACAGGATGAAGTTAGTACTGGTGCCATGTCCTACCCCATCCCCAATTCTCCACCTTTTGGAGATTCCTGGGGAATATTTAGAGTGGGGCCTGCAGAGTAGTAGGAGATGTTATCCATGTCATGATACCTATTTGGATACCACGGAAACTGGCTAAGAAGTGGACATGCAGGACAGAGCTCTCGTAAAAGAAAGCTTTCTCTTCCTATTGCAGCATTTCCCATCACCGCACCCAAATGCAACCGACAGCTGGCATCAGAGCCAAGGTCAGGAGTGGGTGTGCATTCTGTAGAGTAAATACTATCAGAGGATATTTAGACAAGAAATAACCCCAGGCTCCTCACGTCACCTTGGCAACCAGAGGTATCTTGTTGGAACAAGCCAGCCACTGTGATCTTTGGCCTTGGCTCATTGTCCTAGGAGTCTTCTTTAGTCTGTATTTTAGCTTTTAGCATCTTGTTCAATGTAACCTGGTATCAAAGCATTAATTGATGGTCCAAAGCCTGCATGCTCACTAAGGCAGTGTTTCTCAATGTGACAAATGACTACCCCAGGTGTTTATTAAGAGCGCCAATTCTAGGGCTCCATTCCAGACCTACTAAAACTCTGGGACTCTGAGTTTTAGCAAGTACTCCATGTGATGTTTATGCCTTCAGATTTGAAGATCACTCAGCTAGGGGGAAAGTCAGAGAGTGGTGGTTCCCAAATTTTGCTACACAATAGGATAATCCAAAGATTCCTTTAAAAATATTTTTGCAAGGCTCCTTCCCCAAGATATCCTGATTGGTATGGGTGCCACCTGGTCATTAAGAGTCTTGAAAGCTCTCCACCATTCTAGTATAAGAATGTTTAGGGACCTATCATGGAGGATTCTAGTCACCTGATGACTATTTAACAGGCAAGGATCTAGCAGATACCAAAAGGTAATAGCATCGCCTGACCCTGCAGCTGTTTTTACTCCAAAATGCTTACGACATTTAACCAGGAGCCCCGAATAGTTTCATCATGTCCACAAAACACCCGTAACGGGAGTTTTGAGGCTTTTGGTGTGTTGCCCTCGGTTTCCCATTATTTTCAGAGAGGACCCCAGGCATTCTTCTCTGAAGCTCACGTGGACTAACGTGGACCTATAGTAATTGAACAGGGCATGAACTGAGATGGTACCTACTTGTACACCTTTTCAACCTTTTGATTTTAGCCATTCACCCCACAAATATTGACTGATTAATTCAGGATTTGTTCATTAATATGGAAAAACAACCTGACCTGTGGACTTGTTAACCTATATTACATGGTTGTGATGTAGGAGACTCAGAGGAAAATGTCATTTTACTAATTTTTCCCCTTCTGAACTCAATTTAGCTAAAATGTTTTAACAGAATAATTCTATATAGATGGAATTTAGATCTAGAACTGGCTTCTGGTTTCCCAAAATTACTTATTACACAGTCAAAACAAATGCACTGGAGTATTTTAATAAGATCTCATGGTATCTCAAGGTTGATCTGTATTGTCAAAGCAGGTAAGAGCAGGTTTGCATTGTTAAGAAATTGCATAATGCTCTGAAATTTCCTGCATGCTCTCCGCTTCTTAACATTTCGCTCTAGGAAATGTTCTACCAGGAAGCTTGCCCGGTGAAGATTTCAAATGGCTCCTGTTATTTCTTACCTAAGAATTCACTTTTGGCGATTGCTCTACGAAATGTACAACCACTTCTGTCCTTGGCCCAAGGTCAGCTGAGTAGATCCTGAACTAATAGTCTGCATTTGAGGCCTCCTCATCTTCATATTTGCCTTTGGATGAGGCTTCTGATAGTAATGACTCATTTGTTATTGGTGTTATTTTATAATTATGGCAGCACTATTATTATGTGTGCTTAATGATGATTATTAAACATCTGTTGTGGTATCCAACATGAGGAAAAATCATTCTGATATCTAACCTAAACTTTTTGTAGAACAGTTGAAACTGTAGCACAATATCACCTATTTGGATTTTCAAAATACATTATAGTCTCTTTAATTTTAGGAAAGAGAAAAGATGATGAAAGTAGTGTAAAGGGTGATTTTAAAAAAATTAAATGAGATAATAATAGACAAAAATAGTGCCTTCTCTGATCCTGACACTTCTCTAATCACTTGAAATCATGTAATTCTCATAATAACTCTATTATAATATATTGTTAATAGGGTCAGAGTAGTAAGATACTCAGTCTGACCTCAATGCAGATTATTACCCAGCACTGATCACAGCTAAGTGCATAAAAATGTTAGAAAGTGACTAACCAGAGGGAGGGAGAGTTTGCTGGAGCCTGGCAGTGGGACTGGCTAGAGTCAGCTTCCACTTCGAGCCCTGGTGTTGGGGGCTCGTGTGGTCAGTTGGCGCAGCGGTCAGAGTGTGGAAATGGAGCCAGACAAGCCTTGGATACAACCCCTGCCCATCACTGAGGAGCTGCATGGCTGTGGGCAGATTTTATGGTGCCCCTAAGCCATGTTTTTGCTTTGTTTTGTTTTGATTTTTTTATTGTTCAAAAAGAAAGCTAAAGCTAATACCTGTGTATTAGGTTCCTAGGGCTGCCATAACAAAATACTACAGACTAAGTGGCTTAAAAAAACAGAAATTTGTCTTCTCACAGCTCTGGAGACTAGAAGTACAAGATCAAGGAGTCTTCTAAGTTGATTTCTTCTGAGGTCACTACCCTTGGCTTGCAGATGGCCACCCTTCTCTCTGTGTGTGGGCACCCCTGGTATCTCCCTATGCGTCCAAAGTTTTGCTTCTACTCCAGTCGTGTTGGAGTAGAGCCCACTCTAACGGCATAAGTTAATCACCTGTCTAAAGTCCTGTATCCAAATACAGTCACATTCTGAGGTACTAGGTATAAGGGCTCCAACATATGAATACAGGGGGAGTGCAATTCTGCCCGTAACAGCTTATTTCATAATATTGAATGAAAGTTAAAATAAATAATGCAAACAAATTACTTAGCAAGGTACCTGGTGATAAATGAGGAAGCTTTCTGAGATGATGAAAATGTTCTCTATCTTTGTTCTAGTGGTGGGACATGGGTCAAACCTCATTGAATTGTTCACTTCAAATGTATGTTTGATTATATTTATACTATACCTCAATAAAGCAATTTTTAAATTATTAAATTACTACCTACCAACTTCTCTACCTCAATGACTTCTTTTTAAAACATTTTAAAACATCTTTCAAGATATAACAAACCTGTTAGCCTGAATCCTTGATGACTAATTATCCCCCCAAAAAAGATTCCCAAGCAAAGTAGAATTACCTGGAGTGTGGGGCTGAAAAGAATTCTTATGCCTGAAGTCTTTGCATTTTTTAATAATCCCATATAAAACCAAATTACCCAATAACGTGTTATTCCTGGAGTATGTCATCCCCTCGATGGATTTTCGGACTCTAGTTTTCCATAAGGGAGCAGAGTTTCTAGCTTGTAACTTTGATGGTAATAGAAGACCCCAAGTATTGAAATTCACCAACTTGCCTAAGTGCCAGTTATTTAAGAAGCTCTACTTTAAATGAAAATAAATAGTACTGCAAAAAAAAAGTCTGCAGATTTTGAGTAACATCCAAGTTAAATTATTATGGCAACAACATGTCTCGAGGGACTTCATTTTCAGCCTTGATTTCCTAAGTCTACATCCATCCTTGGGCTGTTGGGAGAATTTCCAAGTCAATGTTGGTGAAGATTTATGAAACCTCAGAGGTGGAGTTCTGCTAACTGTAAAAACAGAAGTAAAATTACCATGATTTTTTAAAAGTCTATATTCAGAAACATGTCCCCATTGAGGAATTGCTTCAGGATATAATTTTGTGTGGAAATACATATGTATATGACTGCTATTATGTTTTGTACATCCTGAAAGGTGCTCGTTGTCTAAATGACTAAATATGTTGTTTGACTAAACGAATGAATCAACAGGAAAGCAGCGTTAAGAGAAGTACAGGTGCAATTTCCTTACCAATATGTAACTATACAACCAGGAACTGGCTGAACCACAACAAACCAGAAGACAGGAAATCGCTAAGACCTGTGCCTTACTCGGTGCTGCGCAAATAAGAGATGACAATAAATATTTGTTAAACTGAATCATTCAATGTAAGGTCTGTGCAGTAACTATAATTTTTCAATGTCTGTGATGGGAAACGGTCTTCTAGGTGAAATCGTCTTGTAATAAGTGCTTCTGTCACTAAAGAGCTAAAACTTACAGAAGCTGATCCTGCAGGCTGAAGCCAGAGGGGTTCGGTAGCAGGAGCTGCCTTCGGCTGCCTCGGATGATGCAGGGAGCAGTTCTGCTGAGATCTCAGAGTGCAGACAGCAGTCTGGGGGCCTTCTTAAAATGCAGGATCTGATGCGGCAAGGCTGAGGGGCCCTGAGACTCTGCATTTCTAACAAGCTCCCAGGTGATGCTGAGCTGGCATCCATGGGCCACAGGGAGGACATCAAGTTCATGAGAGGAAGAGGGGAAGTTCTTAGTAGCTGAGCAGAATAAGCAAATGTTGGATGATACAAGGCTGTAAACCTGGAGTCTGAAGGCTGGTTATGGGACCACAGATGAATCACTTAACTTCTCTGAATCCAAACTGTCTCATGGGAGATGGGTATAATAAGACTTAATGGGATCCTTGATAAAATCAGTGAATAACTTGATACAAAAACGTAGGACTGTGCTCCATATACAGCCATTGCTCAGTAAGCACTGCTTTGCATGGCAAGCACAGGTTACAGGCTCTCTGAGGTTCAGAGGGCTCCACTCCTCATCCCCTTTCGTGCCAACAACAGTGTCCTGCTCTGAGCAGGACTCAGGTAGGGCTTGCTCAGTTCAGATTGTAGCAGAGTGACTGATGCCTGTAAAGACATTAATGCCCGGACAATGGCTCCTGTGGCACCCACAAGAGAGAATCTTCACAGAGAAAGTGGTGACTTTTAGGCCTTGAGCAACTTCCAGCTCCTCTGAGCCAGCAGTGGGAGACAGAACCGGCTCCTCGCAATAAAAATACGATGTTAGAAGAGCTGATCTTTCACATCCATTCCACATAAATTGTGTATAAAATCACCCGCCTTTGATACATGGCCAGGCCTGTCCCAGGCTGGTGGCTCAGCCTGCAGTGGTGTGATTAGTACTCCAGAGGCCGAGTCATCCTCCAGATCACCGTGACTCTGGCTCCTGCCACCAGTATCCTGACCGACGCTCTGCTGAAGGTCAAGTGAAGGTCTTGTGAAGAACTTGTAAGTGCTGAACAAAACTCTGTAGCAAGGACACAGACAGAAAACCCAGAGAATTACCTGCAGCCACACTTAAGTCTTAACTGCTCTTTCTGATGAAGATTCAGAAACATGGAATCTGTTGGCACCTTGAGAAGCCTGATTTAATCACCTTTCAGTGAAAATGCAGGATACATCTTTACTAAAACAAATGATTTTTTAATCTTCTCAAAGTATTTAAATAAAATGTTAATAAAGATGTCCTCCTCTCCCTCCTTTCCCTGTCCCCCACCTCATAATCTATAAGTTTCCAGGAGAGAAATAAAGAAGCCACCCTCTTACTGAAAGATTCCATTTTTCCATTTAATTTCACACAATATTGTCTCAATTTAACTCAATTTTATAAATTAATATTGTATAGATTTTCATACTATAAGCATTGATTCATAGCTCATGTTGTATCATTTTCTTCTTGACAACAATTACAAGCCTAGATTTCTCACACAAATATTTACCGCCCCACAAGTGTAGGAGGGTCCGCTGTGGTCATTGATAGAGTCTCTGACACCTTGGGGAAAATCTATCAGGAAAAAAAGTTGTTTGCAGGCATGACTACGTTTTACTCAGCGTCTTTGCTGGGGAATTGGCTATGGTCTAAAATGTCAGAACTCAGTAGAAGCTCTGTTGTTGATAAACTCACACAACCTGCATCTCAATACCTCTTGAAAGATCATGAAGTGTTGTGAGGAAGTGCTTCGAGGACAATATTTCTACTGGCAAGAAACAGATTATCTTGAAACCCATTTTTCACTCATTTCTAAAGGATTTAATGTTCTATTTTTACATACTTTGGATCTATGACCTTCTACTGAGATTTTAAGGGGGGGTTCTTAAGTAAGTTGTCTTCTCTAAATTGATGATATAGTTCTATGAATGCACAGTGCTGTTAATGATTTCTTTATGATGTTCATGCCAGTTTGCATGTTTTAAAAACAAATGCATCACCTTGGCAAATGTCCTACAGCTTATATATGATGGTTTCTGTCTAATGAATCAATTGGCTCATATCTAATGAATGATTCTGTGCTGCACATCAGCTACCAAGAGGTAAAATTTGCATTTAATTGATCACAAAGGATTCACCAGGAAGCAAAGAGTTATTTTTGCTAGCTTTAAGAGATATAGTTGTGTAAGTTTAAAGTATATAATGTATTGATTTGATGCACTTACATATTGCAAAATGATCACCACCATAGCATTAGTTAACACTTCAATCACATCACATAATTACCAACCTTTTTGTGGTGAGAACTTTTAAGATCTACTCTCAACAACTTTCCAGTACACACTACATTACTGTTGACTACAGTCACCATGCTGTGCATTAGATCCCAAAACTTACTCAGCTTCTAACTGGAAGACTGTGCGTGTGACCAGCATCTCCCCATTTCCCCCTACTCTGTTTCTATAAGGTCAGCTATTTTAGATTCCACAGATAAGTGATAAACACACCCAGCATTTGTCTTTCTCCATCTGCTTTTCATAATGCCTTCACATAATGCCTTCAAGGTCCATCCATGTTGTCACAAATAGCAAAATATCCCTCTTTCTCATGACTAAATAGCTTTCCATTACATATATCACATCTTCTTCATCCATTAATCTGATGACAGATGTTAAGGTTATTTCCATGTGTTGGCTGTTGTGAATAACGCAGCGATAAACATGGCAGTGCAGACATCTCTTCAAGATCCTGATTTCATTCCTTGTGGATAAATACCCAGAAGCTGGATTGCTGGATCATACTGGTAGTTACAGCAAATAGTTGTTTCAGTGAGTTTTTCCATGGCTGTGATGAACGATTTAATGCATGTTTAAACACTTAAGTTACAATAATTTTGGTCATGCTTTATGGTATAGATTGTCAGTCCTCACTACCTATTTGGGTGTCAAAGCAGAAACAAGGTTTCTAAAGGTAACAGGGTCCCTACTCATGTTCATTCCTCCGTCCACCTGGCTTCTCCATTGTTACAAGGGGACCCTCCCCTCTCTTGTCTGGTGGTGATTGTCATACATGTGAAACCCCTGGTGACCAACCAGCACAAACCCCACGCCCCCCATTACAGGTCCACCAGAGAAATGAACCCTGGAGCTCCCTGCTGCACAATTCTCACACAAGTCCAGGCTTAAAGACTATAAAGAATAAGTCATCCACTATTCCTGCATGTGTTCTGAATCTTTCTCATTTTTCAGGATAGATCCCTAGCAAGCTGCACATAGGAGCCTCTCTGCATCAGTCCTTCATAGAACCGCTCTTACTGACTCTGCCTTGTTTGGACTGTTAGTCTTTCAGGAGTGTCTCATGGCTGAGACTCTCAGTTTCTTTAACAAAAAGGCCAGGTCCTCTTTGGATATGCAACCTCCTGCCAGGGCTTAGCACAGTACATTGTACAAACCCAGTGCTCAATACACTCTCTTGACTTTAATTCACTTTATACTTCAATTCCTGTGCTGAAACATAATGAGCACTTGGCTGTAGACTTGGAGACCCAGGTTCCAGATACTGCAGGGCAGAAGGGACTGGTCTGTCCTCTCCTGGGTCTGTTTCCAAATCTGAAAAATGAACATTGTACTAAGTGATCTGATCTTTTTTTTTCTTTTTTTTTTTATTTTAGATTATTCAGTACAGTTTCTATCTTTTAATCCCACTCCAGCCCACCCACCCATCCCTCGTGATCTGATCTTTAATGTCTCTCTTAGTTTAATATTTTGAGCATCTCCAACATCAACTAACCACCAATCAATACTTTATCAATTTAAATCTCCATCATAATTAGTATTATAAAATGTATTTTGTTACCTCATTTATGTTTAAGAAATGGCTGGTGCCCTATTTTTTAATCAAAAATAAGATAGATTTCATCTAAACATCACAAAATAACTTGAGAAGTTTTGCATTTCGCAGAGTTAATATTGCAAGCAATTTTAAAGAAAAACATTGTTTTAATAAGACTAAATCTCTCCCCAGATCCATAGGTCACACATCCTTTGCCTGTCTTTCACACCATAAATGTGATTCAGAATGCCCTGTGATCTGTGAGTATAGATGAAAGATTGAAAAGTTCGCACTCCACCTCCACAGGCAATTGACTTTAGCATCAAAGGCACAGAGCAGCCCTCTCGTTAGTTCATCTTCGTGTGTTGACTTCTGCACAATGCTTTAGATACACATGCCAGGCACAGACACGCTGTTAAAGAGAAATTGATTTGATTCATTCTTTGGCAGCAAAGAGATTCATTTCACGGTGACACCACTTTGTTCGGCATCCCAGCTTTTCAGGCACCCAGGACAGTAAAGCCTTATTTTCACATCTTGGCCCAACTGTCGGCCCCTAATCCCTCCTCCACCCAAGAGCCTGTTCCATACGTGAGCATAATTGTCATGGCACATTTTGTATGATCTCTTTTTTAGGCTAAACACCCCATTTCTTCTCTCCATGCCTCATTTGCCCTAGTTTCCTTGCATTTCTCTTTATGCTCAAAGGGTTTGTATTACCTCTGGATTGCCCATTTTCCCCATTAAAATAAGGGACCTTGACGTAAACTATTGCTCTCAAGCTCGGGCTCAGTACATTTACGGTAAAGTGAAATATGTGCTTCCCTGGCTGTGGACCCTGTATCATTACTCTATTCAAAATGGCTGTTTGGGGGTTTGCTTCCATATGACTCTGTGGCTCACGTTGGAGATTCAGTCAACTGAAACCTCTGGTGTTTTCTTTCTTCACATGAGCTTTTGTTAAACCAAGTCTCACCCATCTGGCGGATGTGTAGCCAATTTCTTATACTGGAGTTGAAGGATTCATATTCATCCATACTTTATTTCATCTTCTTGACATTAGTCCAACATTTTAGACTTTGGGGACATATTTCCTTAGCTTTTTCTAATACTCATTGTGTAGGCAATCTTTTCTATTTTAATTGGGCAAATTTGATGTCAATATTTTCTGATTATTGAAGTTATTGATGAAAATGCTAACAAGGTCAGTACGAGATAGATTAGAACACTCTTTCCAAGTTGATCTCTATCTTAATCAAGATTCTTGGTATAGTTTTTCAACCAGCTACACGTATGGTATTTACCCAAGTAATTATCATCCAGCTCACATTTCTTAGTCTTGTCTACAAAGCTGTCAAAGTTACTTTGCCAAATACTGTGCTGAGAGCATCCCCCTGACAGAAGCTAATGACTCTATCGAAGTGAGTCTGGAACGCCTTGTTCTTATTGCTTCTGCTGACTGCCATTTCTTGTCATTGGTGACAACAAAACCATGGGCGTCGTAATCCGTCTTAGTATTTTGCCTGTGACTGACATTATGTTCACTAGTCTGTTATTTCTAAATTCATTTATTCAAAGTTTTTAAAAGTTAGAAAAAATACTAGCCATGAACCGTAATTCTTTAAGGATCACGTGATACATAAGAGCACATTCCCTAATATTTGTGTATCATTTTTCAAATATTTTATCACTCTTGAATGTCACCAGGATGCTTAGAAATTCCGTGTTAATAAGGATTGAGGATACATGGAGTACGGCCTCCTCAAGCATAGGAAGGATAGATAATACAGCCTTGAGAGCGGATTCCAAAGGCAGAAACGAGAAGATTGATGGGTACAAAACATGGAAGTGCAACTCAGCAGACCTTTCTGGCCCAAGGAGAGAATTTGAGATGGGGATATTTATAATACAAGGCAAGAAGTTGAACAGCGATTGTATAGGAAAGGGTAGTAAGATCAACACTGGAATCCAAATTTTAAATTGGTAGATAATAGGGGGGAAAGGTAGACTTATGAGGAGAGGAACTGGTTATAAGGGCTGAGGGCTTAGATTTGGGCAGAGGATGGTGATGGTCAGAATGTGCTGTAGAAGAGATCACTTGGACATAGTTGGAGTATGAGAGGTGAAAGGAAAAGAGACTTAGAAAACTAAGAACCCCAGAGCAGAGCACCTAGACGACTGAGAAGCCACGTGGCCACTGTGAGGAAAGCCAGGGCAAGCAAGAGTTTCAAGGAGAACGGAAATGAAATCGGTTTTCAATGCTGATTTTCTTTTCAATTACACATGTGCTATAAAGTATATAATTGCAAACTTTGAAAAAGAATACAAAATAAAATCTCACATCTGATCTTCCTCCTGAACACATAATTATTACCATTTTGGTTATTTCCTACAGGAACTTTGTAGGTGGCTCAGTTCACATGCTATTTTACATGATATTACATTATATATATATTACTGTATAGATTTTCCATGTGACTACGTGGAAGTAAACTATTTTAATGGTTTTTTAGTATCTATTAAATGAATTTATCATAAATTACTTAATTCCCTTGCTATTGGTTATATAGATTGCTTTAAATTTGAACATGCTGTTTTTATGGGCTTTCCAAAAATGTATCTTAAACTATTTCTTTTTTTTTATTTTATTTTAATTGTTGTTCAAGTACAGTTTTCTGTCCTTTACTCCCATCCCAGCCCACCCACCCAACCCTCCCCACCTCCCTCCCATTTCCACCCCCCCTAGTTTTTGTCCATGTGTCCTTTATATTTGTTCCTGTCTTAAACTATTTCATATGCTGAATTTCTAGAAGTAGAATTCCTGACTCAACATGTATGAATATATTTCATGACTCTTAAGACATGTTATTAAAGTGCTTCCAAAAGAGGGCACCAATTTCCACTTCCACCAGCAGGGTTCATCTGGAATGTTAATGGGACATTTACATTGTAATGGCACGTGGACAACTGAAAGTGAGAGAAACTGAGAATGGAAATAAGGATTCATGATTTTTTCATATATAAATAATAAACAAAATCAAACCGGCAAATTCTTCAGGAGAGTGAATGAAAATGGAGACTCATTTTGGAAGATAAACCTCAGAGGCGTATTATCAAACTCGTTTCACACATGAGGTGCACAGAATGCAATGGCTGACCCAAGGTCATGTAAATAACAGGTAAGGAGGCTGGGAAGGGCAAGGGAGGTCATAAAAGAGAACAATGCATGAGCATTGTCACAGGAGTCACAGACTCAAACCTTGTCAAACAGAAAGTGACAGCACCACTGTGTCAAAAAAGCAACAAAAATAATTTTTTAACTGAAAAAACAGTAAACTCTTGGGTTTAGAAAGGAGGACTTACTGATTTTCTTTCAATCCTTTAGCTCTGAGAACTAGCTGTTACCTAGATTCACAGATAGGCTTTTAAACATTTACAAGCACACAAATATTATAAGCTGCCTAGTTCTGTCTCAGGTAACAGTCAGCCATAAAAGAAAAAAATCAATGTTTTTTATGACCCCCAACCACCTATAAATTATTACTAGTCTCAGGTTCGTGAACTATTAAACAAAGCTATTAACTTAATAGTACATTCAATCAAATATTTTCCTTTCATGAATTTTGGTATATGACTTCAGCCAGCACAAGAATAGAAAAGAAAATTGGACCAATAAAATCTCAGCGCGGTATCCAGGGTCAATTGCTTCTTCCACAAGTACGATCCTTTGGTTATTTTCACACTTGTGCCACTCTGGGCAAGTCAAAATGACCGCCTTTTGCCTTAAGGATTCCAGGAATAGGAAGAAGGTCAGTGTTCCCAGAAGCACAGAGAATGAACACGTACACATCTGAGATGGGTGTGGGTCTGGATAAACAGGAAGCTGCCATTACCTGCCTCACAGTTTTCTTCTCTCTTTCTCTCTCTTTTCCTGCTCCTCCCGCCGCCTCCATTTCCTGGTCTCCTGACAGCGCTACACCTCTGTATCTGCGGTTCATGGGTCATGTCACACTCTTCTAGAACTTTCACAATTCTTGGCATTTCCTCTTTAAAGTGCTATTTTTCTCTTGTTTAAATTGTCACTGTTATGTGTTGAACACACTCTGCTGGCTGCTGAGAAAACCTCAGGTTAGGGGGGAGTAGTTGCTGGGTAGCTAGGTGGGAAGAACGTCAGATTAAATTATTTACCGCAATTCTGAGAAAGATGAACCAACCAGTGAGCAAATACTGAAAAGCATTTCTTATAAAATGCCCATGTTAATAACGACAGATGAGGGGGGAACTGTTTTGTGAAAGGCATAAAAGAAGCAGTTTCTCTGCTTGATTTTTCTTAATTGGTGTGTCTTAAATTGCATGTTTCTTAGAAAAATAATTAGTGTAAACTGACACTTCCATTGATTCTCAACTTCAGATGTGGTAACTTAGAAAGTCAACTGGCTGTTGGGGAAATGACTTGGGATTCCGCGTGTGGGACTAAGCAGTGTGTCCAACCTTTTGGTGTCTCTGGGCCACACTAGAAGAAGAGTTGTCTTGGGCCACACATTAAATACATTGTGACACATAATCACAAAAAAAATCTCATAATGCTTTAAGTAAATTTATGATTTTGTGTTGCCCCGCAGGTTGGACACGCCTGGCAGAGGGAAAGGATCTTGAGAAGGTAGCTCAGATGCACGATGGTGAGTTCAGGGTGCCAGACAAGTTCTCAGTAGTGGCAGCCCTGAAACTCATCTCGTCCTCATTAGCACGGCACATACCCTAACTCTCTGTACCCCGGGTGTGTGTTATTTTCCACCATCCATCTCTCCTCCAAGCTTTCGCTGCCCAAGTCACAAAAGTTTTCCAACTGTTATCAGTTGTGCCAAGAGAAAAAATAACTTTCAAGAGTCCTTTACCTTCTTCAGACGGTATACTTTTTGCCTTTTCTTCTTCAAGATAAAAAGCATGCCAGAGTAGGTGATTATAATATTAGAAAGCAGTGTTTCCTATGTTATATTCTCTCCCCATGGCTCACTTTCATTTTCACTCCCTGCAAAGGTTTCCCGCCCACTGCAAGAAGCCCAGTGCAGAATGCTGCTCTCAGCATGGCTGTCCTGGCCTCATGGCGAGGCAGTGACTGGTTGGAGACTCTGTGTATAGCAGACAGCACAGCTGTAGGGACTGTTGTATAGAGCAACAGCGGAGTGGACTTTTTGGACACCTTTGACAATCCAAGATGGAATCACTGTCAGCCATGACAGTTATGTCAAGTGCTATGTCAACACTGAGGTAATGGGGTATAATGGGAACACCTTTGGGAGGGGCCTGGAATGCCCAAAACCACAAGTGTGGACACTTGGATAAGGACTCCACCTGGACACTAATATGAGTGGGACATCCACCCATGGTGGGCTATAAAAACTCACAGCTCCGACCATCCAACACTCGAGCTTGGCTGTACCACAGTCACTCTCAGAGCCCTGCCAGACTTCCAGTCCACCGGACACGTGCCCCCACTGCAGCCTCCACTCCAGCTGCCACGGCAGTCGCCTGGCTTGAGACCCACGCCTGCCTCTGCACCTGCGGACACTGCTGGGGACTGAGAATTGGCACTGGACCCTCGCCCGGCTCGCTTCTATGCAAAGCTTCCCCTCTCTATGGGTAACCTGTGTGTGACTCCATTGGCTTATTGGGGAGCTCTCCCTTCATAAACCTGGCATTGTGGAAAGACACACAAGGGTGTGAGTGACTCCTTCTGGGGACACTCCCCTGCTCACCACAACTATTGTCCTAGTCATATGCGTTTTTAAGGAAAGATGTCCCATGTGTGCCTGTCTTCTTTTTCTCCTGAATCCACAACGTCGACAGAGCACACAAGTGGTCAGGCTTGGTTCAGAACCTTCTAACTTCATGAAAATAGAAAATCAACTCTTTGAAATTTACTGCTTAAAAATTGTTAGACTTAAAAATAATGGTTTGCCTTCCTGGGGTTTACAAAAATAAGCTTTTTGTAAATAAAATACATATCAGGCATTTCCCTTCTCCAGTGGTCCCTTCAAACAGGTTATCAGTAGAGTTTGAATCACTCCTGGAAACATAGAATCATGAGAGAAAGGGAAGAAAGCTGGCTACTGAGAACACTTTCCATTGGACCAGAATTCTGAGACTAGAGAGACTATTCATTCTTATCATGAATGATCATTTGGAGATTCTTTATTATCTTTTAGGAATTCAAGATTGAAATCCAGTTTAGAAATTCAGAAATAGGAGCAAAACATTTCAGGTCAAAAAATATGATGTCTTAGCCTTATTTTGATCTGAAAAAAAAAAGTAGGGGAAAGCCAAATTAAAGCCAGTAATTGCTCTTGGAAATTGTTGTTTAATGTTGAACTTATTTGCTGGGAAGTAAGACTCTGAGAATTTTCATAACTGAATTCAAAGTCAGCAGCATGGAGGAGGTTGCAGGGGATAAATGGCGAAGAAAGCAGACCTGGCTGGGGTAGCGAACACACAATGCCATGCACGGATGTTGTGTTGTGGAATGTGTGCCTGAAACCTACACAGTTTTGTCAACGAATGCCACCCCAATAAATTCAATAAAAGGGAAAACAGTAAAAAGAAACAAATAGTAACATGAATATGAACTGTAGATGTTTTTCATAGTTAATGTTGACATAAATGCAAGCAAAGCCTGTAAAGTGTTTACCACAGTGCCTGGTATATAGTAAGTGCTCGGTAATGTTAGTTCTTCACCCATTTGACCCTCCCTCTCCCATTGGAGCTGATTTTTAGTCTTGATTTTTTAATCATGTATTTTCCTTTTTATTCTCTTTTAAAGAGCAATTTGAGAAAGCTGATGGAACTTATAAGGCTGGAGTAAAGAACTGACTAGAAAGCGCAGACTGGAACATGAGCCACAGGGCTTCCTTAGTCAAGCCCGGTAAGTGAGATTGAGGGAAACCGTCCTGTTGAGAGGAGGCAATGCCGATCAGGTCTGTCTGTGAAGAAAATGGCAATGACCCAAATGATGCCTCAGGAATAAAGCTCACTGGGCGTGGCAGGAAGCTCACGCATTGACAGCACCGTATGGTGAGACTGTGACTTCTCTGAATCTTCAAGTTCAGCTCAGTAAAATGCATCCAGCTGTTGTAATCCTGTCTCTAAGGCAAACTGCAGGATGAGGGACAATATCTTGATGATTTAGGAAGCAGTCATTTGCTATTAGTATCATTTAAACAAATGTTTAAATCCACAATCTTGCAACGCACCTCCACAGAGTTGCAGAAACTGCCTTTCAAATCTAGTCACAGTACACGGTAGATACTAGCTTTCCAAAGAAGATACAAACCTTCCATACTTTTTTCTCTTTCGTCATTTAAAATACCTTATGGAAGCAATATGATAATTGACAAGATGCTATCGTATGGCAAGTGCTGTATAAAATACACTTCATCTTACTTAATTTAAATCTATTAGGCAGAAATTCTTTTTTTATGGTCTGTGTGGAGCTCCATCTATTGTTGGTATGTAATAAACACTTATAAATTATGAAAAAATGTCAAGTTTAATGTAAGAAAATGTTTTATTCTCATTGACTAACAAGACTACTTCCCTGTAGTAAATTGCAGTTTTAATTATTTTTTCAATATGACAAGGTCAAAGAAGTTTTATTTTTTGTTTTATTCTCTTTTAAAGAGCAATTTGAGGAAGATGAGAGAATTTATCAGGCTGGGGTTAAGAACTGTCTAGAAGGTCAGACTTAAACACAAACCACATGTGAAGCTCTTCTGTTTTCTAGAAAGTAAGTTACATTATTAATTATTTTAAAGCTGAGCTGTCCAAGCAATATGCTCTTACTTGTGCATACACAATTGCTAGATATTCTTTCCTACTTATCTATAACCAACATAATACAAATTAGGAGTTACACACATTGAGAAATTAAAAACCAAAATAGACCTCAAGAGAATAGTTTATCTTCTTCCTTCTACTTCAACAACAAACTCCCAAGTCAACCCACTATTCGCTCTAATTATCTTGCCAACAACATACTTTCTCTTTGCCTCTGTGTTTTCATATTTATGAAGTTCTGCCAGTTCTTCCCCTGCCACCTCTGCATGCTGATTTGTCAGCGTGGCGTCTCTTGTCTCCTGTCACTCAAACTTCCGAAGCAACGTGTCTGGAAAAATTAGTGTGCACAGAGTAAGCAGTCCATTGCAGAAAATGTATACCAAGTTCAGTTATCCAGGTTCAGAAATCTCTCCTATAGAGAAATCTAGGCTACAGAGACCTGATTCTACCTGTCACTCTGAACCCCTGTTTCCCTGGGGATCTTTGTCAAGGCACTACACTTTTTGTGCTTTAGGTTCTCTATCTGTAAAGCGTAAATTTGTCTGTTCTTTGTATCTTATAATTCAAAGGGGTTTTAGGTAGCTATCAGATTTTTTTAAAGTAATTGCTAGGATCACACAAGATCATGTGCACAAGTGTTTTAATGCATATACTGCACTAGACAAATGGAAGTGTTGTTATAATTATATTGTTAAAAGTCCCTTTAAAGTAAATATCACTAAAATAAAATTTTAGGTAAAATGTTCGAGCTTTGATTGACACAGACTGACTTAAAGCAGTATCTTCAAAATGTTATGTTCCAGCATAGTAATTTAGCCCCTTAGAAGTGGCTGCACAATGATTTGCTTTATTAATAAATTCAGATATTTGAATAAATGAATCACTGATAATATCAAAATGTCATATTAGCTAGCATGTTGACCCACAAAAATTTTTACTGAAACGCCTCAAAAAGCAAACAAGATGTTTTAATTTTTATGAATTATATTATTTTGGTATATAATTTCATTACACATAAAAACTGTCGCCATCATTACTGTTGTTGCTTTCTTATTATTTTCTTTGAAGATAGAAGTAAATAGTAAAATAGTCTAAAGTTAAGCAGTGGCAAGTGTTGGGAACTGCCCTGCCTGGTTTCAGAAGCTATAAATGCCTCCCCCCCACCCCCCGCCCCCGCCACCACTGCAAATGGCTAAGGCTGAGTGAGAGAACTTGGAACCGTAAGCCACTAAGGAGACAAAGTTTATCTTCCCAGTAGGGGCACCGAATCTGCCCCCTTTTACTTCACCCTACTTGACTCTGGGCAGGTGACTGGTTAGCCAATGATGGACAAGATTCCTCAAGGGAGGGATGACCTAAGACAGGCATGGTCACAAAGGGCCCTCAGGGAAGGACTTGGGGGGCTATAGAAAAAGGGGGTGATGGACCCTCGCTCCTTGGCTTTGACATAGCCTGAGTCCTCATTCTGTCTCCAAAAAGTCTCCTAATCTCTTGGCTGCCTTACCTCCCCTGCCTGACTTAAGCCTGAAACAATGCTGGAAGTGGGTACAGCCCTGTGCTAGAAAGGGCAGGTTCCCCAGGGCAATCAGGACTAAGAAAGAATGCATGAAATCCTATGAAACCTGTTTTGCTAAGAATGCCCTCAGTTTTCTGATAAGCATCCAAGCATAAAATGAGTTCATTCCCCAAAGTTTTATAGCCCTTTAGCTAACTCACCCTGACTCAGAATAAGCCCTCAGAGTTCTTTGAATATTATCTCTTGTTTGATCCTTACTGCCTGACAATGATTGATGAGCTTTACCTGTATTACTGTGTAAATTAAACACATTAAAAGCCCATTGAGGAAAAGGCTCCTGCTCCTTCTCCTTTGAGAGATCAGCCACCTTTCCTCCCCAAGCAGATCACGTCATGGTAGACTAATTCTCACTCTGGGAGAGGGGAGGAAGCCTGCAGGCAGAGCACCTCTACAGGCAAGGAGAAAAATTTAGAGAGCAAGCTAACTTACACACTGAGTAACCGATGGTATGATTCTGTAATAATGAGGAAGAATGATGTGCCAGAAGAGAGAGTGAAGAACTTCAGTGGTTTTATAAGTAGTGTTTTGCTCTTACCAACTCATACAAGGTAATAGGCTCTCCAGAGAAGGCAGTGGCCCATTACCAACAGCCCACCTAACCTAGCAGGAGTCATCTTGGCCATGGTGAGCCTGGGAGACGCTACAGATCATGGAGAGAGCGCACAGTGATAGAAAAATGGCACAAATGATAAAGCTCCTCTGTTTTACTTTGCAAGCTGCAGCTTATTTTAAAAAAATAAAGAATCTTATGCTCTGGTCAGCACGCTGAAGGCGGCACCCAGAGGGGCTAGGCTGTAGTCACCCTTGATTACCCAGGGAGCGCCATGTCCCCGCAGTGGCGGCGTGAAGGAGGCCCTGCAGATTTTCCAGGGGGCTGCGGAGCACCTCGACCTTCTCACAGGGAACCCCATGCTGGTGAGTGGGCCACCAATAATTCTTTAAAATTTGTAAAAGGAAAAAGAGAACTGAGAAAATGAGTATAGTATATGCATATGCGGGCTTTAATAACCCTCAAAACAGAACCAGAATACCTTTTGTATATCTATTTTGTAAATATTAGTAAGGCATTCACGTTAGATCCATTTGCTGGAGTCATAAAAAATGCTGTTTTCTTTTCCTCATAAAAAGTCCTCTTAAAATAAGGCTTTTCTTGTCATTAGAAACGCAGTAAAAAACTTCTCTTACACACTGGTGTGTAGTTACAGAGTAGTCATGGGGATGTAAAGTACAGCACAGGAAATGGAGTAGCCAACGAACTTACACGCATGACCCATGGGCATGAACAATGGTGGGGGGATTGCCTGAGGGAGTGGGGGATGCTGGGTGGAGGGGGACAAAAGGGGAAAAATTGGGATAACTATAATAGCATAATCAATAAAACATTAAGTAAATAAATGAAACTTTAGTTCAGAAATAAATAATAAAAACCTATATGTTCATTGAATTCTTAGAAGACCATAGCATGGATGTTTAAAAGTGAAATTAGCAGTTCATGGTCAGCCTTATGTATCTGGATGTTGAATATCTTGAATCCCTTGTTCTTCCATAAAAAAAAGAAAGTGTATTAATGAGGCACCATGATTTGATTCATCACAAATAGAATCATATGGACCAGGAAGTAGTACACAGCAAGTACACACTAGTCCGTGTGAATTAAATACCTATTAGAATTTAGTTGGCTTATTTTTCTGTGTTTTACTCAAATGTCGAGACTAAAGATTTACTTTAAATATTACTTTCAATTTCTTATATTTATCCTTTTTTCCTTTCTGAAATTTACCAGTAAATAATCCTGCTTTCCCTCTGTGCCTCTGCCCAATCTTTTTAAAAATATTTATTTATTTATTTTTAGAGAGAGGGGAAGGGAGGGAAAGAGAGAAACACCGATGTGTGGTTGCCTCTCATGCGCCCCCTACTGGGGACCCTGCCTGCAACCCAAGCATGTGAGCTAACTGGGAATTGAACCCTTGGTTCACAGGCCAGCACTCAGTCCACTGAGCCACACCAGCCGGAGCCCCTCAATCTTTTTTTTTCCATTAGAAAAACTACATTTAATGAGGGTTCCACTGAAGAAAGGCTGAAAATTATTTTGGATCTATCTAATAAAAAGCAAAGATTCACCATCTTTTGTCCACTTTTCTCCACTCTGAGTCCGTACTCAGTCCAGGTCCACTCCTAGCCTTCTCTCTCTACCCCCACCCCATTAAGGGGCAGGAGACTTTTGTTGAGGCTTTCTTAGCAGTGAGACCTGCACTGATCCACCTGACCTTCAACCAGTGGCCTTTCCACAGGTAAAAACAGAATTGGGGGAATTGGCCGTACTATGGCAGTGTATGTTTAAAGACTTAACTGTTCCTTTTATTTCAGCTTGTCATCTTCATCAGCTACTCCAGCACCTCACAGTGCAGCTCTCTTCAGCTGAGCCGAGCTCTTGGGAATTAAACAAAACAGATGGGGCAGGGGATTCTGGGAAGATAGTGAGCGGGAAGCACCAGGAGTCCGTCTCCCCACCTAGACAACAACCACAGAGATGGACCCTCTCATGGGGCCATGCTGCGCCTCTGAAAAAGAAGAAAGTGATTGGAGGCCTTGTTTTCTCATCAGCAAGGGGACAACCAATGAAGCTTCACTCTCACTCCAAATTCAGGGTGGTGCTTTTGGGGACCCAGGATGCTAACACTGGTGTTGAGAAATCTGCATTTCTGTGGCGGATGATATAAAGGGTAGGGAAGGAATAAAAACCTGATGTTTTATTCCCTTATGCTTGCTTTCATTTCAGGTTTCATTTATACCTTTCTCTACATTTGCAACCTGGGGCTCAATTCCATTTGTAAATCAGCATTTAATGTCCAAAAATAAAAAAGCATCTGTTTTTGAAGTGAGATGTTTGAAAGTGGGCAAATCCTCCAGGGGTAATCCAAATGGAGAGTGCTACCAAGAGGAGACTCATGTGATCCTCCAGAAACAGACTGTACTAAAATACAGTCGTTCTTTATCTGAAATTCAAATTGAATGATGTGTTCTGCCTTTCACTTGTTTGTTGGTTGGTTGGTTGGTTGGTTGTAAATCTGCCAATCCTCCTTCAGCTGGGAACGCATGCCACGGAATGACTGGATGGAGAACAGTCAAGTCAGCCTGCGCTACATTCCTACTGGGAATCTGGCTCTAGGGATGACATGAAAGAAGTTACATCACCCCATCCTTGAAGACTTGGTACCCAGAGGACTTCACAGCGTCTTATGCATTGTGAGCACTCCAGAACTCTTTGCAGAAGCTGGCGGAGGGAGTGATACTATACGGCTTTCATGAAATTGCTACGGCAGGGTGTGTAGGAAACAATAGTTACAGACCATAATTTCAGATTGTCTTTAGGGAGCTGGATGATGCTGGTAATTATTTTTACTGGAAAAAAGATATTCTGCAGAGAGATAAGAATTCCATTTGAGGGAAGTAAATCATATTCAACTGAAGAACCGTAAGAGTTTGGCATGGGTCCCACTGCCATTTAATGGATTAGAAGCTTCAGTTACTGGCCCATCATTCTTTTTTTCCTATATGAATGAAATCTGCCACCTCTTCATAAGTGATATGCAAATGAAAGGGCTTGGAGGTAAGGAGGAAAGTGCTGACCTGAGTATTTATCAGGCACGAGGCCTGCATCGGCATTTGAGGAGAGCCCACCGCCTGAACTGGGTTTCAGGGCCTGCAATGTTGGTACCGTGTTGCTGTTCGCCAGTCTTTTTTTTTCTTAAGTTTATTTATTTCTTTAGAGAGAGAGGAGGAGGGAGGGAGAAAGAGAGGCAGAGAAATATCAATGTGAGAGAGAAACATCAATTGATTGCCTTCCCCACATGCCCCAACCGGAGACCAAATCTGCAACCCAAGCATGTGCCCTGACCAAGAATAGAACTCACGACCTTTCAGTTTGCAGGACCATACCCACCGAACTGAGTCACACCGGTCAGGGCTGTTCACCAGGCTTTTGGAAAATATGTTCAACTCCAGTAAGCTCAACGATACTTTACGGAGAGTTCAGCACTCAGGGGGATGCTGGGGTGGACACTCCATAGAGTCTGCCCTGAAGAAGCCTCTGGAGCAGAGACTCCAGGCACTCCTGCTGCTTCAGCCATCACTCCTGACATCGTCCCCCTCACTCACTGCTCTCTTCTGGACCACCCCATCAGTATACAAGCACGCTTACGTGTCTCCCATCTTGGATTTAAAACTTTGCGGGGGGGGGGGGGTCCCACTTCCCTTGCCAGCTACTGCTCTATTTCTTTTCACCAAAACTCTTAAAAGGATATTTATTTCTAACTCACCATCTCAAATTCCTCATCTCCCACTCTCTCTTAAACCCGCTCTAATCAGAGTTTCCACCCATCCATCCACAGTCATGTGATGCTGTTCTTATTAGGTTCTCCAATAACTTCATGCTGCTGAATTCAATGTCCATTTCCAGCCAACATGTCATAGATTTAACAGTGGCATTTGAAATGTTTCATCGCTACCCTCCTTGACGCACTTTCTTAACTTCCTAGATCACATACTCCTGGCTTTCTTTCTTATTCCTCTGGTTGTGGCTGCAATAACAAACAAATAACCACACAGCAAATAATCCCAAAATCTCGGTGGTTTGCAAAAAATGCCATTTCATTTTTCACTCACAGACCTGAAGGTGGGTCATGGCTCAGCTGATCTAGGTTGTGCTCAGCTGGGTCAAGGGGGAACCCCAGGATTCTGGTTCTGCTCTGCAGATCACATTCTTAGGGCTTCATTTACTCAATGTAATGTCTTTGAAATCCATCCGTATTGTTGCAGGTATGAGTAATTCAAAGTTAATCATTTAAAAATATATATATGTAAATTCTAGATCTGTCTACTGCAAGATCCTGAAAGCACTGACCCCCTGGTAGCAATGAATGCAAATAGTGCCCAAATCTTGATCTCTAACTACCATTCCCAGTAAACACAACCAAAGCTCCTTGGACAAATGGCTGATTTCAGGATTGTTCACCAGAAAGGAAGGAATTGCTTGGAGACTGACAGAGACATGCTAAAAGGAGCCAGGAGCCACTAAAAGAGTGTTCTCACTTGCCCAATTAACTCATTGAATTGTGTGTATATATAAATATAAAATCATCAGTAATGAGACAAATTCACAGTAAGCACTTCTTGATGAAATAGACTAGGAAGCCCACATTACCTGTAAAGTATTCATGCCGAAAATATTTAACCTAAATTTTAAGCATGAGGAAACAATCAGAAAATCCAAATTGTGAGACATTCTTTAACAGAATTGACCTGAATTTGCCAAAGTGTCAATCTCATAAAAGATTGTTTTGTTAATCGAGGGAATGTTCTAGATCAGCTATTCTCAGTGTGATCTGTGGCTCCCTGGGTGTCTGTGAAACTAGGAAGTCCACACAGTCAAAACTGTTTTCATAATCGTATTAATAGATTATGTGCCCTTTTCACTGTGCTGAGATTTGTAAGGAAGGTGCAAAAGCAGTGGTGGCTGAAACTGCTGACCCCTTAGCGTGAATCAGAGACATGGCAGCAAATTGTACTAGGAGTCATATTCTTCATCACCAGGCACTCGCAATTTTTTAAAATGTCAGTTTCCCTTAAGAATGTCCTTGAGGCTGTCACAATTGTTAATTTTATGAAATTTCAGCTCTTGAGTACACATCTTTTTAATATTCTGTGTGGCAGAACGGAAAGGACACCTGGAGCTCGTCTGCGAGCCAAAGAGCAATGGCTGACACAGGGAGAGCCCTGCACACCCGTCTGGGCTGCAGCGGGACTGGTCACTTTCTTTTCACGGGACACAGTTTTAACACCACAGAACCACTGACAGACTCATGGTTTTTCAGACTTGGGTATTTGGCAGACAGTTTCTCAAAAAATAAACAGTGAGCCCGTCAATGCAAGGAAATCACTAATAGTATCTGTTGCCAATGATAAAATTCCAACTTCCAAGCAAATCAGAATTTTGGAAAAATTGTATTCATTATTGTATTCATTTGTAGTCACCATCAGCTTCTATTGCGCAAAGACTTTTTTGGATTGGTAGTGGTGATATCAACCAATGTGATTTTTTTATATGGAATAATGAAATGCACTAACATTGGGAAGATTTGCATAACTCCATGAATCTTATTTTGTAAATGAACAATGCATGATATTACAAAAGCATCCCCGCATAAAAGCTTCATTCATGGTGCAAGATAAACCAATGGATTTTAATGTACCAGAGCATGAAAGGTTTCAGATTCCACACTGCAGCGAACTTTTCAGAAATACCCCTTGTTGAGAGTTGATCAGTATCAAAGGAAACCAGGAACTAAAATTCACTAAGTGCTCACTATCTGCCCGAGACCGTGCAAGAAAATTTACATTCTGTGTGATAACAAGTTAGATTCTTGGCAAGCCTTTGACAAGGTTTTACTTCAAAAGCAAATGGAAAAAAAAAGAAGAATGGCATTTCTTGGGGGAGGGGAGTTTTGCTGGGGATTGGGAAATGCTTTAGATGCAAAGCAAATGGAAGGGTAAATGACTTTAAGATTGTTAAATTAAAGTTTCAACTAAGGCACCAAGATAACAGTGAATACTAGACTCTAAGAGAGCATAAGACAGACTGGCATAATGAATCAATTTCAAAGAGCTGAGGGTATGTTGACACAGGGGGCGCTGTTGGCGAATTTCTTTGGAGAAAACAGTGGACGCTCTGCGATCCTTACCCTACTGGGGAGAAATGGGTGCTCTTCCCTCAGCTCAAGCCCAGGGTTAAAAGTTTCAACAAGACCACTTGGAGAACCTTATATGTGTTCCTTTCAGCTATGGGGGCACAATGGACTATGCCCGACTCACAAGAGGGACAGAGAAAGTGAACTGCACAGAAAGGTAGAGGGGCCACATCAGCAGCCCCCAGGCACCTCAGAATTTGTTAGGGCAAGTTAAGCCTGAGTGTTTCCCATGGACCACAAGGGAGAAGGGTGGCTCTCTTCTGCTGTCTAAGAGGGTAATGGGACCCCAACAGTGAAAATATATGCATCATTGGCACCAGAAACACACAGACTGAGGGAGAGACTTGTAGAAATGAATTAGAGTGAACCACCCGTGTCAAGAGGGTTGTAACCAGACAAACCAGGAAGACGCCCACAGGAATCAGCTTTGTCATCTGCCAAGGCCAGAGAGTACAACCACCTTCTGGCAGTACCATTCAATTCAGAATTTGTTCCCCTACTTCCTCTCCACATTCTGGAATAAAATCACAGGGTGGGGGCGGGGGTCAGGTTGGGGGCAGGGGTGGGTCAGGGGGCGTGGCAACTGCCTTTCCCTCCCAGGAGCATAGGCTACAATCTGGGAGGGAAGGAAAGGAGAGAAGTCATCTTTAAAGCAAGATTGAATATTGCTTAAGATAATGAACTCAATATTCTAAATTATGAATATTCAGGATGCACAAATCTTTTCATGATAAAAGTTTCAAGCAGAAATGACCTCTTGGAAGTTTCCAAATACACCAACTTGGCCAAGTAATGAAAAGCTGGACTGGAAATGGGGATTGACCACGGAACAAATCTGTGGAAAAGCAGTAAGCTCTGCCCAGGGTGGAAGAAAGGCTCACTGGTCTGTGATTCCCTCTGGGGTTTTTCTGTGAACCCAGGGTTTCCTGGCATGCCTGCATATGGCCTAATTTTCAGGAATGTTGCAATGTCCACAGTCCTTTTGTTGGAGCTTTGCACTAGTTCACAGGTGCTTTTATCATGTAGCCCTGATGAAGCAAACACAACTCATCCAAACAAAGCTACTCTTTGACAGGCCATCTGAAGTGGGGCCATCCAGAGGCCTGTCTCACAGCACACTCTAAACTAGAGCGAAACTCATCACAGAACCACCTTCTCTATCAGGGCACTTAGAAAGCAGAAATACAGGGAAGCAGCCTGTGAGCAGAGTGGAGAAGATGATGAAGAAAAGCACAGAGTAAAGAGATAAATAGAAGCCATGATAGTTCCTCAAAATGTTAAACAGAATTGCCACATGATCCAGCAATTCCACTTCTGGGTATAAACCCAAAATAATTGAAAACAGGGACTCAGTCAGATACTTTCACACCACTGTTCACAGCAGCAGTATTCACAACATCCGACAGGCAGAAACAACCCAAATGTCTACCGACAGAGGAATGGATAAATAAAATGTGCCATATACATACAATGGAATATTATTAAGCCTTAAGATAGAATGGGTTCTGACACATGCCACAACATGGAAGAACCTAGAAAACATTATGCTAAGTGAAATAAGCCAGACACAAAAGGGTGAATATTATATGATTCCACTTATATGAGGTGCCTAGAACAGGCAAATTCATAGAGGCAGATAACAGGGGTAACAGGGAGTAGGGAGCAGGGGAGAGAGTAGAAGCAGGTGTTCATGTCTGGTGTGTGGTTTCGGTTGGGGAAGAGGAGAAAGTTCTGGAGACAGAGGGTGGTGCTGGTAGCACAACACTGTGAATGTACTGAATGCCATTGAACTGTGCACTTTGAAATGATCAAACAGTAAGTTTCATGTCATGTATATCTTACCACAATAAAAACTGTTTTAAAAAATTTGTTGCAAGTTTTTCTCTAGTAACTTCTCCCTCAATAATGGCTCTCATTTAACAGGCCAGGCAATGTAGGTAATTTGTTTTAAGTAAAAGAAGAGGTGGAACCACAACTTATTGATGCCTAGCATGGATACGTTGGCTCTCACCTTCAGATTCCGTCTTTCGTGGTGTTTTAAGATAGATGTCAAAAAACGTACACCAATAACAGCGAGGACTCCGTAAAAGGACCCCAGGCTTGCCGCTGAAACAAAGCTGGCTCCAGGACAAGCCACTTCTGACGGGGGCTCTGTCACGTCTTCACACAGTGGCCCGCTTGGGAGCAGGCTAGCTCGGTGCAGTAGGCAGTGGGTCCAGGCACCGCAGGGAGTAACCTGTGATAGGGAAACAATACAGGTGCAAATGTGGGGGCACGGGGACTTAGAAGGAGGAGGGGGCGTCAGAGGCCTGGGGAGTTGCCTGGGTCCAGGTGCTGACCGGGTCTTACAGCATTAGCAGTGAGCAGCAGGAGCCACTGAAGACGGCTAGAAAGGGGACAGCACCACAAAGCCACAGATGCCTGCAGGGTGGGAAGATGAGGCTCCTGCTTGAGGAAGCAGAAGGCAGAAGGCTGGAGATGCTGTCTCTGGGGAGCTCCAGTCTGAGGTGACCTTGTGTTGGGACAAAGCATTGCTTACTAACTTCTCAGCACACCAACTCTGATCTGTGTACTCCAGCTTCTGCCTGGGGCGGGCTACCAAGTGGGAATATTTATATTAAAACTGTGATTATGAAAAAATTCCTCAGGGCAGACAATTATGCCAACATATTTTTCTAGTTTACATATATTTTAAATTGTGCAAATGTTCCCAGAGGCCTGGTGACAGATAGAACTTTCATAAACATAATAAAGTCAAACAGTGTGCAGACAACCACCAGCCTGCTGAAGACTCCCACCCCTTCCAGATGCAACCAGTTTGATTTTTTAAAGACTATTTGTTTTGAAATTTTAAGCTTGCAGCTAATCAGTCTAAGGAAAAACAAATTTACTCCAATAACAGTGCAAAGGAGCATTTCCCCCAGCCCTCATTCCTTCAGCATTCGAGTCTGGGAGACCTGTTCACGTCACCAAGGAGGTGCAGGAAAACACAAACAGGGGAGGCACAGGCAGAGGGGCGGTGCCGGGCAGTGGAGGGAGGGCCGGGTATGCGGTCAGAGAGACCCAGGCACAGATGCCAGTCTTGTCCCATCTAAGTGGTATTCCCTAGGCCAGATTACTTATCCTCCCTTTCTAGAGACAGTTGGCTGTGGCAGGCAGACTTCCCTGGACTCGGATCCTCCTCTGCCTCCTCCCTGCTGGTGACTTCTGGCAGCGGAACAATGATATCATAGTACCTCCATCACAGCATTGGTATGAGGGTTAAGTGCATTAACTTACATGAAATAACTGAAGAGAATACCTGTCATGTAGAAAGCATTGTATAAACACTTGCTATTTTATCATTAAAAAAAAGTATATGCTCCCTCACAGGGTACTTGTGACATTTCACTGGGATGGAGAAGAGGGCATATATGTGGGTTCAAATCTCAGTCTTTGCTCTACCACTTACTTTTCAGCTATATAACCTAAGACACATTTTTTAATCTTCCTGTACTTCCATTTTGAGATTGAAAGAGATATGTATTTATAGAATTTAGCATGAAACTTTGCATATAGGTGTGGACTACTATCATCATGCCGTACCAACAATAAATGTTACTTTCTGCTGTCCTGATCATTTTATTACAAGTCATTTTCTCCTAAGAGGAAAAGGTCCTCTGGCCTATTGGAGTCACTTCAAGATGGTCTTCAGGTGACAGTTATTATGAGCTGAAATGTGTTCTCCAAAATTCATGTGTTGGAATCCTAACCCCTACCACCTTGAATTCTAGCCATATACAGAGATGAGGTGTTTAAAGAGGTAATTAAGGTAAAATTAAGCTGTTAATTTTAACAGTGAGCCCTATTCCAATTGACAGACATCCTTATAAAAAGGATAGATTTGGACACACAGAGAAATACCAGACACTTGCACACAGAGCAGAAAGACCACAGGAGGACAGAGTGAGAAGGCAGCCATCTGCAAGCCAAGAAGAGGGCCCTCAGCGGAAAGCCTGCCAACACCTTGGTCTTGGACTTCTAGCCTCCAAAACTGTGAGAAAATAAATTTCTGTTGTTTAAGTGTGTGGTTTTTGTTATGGCATCCTTAGCAAATTAATACAAGGGTATAAATCTATTCTGCAAATTTTTAAGAAAAAAATACTTTATTTTCCAAAGTCCCAGGATTTATTCAGTAAACATTTGTGGACCACCTGGCACGGATGAGACACTGTTCTAGGGCTGGAGGTGACACAATGAAGGGCGGTGTGACCTCTGGGAGCCCGTGGTCCAGCCGGTACCCTGACGGGTAGAAGAGCAATTGGCCACACTAGCTATGCCAGCTGATCATGTGGCCTCGAGAGCTGTCACAACACGAAAAGGGGAGACTGAGAAGGGTCACAGGCCTTCCATCCATGC
Source organism: Trachops cirrhosus (assembly GCA_028533065.1). Taxonomy (NCBI): domain Eukaryota; kingdom Metazoa; phylum Chordata; class Mammalia; order Chiroptera; family Phyllostomidae; genus Trachops; species Trachops cirrhosus. The sequence goes on from CM052539.1 coordinate 34,091,221, forward strand.
CACTCCCAGTCAATTGTCACATGACCCCAACCTAACTGCAAGAATGGGTGGAAAACATAGGGAAGTGTGTGGAAATGCACTAAGTAACTGCCTCGTGTAGATATCTTTATTGTATCTCCATTCTGTTAGAGAGGTTAAGTGTAAGGGGTTAGTAGAGGCCACACCACTAATAAACAGTGGAGCCAGGAGTCTAATTCAACTATCTGATTCTAAAACCCACATCTTAGCCCCTGCACTGTACTGTCAGGTTATGAAGAGCTCTTTATTATAGGACAGACATTATCCTGTAGACAGTGAGAGTTACTAAATAGTTTCAAGCAGAAGGATGGCATGATCAGATTTCCCTTTTAGGTAGATCACGGCGGCTGTGGTTTGGATAATGACTTTGAGAAAGCATGGCTTTCTCAAAAGTGGCAAGAAGGCCACTTAGGAAGCTATAGCAATTATTCAGATGACAGATGAGGAGGGTCTCAAGTGGGGCAAAGACAGAAGGAATTGAGAGGAAGGACATACTGGAGAAGTTTGGGGACATAGCTAAAATTTGCCAGACATTGATTTAGTATAGGGGTAAGGAAAAGGAACTAGGCTTACTTCCGGCCAACATGGAGGCATACGTAGATACACTTTGCCTCCTTGCACAACCAAAACAAGGACAACAACAGATTTAAAAACAAAAAATAACCAGAACTGCCAGGAATTGAACTGTATGGAAGTCCGACAACCAAGGAGTTAAAGAAGAAATATTCATCCAGACCAGAAGGAGGGGTGGAGACGGACAGCTGGGGCGGAGAGGACTCACGGCAAGGCAATGGTTGGAGGACCAAGTGAGAGAAGAGGCAGCTGGAGAAGCAGCCAGTCCCACTTTTGCATGTGGATAAACCTGGAGGAACAAGTGGGAAACAAGACACACTGCGCAGCCCAGGGCCCCAGCACAAGGAAATAAAGCCTCAAAACCTCTGACTGGAAAAACCTGTGGGGTTGAGGCAGCAGGAAAACTCTCAGCCTCACAGGAGAGTTCGTTGGAGAGACCTACAGGGTCCTAGAACGTACACAAGCCCACCCACCTTGGAATCAACACCAGAAGGGCCCAGTTTGCTTGTGGTTAACAGAGGAAGTGACTGAAAGCCAGCCAAGAACTGAGCAAGTGACATCATTCCCTCTTGGACCCTCCCCCACATACAGTGTCACAACTCAGCAATGTGGGTTGCCCCACCCTGGTGAACACCTAAGGCTCCATTGCTTACTATATAACAAGCAGGCCAAGACAAAGAAAAAAATATGGCCCAATGAAAGAACAGATCAAAGCTCCAGAAATAATACAACCAAGTGATGAAGAGATAACCAACCTATCAGATGCAGAGTTCAAAACACTGGTAATCGGGATGCTCACAGAAATGGTTGAGTATGGTCACAAGATAGAGGAAAAGGTGAAGGCTATAGAAAGTGAAATAAAGGCAAATGCAAGGGAACCAACAGTGCCAGGAAGAAAACCAGGACTCGAATCAATGGTTTGGAGCAGAAGGAAGAAATATTCAACCAGAACAGAATGTAGAAACAAAAATTTTAGAAAATGAGGAAAGGCTTGGGAAACTCTGGGACAACTTTATATGTTCTAACATCTAAATCATAGAGGAGAAAATAAAGAGCAATAAATTGAAAACTTATTTGAAAACATAATGAAGGAGAATTTCCCTAATCTGGCAAAGGAAATAGACTTCCAGGAAGTCCAGGAAGCTCCAAAAAAGTTGGACCCAAGGAAGCACACAGCAAGGCACATCATAATTACATTACCCAAGATTAAAGATAAAGAGAGAATCTTAAAATCAGCAAGAGAAAAGGACACAGTTACCTACAAAGGAGTTCCCATCAGACTACCAGCTGATTTCTCAAAAGGAAACTTACAGACAAGAAGGGACTGGAAAGAAGTATTCCAAGTCATGAAAGGCAAGGACCTGCATCCAAGAATACTCTCTCCAGCAAAGCTATCATTTAGAATGGAAGGGCAGATAAAGTGCTTCCCAGATAAGGTCGAGTTAAAGGAGCTCATCATCACCAAGCCCTTACAGGAGATGTTAAAGGGACTTATCTAAGAAAAAGAAGATCAAAAATACAAACAGTAAAATGACAACAAACTCACAACTATTAACAACCGAACCTAAAACAACAAAAACAAAAACCAATTAAGCAAACAACTAGAACAGGAACAGATTCTCAGAAATGGAGATCACATGGAGGGTTATTAGCAGGGGTAGGGAGGGGGGAGAATGGGGGGAAACATACATAGAATAAGAAGCATAAATGGTAGGTACAAAATAGACAGGGGAATGTTAAGAATAGTATGGGAATTGGAGAAGCCAAAGAGCCTATATGTATGACCCATGGATATGAACTAAGGTGGGAGAATGCTGGTGGCGGGGGTGGGGGGGAGAGATGCAGGGTGGAAGGGAATAAAGGGGAGAAATAAATGGGACAACTGTATTAGCATAATTAATCAAATATATTTTTTTAAAAAAGGAAGAGGAACTATTCAATAAAGATACCCTTGAATTAGAATGGTGCCCTGGAGAGATGGCGTCACCAATCAAAGCAAAATAGAGAAGGAAGAGCAAGTTTGCTCGAGAAAATGGTGATTTCCCTTTTGGAAGTGCTGAGTTTGATGATCTTGGGAGACACCAAGTGGTAATGCAGATTCAACTGCTTAGGGAACAACTCCAGAGCTCGGGGAAGAAGTTGGGGTGGGGAGCCATGAAGAGGTAGGTGGTAGCTGAACAAGAGACGGAAAGTCAGAATCCTGTGGGAAACAATCACCAAAAGACCAAGTTCACAAGTGATAGAACCGAATGCGGCAGAGTCCACTATAAACGATACCAGCTGGGCTTTGCCATTAAAAGTCACAATGGCCTCAGTGGAAGGAGGCTCCATGGAGTGCGGAGGGCAGGGCAGAAGTCAGATGGCCACATTCCAGGGTGAAGTGAAAATAAAATGCTACCACTTTTAACCCTCTCAGTAAGACAGACATTGCCCCACTTCTAACAAAGCTCAGAGTGGTGACTGGCAATATTGTGCAGTGGCTAAGAACTCGGATTCTGGGATGCTGCTGTCTCAGACTGGGTTCCTTGGAATTAGATTCTGCAATGGATGTTTGTACGCAGGTTTGTATGGGAGTGTTTTTAAAACCAACACCTGAAAGGAAATGAGGAAAGCAGGGTTGGGCAGAGGTAATTAATGAAGGAGCCATAAAGGACTAATCTGATCTTGCAGAGAGTGCAGGAGTTGGAGAGGGACTTCAGGTTGCCCTGAATGTAGTAGGCAAAGGGCTTTTGACAAGGTTTCTGGCCTCAGACTGATGAGACGTTGTATGTGCTACCCTCAAGAATGGAGAGAATTTTGGGTGAGGACGCTCCCTTTGGTCAAGGGCAACGCTCAGAGAGGGACTCCGGTGAGAGCTGTCAGGAGCAGGTGTCCCAGCTGGTGGAGAGCAGAGTGCCTCTGTTGTGACCAGGGCACCTGGGAGTGATGACAGCACCCAATGACACTCACTGCCTGTGTGGGTACCAGCCTCAGCTGAGTCACTCACTAGCTCTGAGATCTCCATTAGTTTCTTAGTTTCTCTGTGGCTCCATTTCCTCACCTTTAAGGTGAGAATAATAATAAACTCATAGAGTTGTTGTGAGGATTAAATGAGTTAATAAAACTGCTTTTAAAACATGCCTGCCACATAGTCTGCACTTCATAAGGATAGGCTATTGTATTATTAACAGCAGAAGAATCACTACAACCCAGGACTTCTGATTTCCAGCCCGGGGCCATTTCTTCAGACCCTTCAGCCTCCATTCTCACCCTGTCTCCAGTCTGCGTCATACAGAAGCAGTGTGTGCTACTGGTGCTACCCAAAACTATTTTGCTCCTTACAAAAGTATGCATTACTTTATTATTACCAAAACAATGAGCTAACCACAAACCCGGACATGTCCGTGGCTTGCAGCAATAGGCTGTCCCCTCACATATCTGTGGGCTCAGCCAACATGGGCTGGGCTTAGCAGGGCCTGCCTCCTGGCTGCAGGCTGCATCCACGTCTGCTCCTCATCGCTCATCCCTCTCAGATTAGCTGTATGGACAGCACATTCTTTTCATGGTGAAAGGCAGGAGCTTGAGAGAGCAAGCCCCAATGGGCAAGCACATTTCAAGCCTTCGCTCACTCACATCTGTTCACACGCATTGGCTAAAGCAGTCCAGATGGCTGAGTCCAAAGTCAACTGCAGCAGGAGGAGGAGGGCACACAGTACCCATGGAGGTTGGGAGAGAAGGGGAATTGAAAATTTGCTGAACGATAATCTTCTGTATATCCTAATGAACAAATACTCGGTATTAGAAAATAATTGTGACCAGCATAATAAAGAAAAAACATTTAATTGAAAGCCTTGGCTAAATATTGCTGGCATATCTGAGTATATCCCATCTAGCTTCTCTCTAACTCAGTCTCCTCATTTGCAAAACATAATACCCCCTCCTATTTACACAAAGAAATGAGATACCATCATTCTCATCCACGTATCATGTTTTTTTTGGAATGCTGCGGTACCGCTCTTAATGATATAAATTGGCATGTTCTGCCATCTAGCAGGCTTCTGACTGTTTACTGAGAGTTCCAACACAGCACTGATCCCCAGCACTAGTGAACAAAGCCGGCAAATTCAACAGTGATGTTCTCCAGTGGGCACAGTGGCTGGAACCCAGCGCAAACAGACCTCCCCAGCACTGGGTCTCCATCGCATGGGCTGCCACCTGTACTGACAGGTGGGTATGTAGTGAGCCCTCCACAATTTCTAATTGAATTTCCTGAATTCCCTATGTTTTCAAAAAGATTGAATAAAGGATGGTAACCAAACACTGCTGAGACCTGAGACACATGAATAATTCAGACAGTGGCCTCCATAAAAATCTCATGCAAGCCTCCTTGCCTGTCTTAGCTTTTAAATATCCAGCTCAGCACTTTCCTCCTAATTCCAAAACCTTCTATTTTGACACTACCTATAAATAAGTAGAAAGTTTTTTTAGAATGGAACGAAAGAATGAAGATTCAGCAAACTGCAGCTTCTGGTTCCCCCCAAAATTATGTTTGTAATGCAACAAATTATAGAGAGACAGGAGAAAAAGAGAAAAAGAAAAAAATTATAGTGAGACACATGCCAAACTGTTATGGCTTCTTAGTTTAATGAAATCAATTTACACAAAGATGAAATCATCCTTTCTCTGTTTGCTGGAAACCAGGAAGAGCTTCTCTATCCCAATAAAAACTGTACTGCTACACGCATCACCAGCCCTCATGCCTGCCGAATAAATCAGGCTCTGATTCTGCCCACTGCTTCGTTCCTCCCTCTTCCTCTGAGCAAGATTAAGCAAGATTCGGATTGTCAGGAGGCAGAATTCAGAAAACAAGATGAAGATGAAAGGCTATTCTCACAATAGTAGTGAGAGTAAAAAGGTGCCTCACTCCCAGGGGACCTCACACCCACGTGGAGGGCCCAGTGCAGGGCTGGGTGAGGTGGGTCAGGGTGGGTGAGAGAGAGCACTGAGGTGGGTCAGGAAGAGTGAGGGAGAGGGTTCTTCTGTGAGGGGACAGTGACAGGTCCCACAGATGCATGGTGCCAAAGAATAGGAGGGTCAGGGGGTTTTAGTAGGAACTGCCTCAGAGTCCTGAGCTGGATTTGCATGTGATTTGAATTCCTATTTGCACTGTTCTTTGAATGTGGCTCCACCTTAGAATGAACCACGAGGGTCATGATTTCCAGATGATCACACATGCAACAAGTATTTACTAAACACCTTCTGGGGACACCACATCCTACCTACAGCCCCAGCGGGGCAAAATATATAGACAATATTAAAGACGCTGATTAGCTGAGAGATGAAACCTTTTACAACTTTCAAAAATCTTAGTATGTTCGACAGGTTCTGATTTTATTGAACCCTTGTAAGAACTCTACTGGTAAACGGGACAGGCCATATTTGTATTATCTGAGCTAAATGATCTGACAGTGGCTGATATTCGGCTCAGTAGCAAGAATCTGAACCCGGGGCCTCCAGAGCTTGTCTTCTTTGTTATCCCTGCAACCTCTTGTTCTCTCTGGTCTGGGAAGAAACATGAAATGCTGACAGAGGCCCTGATGCAGGAGCCCAGGTCCTGGTGTGTAGTGGCTTTTAGGATTACTGGAGACATGCCTGGTCACGGTCAGTGATGAGGGTCTCTCACCAGGGTTCAGGAGCAAGGGTCTGACAGGTCATCTCCTGCCTCTTGGCTACTCAGTCACTCGTCATCCCGAAGACTCAGCCACACAGCCGGCCTCGGGGAACACCAGCACCAATCTCGGCAAACACAGACAGAAAACGTCCATTTCTGCCAGCCTCCTGGAATCCATGTTGCTTATAATGAAAGCATCAGATTGATCAATTTGTCAGCAACCCCTGTGGAGGTTGTCTCTAGAACATGGTTTTGCCTAAATCCCCAGAAAGGCATCTGGCCTCCCTTATTTTCTTCAGAAGAGGGCTGTGGTGTGGTACACAGTGGCGGAGGTGGGGACAGGCTGTGGCTTCAAGGCAAATGACACAGTAACCCAGCCATTGCGCTGTATTTCCTGAAATGGTAAATGTCCGGGCCTGTGTTTTTTTGGTTTGGGGCTTGTGGTTGTTGTTGTGGTTGTTGTGGTGTTGGTGGTGGTTGTTATTGATGTTCTGGGTGCCTCTTGGGCTGTTACATTTTCATTTCAAATCCTTTCAGTCATCTCAGGACTTCAAGGTCCTACCCACACACTATTTCCCCACTACAGTCTCTCAGCTCTGACAGTAAGGGAAGAGACACGTCCATGCTATTATTTTTTAAATGACTCTGAGCTCAATTCAAAAGCAGCATTCATATGTAGGTATCACTTATCATGAAGGGATTATAAAGGTTCCTGAAATATCCTCTTTAAAAACCAATACAAATGATCAGTGGGTTATATTATTTACTATATTTTAAAATTTCATGAAAAAATCATGCAACAAACTGGTCTGCAACTCAAGGTTTGAGTGTTTTCAAAATAAAAAATGAATAAATTTTAAATGTAAATGTATTTTAATGCATATGTTTAATATAGCACAGACAAATGAAGCCAGGCCTGTTGTCGTCAGAGTAACTGAGAGTCAGTCCGTTCCATAACACGGCGGTAAAACAGGATTCACAGCCCGACAGCTGCACTGGAGGTACCGCAATTGCTGTTGTTGGAATTCAAGGATGTGCAAACTACTCCACCACAGTTGACGAAATGGAAGCACGTAGAGCAGTTGTTGCATTGACATAGGATTAAGTAAGGATTGTTGACATTACATCACTTAAACCACAGATCTTAATCCTTATGATAAAGTCAACCATTGTAATGTTTGCAAAAGAAGAGTGAGGACGTGGCAGGACCCAGCTCTTTACCTGAGGGGAAAGAGCCCATCTGCAGAGGTCGCATTACAGCACCAGGCCCTGCTGTCACTCTCCTGCCTCTGCTTGGCATTTTGTGGGAGGCCTTCCCATCTCGCCTCGGTGACTTTACCACGGTTTGTTAGGACTAGACTTAGGGACAAAGAATTCGCAGGCAGCTGAAGGAATTAGCCAGGGAACATATATGCATAACCCGTAGACACAGCCAATAGCAGGGTGATGGCCAGAGGGAAGGGGCAGGGACTGGGTGGAGGTGAGCAAATGGCAGGGGTGGGGGGTGGGGAATGGGGACATCTTGTAATAGTGTAAACAATAAAAATAAAGTTAAAAAAAAGAATAAGGAAGGCTGTGGCTGGCATAGCTCAGTGGATTGAGCATGGGCTGCAAACCAAAGGGTTGCAGGTTCATTTCCCAATCAGGGCACATGCCTGGGTTGTGGGCCAGGTCCCTAGTGGTGGCCACACGAGAGGGAACCACACATTGATGTTTCTCTCTCTCTTTCTCCCTCCCTTCCCATCTCTAAAAATAAATAAAATCTTTAAAAAAAACAAGGAAGAAAAAAGATTTAGTAGGCCCCGATCTACACTGTGGCTTGAAGAATTATAGAAAGGATTCACTTTTTACAAATATATCTCCTCTCTCTCCTTTTAGGATATCTGAAATCCAGGTCTGGAAGGCACTTCAGACTTCTGGACACTTTTGTTGCTGAAGAGGCTGCTTGGGTCTTTCTCCAAGGCACAGGACTTGCAGAGCTGACCCTGTCATCTGGTGGACGGCGATGCATACGATGAGTTTGGAATGGATGACTGATACATAATGAAGTTCACAGCCAGCCACGTATGGCTTTTTTTGTTAAAATAAATACTAGTTAAATACACAGTATAATGCATAGCAAGATTTAAAAGAATTACATGATACCTCTTTAACTTGGAGTTTATCAATTAAAACTTGACTTACTCTTCTTGGCCTATAAACTTAAAATGAAATTTTTCTGAGAATATCACAAGGCTCTGAAACTATTTTATTTTTTAAAAAAACCATCTATCCACTTTTATGTCCTTGTTTGTCTAATCAGAGAAAGAAAATCTGCTTTTTTTTTTCTGGTCCTACCATTAGCCCAAAGCACCTATCTTCTCCATTTGCATCTTCTGTTCCTTTGCAAAATTCCATTGCCTTCTCTCTTTCTTTGCCTCTCTGACTCATTTCTCTAAGACAAATTGAAGAAAATCACTGAGAAATTATGATAATCTCATATTTGAAGTTGGCCCTATTAAGGGGTTTTCACAATCCTGCTCAAAATGCAACTTAGACACGTGACCAACCTCCTGTAACATCACTCTGATCCCCACCCCCTGAAAGGTGCGCACTGAAGTAAACAACAATCGCAACAGCCAAATAACGCTCTGGGCCAGCTCTGTTTCTGTCTTGTCTTTCTTCTGATACTGTAATGGATTTTGAAAATATGCTCAACATTTTTTTAACATGACTGTAGGACACTTGGTATAAATATGGTGGTAGTTTCATTATGAATCTTCCTAAGGACTTCTCTTAAAAACCTCAGAGAGTTTTTTAAAGCCACAAATTCAATTGTCCTGAAACTAGGAAACCTAGAAACCCTACTAAGTCTAAATTGAATAGAAGTGTTTTAAGCAGCTGAGCTCAGCAGAACTCTTCAGGAGTCCGGGCAGAGGGCAGAAATGAGAATAATAGAGCACAGAGGGATGTAGCAGCAACAGGACTCAGAAATCACCAGCAAAAGTGTTCTCCCAGGAGGGGAGGAATACCCTGAGTGAGACGCTGTGGGCAGGACTGAGGCTGGACAGGTTTCAAGCGCTGGGGAAGAGAGAGAAAGGTGGAAGGTGCCCAGGGGTACCCAGAGTAGGCACTATCAAAAGCAGCAGCTAAAACACACTCTCTAAAAATGAAAGGATCATTTTCCCGGGTAGGTACAGCATTGGGTGAAGTAAGCAGAGGAGTGTAAAACAGACTGTAGATACCATAATGAACGAGGTGAAACTTCTGAAGAGCATAGTTAAAGGAAAAAAGAACCACCCCACCCTCCTCCTGACAGCTGTCAGCCTGCTCTCTGAGACTGTCTCTATTTTGCTTGTCAGTTCACTTTGTTCATTAGATTCTACCTATGAGTGGAGTCATGTGGAGCTTGACTTTCTCTGACGGGCTTATTTCACTTAGTATAATACTCTCCAGGTCCATCCACACTATTGCAAAGGATAAGATGTCCTTCTTTTTACTGTCCAGTAGTATTCCATTGTGTAACTGTACCACAGTATTTTTATCCACCCATCTACTGATGGGCACTTGGGCTGCTTCCAAACTTTGGCTATTGTAAATAACGCTGCAATAGACATAGGGGTGCACATGTTCTTTCAAATTAGTGTCTTGGGTTTCTTCAAATAAACTCCCAGAAGTGGAATCACTGGGTCATAAGGCAGTTCCATTTTTAATTTTTTGCTGTATCTCCATACTGCTTTCCACAGAGGCTGCACCAGTCTGCATTCCCACCAACAGTGCACGAGGGTTCCCTTTCTCCACATGCTCACTGGCACTTCTTGTTTGTTGAGTTATGGATGATAGCCATTCTGACAGGTATGAGGTGGTATCTCATTGTGATTTTAATTTGCATTTCTCTGATGATTAGTGACACTGAGTACCTTTTCATATGTCTCTTGGTCATCTGTGTTTCCTCCTTGGAGAAGTGTCTGTTCAGGTCCTTTGCCCATCTTTTTTAAATTGGACTGTTTGTTGTATTGGATGGGGAGACGGAGTGTGAAAGGATTGAGCAAAAAAGAAAAAACTCATGGACACGAACAACAGTGTGGTGATAGCTGGGAGAGGTGGGGTGAAGGGAGGTGGAGGAGAGCATAGGAAGGGTAAATGGTGATGGATGGAGACTTGACTTGGGGTGGTGAACACACAATACAGTGTACATTTGCTATGTTGTAGAATTGTGTGCCTGAACCCTGTATAATTTTGTTAACCAGTGTCACCCCAATAAATTCTATTTTAAAATATTAAATAAATAAAAAGAAAGAAAAAGAAAAGGGGCAGAGAAAACACTTAAAGTAATAATGACTGACAACTCTCTGCATTTGATGAAGAGCATTAATCTACATAGTCAAGACGCTCAACAAATTCTAGGTGGGATATAAGTGCAAACAGATCCACATCTACACAAATCATGTTCAGACTGCCAAAGGAAACTTCTAACACAACAAGACAAAAACAATTCACCACCAGGGGAAGAGAGGGGCGCTATACTGAAGCAAAATGTATATATACTATTGGAATTAAGTTAGTGTTATTCTAAACTACATTGCTTAATGTCAAAATGCATATTGTAATCCTCAGAGCAACCACTAAAAAATAATTCAAAAAATATAGAGTAAAAAGAACCAACAAAGGAATGAAAATATATCTACTTCATAGATATACCAGAATATATCTACTTAACACAAAAGGGGTCGATAAGGGAGTAACGGAAAAAGACACGCGCTACGGAAAGACAAGCCTTCCGCTGCGCCGTCGGAGGAGGCAACCCTGCCCCTGCTCACTCACTCACGCTTCCCTTGTCCCTGCAGGTACCAGGACGGGAAAGTGCAATGCATTCAAATGTGAATTACGAGAATAAATGATAGTGTATCAATTATTTAAATTCTATACAATAAGAAAAATGTGGGGAAGCACAGCAAATGTGTCCTGGAAATAAAGAAAACTGGCAGGCTGGGCAGATGGGGACTTAGAGGGGAAAACTGGGACAGCTGTAATAGCATAAACAATAAAACATTAAATTATAATAATAAATAAATACACTAGTATGAAAAAAAGGAAATCCACCAGAAAGAGTTGTCACGGAGCAGAGAAGAATTGCATTCAAATAAAATCATAATAATAAAGGAAGACAGAAAGCAGAAATGGAAGAGACAATGGATGTGGCTGGCTTGATAGAAAACAGGAAGAAGAGAAAGAGAAATGGGCAGAACTCAGGAAAGAAAACAAAAAAACACATAAATAATAAATTATTTTAAAACACAAGGAAAAATAGATATTATGGAAAGCACAGGAAGAGATGGGGGGAAATTGGGAAAGCAAGAGAAATGAAACAAAAATAGAGAAAGAGTTCAAAAGGATTAGAAACAAAAATTATAAATATAGAAGACAGGCAAAGGATATCCTACATATGCATACAGGAAAATCAAAACAGTGGAATAGAACGCATATTTTAAAATGTAATTATAGACAGTATTCCTGAAACATAAGATATGGGGTCTGTCCAGAAAAAGTCTAGCCATTGTTAATATAATGAGAATGGTTTGCATTACATCAATGTAAATTGGCAGCCAAGGAGAGTGGACTGGAATGTGCATGTGCGAACAATGACGACTTCACTGTATTAGTCAGTGGGAGCAGTAGATGCCACTGAGTGAGCATGTGTGCTGTGTGGCCGTCACATTCAAAATGACTGAGCAAGTAGAGCAATGAATCTGCATCAAATTTTGCATTAAGCTTGAACAGTCCTCTGCAGAAACTATTTGGGTGATTCAGAAGGCTGCAGCTCTGGGCAACTGGTGACTGGCAGCTTCATCACAACACACCTGCTCATGTATCACATCTCATGCAGAGTTTTTTGGCAAAACATCAAATCACCCAGGTGACTCAGCCCTCCTACAACCCAGATTCGGCACCCTGCAACTTCTGGCTTTTACCAAAACTAAAATCACATTTGAAAGGAAAGAGATTTCAGAACATGGCTAAGATTCAAGAAAATACAACGGGGCAGCTGATGGCTGCTGAGGACTGTGTGAGGTCCCAAGGTGCCTACTTTGAAGGAGAGAGAGATGTCATTGTCCTATGTACAATGTTTCTTATATCTTGTATCACCTTCAGTAAATGTCTCTATTTTTCATATTACATGGCTGCAAACCTGGACAGACCATATACATGAGGGCACCCCCCAAAAATGAGAACTGTCTTCTGGAGGGTGGTCCCCTTGTAGTACAGGCTTCCCCCACTAGGTGAGTGTCCTAGGAGCCCATCTGTATAGTGTACCAGCTGGTGTTGTTGTGAGAAGCTGCATTTGGCTTCAGTGAATTTTTTTTGAAGACTCAACGTGTTTTCCCTTTTCATGATGGGTGATTTACAAGTGCATCTGCGCACACCGCGCTGAGTGTTCAGCAATTTTTGACCAAAAACAGCATTAACCCTGTGCCCCACTCTCCCTGTGCACCCAATCTCACCCTGAGCAACTTTTTTTTGTTTCCCCAAATGAAAAAAATCCTCAAAGGGAAACATTTTGCTGATGTGGAAGAGGTGAAACAAAAAAAAAGGCAGAAGCACTAAAAGGCATCATAATCAACAAGTTCAAAAACTGTTTTGAGTAGTAGAAAGAAAAGTCCCAAAAGGTGTACTGCATCAAATGGAGAGTACTTTGGAGGTGTCTGAAGTTTTAAAATGTAAGAATAAACACACAATTTTTTGGAAATAAATTCTGGGTCCCCCCTCATATATACCTATATTTTTATATGTAATATATAAAATACATATATTTATACATACACATGTAGGTATATAATCTTCCTATCGGTTCTGTCTCTGGAGAATCCTAATACGAGATGATTAAGTCAACTCCATTGTCTGTCTTGAGGACTATATGAATGATCTCTTATTGGTTATATTCTATAGTTACTGAGAAAAAGCGGCAGGGTATCAAGTAAGAAACTAGTAAGTACTGACTACAAGTTGCTGACAATAAATAATAAGTGCGCCCGGCACAGAGCGGGCCATTGAGGCAGGGGTGGGACAGAGGGATGAACACATCTTCAGCGTGCTCCGCCACGGCTTTCCCCGCAGCAGCGCCATCGCCCCTCCCTCCATCACCACCACTACCCCGTAAACACACGCACGCAACGCGGGGCTTGCTCTGCTGTCAGAGCCTCGGGAACTGTGTAGGTCAGGTGAATTTTTCATTGGGAGGGACTGACTTTGTTTCCAGCTCCCCAAATGATGGCAACATGATTTACACCGTTACCCACTTTGCTTTCACATCTACACTTCTCCCTTCATTTTTCCTTCCTTTTTACTAAAAGGTCAAAATATTGAGAGGGAACCCGACTACAATCATTCCATCTCTAAAATTCTAGCAGGTATTTAATGAGCCTGGCACATTTCTAACACAAACTAAATTTTCAGATAAGACTAGAGAGAGATAAGGAGAAATCTAAAAAAAATAAGAAACTGAAGGGGAAAATAAATGAGAAAAATGAAGCATACATAAAAGCTTGCCAATACTGGTGTCCATGACCTTTAAAAGTCACATTGGCCCATAAAAATTCTTTATAAAAGCAGGAAAAAACATACCAAGAACTAAGAATTTTAGAAGTTTCACAGACCATCAAAAAACTCATGGACAAAATAGTTTTTGAAATTCTCAGGCCAAGAAAAGTCACCCTTCTTCTCCCTGCTATTGGTAACAGAACAAAGGTGGCCTAAAGGTGAAGGTGAACAGCCTGACAGCTGCCCTTGATTGTCCAGTGTGCGTGAGTACAGACAGTAATGCAAAGGTGCATTTACGTGAAGGAGATCAGGATATGCCACCCAGAACATGCCACTTTGTCGTAAGAATTATTCTGAGAAGGCAGTCAAGAACCAACAGTCACAACAATAGGTCTCTGCCGTCCCTTCGTCCACCTGGAAGCCAGGCATAAACTTCCCCCTGGAATAAGTGCCCACCCCCACCAAGAGGGGAAGAGGAACTCATCACCAGAGATGAACAGACAACACCAACACACGTTTGCACGAACAGACTTTACTAAAAGAACTTTCACTTCCCGTCGGTTTTCCCATATATTTTCTAGTCACTCTGCCACGACTTACCATCCCCTGGAGCCCAAATCCACTTTCCTCTGTTAAAATGGTATAGAAGACCCCAAATCTAACCCCTTCTTTGAACATTCACTTTTCTGTGAACTCCCATGCACATGAATGTTAATAAAACTTGTGTATCTTTCCTCCTGTTAATTGTCTTTTCTTAGTTTAATTCTCAAGCACCCAGTTATTGAACCTAAGAGAGAAGAGGAAAAGGTCTCTCTCACTCTGTGTGTGTGTGTGTGTGTCTCTCACACACACACACACACATACAGACACATACATACACACGTATGCATACAGATCATCAAGTGCTTTTGAACTTCGCATTTAAACTTTGCTTTGAGAATGTTGGAAGTTAAAATTTACCCTGAGGACCACATTTACAATCTTATGAACGCGTGCAGTGGAAAAACAGATCCGCCATAAAGAAACGCACTTTACAGCATTTTAACATTTTAGCTCTTTAATTAATAAGGTATACTACTTATCGTAGTTAGCACCATTGGACCGTGTTAACTTCATTCCATTACAAAATCGCATAGAGGTTCTGTCAAACCTGACTGACAGCATAATCCATTGCTCTAATGTAAGGGTTCTCCGCATGGCAGAATAAAATTAACAGTACCACCAAATAACCATCACCAAGTGGCAGCTCTACAAAAGACCTAGGGAGGCGAATGCCCGTGTTATTATATTACATGAGCAATCTGTTCTGCTGTTCAAACCCCACAGCCAACCCTAAACCCAGATGTCTCTGAAAATCAGATTTCCAAGTTGAACATAAACATGAGAGGATAAAAATACAGCCCAAGGGCAGAGAGGCATGTCCAGGCTTGTGAATGTGTTTCAAAGACACAGAAATAGCTTTACAGCGATGCAAGTTGGTCACACACGTTAAATTGATCTATTGAAGAACTGTCTCAATTGCACGGTTTAGAGGAACTGACCCATGGAGTTGGTGTAACTAGAGATAACGTCTGAATATGTGAAAAGTTAATTCAGCCATGGCTGCAAATGGGGTTTGTGCCCATATAAATATAGCCTATAAATTAGGTCATGGTTTTTCATTTGTAAAAAGTTTTGCATATTAAAAATCACTGACTAAAGAAAAAGGACTCATGGACACGGGCAACAGTGTGGTGATTGCTCGGAGGGAGGGGGACTTAAGGGGGCTAAATGGTAATGAAAAAATATACAATAAAGATTAAATTTAGCCCTGGCTGGTATAGCTGAGTGGACTGAGTGCAGCCTGTGAACCAAAGGGTCACGAGTTCAATTCCCAATCAGGGCACATGCCTGGGTTGCGGGCCAGGTCCCCAGTGGGGGACATGTGAGAGAAACACACTGATGTTTCTCTCCCTCTCTTTCTCCCTCCCCTCTAAAAGTAAATAAATAAAACCTTTAAAAAAAAGATTAAATTAAAAAAATAACTGACTAAAAATGAATGATAGTCCCTGAGAACAAATGCCTAATATTTGAATATAGATATAAACTGAATCTAAGCTACAGATTTTGTCATATGTTTTTAGATAAAACTTAGTTTGAAAGTAGACAATAAGACTAAGGAAAATTCAGTTATATTCACTTTTCCATTTCAGCCTCTTATGGAATCTCGGGTTGGGGAGGAATCCTACTGGTGACCTGGCTCTGCTCTGTAACACATGCGAGCATTCCCCCGCCAGTGCGCCTGTACGAGAAATAACGGACTGCATTCCCAGCAGTTCAGGATGTATTGTCTTTATTCACACACTGCAAAGCGTAGGAGAGTTTCTAATGAGCAATGTGCTAGTCATCTATAGTAGCATAACAAGCTGTCCCCAAACTTAGCTAAAAACAAAAATCCTTTAACACACAGTACCTGAGAGTCGGGAATCCAGGAGTGGCTTAGTTGGGTGACGTGGCCGAGCTCCTCGTGAGGTTTTAGTCAAGCTGTCAGCCGGGCCTGCAGTCTCTGCAGACTTGACAGGGTCGTCGAAGCACCTGAATCCCTCATTCTCTCCTGTGCCCGTGGGCAGGAGGTGTCAGCTCCTCACCGTGTGGGTCTCACCATGGGGGTCCTCAGGCCATGGCTTCCACCAGAGCAACTCAGTGGAGAGAGTGAGCAAGAGTGCGGGACAGCTTGAGTGTGCCCCAGATGTGAGTCTCAGTTTTTTCATAACCTAACCTTGGAAATGACATGGTAACTCCTTCTATATGCTATTGAGCTTACAGCCCGACACTGGAACAGTGTGAGTGGGAACAACGTAAGGATCGCCGGGGGCATCTCGGAGGCTGGCTGCACCACAAGCAAACAACAATCCACCTGGAGCCGCACGACTCTAGATGAAAACGTGCTGTTCCCTACGTCCATCAGCCTGCTTAGTCGTAAGCTACAGCAACCAGCCCTAGCTAACTTCGGTAGAAAACGAATTTAATGAAAAAAACCTTTGTTTCTCACAGAACTGAAAGGAAAGCATACTAAGGAGGCTCAGAAAATGTCAGGAACCATGAGGTATTTGCCGAATGAATATATTAAATACAAAACACGATGTTTTACACTAGTTTAGGTGCTGTGCTATTACAAGAGGGACATTAACAATCACAACTTATGGGATATAATCAAAATGCACATTTATTTTTACCTTGCGCTTGCTCTTTAAATTCTATCCACTGCGGAAAGTTTGCCCCAGTTTCAGAGGAAAACGCCCAGCAGGCCCAGTAATTTCCTGATCACGCTTAGGTAGCAAGAGGCCGCATCACCACTTGTACTGCAAAACATGGTCTTGATTTAGAAATTAAAATGCCCAGCCCAAAATATTAACCTCTCAGTCTTCACAGCTGAGACTCGTGCATCTGCCCCCACCAGGGCCTGTGTATTCATGTTCTGTCGGTGCCGCAACAAATTACCACAAACTCAAGGCTTAACGCACACAGATTTGTTATCTTACATTCCCAGAGGTCAGAAGCTGCAGGTGGGTCTCATTTGGGCTAAAAGTCAAGGCATTGGCAGGGCTGCATTCCTTTCTAAAAGAGTCCATTTCCTAGCCTTGGCCAGCATCTAGAGGCCACCTGTGGGCTCATGGCCCCATCCCCCCGCCCCTTTCAAAGCTAGCCGGGATGGCGTCAGTCCTTCTCCCGTATCACGGGGACCCTCTCTTCTGCCTCCCTCTTTCACCTTTAAGAAACCCTGTGATCACACTGGGCACACCTGGTAACCACACTACGCTCCCTGTTTTAAGGTCAGCTGCTTATCGAACTGAATTCTATCTGCAACCTCATTCCCCTTTGCCATGTAAGGTTACACATTCACAAATTCTGGGGATCGGGATTTCCACGTCTTCGGGGTAGGGGTGGAGTGTCATTATTCTGCTTCCCGCAGCCTGTAACACAGCCACCAAGCAAAGGACAAGCCCAGGTGAGGATCGATATAAGGTGATAGGACCATGAAAGAGCAGGAAGGGAAGCAGCAGCACCTGGCAGTGCAACTGCTCTAGGTTACGCCATAGTCTTTAAAGCTGGGTTGAAAGAAGAGGCTGAAAGCCTGTCGGCTGCAAGCACATTGGGAGAGTCAACGACCTGCTTGTTTCTGGCTTCAGGGAATGTCTGGCCCTGGTGCCCAACCACAGCCCCGGGGAGGGCTGGACAGCCGTGCAGCAGCCTGGATGCCAGCTACAAGGGGTGCTCAGACCTCACTGGACACTTTGGAACTGTGGCCCCAGGGAACAACTCCTCATTTAGCTAGTTATATGAAAACTGCTCTTGTTCCCACCAAAGTAGACCATTCCTTCATGAAGAAATAAACACTACTTGCTGGTATCTACCAAGACTGGACATTCTGTTATATGTAAAAATGCTCCCAATCCCGACAGCACCCAGCTGACAGTGGTCTGACATGAGCAGCTTCGAGGAGCTAAAAGTTTATGAATTGAATTTGTACTTTTGTTTATTGGAAATGATCAAAACTTAGTTATCTGGTTTGGAAAACTATGTGATAAATGCATACATTTCTTATTTTGAAAATACAAGTTTTATTAATAAATCAATTTCTCCCTAACTTCGCCAAATAAATGTTGAGCAAATGTTTAAACATCACTAGATCAAAGGGGAGACAAAACTGTTGACCTTCTTTACGTATTTGTTTGACTACCACTAGGCAGATAATTCAATTTCAAGCGGGATATTTTAAGGCCAACGAACTTTTCCGTTTAGCAATTACCAGGAAGTCTTCCTCTGAAAGGGTTTGGATCACGCAGGCCTCCAAAGATAAAACCACCACAAGCAACGCATTGCTCTAGGCACTGGGTTTCTGTAATAAGTAGGACATTGACTTGGTTCTCAAGAAGCTTATATTGCACTATTATTTGGTTATAATGGGATACGTGATTCAAAGTTGATATAGGAATCCTAAGAGCAAAATAGTGTCTCTAAGGAAATATTTCTGTTCAAAGTTGAAAGTGAAGAGAAATTTATTGGGTAAAGAGTAGAAGGGGGAAAAAATCGCATCTGTGAACCTCCAGAAGGAAGAAACCAGTGAATCGGAAGCAGGGACAAAGACAGCTGGAAAGCACCAAAAAGTAGCAAAGGATGGATAGTTTAAATAGGGCCAAATCAGCTCAGGGTCTTTGGGCCAATTTAATAATTTATCTGTATCCTAAAAACCAGCAAGAGATCTTAATGTCTCAGATTAGTGATACAATCAAAATCTGCATTTTGAAAAATCATTCAGCCTTGTTGGAGAATCAGTGAGGGCAGGGAGGTGGGGCACAAGAACAGGTGTGATCTCGGACTGGAGGATGCTAGAATATTCTAGCAAAGAATGGTGGTGGCCTACAGTAAGATAACAGAAAGAAACAGACCCAGACTATTTTTGAAGAGATAGTCAGTATGAGGAATGAAGGGGTGGGAGTCATCAAGGACAACACCCAGATATCTAACAAGGTCCAGTGACTGGTACTACCAATCAAGAACACTGAGGGAGGGCAGGGTTGGAGATAGAGGGTAGAAAGACATGATCCCATTTGCACACATGGAGTCTGAGATGCCTGCCACCCTCAGGAGGTGGCACTTGGTTCCAGAAGTCTGAATGCCAGGGCAGAGGTCAGGAGTGTTAACGAAAGCCAAGACACTCGAAGAGAGCCCAGGATCAATCTCAGAAGGACTTTCTGCAAAACAAATATCTGATGAATACATAAATAGGCTCTTAAAACTGAGTAGAGGATAACGAACCCATAAGGGAAGGAAAGAAACTGCTGGAGTTAGGAGAAAGGGGTTCTTTGTCATGGGAACTAAGGAAGAGGGATCTGAAAAAGAGAGGACTGGACTGCCTGGAATGCTGCTGACCAAAAAACCAACCAACCGTCAAAAAAGCCCTGTGCACTGGGTCTAGAACCGGGAAGGCCAGCAGGGACCACAGGGATCCACAGGCGACATCTTACCTCCAGTGGCATACCCCTACTTCACCATCCAGAGGCTGCTGCTGCTGCAAATTTGTTTTCTCCTAAAACCAGGGGCCTCCACAGGAACCTCCCTGACCCTCATTCACTTGTTTATAGGCATTATGCTTGGCCGCCAGGTCCAGGGTATATAAAGACAAAACGTGTATGAAATACTATGTAAAGCACAGTCTCTGCCCTCAAACTTATAATCGATGAGCAAGTCAAGGTGAAACAAAAAACAGAAAGGAGGAGCTCATGCCGAGGTCGGAGCTCACCCACTTTGACGGAATTCTAACCCACTGGCTTGCCTGAGGAGAGAGGAGTCAGGCTGTTTGAAGTCAGCGGGGTGCGGGTCAAGCTGCACCAGCTCCCGGGAGAAAATGATGGCAAGGGAAGAGGAAGGCAGGCACTGTCCTCACTCGCTGGGTAGGAGGAAAGGTAGGTCGCTCCAAACTGAGAAGAGCTTTGTGTGGGAGGGACACTGGGCACGGCTGAAAGCTGCCCGAGAGGCCTTGCTGTGTAGTTCTCATCCCCCTTGGCTTTTCCCTTCATCCCAGAGGTCCTTTGGGAAAAAGGCTCCATAAGGTCACTCCTGCCTGAGTTGCCCTTCGCCACCTGCAAATCGCAAACCCTCTGGGCACCCATCTATTTGTGTAATTTTCAAGTTGGGCGACATCCAAGGTGCACGTCCTCTCGTGTGCCCGCCGGGGAGCGTGGGCACTCACCCACCTCCCCCCTCACTGGCAGAGCCTCGAAGTCCGTTTTCTCCACAATAGCCTGACTCTCCTGGGGCCAGCCACTCCCTGCTGTTGCATGCATGCCTCTCCCCCACAGTCTCCCTCAGGTGGTGCTTCTTCCTGAAGCAGAGCCCAACCCTCCATTCATTGATCTTGTGGCCTTACTCACCAGTGCACTGCCCAAGCGGCCCTGGCACACTGACCTCAATGGAAAGTGTGAAATGGACAGGAAGTTTACCATGTAAGGAGTGTGTGCATGCACACACACAAACTTTGGTGGTCTCTGATCACACAGCCAAGTTTCCTGATGAATTTATTATAGTTTTCAGTCTCAACTGCTGAACAGAAAACTGGACTGTAATTCACTATATTACTTAAGTGACATAATTTAACTGTTTTCTACCGTAGTAATTTTCCCTGATCAACAATTTATTGCTCCACATGGTCTTAACAGAAATTGTAAGTGGGAAGAGGAGCTTACTATCATACTAGGTATTTTAGAATCCACAGGCCAGCAGTTACCATTCCACTCAGTCTCGACGGCTCCCAATTTGACGGCAGCCCGTTAGAAAACAGCCCCGTCTGAGCACGCTTTCTTTTCCCTCCTGGTCCTGGTGTGGAAAGGACCTCCGCTTTTTCAGTGCTTCCGTCACACTCATGTAGACATCCTGGTTAATGAGATGGGTTCTCACTCCCAACCATGCCCCATTTTTTTTTATCCTCACAAGGATATGTTTATTTTATTTTTTTAGAGAGAGAGAAACATCAAGGTGAGAGGGAAACATCAATTGGCTGCCTCCCATATGCACCCCAGCTGGAGCTCAAACCCACAGCCTCAGTATGTGCCTTGACTGGGAATCGAACTCATAATCTTTTGATGTATGGGACAACGCTCCAACCAACTGAGCCACCCAGCCAGGGCGACACCCCACTCTTTAGCTGCTCCTGATGAGTCTTGCTCACCCTCCCAGACCAACTGCCACCTTGTTCCAGTAAGTTAGGAAAACACTGACAGGTCTTTAACCACCCGCCACATTTCAACAAAACTCCACATTCCAGAAATCATTACACACAGGAAAGGTCAGGATCCTGGAATCAGTCCGCATTTTACTTTACAGTACATTCTTGTAAGTTCCTGCATTTCCAAGATAACGAGATCACATTCAGGTTAGCGCTGCTGGTAACAAAATTACACAACTACCCTGGCTTCAAAAACAAGATAGGATGATACACATTAACAATTACGTTCCTTTCATACTGCAGAAGACAATACCTCATAAAATAAGTCACATGCCTTTTACAATCCAGTGTGAAGGCATACTATTTAGGTTAAAATTAACAGGTTTGGGGCAGGTGTAGAATAAGAAGAGTTTCAAAGCTTAAGACAGCTAAACTTTCCCCCAATGCCATTGTTCTCTTCTGGCCACCAGCTGGCACATTCAACCTCAGTGCCTTGGGAACAGAAGGCAGAGGAAATCAGAGGATCATTTAACTCTGAAACTCATAGCTTCTTAGGCTACTCCTGTAAAAACTACTCAACCTGAAATTCTAAAGAGAGTTAGTATTAGTAAGAGATGGTACGACAGGAAGCACCTGGAGAAAACTCCTCCAGTCACTGATGGGCAATACAAGCTGCAGACTTTTCACAAAAATGGAAAACTGCACCACAGACAGTAAAAGATTAGGTTCTCAAAATACACTTTCACTTTACTGAATGAAAACACTATGATCCATGTTCTGGTCTTGAATCAGCTCAGAAAAACAGCTGTTACTTCCATCTGCAATCCTTTCCATGGGCCACATCACATTATTACCATCTAAGAGTGCAGCCGACCAACGGCGCCAACTCAGAAAAACACAAGTCAAGCTGAGCTCTAACGAAGACTAGAATGGATTAGGCAGGAGGAAATTCAGACGTGTGGGAATGCACGGAGTTAGATCTGGGTCTTTTTCCTAGATAAAAACCACTGTTACAAAATGTCGTGGACCCGGTCTAACAGAACTGGAATGGTAAATTATTAAAAATGCAAGCCCCCACCCAGAAAGACAGTGTGCTCATGTAGCACCTTCCTCCCAGAAGTTCAATGTGCTTGAACATAATGGTCAATTCATTGCATAATCAAGTACATGATTCAGAATACACTTGGAGTTATTAATTCCAGTGACTAAAGAGAGCCCTGCCAAGAATTTTCGAGTCCTGAACTTACCAGTTTGAGAGTGAAACTGATACTCATATCTGCTGACTCCAAAAGAAATATCACCCTTTCAGGGCTGAAAAGCACGAAGGAAGAGGAAATAAGACACTACTAGGAAAGCCGCAAAACAGGTCAATGAGAACCCAGAGCCAGTGCATATGTTACAGCCCCTGAAGAAAGCCCCAGCAGCCGGGTGAGCAAGGGGAGTGGTGATGTTTTTGAAACCAGAGTGACTTGTAGCTAACTGCCTAACAGTAAATTCACATAGTAAAATGCAGAATAAGTCAACATATCGCCAAGGTTTACATTATATCTAGAAATATGTTTTATGCTTTAAAAAAAATCGCAATGCACTCCAAAAAAATGTTTTCAGATAATTCATGTACAACAGAAGGCACTGTTATCCGCATAAATCCATTGATTCTGCATGGCAAAAACCTGAGACGTGCAATTAATCCAATCCGCTAAACCACCTCAGTCGTTCATCCTTTGGAGCATATGACATGTCCTTTTCAGTCCAATGATTATGTTTTCCTTTAATTTCATACAGTAGCTGCTTAAAATACATATTTCAGGGTGAGAAAGGTCAGAGGGGAGAGTGGATAAAAGTACTGCCCTCCACCAGGCAGTAGCTGGCACAGCAGGGGGCGCCACACAGCCGCTCCAGCCCTCCCTCCCCTTGACGCCCGTTGGTTCCCCTGGCCAGGCCAGGAGAAATATCCCGCTGAAGCTTGGTCTTGGTCGGTTGATATTCCATCTTTCAGTTGTTGCTGGGCATAGTCCCAAAGTTAAACGCAGAGAGAACTCCTTTATTCTCAAAGGTGAAGCCTCCCTGTTGTTCAATCTTCTTCTTTGCCTCTAGCATTTGCCAAGAGAAAGGGGGGAAAAAAAGAAGAGTATTTCAGGTGACAAAGCTGGAAACAGCCTCAAAGGAGGCAGATTCTTTATACTTTGCACTGTGAAGGAACGTCACTCATGGCATTCATCATCCTGCCCTACGGACCACTAGCCTTTAACAGACCCCAGTCAGTGAGGAAGAATGTTTACCATCATGGAAAAACTGTTTGCTAACAATGAGCAAACCGCAAACAAGTCTCAAAGTTGAGTTCCACTAGCTCCATGGCCTCTCCTGCTGAAAGGATGCCCAGACCTCTCTGGCCAGGAAGGGCACCTGTGTGGGGCTAAAAACCTAAGTCAATGAAGAAAGCACGGGTTCTAAACTCCAGATGCCTGTTCCATGAAGTCTCCACAAAAATATTTTTGTAATTACAAAATCTTTTGCACTGATTTTCTAGGAGTGACCATAATAATGTCAAATAATTATGTAAAATAATGTCTCCAGCTCAAAACCCAAAAATCAACGACAGTCACCAATATGTAAAGCCCAACAAAGAGCAATGGAGTCTTTCATTTCCAGGAAAACAAGCTCCTCACAAGAACTCATAAAGTGCCTTTGGTCATCTGTGCTTAAGATGTTTACAAGCGATACCCACTGACTAACTCCCCCACGGCAAGACTCATCCCAACCCTTACGTCTTACCTTTGGCTCTAAAATAAGATGAGGATGTGACCAACACTACCACTAAAAGACACATATTGATGCACAGTGTTTTGTAAAACTAAGATACCACGAGTGATTAAAAAGCTCACACAATAGTAAGTCCTTATTATCTTGAAAGGCTGGCCTCTAACAGTTGAAAAAACAGTATATAAGTGCCATCAGGCTTGTTAAGTAAAGTTGACTTTGGCACGTGGACACATGCACTCTAATCTGACCTGCCACCGTCCTCCGGTGCTCAGCCAGTGTGAACACCTCCTGGAGCGCTCGCCTCTGATCCTCGCTCAGCGGCGCCATCAGCACCTGGTACCAGGCAGCGTCCCGATTCTGCACAGCTGTGGCATTTGGAGGGAGGAGGAAAAGAGAGCCCAATGACAATTATTTCAGAGAATAATAATGACATGATCAAATTACAATGAAATAATCACAGATAGTAAGAGACAAAAATACAGACAAACACAACATGATGAAACTTATTCCAACAATGGATTATTTCTGAGGATCCAGTCAGCAGCCAACTATGTGAGGATATCAAAAGGACACCTGGATACTAAAAACCTCTGCTTTACCTAGCTCTCTGCCTTCTTCGCCTTCTTCCTAGGATTTTACCATGAACGCTCCCTAAAATCCAGATCTTGGAAAACACCCATACCCACTTGTTACCATTTTCCTCCTGAGTCCTCACACTGCCTGCAGCTTCAGCATCATACCTACACTAAGAACTCAAAATTCAATTTGAGGCAAGATTTGTGCCTCAAATTCAGCACAACTAAAACTAAAGTTACCATTTCACCTCCCAAGCCCTCTTTATCTCCCTATTTCCATCACAGTTCTATCATTCTCCTAGTCAACCACTGTATATATGGCCCTAACATCTTTAACAATGTCCTCTCCACACCCAATTCTCTGCTGCTTTCTCAAAATCTCACCTATGTGCTTCTTTCTACCAAATACTGATCCAAAGATGACTGCCCATCACTTGAGCATTTTAAAGTATGTCCCAAGATCCCACCCAAGACCCAATAGCTTCTGCTGCTTATGATGCACACGCATGCCTGGAGGCGAATACCCTGCCTATTCCCATCTCCACATGTATGCTCTCATTTTCCCGCATTTGGA
This sequence comes from Trachops cirrhosus, assembly GCA_028533065.1. Taxonomy (NCBI): domain Eukaryota; kingdom Metazoa; phylum Chordata; class Mammalia; order Chiroptera; family Phyllostomidae; genus Trachops; species Trachops cirrhosus. The sequence continues at coordinate 34,116,597 of CM052539.1, forward strand.
ACGGCCCTCCCTGCACTCTCTAGTTCCTGCTAACTTTCAATGAAACATAGAGGTGGTTCTACCTTCATTAGGAGTGTTTGTAGCAAGACTAAATAATGCCAATACATTCTATTATCATTGCCATGTTGGAAACATTTTTAGACACAAAGGTGTTCACTTTAACACTACTTATAACAGCAAAAAAACCTGGGAAACATTCAGTATGCATCAGGGAACATAAATTATGGTACAACCACAGGAATTCTATGTAACTATAAAATACAATATCTGTATTAATAAAATTTTTCCGATAATTTTCTAAACATTTTCATTGGTTTATTATTTATTTTTAGTTCTATGTATTTTCCATTTATAGCTCCCATTTTTATACTGGGTTATTGGTCTTATTGATTTGAAGAAGGTTTTTTTAATTGTGTATCTTAAGCCTATGATATGTATGTGGTAAATATTTTCTCCCCATCTTTTATGAGTCCTTAACTGTATTCATAATGTCCTTCACTATACAAAATTGGTAAATAGTTCATGTAGGAAAAAGATCCCAAAATTTCTAATGGGAAAAAGAAGAAAGAATTTAGAGAAAAATATATGAAGATTTAAGGAGTAAAGATATACCTAGCAGAGCTTGGGTAAAAAACTGATATTCATCCACACTATTGTCAAGGTCAAGTGGAGTGCTGAATCCCTCAAGGGCAGTTTCTTCCAATACTTCTTCATCCCAGTCATCGTCATCTTCCTCCTCATCTTCACCTCTCCCATTATTCGACTGCATTGCTTGAGCAGTTACATTCGCCTCCTCTTCATCACTTGAAATCTCCTCTGTGAATCCATGAATTATTGCAAAGGAATCAAAACATACACGAACAAAAAATATAAATATAAAATTCCATAAAGAAAACAAAAATTATAAAATGACATTCTGGAAACGGAAAAACCACTACATAATTTTATATAAAATTATAAAAATAAACCTTATCTCTACTGTAGTTTCCTAAACTGAAAATGACCTTATCCTCCTCACTGAAAACAATTTCCAACTATGCCTACATCTGTGGTCCAGCCTAGCATTACTATTGTTTTGCTATGGCTGCCTCATGTTTATTAATGTAAAATACTATTTAACTGCAGATACCCAAATTAACTGTCAAAAAAGACATAAAATGATTGTGCAGTCCAGCGCATGTGTTTTATTTTTTTTTTAATGTGAAACTAACTTTTATTATATCACCAATGGCAATAATGCTAATGGTCTCAGTCACAACAGATTAGCACCTGTATCAAAAGGAATTCAGATCTCACACTGCTAGTGATTCTGCCTATTTGTGCAATTACCTGACTAAAGTATGTAACTGTTTTAAATAACAATGAGCCCCCACTGAGAATTCAGGACTTAACAATGAGCTAAGCTGATTATGAACTGCTCAGAAATGCTTGAGTGAAGAGGTCATTTCTGCTAATAGAAACAGAAAAATATAAAAATGTAAAGGAAAAATAAGTTAGCTACATGTGGGTTAAAAAATTAAAAGATAAACTGTTTATCACCATGGACTCTGTTTCTATTTTCAGTGCTCGTCTGTTCCAGTTAGACCAGTATTGTAAATAACCAGCAGACAATAAATACCTGGAATAAAACTGCAAGGCAGTCTTAGAAATACGGCAAGAAACCATTGTTTTTACCAAATACATAAGCATGCAGACACATAATATACATACATACACACATGCACACATAAACCACATACATAAGCATATGGTCACACACATGTACACATATATACCACATACATAAACGTGCATACACACATATACACCTGTGTGTCTGTATACAAATATATATATATAGCAAAGGTATAATTACAAAGACATCAAGAAGTACCTTTGTTAGTTAATTATTCTATACTTTAGTAAGAATTCATCAAGAAAGTCTGGAATATTACAGAAAAATTTCCCTTAAGTCATATTAATTATAAATCAATAAAAAGTGGTCAATATAAGAAATCAGGGAAAAAATCTATAATATTGGCATATACTTAGCAAAAAAACCCCATAAAACTTCTAGCAAAAAAAAAAATTACTGCCAAAGACCTACATAGAATTTCATAGAATTTAGCATAAAAAACAGAATTGTGTATTTTCCAGAAAATTTGTTCTTAAACTGGAGAGGAAAACCTCCATTTGGAGGTAAACAGTGTTACTTCCTGGGCCCCATGAAGCAGTTTCACAGTATCATTAAATAAAATAAAGATCTAACATTCTTGACTCTAACACTCTTATTCTCACTCAGTTAAGTAAATCACCTTCATTTATGCACTTTATTCTAAATGGGTAAGATGGAAACCACAAATATCTCCCAGTCATAATTTTTTGATGATGAGCCACCAAAGAATAATTACAATAAAAAAAGGGCACTCCACTAAGCTGCTGTACTGACACTCCTAAGTCTAATGGTTCATTTAACGCGTAACTGCTGCCTCCACTGAGACTGTTAGCACCAAAAAGTAAATAAATAAATACTGGGTTATTAACTTACTGTCAAGACCATCGAATCCTGTTACAAATGTATTTCCCAGGGTATAACAACATTCACTAGGCTCAATAATAAATAGTTTTAAGTGTCAAAAAGTGAACAAATATAAATTTATATAACATGATATAATAAAGTCAACCAAACTCAAAATATCTGTGAAATGTGCAACAGGCCAAAGAATGTAAATCTGTTTAATGACTTCAAATAGACTAAGATCCAAAGAAAATACATGCTCAAGTCACATTCAATTATAGCATTCACGGAAATGAGAAGACTTTACCATTTTCTTCTGTATCAGTTTTCTCCGCTTTTGAGCGATCTTCCCGGTTTACCAGTTGTCTAGTAGCACAGACCTGCTTCAGCCCGAGGAAGAGGAAAAGAATAGAGGGCACGATCTGTCCCCCCACAGCATCCACCGCGGGAGGTCGACTGTGCAGTTCCAAGAGGATGCTCAGTCCTATGATACACATCTTCCGGTCATGATGCCTACAAATGATGAGGGAAAAGTAAATGGACCTGTGAGCAACGAGGACAAACTCTGAAGAAATAAAAAAGGAATGTCCAAGGAGTACTCTAAGATTCATTCATCGTCATCACACAGACATACCCCCACTTTGTACTATATGAAATCTCACGTAAATGACGTTTGTAAACCAATTTCTGCCTTCAAAGACCTATGGAAGTCTGCAATTAGTATAGTGAATCTTACTATAATATCGATTTATGGTTAATGTAAGTGCTGTATCAGGGCCTTGGCATAACAAGTTTTATTACAGCAGGAACACCTGCATTTGACAGCATAAAATTCCTATCCAAAGGAAAAAAGGGAGCGTTCCTCAGACTCTGTCTTTATTACACTGGTCTACAAGGTTCTTTGGCAGATATACTCTGCACTAACCCCAGGTGCCAAAACCACTATTTCAGAAACTCAGCATCTAATAGGCCGAACTTAATGTCTATAAGTAAATCTATTCAATGTCTTCTGCCACAAGATAAGGAAAATCTAACTATGAAGGAAAAATGACCACTATATATTACATACATTTTTCTACTGAATGATTCTTCTAAGTTGTTTAAAACTAAAAATATTAAGAATAAAAAGACCACCATAAGGTATAACACTTAAAATTGTGGCACGAACAAAAAATTCACTTGCAGTGATTCCATTTGTTTAAAATGGGAGTAATAAACAATAAACCTAACAATGAATGTGTTAAAAGCTTCTATTATCCTTCATTATTTTCATTGCTTGATTCATTCAAGTGACTGCTGCCAGAGTAGTATGCTCCAACAGTAGTATGCTCCATGCTTGTCCTGAGGGCTTTCTCATCCACTAGCCCCTAACTAGTAGTGCATGCCAGGTGTCAAAGGGATCACAGCAGGGAAGACGATTATAAAGTGGGGCTCTGAAGAACCCAAGGAAGCACAATCCAAGCACGCCCAACCTACGCAACAACTGAGATAGTGTTTCTATCTTTGGAAAAACCGCTTATAGATGGTAACAAAGAGATAAGCTAACCAACTGCTAACTGTGAAAATGTCCAAATCTCTACTCCCTAAATCTTTGTCAGAGTCAACTTTAGACACTATTTCTTTTTAAAGTATGTTCATCCCTTTACGGTTTAAGTAAGAAATCTAAAACAGGGCCAAATTCCAGTCGCCTACAAATAGAATAATTTAAAGAAATAAAGCAGCTTATAAAATCTTGCCCCAATCCCGTTCTACCACTATCTCCCCACCACTTAGCAGTACCCTATTTCTCCTGCTGGAAGTCTCCCCCTCCCCAGCCAATTTCTGTAAATGGTGTCTTACAAAGTTTAAAAAGAACATTCACTATTTCTAATGCTTTAAACAAATTAGTCAACAACCTAGCTCAAGTTCTAGCATAACGCGGTCACTACAACGTGCTGACTCACTACTGTGTGTCAGGTCACTTGAGGTGGGCATATAAACATTTCGGAATCTCACTTTGCCTATGTCAGAAAACTAGGAGAGTGTTTCACCTAAGTCCAAACTCTCCGACCAGGGCAGCACCTGGGCCACATCTAACAATCCCAACCTCATGTTTGAGAAAGGGCTCCCTCGAGACCGGCAAGGTGTTCGATATCCTGGGACAGTACATTATACACTACCAGACTGTCATTTCCTTAGAAACCTGACTCCATGCAGAATGTCTTTACCCCTAGACACTCTGCAGTCGTGGAACCTGGACGGACACTTAGCTTTTGTTATGTGCAGATAGAGCAATACGTGCAAGTAAAACTAAGGGGAAAGGCTACACCTAATTTTCAGAGCCAGCATTCCTTCTACTAGATTATACTGCTGAAACACATTCTTCATTCTCTAAAAATTAAATATTGTAACAATACACTAAAAATAATTCTTAAGATATGACGATTATCTTTCTATATGCTATTACATGCACATATTAAAAATTCAACTTTCCAGAAACAGAAATGCAGTGAAAAATCAAGAAAACACATACCCAAGAAAACAATCTGTATCATTCATCCACTGATTTATAAACTGTACAGTTACAGGTCCAGGGTTGTGAGGGAACTGAATTCTTTCTAAGGTATGCAGCAGCAAATCGGGGTTATAGTACAGGGCAGCGATTGCAACCTGAAGACACATAGTACGGAGCTCACTAGTTTTGACCCCTCGGGTTAATCTCTCCAACACAAGTTGAACGAAGGGTGGAATGCACTAGAGGAAGTAAACAAGAAGAGAATCAACCAGACACAGAGAAAGATGAATGTTGGTAAAAAGTATAATCAATAAATAAGACACTCAGTAGCAATAAAACTTCTGCTTATGTAAATCATTATTAGACATATTAAATTTATATTCCAGAGAAAACAGAGAGAGATGAAATGGCCAAAGAAAGCTCCTACAGCAATGCCAGGGGGTCTCCTTCGCTTTTTAGGATGGATGATAGTTAGGTGAAGGTTGTCCTAAAAAGCCCACACCTAAATGGTGGCAATAATCCAAGATGGTCTCAGCCTTTCCATGTTTAAGGTAAACAGGAAAAATAATTGGTAAATGGAAACATGTTTCTTTTTTACATAGTATTTTCATTTCTGGTTAAAAAAAAAAGAACCTGGAAATACTTCAATAGCACACAAAAAAAACAAAACGAAAACTCAAATCTCTGGGAATCCAACTGTGTAGAATTTATACATGTGTCTTCTTTATGATTTGTGGGATAGCCCCTTAGATTATTACATATTTTTCTGTGAATCTCTTTCTCAGGTAAAATTTCCAAATCGCATGAGCATCTTTCTTTGTCTCCCATCCAAGTACTAGCCAGGCCCGACCCTGCTTAGCTTCCAAGATCATATGCAATCGGGCACATTCAGGGTGGTATCGCCACAGACTCTTTCTGTCATTTAAACAGGATTTTCCACTAGCAAGCACAAACTATAGACTATCTTTTTTAAATTTCCAACATAATATAAACACGTCAATCAGGAATATAAATTTTAAATATAAACATCAAGTAAGAGGCTTTCCATGCATGTTACCTGATCGATTCCCCTCCCTTTGCACTGAAGAATGATGACTTCAAGAAGTTTGGCTGCATGGCATTCTGCGTCTTCCCCTGCATCTCCACACAGCACCTGCCATAATCACAATTAGCTCAGCAGTGAGTGGCACTGCATAAAATTTGATCGAGTCAAATATTGAAGCAAATATCTCATAAAAATTCAGCCATTAAAATCATACCTTTGCTTGCTTTTTAAGTTTACCTTGCCAACCCAAAGAGGAAAAGTCAAAATAAAGTTATCTATCTTCTTTTTTTTTTAATTGAGTTATTGCACAGATTTGACGTGTAAATTTTTTTTGTTTGTTTTTTTAAAGATTTTATTTATTTATTTTTAGAGAGGGGAAGGGAGGGAGAAGGAGAGAGAGAGAAACATCAATGTGTGGTTGCCTCTCATGTGGTCCCCACTGGGGACCTGGCCTGCAACCCAGGCATGTGCCCTGACCAGGAATCGAACCTGCGATGCTTTGGTTCACAGCCCACGCTCAATCCACTGAGCTACGCCAGCCAGGTCTATCTATCTTCTTTATCTATTCTAATTCCTCATAAAAAGTAAAAATTCACTTAACTTTGGTGTAATAAAGTGGACTGTATGAGTTAGTTATCTAGATACAGGAGGCTTCTCTTCTTTTGACGTAACCTTTATGTATTTTTCCCATTACCATTTAGTCCCTTGTGCCCCACTTCCCCCAGTAATCACCACACTGCTGTCCATGTCCATGAGTCCTTTTTCTTTTAAAGGCACCAAAACAACAAAACAATTTAAAACTTTTTTAAACCTTCCTTTTAAACAGTAAAACAAACCCTATGTTTTCCTGGTCTTTTTGAATTGTCCATATGTACCCATTTTTTCATAATAATAGTCATAATTTGGTATTATACACTTCTTAAGGTTGCCAGAAGAGAGCAGAAGCTGCTTATGTTAGAAATGAGGGAAAATGGAAAAATTAATAAGAGTTCAAACACCAGACATAAAAAGAACAAACTTAACCCAAAGAATACAGGTGAGACAGAAAATAAATATACAGACAAAAACAGGTAACAGAGAGAAACCAAAAACAGATCACTGAAAAAAAAGACTTGATAGACAGCTTTTATTTTAAAAAAATATTTTCAAAATAGTAAAATATTAGGAATGAAAGAGATATAAATGCAAATAAAGAAGAGATTAAAAATTAGAGAATGCTATGGGGAACACTCTATTCCTTATATATTTGAAAACTTAGAGGAACTGGATAATTTCCTAGACAAATACAATTTAAGAAAACTGAATTAAAAAGAAATTCCAGATAAAGGTGACAGATTGAATGCTCCCATTTAATTTTCTTCCTTCCCAAAAAAGCCATTAAGAAGATAATAAAGAGATTTCAGAGATGTGCATTCACAAAGATAGAGGAAAGGAAAAAAGAGACAGCCATAAAATGTTCAGAAGCCGGAAAACAGAAGGAACAGTGAGCTGAATAGTAAGCAGACAGCTGCCAAAGCCAAGAATCATCCCTAATTTACATAAACCTAGAATTCTACCTCTAGGGCCCTGTACCCAGATCTGTGAATGGGCTCTGGAACCAGAATGCCTCAGTTCAAATTCCAGCTCCACCATTTAGTAGCTGTATTTTTAGAAAGGCTACTGACCCTCCCTCAGTCTTACTGTTCCCCTCTGTAAAAGGAGGATAATAATATACCTACCTCATGGGGTTGTATGATACAGAAAGAAAAAAATCACTCCATTTTCCCAAAATTGCATTTACTTGGGTTTTTGTTTTTTGGTTTTGTTTTCCCACCCCCACCCCTCAAAGGGAAAAGAAACAAAATACATTTCAGTCATTTAAAAATCAGATTAAGTCTGACTCTGCAGCCAGACTGCCTGGGTTCAACTTTGGCTCCAACACACAGTGAGTTAGGACAATTTACTAAACTTCAGGCATACTGCAAGCAATTGTGGTTCAACCTCCTAAAGACTGAATAAGATAGTATGTATAAAGTGCTTAGGAAACACGTGGTACACAGTAAGGGTTCAATAACTATTAATGATCATTAAAGCCAAGAAGATGAAACATTCTCAGTACCTGACAAGTATAAGTCCATCCCTGTGAACACTACTTTTACTCTCCTGCTATAATACAAAGCAGCTCTAAGTTATAAGGGAACATGTAGGACAGCTTTGTTTTCTGCTTGCTGCTTTCCTTTCCTCTTTTCCTCACTAGCAGCTATTTCTGTAACTTAGGAGAAACTAAAGAATGCCAAGTGATTATGATTTAACAAGCTGGGCTATTAGCACTAAAGGAATCTTTAAAAACCATGATTCTGCTCCTTCAGTTTGTATGTGAAGAAATTCAGTGACTTCTCCAAATCTTCCAGGGTCTTTTTAGCTGAACTGACACCTAACTCAGATACACTGATGATTGGTTCAGCACTCAGGCTCACGTCCCTTCTGGTGAAGAAAACAGGTTGTACACTAGTACTCTGCTCCCAACTCCAAGGCCAAACTTAGGTTTGGCCATTTGAGCTTTCTAAGCTCTGCTAGCTGCATGCAATACAGTTTTATACTTATGTATGTACCACACTGTATATTCACGTACAGAAGGGAAACATTACTTAGTCATTAATGATTCCAAGATATAGCTAATAGAAGGCCAAATCTAACCTGTGACAAAGACAGAACAGCAGACAATCAAGGTTTGTGTGTAAATGTAACAGTTGCCATTATGTAGCTTATAAATGACCCTGGACTGACTGAGCTAAGTGATGCTGTTTTTCCAACAATTTCAATCTTCTGTCTCACATTATTTATGGTCAAATGACCTATATATCTAGTGACTTCTAATATGTACAGTCAATTCAAAGAAAAATCAATGACTGGCCAACTGTGTGGTTATTTTCCTAGCACTTTTCTTTAATTGAGTAGCAAGTCTGTACTTTTGAAAGAAACAAACACAAAGAAAATCAGTTACCTCTGAATATTACAAAGTACACAGCTATAACAGTGGCAAACATTCTTAAGAACACCACCATATGGAATTTTCAAATTTCAATTCCAAACTCCATTTTAAAAACACAAAATAGCAAATATATGTTGATGAAGACAATACAGAAGAACTACCATATTTTGACAGGTATAATGCACACTTTTTTGCCCAATTTTTGAGGGAAAAATAAGGATGTGCATTATACATGAGTATAATGATTACATACCATGGGTCATAATAATCCTGTGTATAATGCACACAAAAATGTGGGTGTGCATTATACATGGGAGCACGTCATTACACAGCAAAATACGGTAAATGTATAAGAAACAAACTAAAAGAGTAAAAACACTCAATACTACAACAGCTGATTAGGGCATGCTTACCTTTCTACACATCGTGAAAAGTATTTCTAAATGCTTTGGATTTGATAGTAAAGTATTTGTATCTATTGTCACATAATTATGCAGAAGAGGCATCATGTCTGAAAAAAATTTCAAAATCCCAATGAGACTTAAGTAACAGGAGTAGAAATGAATTATTGCCATTGAAACCACCTTTCTGTTGCACCCACACATTATTATCTTCCCTTGCAACTACAAAATGCTAGAAACAAAAACGACAAATCTGCCCTACTTATAGATTAAGAAAATATGGATCCAAAAGAATTAAATGCTCATCACTTGATGTGGTGATTTTTCTGAATATTCTTTTCTCTATAGCAATCACCACCTAACACACTACACGTTTTCTTGCATGTCTGGGCATCTCTATACATTCCCTTCTCCCCCACCAGAATGAAAACATCAAAAGAGCAAGGGCTATTTTGTTTACTGCTGCACTGCTGAGCTTAGAACAGTGCTTGGAACAGAGTTGGTATTCAGAAAATGTTAACTGAATTGCTCTGATTGCAAACTAACTTAAGATACAAGAGGAAACACAGGCTCCCTTTTATCGCCTGTATTCCTGAGGCTAAAAATCTCTGCTAAAACAGCCCCATCCTTTGCTCGTTGGGGAAATAAGAACAATTATTTTCTGATTAGTACTGAAATCATCTATGTCTTTATTTCAAGTGTCAAATGAAATAACGTGTAGACACAGAAAGAGCAAAAATGTTACATGGTCAAAACCATACCTGTAAAGTATTCAAAACAATCCTGCTGAAAAACCTCGTATAATATTCCTAGAAGCTGCCACATTTGAGGGGAAATACCGTGGCAGGTTAAACTATAAGCCAATGAGAGAATTTCTTCATAGAACTCTAGAAAAAAGAAAATCTTTAGTTAGAATGCTAGGAAAGAGCAAAAAATTAAACACCAAGCCCACGCAGGAGGACTGAGACTGCACACTCACACACGCCCCTCGCAGCTCACCAAGCCCTTCTCGGCGTCCACGCCTTCCGCTGCCTGTATTTGCCGCCTTCCACTTCTTACCGAGGTCTGCCCCCGACTCAGTAAGGCAACAATTTGTTTTTACTAAACCTACATGTAGTACTGAATATTCTGCAACATATAAACTATAGCTTATGCTTATAAGGCCATAATAGAAATAGATTCAAGAAGGAACAGATTTTTTGCATATCGCTCATGCACAGGATTTTAAATTTACAAGTAATTAATATTCTTTAGGGAGTTTAATAAGCTAGGCTAAAAGATCTGCCTGTCTCAAATCTTTTTACAAACTATATACTGGACAGTATTTTGTCAATTTATGTAACTTATAAAATTTATATAGTATTTTTCAATCTCTCAAGACAACTATACCCACTACAAAGTAGGAGAGTCCAAAGGGAAGGTTCTTGTACTTGCACAGCTATTTATTGTCACCTAAGTCAGAAAGGAATTATATCTAAACATACGGTCAGAAAACACCAACCTCGACATAAAAATTCCTAATTAAATCCTTCCAATCTCACTGAGCAAAAAAGTCTAACTTCAATTTTTTTCCTTTTATTAAAAAGAACTAATATTCACCCTGGAAGCTTGAATAAAGTTGGGTTTGTTTTTCCTGTAACATTACTTAAAACAATATATTAAAAAACTAGTAATGCAAATATTTGCCTTAAAAGCAAAATACAAGGGTAAATCACAGATACTGGGAAATAATTTATGTAAGGCAATCACCTGAAAAACAACAAATTATCTGAATATAAAATTTCTGAAAGTTCTGTTCTTCGTTACCCTACCCTGGAAGATGACAAAAAGAGAGCAAATGCCTCCTCCTAACATGAAGTTTAAAGAGAGAAAAGGGGCCCAAGGGACATAAAGAAAGAATAAATAAATTGGACTCCATCAAATTAAAAAGCTTCTGCATGGCTAAAGAAAACATCAGCAAAATGAAAAGGGAACCAACCATATGGGAAAACATATTTGCCAATGATCTAAGGTTTGATCTCCCAAATATATAAAGAACTCACACAACTCCACACCAAGAAGACAAACAATCCAATTAAAAATGGGCAAACCGCCTTGGCTGTCATAGCTCAGTGGATTGAGCATGGGCCTGCTAATCAGAAGGTCGCTGGATGGATTCCCAGTCTAGGGCACATGCCTAGGTTGCAGGTCAGGTCCCCAGTCAGGGGCACGTGAGAGGCAACCACACATTGATGTTTCTATCCTTCTCTTTCTCCTTCCCTTCCCCTCTCTCTAAAAATAAATAAAATCTTAAAAAAAAAAATGGGCAAAGGACCTGGACACTTCTCCATGGAGGACATACAGAGGACCCAGAGACATATGAAAAGATGCTCAGCATCCCTAGCCATCACAGAGATGCACATTAAAACCACAATGAGATACCACTTCACACCGGTCAGAATGGCCATCATAAACAAATCAACAAACAATAAGTGCTGGAGAGGTTGTGGAGAAAAGGGAACCCTAGTGCACTGTTGGTGGGAATGCAGACTGGTGCAGCCACTGTGGAAAACAGTATGGGATTTCCTCAAAAAACTAAAAATGGAACTGCCTTTTAACCCAGCAATTCCACTGCTGGGATTATAACCTAAGAACCCTGAAACACCAATTCAAAAGATCCTAGGTACCCCAAGGTTCATAGTAGTGTTGTTTACAATAGCCAAGTGCTGGAAACAGCCTAAGTGCCCATCAGTAAATGAGTCGACCAAAAAACTATGGTACCTTTACACAATGGAATACTATGCAGCTCCTACCCTTTGCAACAGCATGAATGAAACTGGAGAGTATTATGCTAAGTGAAATAAACCAGGAGGTGAAAGACAAATACCACATGATCTCACTTATAAGTGGAACCTAATCAGCGAAACAAGCAAGCAAAATATAACCAGAGACATGGAAATAAAGAACAAACTGACAGTGACCAGAGGGGAGTGGGAAGGGAGATAACGAGGGGAAAAGTAGGGGAAGGGTCATCAAGGAACATGTATAAAGGACCCATGGACAAAGACATCAGGGGTGGGGGCAAGGAATGAATATGGAAGGTGGGGTGTGGGTAGGGCAGGGGAGAGTAATGGGGTGGGAGGGAATGGGGACAACTGGAATTGAACAATAAAAAAAATAATATTTTTAAAAACTCTGGGGGAAAAAAAAAAAGGGCCCAGTATTTCCTTCCACACTCTTGAAACCACAGCACAGGCGGAAGACCTGGCCACTCAAGACCTTTGAAACTTGAGGGAGAAACTGGAAGGCACAAAGCTGTTACAGATGGTTTTCTGTGGCTGTGCTGGAGTCCAGACTGTGATGGGCAGCAGTCTAAGACCCAGTGTTGACAAAGGCAGCTCTGGCCTTCTAAGTAGACAATTTCTATGGCAGAACCCTGCTGGCTCTACCCAACTCCAGCCTTCCCAGTGATTCAGTAAGCCACCAAATACCCTCCCCCTAAATTCCAGTTCTGCTTAAATTGACCAGAAGTTATTGCAATCATTCTCAATCCAGAAGACTAAATGTTAGGGTAGGATGGTTTTACAAAGTTTGACTTCATGCACATGATAAAGCATTTAAAGCAGTAATAGCTAAGTCTGGCTTCTACTGAATAAAATTTTATGAGTAAATCAGCCACAAAAACAGGCAGAGAAGAAAGTGCAAGTGGGACAATGGAAAGAGAGTGGACCACGGACATAAACATGGTCAGACTGCTGTGGTTGGGGTCCTGGAAGAACAGATTCAACCTGTGACATCTTCCAGAACCGTACATATTTTGTTTTTATCTGAGATCCTGTGTGGCCAAATATTGGTTCAAAAGGGCCATTAGCATTAAATGCATCACACCTAGCAATATAAGACAGATTATCCATCACCCTGGGACTTGAGAAGGGACAGGTGATTTGAACCATGGTTTTCTCCTCTCCCCTCTGCTCCTAAGAAATAGGTCCCTTTCCTTTTCTTAACATCCTGATGCTGTAACTGCTTAAATCAAATGCTGGTATAGGTGGATTAGAGAAGGCTGGGATAAACTATTCCCATTTGTCTTACTTCACAGTTTTCCTCCTCAAGATTACTTTAAATTTAAATGGAGAATTTTCTGTTACAATCTCTTCCATAAATAAGGATAAAAGTGAACATATTCTTTTTAAGCTTATCACCTTCCCTATTTTAACATCTCCAATGGCAATAATAATATCCTAAAAAGTTGAGATGAGTAATCACAAAATAATTCTTGCTGCTACCTGGAAGAAAAGCAAATATTTGTAATTCTAGAATACTTAAGCAATTAAAAGAAAAAAAAACTTCTCTACCTCCCTTTGTAGACGCATTTTAAGTATCTAATAATTTTTTCTTTCATAACTGTTGGTTGTTTTGAGGTTAAGTACACAGACATTTCAATTTGTACACCATTCCTAACATACATACCACACACCTAAAAGTCACGAGGTTGTGGCTCTTTTCTGAAGAGTCTCTCCAATGAGTTCCCAGCTGAAAACATGGAGGCTAATTTTCCTTAAGAGAGTTTCAAGTACCAATAGCTTTAAAAGTCAACATGCTGTTATATCAAAGCCCCACTAATTCACAATTTAATATCATATGCTCTACATAATCAAATTTCTGATCTTTCATAGCACATTAACAAAGTAACTAGGAAAACTAGACCATCATTCCAAAGCTGTTACAGAGTGCATACAATTTTGACAGGGCGAGCCAAGATCAAGGAGTGATTTTTTTCTTTAAGTAAGCAATTTTACCAAAAAACATGAGAATAGAAGCAATTTAAAATGTTCACGACATATTAAATGCACAACTGACTCCAAATTGCCACTTCATATGCTTTGCCTTACAGGATATAAAAACTGCTCCATCTATGAACTGTTAGCTGACGCCCAAGATAATCAAAGCCTCCCATATTCAATATACCACTATTTTCTGGTTATACCAAAAAACAAACAAAAAAAAAAAACAGTAAATAATTTCACCTCTCAAAAAAAAAAGCATTCACACTTAAAAAATGGGATGAGGTGGAATTTCCTGCTCCTCAAAAATGATTCCAGAGCTACAAAAACTGGCATTAACAGAATACTTGATGAAAATACTCCTCTGGATTGTGCGAGAAGGGAGACAGGGAGCACTGGTAAGGCACGGCACATGACACCCAGCAGACACGCCTGCTTTCTCGGCTGCTTCAACTGAGGCCAGACTCCTGTTTTTAGTGTCTCCACTTTCATTTCCTACTGAGCCACTTCAGCCTGTCTTCCCTTTGCTCCCCTTTCCCCTCTTGTTTGCATTTTTTTGTCTGCAGATTTATCCTTTCCTGCCACCTTTTTCTACTTTGTTTCCACTTCGCAAAAGCAGGTTTAGCTGACAGCCTCACTGATCTCCTCCTTAGCTGCCCCCTTGTCAAAGCAGGCCTTCCTCCTGCACATCGTGACAACGGGAACCTTCGCACACCTGGGCTGCCTGGCTGCTGCCACTCCTCTCACCATTAAGTACAGGATATTTATGTATCTCTTATCTGTGTCTTAGTATAAGACTCAAATAATTCCGAAACAGTTGTCCCCCCTTATCCACAGTTACCATGGTTATTCCCATGGTTTCAGTTACCTACAGTCAACTGAAGTCCAAAACTATTAAACAGAAAATTCCAAAAATAAACACGCTTAAGTTTTAAATTGCACACTGTTCTGAGTAGCATGATGAAATCTCACACCATCCCATTCTGTCCTACTGCGGCTGAGTCACCCTTTTGTCCAGAGTATCCACACTGCATATACTACCCGCCCAATGTTGGGAAACGCCCTGCCCAGTTTCAGAAGCTGTAACCCCCCCAAGGCTAAGGCTGAGTGAGAGACCTTAGGACCATAAGCCACTGAGGAGACAAAGTTCATCTTCCCAGTAGGGACACCGAATCTGCCCCCTTTTACTTCACCCTGCTTGGCCCTGGGCAGATGACTGGTTAGCCAATGACGGGTAAGATTCCTCAAGGGAAGGATGACCTAAGACAGGCATGGTCACAAAGGGGCCCTCAGGGAAGGACTTGTGGGGCTACAGAAAAAGGGGGTGGTGGACCCTCGCCCCTCAGCTTTGACATAGCCTGAGTCCTCATTCTGTCTTTGAGAACTCTCCTAATCTCTTGGCTGCCTGCCTTACCCACCTCCGCCTGACTTAAGCCTGAAACAATGCTGGAGGTGGCTGAGGCCCAGTGCTGGAAAGGGCAGATTCCCCAGGGCGATCAGGCTTAAGAAAGAGTGTACAAAATCCTGTGAAAGCTGCCTTGCTAAGAATGTCCTCAGTTTTCTGATAAGAGTCCAAGCATGTAATGAGTCTGTTTCCCAAAGTTTTACAGCCCTTTAGCTAACTGACCCTGACTCAGAATAAACCCTCATAGTTCTTTGAATGTTATCTATTGTTTGATCTACTATTGCCTGACAATGATGGATGAGCTTTACATATGCGCCCTATATTCCTATGCACATTAAACCCAATAAAAGCCCATTGAGGAACAGGCTCCTGGCCCTTCTCCTTTGAGAGATTGGCCACCTTTCCTCCCCAAGCAGATCATGTCTTGGTAGACTTATTTTCATCCATGGCAGCTGGCAGGGGGGGAATCTGCAGGCAGAGCCCCCCCACAATCCATGACTTAGTAGCCCCCGCTTACCAGATTGACTGTCACAGTCTCACCGTTCCTGTGTTCCATCATAATGGCCTTGTTTTACTTAACAATGGCCTCAAAGCCATTCACATCGCTTTTACTACAGTATACTGTTATAACTGTTCTATTTCATTATTGTTGTTGTTAATCTCCTATTGTGCCTAACTTATAAATTAAACTTTATCATAGCTATGCATGTACAGAAAAATACAGTTACATATGGGGTTTGGGACTGCCCACAGTTGCAGGCACCCACTGAGGGTCTTAGAACACATCTCCTGAGGATAAGTAATAGCCTCACTTACACTTACCTGCTTTATACAAATTGATGCTTTGCTAAAAAGTAAAAGTTGGCCTTGAGTGCAGTAAGAAGTTAACTAACTAAGACTCTGATCATGTTATAAATCACTGTTTATTAGTGTAACACTTTCATTAAGAATTCCTCTTGTTTCCACAATAGCCAGGCTTAAAAAATAGCCACCAAATTTCCTACAATTACCAGTGACAACTCTTTTCTGGCTACTAGATTATGTTACCTGTTTTGCATTTGCTCTAGTAAGAAAGTAAAGAAAGGCACTTGCATCCAGGGATCCTATTAATAGAAAGCACCTCCAAGTTACTGTTTTACCTGCATGAGAATCACCTGGAATATTCAGTAAAAATGCAGATTCCTGGGCACTACCTCAAATTAAGAATCAGAATCTCTGGGACTTCTTCACTTTTGTGAAGTCCAGGAATCTTCACTTTTACTAGCTCCTTAGTGATTCTTATGCACACCAAAGTTTGAAAACTACTGCTTTATAGCAATGACTTCAAAACAAGGAGTATGTACCCTAGGCAGTGTGCAAGATGATCCACTGAGATGGGAGAAGAATGTATTAGAACACCTTTAATCTCATCCTTTTACATTTCTATTTTTATGTATGTAAATGTTGTAATATATGTATATTGCCTATAAATATACATTCAAATATTATCCATATATATTAGAAGTACATGCTCAAGCTTGGCGACAACTGCTCCTAAGCAGTAACAGGCTTTTCTTGCATCTCTCTCTCTCTTTATCTGTGGACTACACAGGGTGCATCTCCCTCAAGTCCAAATGCCTTGGGACTAGCATCTTCAAAAGGCTTGAATATACGGAAAAGTAGCCTCCTCTACAAATTCCTACCGGTTTATAAAGTCCAGCACAGTTACTAATTCTACTCAGAAGTCAGGCACTGGAGCAGACAGCAGAGCAATGAAGCCACGCTTCCGGTAAGACACGCCCATCACTGCACAATTTTCCATCCCAGATTCAAGTGACCTCACCTGAACCCCATCCTGGTTCTTGGTTTCTAAAAATGTAAAATTTTAACTTCTCTGCCCTTTAAAAATTCTAAGACCAAAAGTTCTTTATTGGATGTATCAAAATTTCTCTCTAAATAAAAATACAGATACTAGAAAGTACATCCAAAAACCGAAGAGAATGCCATATTCTCTTTCTCAAAATTGTCCATCTTCTTGAATTTAAAGGGCTAAAAATGTACTGAGAGTTCATCAGATTTTTTTAAATTCTCAATTCACATTTTTATTCAACCTTTAAACTTACCAATTACATGTTTCTGTAAAACGAGATCAATGATCCGTAGACAGATATTCTCTAACTGCTGAGTAACCTAAAGACAAGTTTTAAACAGTTTAAAATTCATCATAACCCTTAAGTTAATCTATAAAGTTACAATTATCCCAATAAAAATACCAACAGGGCTTTTTTCAGAGAAGTTGACAAGTTAATTCTAAACTTCCTGTGAAAAATTAAGACTACCAGAAAATTCTGAAATGTAAACCAATTATAGATATGAGAATTAAATCCATAATAAAATTATGAATTAAATTAATTTCTTACCTCATATTTTATACCAAAATAAATTCCTAATAAATTAAGGATTTCAACATTAAAACTTTAGACATGAAAAATTCTAGAAGATATACAAAGAACTGTGTATAATCCTAAAGAAAAAAAATGACTCAAAGCCCAGAAACCAGAAATAAATATATTGAGTCATTTGGTATCAAAAATTAAAAATGTCTGCATAGAACAGGTAGAAGTCAGAGATAAAAGAAAAACTGAGGGAAATATTTTCAAATGATACCACAAAGACAAAATTTCCCTCACATAAAATCATATCAACAAAAAGAAAGGCAAAAAATTACAAAAAAGAAATATAAATGGACCTTAACCTTATAAAAACATGTTTATTGCATAACAAGAATACAAATTGTAAGCACAGGATTAACACTTTTCACCTATCAGACTGGCAGTGATCTAAAAGTAGACTTTAGTCCTGGAGGAGTGGCTCAGTTGGTTGGAGCATCGTCCCCTACACCAAAGGGTTTCGGGTTCGATTCCTGGTCAGGGCACATGCCTGGATAGCAGGTTTGATCCCCAGTCGGGGTGTGTGTGGGAGGCAACCAATCGATGTTTCCCTCTCACATCGATGTTTCTCCTCTTCCTCTCCCTCTAAAATTAACACATATCCTTGGGTAAGGATTTTTTAAAAAGTAGGGATTTACATAGATTTAGGACAACTGAATGTCCACTTAACAAGAGATAATTAAATCCATTAACAAGGGACTGATTAAATAAATCTGATATATCATACAAAGAGATATTATGCTACTATTAAAAATATGTAACTTTATTGACTAATATGGAAGATTCATAAAGAAATATTAAGTAAAAATGGCAGATGAAAACCATATGCTAGCATTTTCATTACAGAAATATGCACACACTCTACTCCCTTGTTGCCAGGACATTGTAACAGAAAAATCTCTGGACGGACACAAAAAACCTGGTAAAGGAGCTTCCCCCTTGCGAGGAGAATCAGAGAGATGACTGAGCTCAATGAGAGGGCGAAACTTCACTGAACACCTTTCTACACCTTTGAATTTTCCATATGTTTGTACAAAATAGTTTTTAAATTAGAAAAAATGAAAACCCAGTCTATGTTACATCTTCATCTAAGTATCCTATTTCAACTTTCACAAGTATTCTATAATATTCAGCTTAAACAATTGTCTTAAAGTTCAAATAATCCAAAATTTCCAGTTTAAAAATCTGTCAATATATTTAAAACCGTTAAGCAAAGCTGCTTATGTTTAAGATCTGCTTTTAGACTTTTAATTGTGCTCTTCACACATAATTTGCATATTAATCACACACATGTGACATTCCCTTTTGAGAAAAACAGTTTTCAAAGTCTGCTTTTAACAACCTGAAATTTAAAATCATAGGACAGGCAACTGGGAGACAATATTCCAGTCCTTGCTTTGCCGCTAATTATCTATGATGGCACTTCTCAAATGGCTTACCACAAGAATTTTTAAAACATGCAACACCTGACTGTTCAGTCAGTGGCACTGACCTCTTTCCCTTAGATTGTCAAATAAAAAGATCATGGCGGCCAACACAACAGCCATGTGGTATGAATGAATCAAAATTATACCTGGTTTCTTTTTGGTCACATTGCCAAAAAAAATTTTTTTTGGTGTGCCACAGAATTTTAGTAATTAGTTTGTGTGTGGTATGAGAGAAGAAGGCTGAAAATCACTAATCTGTGACCTTGGAAAAGCCATTTAGCTGAAGGCTTTAAGTTCTCTCATGTGTAAGTGAGGAAGCTGGATTTGACTAGTGCTCTCAGTTTTAACCCTCGCCTCCCTTGATAATTAATCACAGTAAGTTCACATGCTCCTTTAACTTTACTTGAAATTCAAAATAAATTTAATATCAAGTAAAAAAATTAAAACAAAAATATAAAATGCTGTTTAGTTTTCAAAATAATCCTGCCGCTCAGTCTACTACTCTCCATCCTCCACACACACTTTGGAAAGCTGGACTTGGTGATTTCTCAGGTCTCTTCAAATTTAAAATACAAGTTCTACATATAAGGTAAAAGAATTACCATCAAGTATACTGTTATGATTTAATTTGGAACACCTCACTGTCTCCAAGAGGGCCATACAGTTTCAAAAGGATGCACAACTAAAATAAAATAATGAATATGGAAACTGAAATTCACATTATGTCTTTTAGGTGAAAGAAGGCCTGCCCAGGCGAAGATTATTAAACCATTTTTAAGGATTTGGTAATCTTGATTTGCTTTGTGATAAGTACAGGATAAATCAACAGCCATGGAGTTTAACAATGTTATTTAAAGAACTGGCACCTGCTTCCTAAGTCCTCGCTGTATAAAACAAGAGCTGCCCTCAATGCCAAACAAGTCAACTGAGCTCACAGAAGTAAAGAACACAAATCTACTTGGAATGAAGGAAAGGTTATGTGATACTTGCGGAGGAGAGCAGCAGTTTTAGATGGGCATAAATTAATACCTTAGCAGAACGACTGGACTGCAAACCCAAAACCTGGTGACCCCGAACACGTCCCTTGAGACTACCCGAACCTTGTTTTCCTCTTCTGCAAGAAGACACTGCTGCTGCCTGCTCCACCTAACTCAGGGTGGCGGGGTAGGAGTCTACCAGCTGATGGGTGGGAAAGCACTGGATGACTGTCGGCACATCCCTTTTCCCAAATTGTTCTGGAATTCAGCTTGGGAGAAATTGTGTTTTAAGCTCTTCTTCCCTTCCATCCTCACAATAATTGTTACATCAGAATTTTGTTACATTATTTAATATTTGCCCGTGTGACTGAATGGCTATCACTCTCTACCAAGAAGACTAGACTATGGATTCCAGAAGGGGAAACTCAAGTCTTATTCAATTTGGTATTCCCTAAAAACCTAGCCTGGCACAGAGCAGACGTGATGAACTGAACTTAGTTCAGT
Source organism: Trachops cirrhosus (assembly GCA_028533065.1). NCBI lineage: Eukaryota > Metazoa > Chordata > Mammalia > Chiroptera > Phyllostomidae > Trachops > Trachops cirrhosus. The sequence continues at coordinate 34,137,510 of CM052539.1, forward strand.
TCAGAACAAAAGGATATAGAAGGATATAGTACATACTTATAACCACATTTAATATTTCCCCTCAATCATTTTAATGTCTTTAAAATTTGAGGATAATTTTTAACGTTTAGCAACATAACTCAATATCAATTTAAAAGTCAGGACTTTAAAATGTGTGCCCACTGACCACATGAATTTCAGTTAATGTACTATAATGACAAAATAAAACACAAAGAAACCCCACCTCTTTATGATCTTCAACAACTGTCAAGATAGTGTCAATGGTGTGTAAAATTCCCATGGCCATTACTGTTTTGTCTTCGACTTCTTCATATTCATCACTTTGAAGAACTTTACCGAATATCTCTGCCTATGAAATTAACATAAACATAATCAACAATCAGTATCGTCGCACCCACTCCTCTTTACTATAAGTGAGCGAAGAGCAGTGTCACACACATAAATGTCGGCAAAGTTATGCACTGTGCCGAGTGATCAATGACAGAACCTGTTATGTTTTAAACATAGACATTTGTTCCTTATCTAGTCGCTGGAGTAGAATATACATTAGCTATTACAATCAGAGAGCTAGCATTTAAGTTCTGGTTGTTATTAAACAAATACATCCAAAATCTAGGAAAACTGAAATCTAGTAATACTCAAATGAAAAATTCGATAGAAGGTTTAGAAGACAAAGTCAGGGAATCACCTGGGAAAAGAGACAAAAAGAACAGACACGGCAGATGGCAGAGAAAGGTAAGGAAATAAGAACCTCAGTCTTGGCCCAATATTCTACATCAGAACTACAGGACAAAAAAAAAAGCAGGGACAAATTCATCAAGGAAGTAATATAAGAAATTGCCTAAAACTGAAAAAAATGAGTTTCATGATTCAAAGCCCAGAAAGTGAAAATTCAGAAGGCTTGCATTAAGGTAAGTCATTATGAAATCTCAGAATATATGACAGCACATCATCTTAAATGTTATTAGATTTAAATCTAATTAAATATAGAAATTAACTGTCAAGATTAGAAGAGCAAACATTTTTATATTAACATTGTAGTTACACATAAAACTGAACTCTAAATTTTGCAATTTAATTTATTTAGATTATTCAAGGCTTTTATACCAAACTAACATAAAACTTTTCCCAGTCTTACCAATTGTTGGGTCATATCAACAGCAATTGAGGCTACTTCTTGACTGTATTCACATATCATCTTCTGGATAACATTAGTTACATCATCATTTTCTGTCTCTATAACAACATGCAATAGCTCCTGCATAATAGGCCTCACATGTGGCTTCATATACTCCTTAGCTAATGCAATAAAACAAACAAAATCACTAAAAAATTAGCCATTCACAAGTGATAAAAAGAATTAGCTTGCTCACAAGGTAAAGTGACACAGTATAATAGGTTCTAGATAGATGATTGTTCTGTGGGAAGTTACAACGCTGTACCAAAACATTCTCCATCAACACATTAATATTCCCCAGAGCAACACAGGGATAATCAGTCCTGCACAGGAAAGAACTGTCCTGCCCAAAATGCCAACAGCCCCCACTGAGAAACTTAAGGTACAAATATGTTGTCATTAGCATGACACAGTATAAAAATCATGTACACAGAACTATGCCCAGTACTGACGGTGCCCATTCCCTGCCCCATCTCATCTCTATCCAGCCTCCTCCCCACGTATCCCTGTACAATATTCAGACTTCCATTAAAACACTGTTGAATAGAGGTAAACTGGGTTCATGTTTACTTTCAAAGGTTTATTTGAACTTGGAAAGGAATATTCTTCTAAACAAATGAAATATCTATGTTATCACTTACTAGAAATGATAGTTGCTACTTTCAGAAGTAGCAAAACCAAAGAATCTTAGGGTTGAAAGAATCTTGAAGCCATCTGGCCCAACCCCCTACATTTAAATATATGGATATCTAAGCCTTAACAAATCATGTGCCTTGCCCAGGTTTACGTGGCAAATTAGCAGCACGATCAAAACCAGACACCAAGTCTCTGAATTCCCAGTCTACCATAATGCCCAACAATTATCAACTTGTTTCCTAACCTAACATTTTTCTGGAAACCACAGTGAAAAAGAATTCCTAAAAAGGTCAAGAATAAACTCCTTTTAAATTCTGAGGGGACAGAAGTTGAGAAATCCAAACCCAAAATCTTAAGACTTATAGAATCATCCTCAGTAGGGAAGCAATTGAAGAAAACTATCTGAGAAGACCATGTCCAAACACAAACAAACAAGCAAGCAGACCTTCTAAAAGGCATTGCTGGCTTTACCTTGCGCCTGGTTGGAAATTAATGACTGGAGAGCAAGGGCAGCCTCGACTTTGACAGGCATCTCCTTATCTTCAATCAGGCTCTTCTTCGCCAGTTCAACTGCATTTCTTAGATTGAGCTCATTATGAAACTTCAAAGAACTGAACGCATGAAGTACCCAACAGGACTATGTTATAAGAAAGTAAACAGGAAACTATTAAGCATATGGCATTCTGTAATAATGTCATGCATAGCTTACTAAATAAAATATTATTAATTCTACCGAGTCCTATTTGTTTTTTGGAGGGTAGTATATAAGAGTTAGTTGCTAACTTTTGGATTTCCCAACCATTTTATTTTTAAACAGGCAGTTTGATTACTTTTGAATTACCTATATGCAATAGCATTTTTCACAGGAAAAAGAAAACAGAGCCAAATTTAAGCGTCTATAAAAAAGAAAGTCTACCCGATTTCAAATATAAATCCTAGCCTAGCCCTTATGCTCAAATTGGCTTCAAGTTTGTGAACCATGTGTTGAAAAACAGAATAATTCAGAGAACATGCCTTAAAAAAGAGGAAAGAAAAATGTCCTGTTTATGCTTTTAATAAAGATTATGATCCATAGCTAATTTATCATTTATATGTTAAAGCTACTACAAACCAATGTTCGCCATTCACAGGCCAGCCTTTGCAGCAAACAAATGAAACACTGCCTCCCTAACATCACACCAAACCTCCTTTTTCCATTCACATGAGGTATGATGAATTTTAAACCTTGTATAGATGACCAAATTTTTAAATTTTTCTATGTGCATTAAACACAATCAACAGTGATTAATTTGAATTACTGAAGACTTTTATCAAGAGAATTACAGTTTATACATACTCTCAAAGATAGCAGCTTACCTATAAAAACACTTGCGTGCTCGACATCTCTAATCTACATTTGCCCAAATATTTCTCCAGTGATAATTACCTTGTTTATAAAATGCTTTAGGATGTTAAGGCATTAATAACATATGCTGTGTTTAGCAAGAAATTTTTCTGTGTTGATGCAATTATAAAGATAAATACTAGGCTCTTGAATTAAAGTTGTATTTCTCCATAAGATATATTGCTTCTAGAAGTAATATATACTTAGAACACAAATAAGTTTACATGGACTATCATTTTCTCCACTTTACTAAGGCATATGTACCTAATATACTAGAATTCATAATCAGGTTTTTAGCCAAACTAGAATTCCATGCTGTGTTTTGGACACTGAAAATTAATCGGTTTATGGATTTACTCTGCACCATCACTGTAACGTCACCCCCTCACTGCAAGTTTTGCATACACAGGAAGAGAGACTGGGTGGAAAACGAAAACAGCTGGAATTAAAATCCACAAATCCCTTTATTTACTAGTTTGTTTTTTATTCAGCTTATGTCACATAAGAAACAATCTGACTTCATTTCACCTTAATATGTGTCAACTTATCCAAAAACATTTAGTTCAATAATTATCTTACAAATGAACATTGTAAGATATGTAATGAAAATATGAAAAACTTACTCTAGCTCGAAGATACCCCAGGTTAGACAACAATAATGGAAAGATGTGATTCTGCAGCAACAACTCCATTTGGTCCTTGAATAAACTCTTCTGTTAGAAAACAGAAATTAAGTTTCAACTTATCAATGTCTTTTTCATATGTAGAAATCACATCCCAATAAAGTATATTTATTATGCTTACACTTAATATATTTATATTTACAGTTTTGTAAAATTACTTCACCTACATATTGCTTATTTTTAAATAAGATAAAAGTTGTACCTTAAATACTATTTGATACTGACTGATTTTTGTAGAAACAAATAAAGCCATTTAATGGGTTTTTTTATATAGCAACAGTTTCATACAGAAACACTGACAAAAAAGTCAAATGTTCCTTTTAACTAAAGAAACAGGTGACAGAAAGAATATTTATAGTCAACTCAGTCATGCAGAAAAAGTCACTAGTTTTAAATTATCCATAATTTTCATATTCTCTCAACTGCCTCTGCTTTACAATTTTAAGTAAATTAAATTTTAAACAAGTTAACCTTCAATAAAATATCAGCTAGGGAACCAATCACATGCAGGGCTCCATCTTTCTTCCTAGGGTCGAAGTTTGGGTCTGTCAGGATTTGGTAACAGAATGTCATCATTTTTGGCAACACCTAAAGAAACAGAAGAATACCTTTTAGTACATTAGCTTTCACTGTATTACTATAATATTATCTACAAAACACAAATTTTCAAAATTAAAGCCACTTCACTGTTTTATCAAATATAAATAAGAAAACAAAACAACACTTTGCACTTACTAGAACAGGAAAGCATTCTTAAAGTGACAGATTATAATGAATACCACTTTTCAATTACTAGGGTTATATTCAAGTATCAAATCAACACAGGATTTAAAAAGAATACCTATGTACCTCTTTTCTTTTCTTTGCAGCAGTATATAAGAGCGTCTGGGCTGCTATGGTAGGAGAAGCATAATCTTCAAAAATATCTAAGATGTTAAAAGGTTAAACCATGTTAGTAAAAATATAATTACTTCCTATATATTTTAAACCTGATTAATCACTATTCCAAAACCAAGAAACAAAACACCCACACACGACACTAGTTGACCGCATACAAGAGCTAAGGGGCTATCAGTTTTTTCACGCACAAAAGCACCAAATTCTACTGGCTGTCTTTTTAGGCAATTATATTTTATAAAAGCAACCCATTTTAGGATATCTGTTTCATTGAGGACAAGGAAAGTGCTGTATCTCTAGCAAAAAAACAGTAAAAATTTATTTAGTGCTCACTATATGCCAGGCACTGTTCTAGGCTGTGGGGACACAAAGGTCAAACAAAAAGGGTTCATGGAATTTACAAGGTGAGAGTAAGAAACCCTACACACACACACACACACACACACACACACACACACATACACACACACACACACAACGGGTCAAGCTATGAACAAATGTACAACTGGGCAAAGAGACACCGAGTGACATAGTATAGGGTGCTAGTTTAAATAGGGGGTCAGGGAAAGCCTCTGCAATGTTCCTTTAAGGTGACAAGCAGAAATTAAATGAGTAAGGGAGAAAGCTCTACAGGGAAACCTAAAGATTCAATTCTCCAAGCAGAGGAAACAGCAAGTGTAACAACAGTCTTGAGGGACTGCTAGGATAGCACTTGGCTCTGTCAACAGGTAAGTTCAACAGGTATTCAAAGGGAACCTGTTGTATATATATAGGTGTAAAACACACCACTTAACTACATGAAAACTTCAGCATAGGCAGTTTTATATAAGAACATGAAAACTTGAGAGGTATCTGATATATCCACATTTAAATATAAAAATAATACCAAGTCTAAGTCTTTGCATCAAAATATAAAACACAAACATACTAATAACTTACATTTATTGAGTACTTACTCTGCGCCAGGCACTATACCAAAATTTCTACCAACGTGTATTCAATAGTATTCCACATTAAGCTGTTAACACAACTAGTTATATGTATTATCCATCCCGCACTATTACCACTGCCCACTTTATAGCTGAAAACACTGCAACTCAGAGGTTCAGTAGCCTGCCCACAGTGCCCGGAGTAGGTGACCAAGCCGGCACTCACACCCAGGCTGCCTTAACATCGAAGCCTGGGCTCTTGTACTTGTTACCGAATCTAAAAACTTTATTATTAGTATCAGTCAACACATTTAGATAGGAGTATTTCATTCATAGAAACAATTGCAAATGACAAAATAATAAAAAGAAAACTAATGTAATAATTGTTCTTCCCTATGTACATTATCCCAAAGTAAAATATAAAAATCAAAACTAGCCACTGCATTCTATGGTTAATAAAAAGGAAATGGTTAAGGAAAAAGCACTTTAGCTAGTCTTGACTTATCCATATTCTCTATTAACCAACAACATGTAAAATCTGTCAATCAATACTCATAGCTCTTATTTCTAAAAACAGACAGTATCTTATTTGGTAAGAACAAGTGTGTGCTGGCTGGTGTTGCTCAGTGGTCTGAGCATCAGCCTGCAAACCAAAGGGTCACTGGTTCGATTCCCAGTCAGGGCACATGCCTGGGTTGTGGACCAGGTCCCCAGTAGGGGGCATGTGAGTCACATACACACTGATGTTTCTCTCCCTCTGTTTCTCCCTTCCTTCCCCTCTCTAAAAATAAATTTTTAAAAATCTATAAAGAAAACAAAACACCAACTGTTAAAAAAAAGAAATGAAATAATGGTAACTTTCTAACAGCCAAACAATTACTCTGACATTACAAAAAAACACAGGTATTACAGAAAAGCTAAACATTATAAGAATGCATTGAAAAAGATAGACATATGAAAAGATGCTCAACGTCACTAATGATCAGAGAGATGCAAATTAAAACCACAATGAGACATCACCTCACACCAGTCAGAATGGCCATCATCAATAAGCGAGGATGTGGAGAAGGGGGAACCTTTCTGCACTGTTGGTGGGAATGCAAACTGGTACAATCACTGTGGACAACAGTATGAAGGTACCTCAAAAAGTTAAAATGGATCTGCCTTTTAACCCAGAAATCCCACTGCTGGGAACATATTCAAAGGAACCCAAAACACTAATTCAAAAGAACATTAAGCACCCGTATGATCTTTGCAGTGTTATTTACAATCGCCAAGATTTGGAAGCAGGCCAAGTGTCCATCCATAGATGAGTGGATAAAACAACTATGCGACCTTTACACAATGGAATTCTACTTGGCCATAAAAAAAAAAAAAAAAGAAGAAGAAAATTTTACCTTTTATGACAGCATGGATGGATCTGGAGAACGTTATGCTAAGTGAAATAAGCCAGTCAGAGAAAGACAAATACCATATGATTTTACTCATATGTGGAATCTAATGAACAAACTGAACTAAAAGGCAAAACAGAGAGACTCATAGGTAGAGAGCAGGATAACAGCTCTGGGGGCGGGGAGGTTAGGGAGTGGAGGCATTGAGCGAAAAAGAAAAAGGACTCGTGAACATGGACAACAGTGTGGTGACTGCAGGGGAAGAAGGTACAAGGGGGATAAATGGTGATGGAAAAAAATACAATAAAAAGAAAAAGATAGGAGCCTGGCTAATCACTCTGCTCCAAGGAAAACAAAGGTACTAGGAAGAGGAAAAATCATGCCCATGTGTAATGGTTTTTAAAAGGAAAAGGTAGAATGAAGGAATGAAGCAGATGGTAAATACCATTTCTCATTCATTTGTTTTGCCTGTACTTTGTCTCCAAGAGAAGAGGCATTCCTCACTTACTGAATCAAATAACACTAACACCAAGCACTGGAAAAGCAATCTAGCATCTATACCAGTAGGCTTAACTCACGTAGCCAGAGATACCTGGCCCATTAAGGGAAAGCCCTGTGTTGCCACAGCACCTTCCACATGCCCTGGACAGTGCTAATTTTACCAACTATTTATTTCAACATTTATCGAAGACATACTAGAGCCAAACACTAGTATGCAGAGATGCAGACGGAATGGAGAATGCAAAAATAAAGCAATAAGATAAAGCCCCTGCCCTCAGATCGCTCCAAGTTGTGGGGAAGCAGAGGTACAAATAACATTTTGCAATGTTAAGTGCCTGAGTATTCCACGAAGCAATAATTCAAACTGGGGATAAAAGGAAATGAACTCAGGCAATCTACACCATTCAACAGCTTCCAGGAAAATCAGAACTACAAAACCCCCACTCCAGAAACCGGACCACACAATGCGGCCACTGTAGATAACCTCATTCCCTTGTGGAATACCTGGTCTCTGGGATAAGGAAGCAAACTAAATTGAGGTGCTCCTAAAACATGCAGAAATCCCAAGTATCTCCCAGACTGAGCACGACCCAATCTATAAATGGGTATCCCAAAAGACACGGAAGGAGATGGTCCCTGCAGATCAGCATCACGACAGAAAAGTTACAGACGGCTCCAACACTGCTTCAGCACCCGTAAGAGGGATAAGATAAAGCAGCTTTTCGGCTCCCAGACCCAAAGGCCTCAAGTTCACCAGTTCTACAGAACATCAAACTCTCACGAGTTTCAAAGGTTATCATACAACGCAGAACTTTGAGAATTTAACAAAGTAATAAAATCTGTTTAAAATATAAATTCAGCTACAATATTTTAGGTACCCAGGAACTAATGAGGAATAAAATCATCTCGATTACCAAATTTCATCCTTATGTACTCATATGGGTCCTCCTGCCACAGCTCTTCATCCTCATCTTTGTAACACATCACAGAGAAGATCACATCTTCAGAGATATTCTACAAAGGATGAAAAACAACAAATGGGTATATGCTATTCAGATTTGGGGAACACTAATAACATATTTACTGACTGCCTTTATAATGTTAGTTTTCCCAACTGTTATTTTCTGTTAAGCTTGCAGTGGCTAAAGTGAGACGGGAAAGCAAGAGCCTAGGGTGGGGGCAGGGGACTGAGGGCAAAGGGCAAACATAAGACTGTTTTTAAACAACTGATTAAAGCTATAGAGAAAGAGATGAATATACATGTTCTTCTTTGAAGGAATAGAAAGGATAATAAAGTTTTACTAACAAACTAGTATTAAACATGAGAGAAATAAATATCAAGCATGGTTATATTTATTATTGTATTTCTTTTTGTGAACTGTTTTTTATTCCCAATTTGGTCCTAAATGTCAACCTAGCAACAATATTAAAATTTTCTTTCCTTCTTCCATTTTCAAAAACCTAATTTCCTACTCTACAAATGTAGGTTTCAGGGGGAAAGAAAAAAACCACATCTGTGTGTATACTGCTTTTGTGTGCTAACAATTACATATTTAAAAACAGAATCATCTCTTAAATAAATTAAATATTTCTAAGAGAAAAAAATTCAGCCTAAGGATAAGAGTTTTCTGAATCCTACATTATAGCCATGTAAAAGTAAGGCCAAAGGCATCAAGTAGAAAAAAAATACTATCACAATTCACCCTTACTTTCTAGGAACACAGTAAATAAAATGAAATCAGTATCTTTTAATAGCAAAGAAATGATCCCTCTTTGATCAAGGAGATTAGACAAATATTAAGATATCCACAGAAAACAAAGCAAATGACATTATATTTCTTAAAACCTGTAATAAGATAATACTAAACAAATTCTATCCTGGATGCCAAAAGCAAAGAAAAAGAATTTATTTTCCTCTTTAGATACCATCTTAGAGATTACAGAATTTAAGAATTTACAGTTTAAGAGGAAAAACAAATTCAGTTCCTAACATCCTTGAATTACTCAAAATTATCTGTATGCAAATAAGACTTTATTTATTAATGGCCCATAATTTTTCATTCTCATTTGTGCTTTAAATAACAATGTGGAATTCTATCTTTAAGTAACCAGTTAAGCAAGATCAACGGAATCCAAGCCTTCCAACTCATAAAATTTCAAGTTCTCACTCTTCTCAAATACTGAAATGTCCAAGTCCTTCAAATAAGTATAAGACTGCACCGATTTGTAATTATTAATGGAAATAAAAATATATTCAATATAAAATATGAATTAGTAATATTTTCTTTGTTTAGAAAACCTACCTTAACCAGCGAATATTTGGAGAACTGCTCCCGACACTAACCTGTATGTGTGGCTTCATCTGCTTCCACGTTACAGAATGAACAACCCCTTGGTTGAGATAGTTGAAGGCTTGCTGAAGAACACGAGGCGCTACGTACTCTTTCTGTCTATACTGGTCTAAAATTTTTAGTAGTACCTGTAGGGAAACAGGAAGAGAAAATATAAGAGAACATCTACAATTTTACATTTAATGGAAGGAGCACTTCAGGCATGACATAAAACCCAGAATACATAAAGACTAACAGGTTTATAAGGAACCCAATATTTTGTGAGAAAACTCATGGGCAAATTTAATTATTAGATACATCCATGTTATATTAGAACAGTGTCTTACTGTGATTTCCAGCCATTTGTCCTACTTCTAACCCGTGGATCTACTCAGAGTAAATCTACACTGTATTCCACACACTAGCTCTTCAAATAAATTAAGACTCCTGTTAAAAAAACAACAGCAACAACACACTTGACTAAATGAACACAGAAAACAACCAGACAGCAAGAATTGCCACAGGCATACTTTAATACTTGTCAAAGTTGCACTTCAAATGAAGAGAAATGAGAATTTATCCAAAAAAATAGTACTGGGACAACTGATCAGCCCTCTAAAAAAAAATGAAGCTAACTAAACTTCATCCCAAAATAAATTCCAGATAAGAAAATATTTTAACAACAAAAGAAATGAAAGCTTAAAATTCCTAGAAGAAAATATGGAAGAATTTTATTTTAGAGTGTCAGTCCACAGAAAGTCTTTATAGACATAACACAAGACTGAGAAATTATTTTTTAAAAGAGAGAGATTATTTATAAGGAAGGAACCATGCCCAAAGCAGCCATGACTGTTCCAAGGACCCTCAGTCAGAGGTAACACAATGAAGTCAGTTTTCTAACTCCTGGTGTCCAGATCTCTTCCCTATGATAAATGAACTGGTGAATTAAATAAAAAGGGTTCTTTCAAAACATGTACAAAATTTACAAATTCAGAAGATAAACTCAGTTCAAATTATATAAAATTCAGGTTTATAAAATCTGTCTGAAGTACTTCCAGGACCTATGCGGTTTTCAGCAATGCAAGCAATGCAGGCTAAAAATGGGTGCAGTTGAACAGCGTGTTCCCAACACAGTGTGGCTCAGACACAGTGAAGGTGGTGGGGATGAGACATAAGAGTAAAGAAGAGAACAGTTTTTGATATACCTTTTTCTAAGAAAACTACTTTTAAATACTAGGAATACGCACCATAAATAACTAAGATACAAACAGTTTAGGACATGGCTGCAACGGTATGACATTTAAATGTCATATGTGCATGTAAATGTCACTGTGTGCCTGGACACACTCACATTTATCTGAGACTGAAAAAACTCTACTGAACACACCTTAAGAGGACATCAACTTCAGGAAGACTAATGGGTTTAACAGCAGTGGAGAGAGCAGAAGGCAAAGCTGGCCAGCTTCATGAGTGTGCTAGTATTCACAGTGAACTGCTGAACAGATAATTTTAATCATCATTCACTAATTTTCCCTATAGACTGTTACAAGGGGCAATAAAATAATTTATGAGAAAATTACAGCCATAGCTTTCCTGAACTGATGCAAGGTACTTTTTAGAAACAATAATCCATAAAATGATACTAGACAAAATGAAAATCTATACAAGGAAGTATTCCATCTTAGATGACAGGTTTGAACATTAACTTTATATCAATTATAATAAAGAAGCCTATATGCATAAATTTATAAAAATCTAGAAACAACCTCTATCTGATTAAAGCCTTTCACTACATAGGAGCAATCATTGCTTCTTCAATATGGTCCTGACCCAGACAGTGCTCAATAGTCATTAAATTTTATGTGTTGAAATATAAACAAAAATATTATGATTCAAATGGCAATACAGATCAACCAATCTTCATGTCCACTTGTTGTAGTTTTTAAATACTACTCTCAAGAAGTCCTCATTTTTACTGTATAAAATGGTACCCAAACTTTCACCAAAAAATGAGTAAATTCTCAGCTGAAAGTCTTTAACTTCTGAGCTCAACTTCTCTTGAAATACAGCAATTTGTATTCCATTTGTATTCCATTCCATTTAAAAAAAAAACAACACTTGGAACAAAGAGGTAAGTCTCAAAGAAATAGAAGGTAAGAAACTCGTAAGAGGTCAAAAAGTTAACAGAAGAATCCAACCTAATAATGGTGACTGCTATACCAGCACCAACAAACCGAAAAGGTTTGCGTGTAGCATCTGGGAGTCTGGAAGGACACTTCGTGTGGTAGCTGCCCTAGGCTACCCGGTTCTAAAACTAACTGCACTGTATTAAATTCCAGAGCTGCTAGTTCATCCCCTATAAATACACAGCGTATTAATATGTTCGTAACCTACTTTTAAATAGACAGAAATAATTTAACTACTATCAGTAGTAACCATCCTTCTATTTAAAAAGCGTAAGTTTATTACCTGCTGAATTCCCACCGCATAGGTTTTCAAAAAGAATTCAGAAAATTCAAAATATTCTTTTGTGACATTTCCTGGGCTTCCATAGCTTAAAATACAAGGAGAAAATGTTTAAATAGAGTAAATTTTAAAACAAGCATGTCCACTAGCTTAAATACAATCTGTTGTTGAAAGATATTCTATTGGGGCAGAAAACTAACACTTTCCCTACTTTTCACAAGCCCCAAAATGAAATCATGATGAACTGCACTTTGACTCTGGGTCTTACTAAAACATCAGAGAGAAACTTCTACCTACTTAGTTAACTAAGATCTCCTAAAGGGTAAATATTACAAATAAAAATATATCCAACATGAATTTTTCAATAAATGCTTCCATACTTAAATTTGACTAAGTTTCCTATGGAGCTGAATGGCCAAGCACCTTCTTGTACAATTCCTGGATATTTCCAATAAGCTAACCAATGTCATTTCTCCATTCTTTTTATAGGAAAATAGAAAGATTCAGAGAAAACACAGCACGTCTTTATGATCTCTAAGTCAGTGATCACAATTAAGCCTACTTTAAAACAGAGGGTGACTTTTTGCCCTCTATGGTACTAAAGACAAATAACCACATTCTGTGGACCACCAAGAGACCTATCCAATTTTATTATATCCAATACTGAAATACGGACCCTAAGGTCATAAATCGAATAAACAGCATTACCGTTCAAAAAGACGAGCTACAATATGCAGAGCCCACTTCTTACACTTCCACCAGACTAGTTCTGGTCTATCATCCTCATCAATTTGCAGGGTCTCCTAAGAGGACAAACACACCCAGATTAAATGTCTGCATAATAAAAGGGTTTATGTGAATAACAGAGGCAAAATAAATCTTGCTATAGATTAATATTAACTCTGAATTTAGATTGCCGTACAAATGCAAATTCCTACTTACAGATTGCTAGCTAGGAATTAAATAGGCAAATTTCAACTAGCTAATGCTGTTGTTCACATCTATATCCTATTTTTCAAAAGGTCCAAATAAGTAGAAAACAAATACAAAATACCATGTGATGCAAGGAAACTCTGGGATAACAAAAAGGTCCTATATCTTTATTTGGGTGATAGTAACACAAGTGTATGTTTGCAAAAATGCAAAAGTTCTGTGCATTAAGGTAGATAAATTAAATTTAAACATAGTATGTCCCAAGATATGAGTAAGGGAAAAAATACTGCATATCTGAAGACAAGCTTAAATCTTAAAATACTTGATATATTTTAATTATTTCAGTTAATTTGATAATTATAGCATCATCATTATTGCAAATAAAAATGAGACACTACCTTTTACCTGTCAAACTGACAAACTTAGAATTTCATGTAAAAGATATTCTCAGTTACTGTTTATTAAAGTATAAGCCAGTACAATGATTCTGGAGAATACTTTGCAAGATCTGTCAAAGCTTTAATCACTTCTAGAAGGAATCTATCCAAAGAAAATAATCATTTATGTGTCTAAAAATTTAACTACATCCTTATAGTTAAAGCACTAAAAAACTAAAACAATCTAAACATCCAGCAAATGAAGCATTCAACAAAACTGACAGCATAAAAACATTCATAATCACAAAAATACTTATAAAAGATTTTAAGTGAAAAATAAATTTCAAAACAGTAACTACATACACTATTTTTACAAGTAAAATATGGTTACATACAGACACAAAGAAAAAAGGCTAGAGGAATAAATACTAATTTTCAAAATTTTTTAATCATTTTAGTAAGAATTAAAGTTATTTTATTAGTTTTGCTTACCTGAATATTCCTGACTATAAATATTCCTGAATATAAAACTGACTATGTATTAGTAATTATTTTTACTACAGTAGTAACTTTTTTTTTCCAAATAGGCTAGAATTATGAATCAGTCTACCACAAGTATCCCAAACCCAAGTTTTCCCAATTTTTATTAAGAACAGAAGCTCTCTCTTACGGGAGGAACTGTCCTGTCAATAATAGTTCGAAAGATCTCCATCCACACCGTCATGGTTTGGTTATTCACCAACTGAAGAGGCAATGCATACTGAAACAGAAGAACATCACCATCAGGCAACAGCTCCTCCACTCAAAGAAAAATCAGCAATTTCATCTATACTGGAAGGTCATGAAAATAGTAATTTCATATGGTTCACCCTAAAATTTAATTTAAAATAGACCTATTAACATACATGTGCAAATTAAAATTCTAAAATCTAAAAATATACATGCCATGAATTACTTCTCTGAGCTACTTTTCTAAATGAAAACAAAATATTTTTAATATAGTAAGGTCTCATTTACTCAGCATGAGATTCCAGATAAGTGATTTTTACCATTTACCCCTTTGTCAAACTCTGTTTCGACCACTCCTTCCCCAACTCCATTGAGATATAACTGACATACAACATTGAGAGTCTGTATTTAAGGTACATAGATGATGATCTGACACACGTGTATACTAAGAAATGATTACCACAATAAGCTCAGTTAACACTTCTATCACCTCACATAACTACCTGTCCTGTGGTGTGAATTCATTTTAACTACTTTAATGAAAATCTTTACCTCAAGAAACATTTTCTTCAACCACATTCCTCTACACTGAGGCATAATACCACAGCCACTCTATGACTGCGGGTTCCCCCTGCAGCACTGTGAGTGAAGGGAGATAAGCGAGGACCATCTCTGCGCCCACGCATTCCCAAACCTGCTACATGCCAGTGGTGATAAGTAAGAGGCGCAGTCTCTGTCCTGACATTCTAGTTGGGGAAAACAACGTGTACAAACAAGGAATTACACTGTGGCGTGATGCCGTGTACGGATAAGAGCAGCACGCAAGAGGACCACTAACCCAGCCTGGCAATATCAGGAACTACTTTCTGGAAGAAGGAAATGTGCGCTGAAACATGGAGAAAGAGCACAAATCGGCCAGAGTATAAGGGGGAAGAAGAGTACTCCAGGTAGAAATAGTGTTTTAAAGGCTCAGAAGTAAGAAAGGGCATGACATATTCATAAAGCTGAAAGAATTTCAGTATGGCTGGAGTGTGAAAATGGTAAAAGAAAAGGTGGAGAGATGAAGGGTTTTATAAACCATATTAAGAAGTTCAGCCCTAACTGGTGTGGCTCAGTGAACTGAGTGCCGGCCTGAGAACGAAGGGGTTGCGAGTTCGATTCCCAGTCAGGGCACATGTCTAGGTTGTGGGTCAGGTCCCCAGTGGGGGATACGGGAGAGGCAACCACACATTGATGTTTCTCTCCCTCCCTTACCCTCTCTCTAAAAATGAATGAATGAATGCATGAATGAATGAATGAAAGAAGTTCACACTCTATTCTAAGTGCAGGGGGAGTTCGGGCTAGAGAGAGGGAACAGAGGAGGAGCAGGCTGAGGGTTGGGGAAAGTGACAATGAGTTCACCTTTGGACAAACTGAGTTCTGAAGTATGTATGAAATACCCAAATGCGGTGCACAATATTTAATAAATGCTTGAACAAAGTCAAATGAATTGTATCATACTTTTCAAAACATAAATACATTATCACTGTAATTATCCCTCTTAAAGCCTTCTAAATCCTTCCTGCCAGGATACCCAGTGGGAGTATATTTCTTTAGTAGCATACAACAGATTACAAAAATGGTATAAAATGTTAAGACTTTCATTGGTCTTTTAGGGGTTTAGCATGTATATGTTGAGAAAATAAACATTTTGGAATTTTGCCCTCATAGCTCAAGTAGAGGTAGAGGCTTGAAGAAAATTATTTCATCAGCCTCTGTCATACTTCCTGACTCCTGGTTATACTTCTCCCAGTGGGAGAGGGAACTCTGACCTCGGAATAAACGGAATATTACTACATCTAATGGCATCTCACTGAATGAAAAATGTTTGCCTCAGAGTAAAGTGATACTCCTGAGGAAAATTTCTGAACAGCACTTTAAAGAAAAAGCAAAGGCACCATGAATCCTCCTTTCCTATTACTTTAAAAAAGAAAAAATAGAGGGTGGAGAATATATCTTCCTAGTATCCAAGTTGCTTTGCTCTTCACAGATTTGCCTTCCTCTCCCTCCCCTCTCTCCCAAAAAAAGGCGGAGCTGAAAACAAAATCTGCTTCAAACTGTCTCCACTAAACGTTTAAAAGACAGGATTAAAAATATAAATCTTTATTGAAGCGAAATACTCTGAAACAGTATAAAAATATTTAAGTCACACATGAAGCCAGTAACAAAACTGAACTATCTTGGCTCTCTGGCCGGACAAAACTACCCTCTTGCCATGACTAATTTAACTAAAAAGCTTGTAAGGGAGGTTTAATTCATTCATCATCAAACATTTTAGACCGACAATAATTATTCTTCCTCTACCCAGATCTAAATAATTTACCCAAGACTTTCAAGGATTAAATTTTAAATATTTTTATATTTAAAACACTTTATCATCTCCATCTTCTTCTAATTACTTTTTAGATTCCCATATTAATATTCTTTATACCCTTCCTAAGAAAAAGGAAGTATTTTAAATGAAGGAAAATGAGGCACAAAATCTTCTTTATTAGCTTTAAATTAGGTCAAATGCAAAGAAACTACCATCAGTAAGATTTCCCAATAAAGAGGAAGGCTCTTCCTTTCCTTCCTCTTCTTCTGGAATCGTAACTAATCTACAGGCAGAACACTATGGACAGATGAGTGAAGTAATCAGGTTCCAGGGTGGTCAGCTAGCCTGGTTCTTCAGTACCCAGCACTTCAGACACTGGAGTAAAAGGCGTGCAAACCCTGAATCGCAGCTCTGCCACTCAGATAACTTTGGACTATCAGGTTAATTTCTATGAGCCTGTTTTCTCATAAGGAGTTTTTTAAGAGAACTATACGTGAGAATACACAATTTTTACCAATAACTGACACTAACTGCACGCTTTTCATGTGTCAGGCAGACAGCAAGGCACCGTATTTGTCTTCTACAATAGAAACTTACCTGAACAAGTGCATAAAAGATTTTCAGAATCTGTTTCTGTAGTAAAACAGAGTAATGTGAGGAATCAGGGAGGAGCTGCATGATTTGCTGTTGAATACGAGGCAGAAATATTTGCATTGCTGCTATAAGAGGTTCTCTTTCCTCTGCTTTCTTGTATCTACATGAGCAAAGACAAAAAAATAAAAAGTTTCCCCCCACAAAAGAACTATAAATAATGAAATATATATACATATATTAAGCTATACAAAGCTAAGAAAACAAAACATCCAACCACTGGCTTGCATTTTCTGTTTGGCTTGTTAAGATAAACTTGGGAGAACGTTAAGAGAACACATCTCTGTTTTAGGAAGAAACTAAAAATCTTTCCAGAAAGAATTGGACTAGTTTAAAAGAATCCAAGACTATTTTGCAACTCTCCTAAATAAACTTTTCTACTCCTTAATTTTCATCATACCACAATTATTCCTATTAAATACAAGTTGATATGTCTGTTTAAATAGACACTCCTATTATATAACAAGTAATGTGGGTAAAAACATTTCATCTTAAACTATCCTAAATTGAGAAATAAAAATAGTTTACAAACTTATATGCTCTTAGATATTTCAATTGCTACAAATCTAAAATATCTTCTAAAAATCCTACAGACTATGAACTAACTAGTTTGTAAATACAACTACAGGACTCTTCATGCACAAGTAACAATCCTCTTAAAAATCGGAAAGTAATGCTATTAAATGTGACACCCGTCCCCACCTCCCAAGCAACTTTTATACAAAAGAAAGCCACTAGCAAAGAAACTTTAACAGTTTCTATTTTGCATCCAAAAAGTAAATATTAATATTTGGTGTACTTAAGGTGCTCACTTAAAGACAAATGCTAAGGTACCTCTATATCAGAGTTTCCAAGGAAAGCTGTTAATAAATGACCACCTGAAATTAACAAAAAATTTTGAAAAGCACTGCATTATCACATCACTGCCTCAGAGATTGGCAATGTATGTTGGCAGATTAAAAGTTCTTTAAATAACTGTAGTAAATAAACATGTTTAACTGTGCTTAACCTACCACTTGCCAAATTAACCTGATTCCACAGAACACCCACAGCAGAACGCTCTATGCAATTTAGTTCTTTCTAAATGACACAAGGCTGGTATCTTCACCCAACAGAAATCAACTTACTCGTAGGTCTTCACCAGCTGATACAGACACAATAAACTGCCAAGCCAGCTTCCGCTGCTCTGAGATTGCAGGTAATAGTCTATCTTGTCCACTACCGCTGGCCAGTGACCAGGGAAATCGTATTTAATGATGGCACGGAGACACATTGTCAACTGGACTCTATAAGGTGGGGGAAGAAAGTCCAAAATCTAAGTAGTTAATAAATATCAGGTTTCAAAGACCTCCAATATTTTACACAAAAGCACTCTACCTCCAATTTACCTACATTATATAGTCACATATCTGGGGTGGAAGGACAAAAAACAGTATTATCTAGAAAAAAACTCCTCAGTAGCTCAACTTAATTGTAAATAAAGAGAACAGGTCATTTCCTAAAATAAATAAATACAACCTTTCAAACTGTTTTATCCTAAATACAGTTTTGGGAAACAAGGCTTTAAAATAAGTTCACTATAATTTTTCAAAAAGAAAAAAAAAAACTATGTATTTAGCTCTATAAAATCTCCCAGCTTGTTATATTTTTTATTTTGGTTACCATAGCCTAAGACGGAAACA
Organism: Trachops cirrhosus; assembly: GCA_028533065.1. Classification (NCBI taxonomy): domain Eukaryota; kingdom Metazoa; phylum Chordata; class Mammalia; order Chiroptera; family Phyllostomidae; genus Trachops; species Trachops cirrhosus. The sequence continues at coordinate 34,156,629 of CM052539.1, forward strand.
AAGCAAATAAAGCGTTATACATTTCAAGTGGGCAAACTTAGCCTAAAAATGTAGAATGGTAAGTAAAACAGAGGCCTCCAGAAGGGTGGGAAGCATGTCTGTGAGCCGAAACCTTGAAGCATCCATTTTCAGTTAACAGCCAACACAGAATGTTGCACCTATCCAAGCTTCCTGAAATACTCAATGTTGTACTTTAAGTATAAGAAACAAGCTGGCAATTTCTGGAGAGGAAATCTAAGAGCTATTCCCAAATATATAAAGGAAAAAAGCCACAGGAAAAACATAAAAGAGGAAAAAAGGATCCCTTTCAGAAAACCACAAAGACAAACAATAAAAGATGTGAGGTCAGTAATCACTTCCTCAACAGGATCCCAACCATAATTGGTATTAAAAAGAAAATGAGGAAAAAATTTTCTCTTCTCTAAAATACCAATATGTCCTCACATGGTCATTTGCAAATGGTTAGAAAGTGAGCCTGACTAATTAGGATTCCACAATGAAAAATAAAAGACAAAAAAGTGTGTGTGCATGTTGAGTTGAACAGTCAACAACTTGACCTCACTGAAATGAAACACACAAAATAATGCCTTTCCCTTATGTTACCAAATCTATTTGAAAATTTTTCTTTGCAATACTTAAATAAACTTTAAAAATATTTCTTCAAAAGTGATTACAGCTAAGGCTTCAAGATATAAAAGAAGGCAAGCCACAAAGAACTGTCTCATTATAAAGATAAAGGTGTCCCCTCGTGTCACCAGCAGCTGTTCCTAAACAACCAATACATCAAATCTGTACGTAATAAAACAGAAACTTTCCTGTGTTTAAAATTTCCTCATCAGGTTGACCCTCCCAACAGTTTTTCACTCCAGCCAAGCAAAGGATGGCTCTGAACGGGCCTCCTTTCACACAATACCATGCGGAAGCACTGCACGACTCGGAGATACTTGAAAATGTAAAGATTTCCACAAGACGTGGATCCGTGATGGTGCCACGGGGGAGCCACTGCCCAGGCTGGCATTTGGGCAACCCATGAGAACAACGGTGATTTTCTTTAATCAGTAAACCGATTTCTCCTCTCAACGGACAAAACAACTGTACAAAGAAGAGCTCAATGTTCCTTCTCCCTCACTGTTTCCCTCACGCTTTCTTCCCTTTCTCCTGCTTATGTCAGAATGTGCAGTGGACACCCAAGGGAAAAAGCCGCATCCAATCTCTGGACAGTAAACAATTTCATTCCCCTACCTCAGTTTCATCAATTCCCCTCCTCCATTTTCAAAAAAAAAATCTAATTACTAGCTCGTGTTGCAAAGAGTTTGTTTCTCCTCTCTTAAGATTGCAAAATTTGTATGACTCTACAGCTGTGCTGTCCCATAGATGGGGCAGCCACTAGCTACCTGTGCACACTTTAAATGTATCAAAATTAAATTAAAATTCAGCTCCTCAGTCACACTAGCCACATTTCAAGCACTCAATACCAAGTACGTCACATGGCTAAATACCAGACAGTGTAGGTAAAGAAGATTTCCATCAGCACACAAAGTTCTCTTAGACATCGCCTAAGGTAAATGTGAAATACCATAGACGCTTCTTCTAGCTTATACCTACTCTGTCCTGTCTGCTCTAAAGCAAAAGATACTCAATTCACAAAAATGAATGAAAAGATAGGTTAAGTGTTAAGAAAAGTGGTAGGTTAAAAACTTCCAAAAGTCAATTTCCCAAGTTAGGAAAAGAAAAGCAGACAGGAAAAAGTCAAGAGATCATAACTAAGAACATAAGTTATTTACATAGCGGGGATTTACACAACGATTTTAGTCAAGTACAATTTTTGCCTTAACTCTTTTTTGTGGCAACTTAAAGCAACTAAATCTTTCCCAAAATACTACAAAGGATTACAAATGTAAAGACAAATAAGTGAAAGAATATTCTTTGAGTGTCTGTCTTCATTAGCTTACCAACGAAATTTGAGGCTGATGGTTAAATCCAGCCTCCCCCGTCCATACACACTGCTGTGTTTTCCCCTACTAATCATACAGATACGGTATAAAGTACCTCACTAAATCTGGAGACCGAATTATTCCTTCCACAATGTTATCACGTATCTGCTGGCGATCATTTTCATGAATGTTGAATGGAAATACTGCTTCTCCCAGTGGAGGTTCTCGGTCTGGCCAGTACTGTGTCACCATATTCTTCAAGTAAATGGCAGCTAAGTTAGAGAAAAAAATGCTAATGTAGCAGCAACAAAAAAGATGACTTTCATTCAGCTTTACAGGGCACGAAAGGCTAATCCCTTCAATGTTAAACATGACACCAAAAATGGAAAATCTTACCATTATAAATTTCATTATGCCTTTTATATAGGCCATCTGGTATGGTACCCTATTAATAAAAATATTTTTTAGTTATAAAAGTAACAGCATTTAATGGCTGAATTATAAGTCAGTCCATGATTTTACCATGTGTGTATCTTTGTTGTCTGAAGGTTGCTTCTTATTTTCAAGACAAATTCTATAGGGATTATAATGGTTTTATGGTCATATTGGTAACCTGGCATTCTAATGCACAGTTGATAGAAAACAAAAGCAAAAGCAATTTGGTGATAAAATTCAAAGTTCTGAATGTTAACATCATTAGTAGGCATTGACCTAGCATTTCCATCTCTCATAATTTATTCTATAAAAATATTCCTACAAGCATCTAGAGATATTATGTGCAAGGATGCTGCTCATTTTAGCACTGTCTCTATAAGAACAACAATGAAAAGGGACAATAAAGGAAATGTCCATTAATATCAAATTGTTTAAATAAACTATGGTAGTCATGTACTAAGAAATGCTGAACAATTGTTATAAAGAATAAAGCATATGCACTAACATGGATCAATCCCCCAAAAGTACAAGGTTGAATAAGTAAAAGGAAATTATAAAATAGCATGTGTAATATAAACAGATCTTCGTAACTTTTTAAGGCCTGCTGGCATAGCTACAGAAGGAAAAGAAGAACTGGGAAACCATGCACCACAGTTGATGGCACACTGGGATTAACAGCAACCGAATGTGTAAAGTCTGCATTTTTGTAATGTTTATATGCCATATAAAGAGGAAATATTAGTTTAATAAATTGCTTTAAGATCTTTAAAAATACTACTTCCAAAAAGCTTCCATGGAAACTTCACAATGGCCCTATAAATACTTCGGTTATTAAAATAGATTTCATTTAGTAAAATGTGGTTTCAGAACAGCCTATTTTATAGAACAAAGGTTAAATAAAACTGAGAGCAGTGGTTTCAAAAAAACTTACAGAGAAGTATTACAAACCTTATTAAAGTAAAAAATAATTCCAATGAGTGCTTTTCTATAGATTTTTCTTAACTACAAAGGAATCTCTCAGGAACTCATACAAATTGTTATAAATATTTCCTCAAAGTATAATGATTCCTTACTTTTTTATGTTATTTCAAGTTAAATTAAATACTTTTATCAGCATGTAGAGTACAACCCCATTTCTGTAAAACTGTTCGCCATCCCTCTACCCAAACACATACAAATGTCTTAATGATGGTCCTCTGAGAGATGAATGTTGAGTAATTTTTTTTTATAATTTCTTCCTGGTATTCTCCTATACTGCCCAAATTAATCACAATGAGTATATGCCACTTACATAATTTTTTAAAAGCCTTTTCAACTACTTGGTTTTTTATTTAGTTATTATTATTTTACTCCCTTTATCTTGAAGTTACTATCTTTTCAGGTATCATGATACTCCAAGGCTGCTTTCTCCATTTTTTGACCTTTTGGGTTCTAACAACAAGCTTATTTTTTATAAAACCACACATCATGGAACTACCATAGGTCTCACAGACTTAAAGGTAACTTTCAAGTTTAAAGCAAAAGGCCTGTTCCCACCCTGGCGGGTGTGGCTCCGCGGGTTGAGTGCCGGCCTGTGAACCAAGGGGCAAGGATTCCATTCCCAGTCAGGGCACATGCCTGGGTTATGGGCCAGGTCCCCAGTGTGGGGTATGCAAGAAGCAACCACACATTAACATTTCTCTCCCTCTCTTTCTCCCCCACTTCTTCTCTCTCTGAAAATAAATAAAATCTTCAGAAAAGCCCTGTTCCCCAATCACATAGTCAGGAACACGTGTGCAATGCACTGGCTCCACAATCTGACGCACAAATGGAGCTCAAATGCACAAACCCAAATGTACAGTATTAAACTGTGGGCCTGAAGGCGAGGCCACCAGAAATCATTTAAAAAAAAAAAGGCAGGGGGGAGATGAAGCTATTAAAATTAGGAAAGATAAGGGGGGAAATGACAAAGTTACAGAGGCAAGGAATTGGTAGGTGGAAGGGTGAGAAGGAAGGAAAAGGTTAGGGAGATTTAAGAGCTCAGTATCTGCCTCTAAGTTTCCAGGGAAAAGGAAAGTGATATTTTTTAAATGAATGTTTTTTATTGTTATTTATTTTTTAATTCTTGCTGAGGATATGCTTACTGATTTTATTTTTTTCTTTTTTTTAAATTACAGTTGTCTGCATTTTCCCCTCACCACTCCCCCAACCCCAGCCAAACCCACCTCCCTCCCTTGCTTCCACCCTCCCCCTTGGTTTTGTCCATGTGTCTGTTTATTGATTTTAGAGAGGGGGTGGGGAGAGACAGAGAGAAACATCAATGTGCGGGAAAAACACCAATCAGTTGCCTCCCATACACACTGACCAGGATAGAACCCACAACCATTTGGTGTACAGGACGAAGCTCCAACCAAGCCACGTGGCCAAGGCAGAAACTGATTTTTATAAACCATGAGAAATGCTTCTTGTGCATTTCCTATTTTTTCAAGAAATTACAGATATCTAGAAATAAAATAAAACTCTATTTTTACTTTCACCATAAATAAGTTTATAAAGGATAAAAAACCAACTCACCTGCCTGGCGAACTGGGAATTCCACATGGTCAGAGACTATAATCCGAAGTAAACTGGGGGCAAAATTGATAATCTTGTAGGACTGAAATTACAAAGAAATATTTTTTAAAATAGGGCAATATAAATGAATAAATATTAGCACCTGTTACTACATATACTACTGTAAATAAAACTTTTAAAATGAGAGAAATTCTCCAAAATAAAGATTATTAAAATACTTCAAGTCAAAAAAATTTTCCTTAGAATAAACTGATGAATAAAAGAGTATGAATATTTTGTTTGTTTGTTTTCACATATATGGTCAAAATGCTCTCCAGAAAGGGTGTGGCGATTAATCTCTCCAATAGAGAGATTATCATTCCCTCAAAAATTTTAAAACCTTACACATATTTTAAATTGCATTTCCTCTATGTTGAATTTTTCCTGTTTGTTGGCTATTTGTTTTTCTACAGATACCTTATTCTCTTTATCCTTCTGTAAACAAAATATCTGTTTTAGTCTTAATAAATTCTTAGAGCTATTTATGATTTATAACCTCAATCTTTTATTTGACCTATACATTGCAAGCGTTTCTTCCCAGCTTATTTGTGTTTCAATCTTGTTATTTTTGACAAACCAAAAACAGAAAAACAGAAGCTACAGAAAACAGAAGCTCCAACACAGAAAAAACTAGACAAGATAACATTGGACAGCTGTGCATGAGCTGTGGAGGGGGACTGGAGCCCCGTGCCTAAAAGAGCTGACAACAGGAGGCCCTCTGGTGCCGGAGCATCCTTTAAACTTAACAATGCCCCAGTGAGCCTGTGCTGGTGAAGTGCCTGCTGTCTGGGTCATTTTACCCCACACACAAGTTCCACTTTGACTTACTCTTGAATTTGGCCAGGGTGACTTTAGAAGCACAAAAAAATACAGAGCAACCCCATTCCTTCTGACTGTATTTCCACTGGATATCTGGTACCTAGACTATACTACAACCCTGCCACATTCCCAGAGCTTGTACATGGCCTTTCCCTCTGACATTCCCAGAAAAGACTCATAAATTCTCAGTAAGGTTAAAGCTGGACAAATGGAGACTTGCAGCCAAGATGGAGGCATAGGTAGATACACATTGCCTCCTTGTACAACTTGAAGAAGGACAACAAATTTAAAAACAAACAAAAAAAAACAACCAGAACTGCCAGAAAATTGAACTGTATGGAGTCCAACAACCAAGAAGTTAAAGAAAAAACATTATTCCAGACTGGTAGGAGGGGTGGGAACGGGCAGCTGGGATGGAGAGGACCCACTGCAAGGTGGCAGCTGGAAGACTGGGCAGTCCCACATTTATGTGCAAATAAACCAGAAGGAACTGAGGAGCAAGACAGACCAAACAACCCAGGCTTCCAGCACAGGAAAAGAAAGCCTCAAAACCTCTGGCTGTACAAACCTGTAGGGGTTGTGGCAGCGGGAGAAACTCCCAGCCTCACAGGAGAGTTCGCTGGAGAGACCCACAGGGTCCTGGAACATCCACAAAACCACCCACCTGGAAATCAGCACCAGAAGGGCCCAATTTGCTTGTGGGTTAAAGGGGAAGTGACTGAAAGCCAGCAGAGAGCTGAGCAAGTGGCATTGTTGCCTCTCAGACCCCTCCCCCACATACAGTGCCACAATGCCCCACCCTGGCGAATACCTAAGGTTCCACCCCTTTCAATGTAACAGGTGCGCCCAGACAGACATATAGCCTAAGTGAAAGAACAGTTCAAAAGTCCAGAAGAACAACTAAACAACAAAGAGATAGCCAGCCTATCCAATGCACAGTTCAAAGCACTGGTCATCAGGATGCTCACAGAAATGGTTGGGTATGGTTGCAAAACAGAAGAAATGAAGGCTATACAAAGTGAAATAAAGGAAGATGTACAAGGAACCAACAGTGAAGGGAAGGAAACTGGGACTCAAATCAATCATTTGGACCAGAAGGAAGAAATAAACATCCAACCAGGACAGAATGAAGAAACAAGAATTCAAAAAAAACAAGGAGAGGCTTAGGAACCTCTGGGACAACTTTAAACATTTCAACATCTGAATCATAAGGGTGCCAGAAGGAGAAGAGGAAGAGCAAGAAACGGAAAACTTATTTGAAAACATAATAAAGGAGAACTTCCCCAATCTGGCAAAGGAAATAGACTTCCAGGAAATCCAGGAAACCCAGAGAGTCCCAAAGAAGTTAGACCCAAGGAGGAACACACCAAAGCACATCAGAATTACATTACCCAAGATTAAAATGAAGGAGAGAATCTTAAAATCAGCAAGAGAAAAGGACACAGTTGCCTACAAAGGAGTGCCCATAAGACTGTCAGCTGATTTCTCAAAAGAGACCTTGCAAGCAAGAAGGGGATGAAAAGAAGTATTCCAAGTCATGAAAGGCAAGGACCTACATCCAAGATTGTTCTATCCAGCAAAGCTATCATTTAGAATGGAAGGGCAGATAAAGTGCTTCCCAGGTAAGGTCAAGTGAAAGGAGTTCATCATCACCAAGCCCTTATTATAAGAAATGTTAAAGGGACTTATCTAAGGAAAAGAAGATGATCAAAAATATGAACTAAGCAAACACCTAGAAGAGGAACAGAATTACAGAAATGGAGATCACATTGAGGGTAATCAGCCGGGAGGGGGAGGGGAAAAAGGGGGAAAAGGTACAGTAAATAAGAAGCACAAATGGTAGGCACAAAACAGAAGGGGAGGTTAAGAATAGTACGGGAAATGTAGAAGCCAAAGAACGTACAATCCATGGACATGAACTAAGGTGGGGGGAAATGCTGGTTGGAGGGGGAAGCGGGGTGTGGAGGGCGGAGGGGAATAATGGGGAGAAAAAAATGGGAAAACTGTAATAGCATGATCAATAAAATACACTTTGAAAAAAATAAATAAAGCTGGACAAATGATGCGGAGAGTCCCTTCATCTTACCATCTCCCAAAAGCATATCCATTTATTTGTAATAGCATTTATTAAGATAAGTGTTTGACTAAAAAATTTGGAGAAAACTGGTATCTTCTAAATATTGATCATTTCCATCTAAGAATACTGTGCTTTTCAAATGTTTCTGTATTCTTCAGTAAATTTTAAATTATCTTATAATTGTTCTTTCTTTCATCCTATATAAACTTCAGAATCTTAAATCTGTTGCATATGAAATAAATTCTGTTTTATCCGTAATTGAAACCACCAGAATTTTAAAGTAGTTTTAAAGAAAGCATTTAACAGCAATTTACAGGAGTCAAAATTAATACAGATTTAGTCCACTCTTCTATACCTCCTACATTTATATTATAAAATAACCTGAGCCTATAACTTTTGAGATACTCAAAGATCTTATAGTGAATCAAGTATCTCTATAGTTTAGTTCTAATCTATATAGTTTAGTATTTAAAAATCTTATTACACGTAAGTAGGAAGCCATCTTTATATTTAGATTAATGCTACTTATTTGAAAATAGGTATTGTGGAGACTACTTTTATTTCAACATTGTTGCCATTTTACACATTTTGAAACTCCTCTTTTTGCAACTGTTTGCATTTCAAAGAACTTCTGCAATTTTTGTCTTTTCCTGTCAGTCTCGATTCAATCTATGTTAATTTGGCCAGCTAAAACATTCGGTGGTAAATTAAGATGTATTCTCATACTACTTTCCTCACAAATATTTATCCAATTTCCTTTTCCACCTTAGGCATCAAACACCTAAAGGTGAAAAAAAAGACATTTTGAAGTTTTCTGAAAATAAAGAGTTTACTTGCTTAGCTAAATACTGCATTTCATGAGAACTCATTTAAAGCAAAGAACTTAGGTTTTCCCATTCTCTGTGCCACTGCCCCCATTACGTTAGCTTTTCCAGTCCTCCAGCAGGCCAAGCTGAGGGCTTCTACTGAGCTTGCCCTTCCCTCTGTTCCCCTCCCAGTTCTTCACCTGCTCATTTTAACATCTAGATCTCTGTTTAATGTCACTCTTCAGAGAATGACCACCCTAATTATACAACCCAACACACTGTAGGGCTTTACTCTCAGTAGAACACTTATGTCCTGAAGTTATATTATTTACTTGTCCGTATCCCCCACTGGAATGCAAGTTATATGGGAGCAGAGTCTTGTACTAGTACCTTTAATATAACTCAATAAATGTTATTAATATAAGCAAACTCCTTAAAGGGCAATAAAAATGATAGCACAGATGCATGGAAAAGTAGAAATAAAAGCGTGGCAATAAAAGCTTGGCAATAAAAGCACGTATTTTATTTTCTTGTTTAGGCCATGTGGAGAATTATTTATTAAAAGCAAACACTTTTCTGGATGAGTTACTGGAGCAGGATATCCATCCATTCCTACTTCTCTGTGCTGCTGCTACAGGGGCTTCTGGGTCTAGAGATGGTGAAGAATATGTACAGGAAGCATTCTTAATATCCTGAGATAAAAGTAAAAATGCACTTTCACATACAAACAATATCACAAATAGCAGGCAAGGAACCAGTCACTGGTAACAGAAATACTACGTATGCCAAAGAAAAACATAACTCCAAATAAGAACTTATCCTGTGGAATTCAGGCTATTACATTTTGAAGCTGCTCTCCTCTTCTAAATGGCAACTGACAAACCAATCAGTACTCTGTAGAAGATGCCCCCATTTCCTGTGCAGAGCATATTTGCCGAGGGGGCAACCCAGACTAAAGTAACTGAGCTGGTCCCTAATCACTTATGGCCAATTACCCACCTGTTTATCCAACAGAGCAGAATGCTAAAGGATAAGCATACAAAACCCAACATTATAACCATGTTTTACTGTTTTATGTAAATTATGACAAAATTTAGCCTTCTACTTACAGGAGATTCAAAAAAATACTTAAGGCATATTACAATCCAAAGCATTATACAAAATATAAATGCTAAAACGTGGCATAGCAATAAGCTTTTAGAAGTTAGAGAAAATTGTGGTCTGTGATGACTTGGGTGAATACGGGGAAAGACAGAGTGAGGATGGAATGAATCTGAATTGAAACACCATGAAAAAAATAGAACTGGGTTCTAAGTTTCATTTCCAGTTCTACAGGATCTCCCACCTACCTTCAGGAACGGAGTTCTATAAAGTCAACTGCACCTATGTACTGATGAATCAGAAACAAAGCAAAGGTATGCTAACAGAAACAGGGAAGTACATCATGATATCAAAGATATGATCCCTACAGACACTATTAAAGTAACATCTGGCCTCACTGTAAGGAGAAGGTCACAAAGAGGCCAACTCTTCTGTTTACAGTAGTAGACTGCAAGTTCAATTCTTGCTTTGCTCCTCCTAACCAACCCCTGGATTACTATTATTCTAGCCAATTGACATATAGTACTTCTACTGTGCAGAGCCTAGGACAAGTTCTGACTTTAACTTTCCCCTATTCTAAGTGATAGTCCTTTTCTTTTTGAGAAGAAATACTTTCCCTTCAGGCTACTGTTCAATTCAACCTTCTCTACAGAAGTCAGTGTTCACTCATCCTTTTATCTGTTGAAAATCCTGGATTCACACTCACTCCAAACTCCACCCAGATTTCCCATTAAAGCAATCCATTTCAAAGATTCGCAGTGCACACCTGCACTGTTAAGTCAGCTCCAGCCAGGGAAAACCTTAGCGAGCTCCTACAGAAACGTTTACTTAGGACAGTCATTCTCACGCTTTAGGAAAGCACAGAATCACCTAATGAGCTAATTAAAACAAAATTAGGTTCCATCCCGAGTCTCTGATTCTTTAAGTCTAGAGTGAAGCCCTAAAATTTGCATTTCCAACAAATTCCCAGGTGATGTTGACACTGTTCATCCTGGACACCACTTTGAAAACCACTAATTTAGGACTATTCCTTTATATTTTTAAGGACTACCACAGCCTCCAACAGTTGTCATTCTGTCGTGGGAGTAGACCTTAACTCGTACTTGTCAGTGAGAGGTCTGATTCATTCTTACAGGTTTAGAGGAAAACATAAGCTAGAGTTTGGGCTCTTTAAAATTTCTAAATGTAAGCGGTGACACGGAAACAAGGTCGAGACGAGTTACTTAGAGGATGGAGGATAAAAGAGCCTTATACATTTTAGCGTTTTTCAGAAATCCCTCCAACCACTTCTTTTGCACGTGCCTTTTGTAAGGCAGTACCACCATGAAAATCGCCTCCTCTTCCTAGAGCACTCTCCCGGCAGCACTTCCCAGCTCCCGCACAAAACTCCGCCAATCAGTGTCAAAACAGTGCTGCCAACCCCACAGCAGCCGGCGCTGGGCAGGGTTTCCCACAGCAACATCTAAAAAGGGTTGTGTCTGGAGAAAAGCCCGACTCAGATTTGAAATTTAAGTAAATTTTCGCAGCCGCGTTCCCAAGTCAGCGTGCTTAAATCACACCCTGGAAACATCAGCAAAGGCTGCTAAAGCTTCTTTCCACGGACCCAGCGGGCTGGACAAACTGCATGGGGGGAAGGAACACCAGAAAAGATGCGAAGGTAGCCAACAGGTGCCGGGGCTGTTCAGAAGAGGTCCCGGAGCGCGGCTGCACTGCACCCTGGGGCGGAGGCGGGCACCGCGCTGGTCGGAGCCCGGGGTGGGGGATGGAGATCGACGCCCCAGGACTGAGCCGAGGAGTCGGCGGGGGGCACCGCAGGCCGGGGCCTCACCTGGTTGAGCTCATTCTCAGCTGCGATCCGCAGCTTCGGGTCGATGGTGCCCTTCAGCGCTTGGATGATCCGGTTGAGGTCCATCTCCCCGGGCGGGGGCTCCGCGGCCCCCGGACCAGTAGGCCAGACTGCAGCTTTAGTTTTCCTTTAGAGCCGCTCAGCCTCCTCCTCCCCAGCCCCTGGACTACCTCACTCCCCACCCCCCGCCACCGTCGCCACCTGCAGCCACTTGCTGCGCCACTCCGACTCCGCGCCCCCTGTCCGCCCAGTCCAACCCCCACAACTCGCTCTCCATTCACCCTTTTACGACAGCCCGTGGGAGGCGGGAGAAGAAGAGGAAGCGGCGCTTCCTTTACGGCGGCCTCTTCCCCTTGGCCGAGGCGCGGGCGGGCTCCCCCCAGCGGCCAGCGTGCTGCAGTGCTCCGGTGCGGAACGTGGGGACCGGCTCTGGCCGCCTGGCCAGTGGCCGCACGCTGTGCACGGAAAGAAGCCCCCCCTCCCCACCCCTCCCCCGCCCGGGAGGCCGATGGGCTGGGTGTCTGTTTCCCGCTGCTTTCAATTGACCGTGTGTATGGACCGCTGGAGTTTTTGTTAGTCCGAGAGCTGTGTGCGCATCCCAGCTGAGTGGGTTCCGGGGCAGAATTTGTTGGAGCTCTGAGATCCTCTAGCTCACGGCAGGGCAGGATCCCCTGATCGGTGGGAGACATCCTTCATTCATTCCCTGAACAACGTTGGTCGACATATTTTTTAAACAGAATATCGAAATATTTAGGCACCCCATTGTAAGGGCATGACTTTGATGCGGGTTACTATGAAGGAATTTATAACCTGATAGAACAGACAAATGTAAACTGATAAAATATATTTACAAAGTAACTCTGGAAATAGATCAGAGACACTAACTACATGCCTGAGTTTTCTGAAAAATTTCCAGACCTTCTCAGAAAAGTAATGAAAGGCCCACTATGGCCCTATCTGGCCCCATAACTTCAATGGCCTAAAAATATTAAGGAGCTAGTTTTTCCTGAGGTTAACCAAAAAGGAGAGTTCTGATTACATATTGTGGGCAAAATATATCTGAGAAGATAGACTCGTTCAATTAACTGGGTTCAATCGAGAGAATAAAATATATATACATGGCAGAAAACTTACCTGCCTGAAAGCTGTCCCCTCTGCAGGCTCCAAATGGGACAACGCCCTTCACTTGGGTGCAACAGTGCCTAGCAATACAATGTCTCTGATTGCTTCACTGTGCCCCTCTTTAACCCATTCTGCACACTGCCTTCAAAGTCATGTTTCTTCCATGATGATTTCCCATCAGTTTCAATATAAAATACAAACTGCTTAGCACTCCAGGAACTTAGAAAACACAGTGCCTTTCATCTCCACTCTATTTCATTAACCCACTCTCTAGGACCCCATGATAATTAATCTAAAACTCATTGACCTCTGAAATTTTAATTCCAAAACACTGTGTCCAAGTTAGGACCTATTCTTCCTCTCTCCCTCTCTCTCTCTCACACCTGTTTCCCAATTCAATCACTTCTGCAGTTCTCCTTAGCCTATTCATTTCTGACTACACATCCTTCTTGGCTATTAAACTAAATTCAACCTTTGACCCACCGCACAAAATGACACCACTACAAATACACTGTTTTCTTCAGCTCAACAATCCTGTTCCGTGTCTGTGATCAGCACCACCTTCCACCCCTCCCAGAGCCCTGAAAAGACCAGCGAAGCCATCAGGCTCAGCTCAAACACAAATTAATCTCCTTGACTCCAATCTGAACCCAGTCTTCTCCCATCTCCTCTGGGACCTTGCTCCATAAATCTCTCTCCTCTCTCCTACATATTTTTCATTATATTTTGGGTATTACTACATGCTCACTGTTGACAATTTGTAAAACTTTTTCCTCCAGTGATTCAATCTCGGTGCAAAAACACTTTTCCATTTAAAAAAATCTTTTTTAACTAATGCTTTGGGATTATTGTTCATTCTTTTTCACTTTTCATTCCAGAGAGTACTCTTCATTCATTGTCTCTACTTCCCTATTTCCTATTCATGTTTCAATAAGCTATCCCCAGGTTTCTGCCCACTGAAACTGCCAAGCAAAAATCAACACTGATCCCCTAGATACCAAATGCAAGAAACATTTTCAGCTCTCATCTTGATGCTCCCATGAAAACTTCATACACTTTGGATTCGGTGAAGACCAGTTACTAAAAAATGATGTAGTCAAATTAGCAGTGTCCATGACAACAGGAAAAAAACCCGTAAGTTTTTATGATTCTGCTCTCAGATATCTTTGCAAGTGTTTTAAAGTTGCTTTCCCTAAACTATTTGTTTAATTTATATTTGGTCCAGTCCCCTCTTTTCTTATTTCTTTGCATAATATGAAAGGATGTCTCCATTTATTATCTTGTTTAAGGTAGAATTTGAGCCAGCATATTGTCTTGTGTTACCACGGTTTGCATGTACCTCACCTCTCTGTGCCTGTTTCCTCATCTACTTCCAAGAGCTGTAGTGAAGATTAAATGAGATAAACACATTGTTCATGATACAGTATTAACTATTATCCTTGTATTCTATTTAAAAAGAGACAGGAGAGACTTATTCAGCCTTTGATGAATGGGACATAGTGAGACATATTCTCACACTATGCCTGGCACATAATAAGCAATCAGTAAGGATGGGTTGGATAAATAAATGAAAACGTGAGAAAAATAAGGGATCTAAAATGCAATATCCACAGTACGAATACAGACATGAGACATTTCACAGGTTGAATAAACAGGAATTTGTGGCTAACTGGATATACAAAGTAACAAAGGGAAGTCAAGGATGATACTAAAGTTTCAAGCTTTGATGGCCAATGGAAGTTATTAACCCGAGAAAATGGAAAGAGTATTAAATTTTAGAGGAAAGATGAGCTTGCCTGTAGACATATTAAACTAGAAGTATTGTACTTATGGGTCATACAGCTAGAGGTTTCCAGTAACAACTGGAAATCAACATCTGGTAGTCACATAGGAAGCTATGGCAGGGGAGAAGGAATAGAGGAATAGTTTGAAAACTGTGAGTCATCTGTGCACGTAGGTTAGGTGACACCATAGAAGTGGATGTCATTACCCTAGAAATAATAGCACGGAGTGAGAATAACTAGCATGATTACAGCTCAAATTACAGATAGTAATTTTTTACCCCAAGCCCTGCCACTGTAGCCTTTTTTGAGATTTAACATTTTAGTCATCTAAATGGAACATCACAGCTGTCCTCCCCATCTGTTGGCGACAGCTCATCTGCTGGTCTATGTTAGTAGGCTTTAATCTAGCCCACATGGTAAAGAGAGAATGGGAGCAAAAACCCAATGCACAAAATGCCTACCTCTAAGTTTAACAATATGTCCATTAAATCATGTTAAATAATCTGTAAGCAAATACTGCAAAGTTTGTGACTCAAAAAGCACCTAATATTGGCAGGGCTGTAAAATAGCACCTAAATATATAAAAGAGTACATACATATGCCCTGGCCAAGTGGTTCAGTTGGTTGGAGCATCATCCCATAGGCCAAAAGGTCGAGGGTTCGATCCCTGGTCAGGGCATATGCCTAGGTTGTAAGTTCAGTCCCCAGTCGGGGAGCATACAGGAGGAAACCAATCGATGTTTCTTTTTCTCTCCTCGTTCCTCTCTAAAAATCAATAAACATGTCCCCGGGTGAGGATTTTTTTTAAAAAAAAGAGTATCTACATATATCTTATAAATGTAAGATCTTTAGTATTTTGTTAATAGAAGTCAATAGTAATCTCCTTTACATGTAACCAAAAGCTCCAAGTAGAATTTACTGCAAGAGTATGACAGACTGCTCATTTAAAAAGGAACTTTTAAAAAAACAAAGAAATTAGTAATACGTAAGCTTAAGTAAAATAGGAAGTTAGGAAATTTCTGAATAGAAGCCAGAAACTGCCTTCACCAAGACGAAATGGTAGTGGTTGTGGGCAGGGGAAAAGCTAGAAATAGGAGCATTAACCAGAACCAAAGAAGAAATCTCTCAAATCAGTGTTTGTCCCTCAAAGTTGTTGTTTCTTCCTTTCCTCAGACTTTCCACATTTCGCATTAGAAAGGGGTCATCCTGCCTGGACTTCAGCACCTATGAGAAACTATGACAGATGCAATGGAGTCCCCTTTGTCCAGCTCACCAAGTGTTCAGTTTGTCATAGCAACGCTGAGTAGTGCACCAAAAATGTGTGTGTGCAGAACAGCAATGGGAAACATGGTGAAGACAACAGCACCTAAGGACTAAAGAAAAGGAAAAACACTGTAGAAAACATTATGTTGTATTAGAATTTGAGAAAGTCAAGTTTGGCTCTGGCACTTCTACTAGTGGCCTCAGAAGGTCAATCTCCAAGAGTCTCAATTTTCTTATCCCTTAAAACAGTGTGTACCTCACAAGGGCCATTGTGAGGATCAAATAAGATAACACAGATAAAAGCACTCTATAAATTATGAGGTGAAATGCAAATATTAGTAGAAGATGAAAGGTATTTGGGGTCTTTATAGTAACACTCTTCCATGTGTTATCCCAGACTTAAACAAACCCTCAAGCTCTATCTGAGGAAAGACAAGGCACAGTAAATACCATAGCAATCTACCATTTTACCTTTTACTTAAAGATTTTCTAACAAATAAGTAATATGTACATTTCAAGTTCTACAGTAAGATTGAGAATGAAAGCCAAAAGTCTTCCTCCCTTCTACTACAACTCCCTTCCCTTAAGGCCTGCACTATCGAATTTCTTACACATACTGCCAGGAAGAAAATGATTCAGGTAATCACAGACACATGCTTTTAAAAGTTTTTACACAAATGTTGCACATTTTGTTCTTTCTCTTCTGTTTTGACTTACTTAACCAATCCCCTGTTGACAGGCATCTAGGTTGCTTCTCCAAGTTTACTATACAGTTAATGCTATACAAAATATCTGTGTGCGTGTACCTCGCCGTAATTCCATAACTATTTGTAAACTCCTCGCAGAACAATTTCTGGGTCATGTACTTTATACCTTGATAGTTACTGCTAATTCACTCTCCAAAAATGTACCAAATTGATTCCCACCTTCAGTATAAATTCTCATTTCTCCACATGCTTGCCAAAATATGTACTTTAAAACTTTACATATACTTTTTTTTTTTGGTATGAACTGTCTCTTCACATCTGTTGCCCTTTCTGGGCCATCTTTTTCTTACTGATTTCCTCTCACTGCAGGTAAGCATTTGTCTTTTGGCATTAGTTTGCCTAAACAGAAGCTTTAGGGGAATAAATTATACAAGTCAAATTTGTCCATCTTTCATGGCTTCTGGGCCTTGTGTCCTACTTTAGAAAGATCTTCCACACTTCACACTGGTGTTCTCCCCACAAAAGTCAACAAGTCCCACCTCCATATTTGAAACTTTCAATCATCTTTTGGTACCCCGCTCCTAAATACAAAGTCAACCAGTTATATCACAAGATACTAAACAAATATAACAATACAGATAAGAGACTAAAACAAACAAAAAAGTGTAGGAAATAGACTACAGGAGAAAGACTTTTAAAAAGAATTATCCTTAAAATTAGAAAATGCAAGCATAAAACAAGAACAATACACATATGTAAGGAACATTCAGATAATAGAAGTGTACTTTTAAATCTTAAACATAGCAAAAATTTAAAACTGTAAGGCAGGAAGATAAAACCCAGGAAGTCTCCCAGAAAGTGAAAATTAGAGACAAAAGAAAAAGATGAGAAAATTAATGAACTGGTCCAAGGAGGTCTAGCTACTGAACAGCAAACAATGCAGATACAGAACGGGAATTTAAAAAAAAAAAAAACAGGGGTGTGATAGAAAGCAAATAACCCAAGAACAGATCTGCTCTCAGGAGGTAACACTGATTTGTCTGATGCTTGATGTGTCTGAACATCCAAATGTCATTCACCTTTGTAGCTCCAGAACCAGTTACAAATCAATTAACCCATATACTAGAAAGACTAAATTAGTCATTTATTTCAAGGTATGTGGCGGCTCTTGAAATAAAACAAATTAAGGAATAATGCTTGAGAAACAGAATTAGTGAGCCTCATGCCTCTAAGTATTGATAATGGGTAACAGTATTGTAAAATCTGGCATTCAACATTTTGTACTGGTGACAAGTGAGCTGTACTTACCAGCTGTCAACACTTGCCCAAAAGCTGAAAAACAAGTATAAAGCTATTGGCCTAATCACTGATGTAGTGATTAGGAATACCCTGAGACTAATAGCAAGTGGAGGACCTTACTGATGGTGAACCAGTAGTATTATCTGTGTTTCCTATTGTATCCTGTATTATTATACATATATTAGGTACCTGAAGACAGCCAATTAAAGGACAATACAGATCCAACTGCAAGATAGCTTCAAGGAAAAGATGTTTGGCCAATGGAAAACATGAAATCTTTTGATGAATGACATGTATAATATCAGAGTAAAGTAACTCTGAAAGGAACTGTTATATATTAAAAGCTTGTTATTTTCACCTAATAGTATGAACCCATAAATACCCTTATTCAAGAGTTATCAGTGATGAATACTGAAAATTAAATATTTTATCTCTCAACTAAATGTTTAATCAAATAAGAACACTGAAAGTGCATGTAACTTTTTTATTGAGGCACAACAAGGCATTATAACTTGCCTGGACTTGAGGCAGTTAGTTTAGGAAGCTGAACATTAATACAGTTAAGGATTAAGTGCAAACAATATACATTCACAGCTTGACTAGCGAGGCTACATCACAATTTATAAAGTGCCAGATGCGTACTAATTGTCATTTGGCTTGAAATTTTTCACCTTGGGGAGGAAAACAAAAATAAGGACCTCCTCCTTCCTCTAGGAATGAAAACACTTCCCTACACCAATTAGTAACAAGGTCAAGGACTACTCTTCCTTTAACCCCACCAACTACAACACCATCTTTTTGCTGTCAATTCTGTACTGACTTTCAATCTTGATAAAGAAGGTAGCCTGAAAATGTAGAATATTTCCAACTACTTCCATAAATGGCTCCCCTGTGCAAACGTAGCCATATCTGGTCTCCCTGGAAGAGCTGAAGAATCGCATGATTGCTAGCAGTTTCGTGGTCTGGAGCACCGTCATTGGCGTAGGCAGATACCAGGACCTCTTCATTCTTCATGAGGTTGACATACAGTGGCACATTCACTGCCAGCTTTAGCATGTGAAAAATGAAAACATAAGTGCCATTCACTGGGCAATTAAATCTACCAAGCTGAAGATCAAAAGTTTCTCCCAGGTTGTTCAGAAGAAGATCAAACACGATAGGTTGGTCTAAAGTTCCAGGGGCGAGATTAGAGGTTCTGGCTGCTGAGAAGGCAACTCGCATCTGCTGAGGCAGGGGATAGACATGAACTGGCAGTATGGTGGCTGCTGGATTTGTCGCTGGCACATCCACAGGTGTCATGCTACGGGAGTCACCTTGTCCAGAGTCACCACTGTTAAAGGTTTCGTTGTCTCTTTCTGGGCTGCTCACCTGAGAAGAATCACTCCACCCTGCTGTTTTATTAGCAACAGTGAGTTTCTCATAATGAAGCAGTTAGCTTTGAACACAACATTTAACATTAGTCGGCTACTGAAACACAGACAAAGATACGTTTTATAGTACATTCCAAAACAAAAGCAGTAAACTATAGCTGCAGTGTGCTTTCAAAGATTTTTCTGCCAACAGGCTTTTATACCCCTATTCTAAAGCCAGAAGGGACCTCGGTGGTCTTGTCTAGTAGCCACATTTTTTTAAGATTAAAAAAATAAGGCCCCGAAAAGGTTGGACAACTTACTACCAGTTAAAGTTACCAAATCTAAAACCCAGGTTTGAATATTCTTTTTACTTCATCTTTCTCTCATAATTCTCACTGTTCTAATTCCTCACTGATAAACCTACTCAAAGGTTTTGATGTAGAAAAACTCAAGAAAACTGAGATTACACAAAAGAACCAACTTTTAGAACTACTAGCCCTTCCAGGATATTTTGGTATGGTACTAAGCCCCGTGATGAATGCCTGTTTTTATTTCCTAGTTAAAGTGTATCATGAAATGTTTTAAGCATTGTACAAAAGCACTGCTTAGAAATAAAGCAAAGGCAAAGCAAATGCTGGCTACTTTCTTTAAAAAGAAAGACTTTTCCTGTGACAAACTTAATCTTCAGTAATTCTTGATTTTCTCAGTTACACTACATCTTTAAGAGTACCTTCACATATTAAAAAGTACTACAAGCTTCCTGCTTTTGTTTCAAGTCTCAGTTGTGTGTCTTAATTGTTGCTTATTCCTATCTATCAAAGTAGTGACACTAGAGTATTTGCATGTGCCCATTACTACAAAAACCATCACCCTGAAACATCCCACAAAAAGATGTGAGGTTGGCACTGTGAATATACAAGGTAGGGAAAATAATACAAGAATAAATTCTATATTTCACATACAACTATAAACCTACTTTTTACACCACCCTGTATATCTAAGGTTAAATTATGCTCTGATGTCAAGAAAATTGAAATACACACACGCTTTTAATGAACTGAAAACTGATGTCCTCAGCCTTTCTAAGTAGTCGAATATCTCCCTCAGGTGTTCAGTACTACAAATTAAGCAAATACAACCTCAACAAGATAAATGATGAAAACAATGTATTTAGGGAGAACTTGACAGAAAATGGTAATTTTGGGTAAATAAACTACTCAGTTAATTATCCTCACCTCTTGAATTTGCCCGAGGACCACCAGATGTCCCTCCTCTCTTATAACACTGCTGGAAATTATCCTAAAATAAACATATAACATTTACCTTGGCACCAAAAATGCAAGACAGTACTTGGTTATTACCCAGGACTATTGGCTGGTAATTCTGTAAGATTATAAATCCTCCTAGCCCTTTATCCAACAACCAAAAAGGCTCAGATGTTGCCAAACACCAAGAAAAACAAATAAGGCAACAGTAGCAATACTTGCTTAACAACAGTAGCAGCAACCTGACCAATTAGACAGGTTAACACTTAGAAAAACTATAAAGCGTCTAGAGAACACTATTTAAAAGGTACAATGCTAGGTAATGGGAGAAATGAAAAAATGTGGCATGGTCCTCTGTTCCTCATCTCAGTATAATAGGAGATAATAAAGCAAGAACACAGACTACTTCAATCTTGCTCTATTATAAACCAAACTATGAAGACAGTTACAAAGTATGTTAGGGCTTTGTTTTGTCCTGGCAGGAGAATTGATAAGAATTACATTGCATAACTGTATTAGTCCCTGGAAATGTAATCTATTAGCTTCACGAAAATGTATTGAAGACACAACATTTCAAACTGCCTCCAAAGTTTGTTAAAAATCTGTCTTCATACAAACCATGAAAAGAATACTTAGTAGTGTTAATAAAGGTAATAAAAAATTGAAACAATACAAGAAGGTATACAATGAATATAATAATTAAGTCTCCCACCCAGACTCCTAGTCCTTTCTCCAACAGCAACCACTGTTACTAATGTCTTGTTTCCTTGGGCAGTTATTTAAA
Source organism: Trachops cirrhosus (assembly GCA_028533065.1). Lineage (NCBI taxonomy): Eukaryota > Metazoa > Chordata > Mammalia > Chiroptera > Phyllostomidae > Trachops > Trachops cirrhosus. The sequence goes on from CM052539.1 coordinate 34,177,815, forward strand.
GCAGTGGGCAAAAATATTAGAATATTGGTGTTAAGAATAGATAGGTTCATTATTGAAGTCTACGTTAATCAGTGCACTCCCTTCACACACAGTACCTGAGAATCATGTAGTAACAGCTCATATGTGCATGTTCGATATACACCCAGCACTGTGGTAGGTACTAGTTCATTTAACCTTCAGAATACCTCCTAGAGTGATTCTCACAATGGAGTGGGATGAGGACATAATTGAAACAGACGAACGAGATGAGCTAGAGCTCAGAAAGTCTGAGTAACATGCCTGTGGTCACATAACGGGGAAATGGTGAAATCGGGTCAAACTCAAGGTCACTTGGTATGTTCTCCACCTCTTTTCAATACTGCCTTTGCACAGATACCCATCTCCCTCACACAACTGTAAGCTCTTCCAGTATAGGTAGTTCATACATTTTCAACAGAGCTCAGTGTGATACCACACTTCAAGGCTTATAAAGCTGAAAATGTTGATGTAGTCTATATTTTCGTATATGAGCAATGACAGGGAGTTCCCAAGGTTTACTGAAGTGGAATATCTAACATCCTCCTATCAAAATTTTATCATTTGTAATAAAGAAAATCTGCTGTGCTATTCAACTCAGAATAAATAAAAATAAATAAATTTATACAAAAAGGATTTTGCTATACTTGATAGCTAGAAAGTTAACTTTAAGGTAATACCGTAAAGGTAACATCACAGGCATTGGACTTAAGAGACCTGCATTCTAATCTCAGTTCGACTGTTTACTTGCTGAGTGACCTCAAACAAGTTATTTAACTTGTTTCTGAATCCCATTTTCTCTTACAAGGTGGAGAAGTAAATAAATTAATACAAACAACACGATTAATAAAGTCCTTAAGACCTTCTAAGTTGTCATTTATCCTCCCTGGGTTACCAGAAATGCTTCCAGCTCAACTCTTCACAGTTTTTACACGTAAAACGAAGAGTGTCTTATGCAAAACACCAGCTTAACATCAACAACTGTACTACTATTTGACTACGGCAACTATTCTTACCCTTTGGGAATAAGGTGTTCCAGGATATTCTCTTGATTGGAATTGTAGCTGGCTATAATTTCCATTGGAAACTGAAGGAGGTCCTCTATAAGCATCAAAACCTAATAAATAAATAACTTACATAAAATTATGAACAAAATTATCCTAAACTTTTAAATAGTCTAATTGTACCATTTTAAAAGTTACATTGATCCTATATGCCAACATTAGATTTGTGCCTTCTTTAAGCAAAGTCTATTAACATTGCTTCCACAATAAGACACCTATTTATAAAACATTGCTGACTTCAAATAAGCCAACTGTAGGAATTTACTATTGCTGGATTACAGGTAGCGGGGGAAATGGTGTAGGGTAAGTGGGGTTGGGATAAGGCTTGTGTGTAGAGTACTCTGCTAACACCAAGCAATGACTGGAATACTTGGAACCATATTTAAAACTAAAAAGAATATCACTACTGTAGTCTCAAAGTTTATGTTTTTATCTGTGGCATACTCTGATAGACAAATAAGTAGAAAATAGACATTGTCTATGACACATGTTGAGCAATCAAGTCAATTAACAAAAAGAATTATTCAAATATGTAAACCAAAATTCATCCCCCCCCAAAAAAAAGACGCTCAACCTTTCACTTTAGTAACAGAATGAATCTGCTTTTCATATAAAGATTTTCTCCACTATAGAGAGTACGTATATTAGAAATACTACTGTATTTTGCAGAAATAGGGACTCCTTTATTACATTATAAATAACAACTACAAAAAGAAACAGGTAAAGTAAAAACAGTTTGAGCAAGTATATGTACAAAATAATTCAGTATAGTTAAATTTTATTCAGAGCATACCTTTATAACCGCCAGGGGACCGATACGTACTAGTTAGTAGTCTCCCACCACGAGTGCATCCTCTAACAGATCCCCGGGTATTGCCAAATGGTTGAGAGGGTCTGGGAAATAAATTCGTCTGTGCTGGGTAAAAGGCAAGGCTACCATTGCTTACTTGAATAGTTCCATCAGGATAATTTGCTGCTTAAGGAAACAGTTTTAAAGTCCAAGGGTTAAATTCCAATAAAGATTCAATATTCTTTATACTTAAAAGTCACTTTATATCAAAAACGTTAATATAATTTTCCCCCTTAAAAAAAATAAACAGGTGCCATATATGTATGAATAGAGAGAGGCCGCTCTACACATACAGGGTGGGGCAAAAGTACGTTCACAGTTGTTGGTATAGAAAAATAAGACAATAATCAATAACTAATAACACAAGAATAAACTCTGTTTCACATACTCACAACTGTAAACTCACTTTTGCCCCACCCAGTATATTTAAATAGAACATTATTCAGCCCCTTAAAAAAGAAATTCTGACATGTGCTACGACACGGAGGAACCTTGAAGACATTACGCTGAGTGAAAGAGGCAGTCACAAAAGAACAAGTGTTGTGCTGGCACCTGCATACGGTAAGCACCCAGAGTAGTCAGGTTCACAGAGACAGAGTGGGATGGTGGTTGCAGGGTTTGGCGGGGAAGGGGAGTGGGGAGTCACTGGTAAATGCGTACAGGGTTTCAGTTGGAGAAGATAAAAGAAGTCCCAGAGATGAGTGATGGTGATGGTGCACAACAATCTGAACGCACTTAACGCCACAGAACTGGATACTTAAAAAATGGTTACAATGACAAATTTTATGTTTATATATATATATATATATATATATATATATATCCATCCACAGTTAAAGAAAAAAGGGGTAAATATTCCAGATGAAAGAGTAAAAGAAAATGAATTTTCACTACTAGCGTAAATGCGAAGGCATACGACAAAAATATCGTTTAACTACATTACCTGCCCTATGTTTTCACAGCACAGGTGAGAACAGAATGAGGTCATCTGTGGCTAAGTCCAGTATTTAACATGGACTACCTCTTGTGATTAATCAAGTACCCAGAATGCACAATTCATTTGCTCAAATTTAAGTTTTAGAAGACTCAATCGGAATCTAAAATACCAGCACTAAAAATCTACAAGTGCTGCTTAAATTAGGAAATAACTACAAAGTTGCTTGTTTTAGAAATTAATTTCTTTTTCTAAAGATTTTATTTATGGCCCTGGCTGGTGTAGCTCAGTGGATTGAGCACAGGCTGTGAACCAAAGCATCGCAGGTTCGATTCCCAGTCAGGGTACATGCCTGGGTTGCGGGCCAGGTCCCCAGTGGGGACCACATGAGAGGCAACCACACATTGATGTTTCTCTCTCTCTCCTTCTCCCTCCCTTCCCCTCTCTAAAAATAAAGAAATAAAATCTTAAAAAAGAAAGAAATCTACTTTAAAAAAAAAGATTTTATTTATTTATTTTGAGAGGGAAGGTAGGGAGAAAGAAAGGGAGAGAAACATAAATAAATGAGAAAAACATCAATTGGATGCCTCTCGCACGCCCCCAACTGGGGACCTAGCCCACAACCCAGGCATGTGCCCTGGCCGGGAATCAAATGGACAACGTGGCTCACAGGGCAGTGTTCAGTCCACTGAGCCACACCAGCCAGGGCTTATTCATGATTTAGAATAACATGAAAGAAAAAAGTAATCTCTCACCTCTGAGTCAACAGTGGAATAAGCATACTAATTTATATTATCACATTAATCAATGCTTTTATAGTAAGGGGGGAAAAAGACCAAACGGTCATCTGTCTATGCTACAAGAGTTAACAGTATGGTTTCCAAAACTTCATAAAAGCAGTTGGACAATGTTTTATCTAACTTTATCACTGTCTATGGCAATCAAAGCATTCAGGTTTAAAAATATGAGCCCATAAGTCAACCATCGAGGTTTCACCTCTACAAAAGTTAAAATGGTGAACTTAATTAAAGAGAGGAAAAGGGGTTATTTGTCAACACTTGAATATGTAAGGCAATAATGCTTACTACTCAGAAAAGAACCCCTGAAGTGTCACTACAGAGTTGCTTTCCTTTCAATTAGCTGTCATCTAAGTCTTCAAAATACCATGTACAAAGATCTTACCAGTCTCTTGAGAAAGAACAGCTTGTTCTACGTGTATAGCGGGCAGCTGGCACTGGAGTGGTGTCTGTGTACTTGCTGAAGTAAAACTCTGATTGTAGCCAGATGAATAGGGGGGTTCTTTTATTTCTTGTTCTTTCCTTGGAGGCAGAGGTGCATTAACATTAAATACCTTAAAAGACAAGAGTATGCTGAGTAATTTGTGAAGTTTCATAATTAAAGGTGACATCCAGCAAAACTCTGCAACATTCAATAACTTGTATTTAATGGGCAAAGGACTTGAATAAATGTTTCTCCAAAGAAAAGAGATGGCCAATATGCACATAAAAAGATACTCAACATCATTAGTTATTAGGGAAATAGAAATCAGAACCACACTGAGATACTACTTCATCATACCCATAGAGATGTTTCAAAAAAAAAATAACAAGTGTTCGCAAGGTTGTGGTCAAATTGGAACTCTCATATATTGCTGATAGAAATGTAAAATGGTGCAGCCACTGCAGAAAACAGTATGGTGGTTCCTCAAAAACCTAAACATAGAATTATCTATCATATTATCCAGAAATTTCAGTTCTAGGTATAGACCCAAAAGAATGGAAAGCTGGGACTCAAGTAGATATTTGAACACCAATGTTCACAGCATCACTATTCATAATAGCCAAAAGGTGGGAACAACCCAAGTGTCCAACAGCATTTGAATGGATAAACAAAATGTGTATACAATGGAATATTATTTAGCCATAAAAAAGAAATTCTGATCCATGCTACACCATGGATGAACCTTGAAAATACTATATTAAGTGAAATAAACCAGATACAAAAGGACAAGTATTGTGATTCCACTTATATGAGGTGCCTAGAATAGGAAAATTCATAGAGAAAGTAGAATAGAGGGTTACCAAGGGCTAGGAGGTAGGAGGAAAAAAGTTATTGTTTAAAGGGTACAGTTTCTGTTTGGACAATGAAAATATTCTGAAAATAGTGGTGATGGTTATACAACACTGTGGATGTACTTAATGCCACTGAATTATATACTTAAAAGTTGTTAAAACAGTAAGTAAATTTTATGTTATGCATATTTTACCATTGAAAAAAAACAACTATTTGATTTCTAATATAATAAAATCCAAGTACAAAAGTTAATCTTCCTACTACTATGCTATCATAACAATGTTCACTGAGAATGAAAGCTATATAGGAGAAAAATGTACTCTTTCAAAGCTGAAGATGAATGAAAAAAATCTGCAATTTACGGAGTATCTTTCATGTGGCAGGCAATGACCTATCCAGACTCTGGCTATTTCTATGAAACAGCACTTCTACCACTCTCTAGCCTCCTTATCCTGCTCCAGTTTTTTTCACAACACACAGCACCTAACGTGCTATAAATGTACTTTTCTCTGTAGCCCCCACCTCCATTCAAAAAACATAAAATTTTTTGGCACAAAGACTTGTTTCTTTTTCACTGTTACAACCCCAGTATCTTAAGAACAGTGCCTGGCTCCATAACTACCCAGTTTTTGTGAATGAATGAATGAACGAATGAATGAACAAATGAACAAACACACAGCAATTCATACTGGATAGACTTCAAATATGTGGAGAGGACAGATTGACATGAGCAAAAAAAGTAGTGTGACAAGAATGTACAAGGCAAGCACAGGGACTAGTCTGACAGGTTATACTGGACTTTGGAAGTTACTGAGTGTCAGGCAAAGGACTTTCAGTTTCATTCTGTAATGGACCACTATTTGCATTTAATTGGGAATAGGAAAAAGTTGGTAAAACCAATGTGGCAATACTGTGCAGGATGGACTGGCAGGGAAAGAGGGAAAGCAAAGGAACTAAGTTGTTCTACGTGGGCAAGCAGGAAGTAATAAGATTAGGGAATGCAGACACCTGAATCCAGACCGAAGCCTGTCCCCTTGCATCCCAGGGCCACTCCACGGTAACTCAGAAGTACCAGGAGTGGGACATTTAAGCACCATCAGGAAAGGTACTTATTGGCTAAGACTTTTTGGTTTTTTCTAAAGAACTTTTTTATACTATTTTGTGTTTAGAGAATAAACATACAATCTTAGTTGTAATATTACCATAAAAATTTTAAACTGCAATTTGTAATTTATGTAACCCAAAATAGCACACAAATCTGAACAATTCTCTAAGACCTGCATGAGGTCAAGATGGAATCAAATGAAAATTTCAACTATGATAGAATACCCGGGTATGTGTTCTCTAGGTCCAGATATTGATACTATGGAACATCACTAGTGTGACATTAGAAATGGTTAGTATTATTAAGATGTTCATACAAAATTATGTTTCTCACCACACAGTTCATCTGTTTAATAGGAGTCCTCAGCTTTGCCTGCTTCTAATTTTTGCAAAGGGGAAAATCCTCTGATAAAATACCCCTTCAAAATTCTTGACACATTGGCTTTAATACCACAGACAACATTTCCATTGGACAAATGTAAATTCTACCAGCCCAAAAGAGAGTAATGAAATGGAAAATTTACTCACATAGTACCCAATAACAGATGTGAGAGAAACAATGACTTTTTAACAATGAACTGCAATCGCTGTTCACATCTCATACTCACCGTCTGCATGGCTTGAAAGGGTGCTGTGCTAATAGTTACTGAACTACTACTCGCTGGAGGTGAATGGAAGCCCTGTTCAGGGCCCTTTGACAGGGAAGGATTTGGAGAAGCCAGTGAGGAGGGTTGCTTGCATGGAGGAACTGCTGCCTGGGGAGGAAAAATGCAGCATCAGCCAATCACCTACCATACAGCAAGCAGTTAACATACACTAATCCCCAGACTAGCATCAGTCAGCAAGTCCTATAGGATGACAGTTGGACACAGGAATGCAAAAGAACAGCTTTTGCTTACAATTTCAAATCTCATCTGCTGAGGATGCACACAAGCATTTGCTTTACACAGCTTGCTGACTGAGTGGAAGAGTCTCACTAACAACCAGTCTAACAGACAGAGCACTGAGCTTTTGATGAGTATCTAGTCCTTTTTCAAACCCTGAAATGGTATTTTCTACTAGGTTAAGAATCTAATAGGATTCCAAATTTATACAGTAGAATTAGGCTTTAGATACACCTTGAGTTAGTTACTTAGTCACTGTTAATTTTTCCCTATTTTAAAATCTTATTAGTGGATTTATGTCAGCTGCATAAGAAAGAGAACCAAGCTTTATCTAATGTAAATAATCCTTATCTAAAAGAATAACATCCTTGATTTAACAGACTATAAATTCAAAGGCTTAAAAAGATACCAAAATTCAATCCAAATAAGATTATGAAGCAGACAACTATAATTCACTTGGAAACAAATATTTCCCCTTCTTAAAATGAGGAACCGAGTAATTTCAATTTACACCAGCTCAGTACCATTAAAACTAATGTCCATCTATATTCTTTATATTCTATAATACATATTCTTATATAACAATTAACAAAAAAATAATAAAACCTAGGAGTTGCTTAATTAATCACCCACCCCCCAAAAAATGATCCTATCTATCTCAAGGATTTGCTCAAACTTATTAGCAAAAACTATCACTTTAAATTTGAAAGCACAAATTCTGTAACATGCTTTGAACAAAATTAGCCAAAAAGAGAGTGTAAATCATTCCAATTGAGTAAGTGCTAATAGTAACACTATAAAGTTAATGACTCTTCAGTTATATGAATAAGATTTTTCTTCTAAGGATTCCTTCAACATAAATATAGTGAAAAACTTTATACCTAATCCTACCCAGAACTTGTCATCTTTTTTGACATTAGCAATTTGGACATATTTATTGTATCCAATAAAGCAATACTCTGACAAATCTACTTACATAGTAAAGTCACAATAAAGTTACCTATATAAGTTCCAGGGCCACAACATCTACAGAAAGCAATATGTTAGTACAGTGTAAATGTTAAATCATTCAGCTGATCATGCCTGTAAATCATAAAATAAGCTGGTTCTGCTATTCTTTAAGACAGAAAAGAAATTCAGACAATTGGCCTCATTACCTCAGGAGTCTCTGAGGTCAAAAACTCTGTTTCAGGTCCCAAAGAAGGCTGATCGGTAGCCAAGCAAGCATTCGAGCTACAAGTAACGGGAGAAGAAGCAGCCTGGACACGGGAAGATATAAAACATTGTAAAAAGTACACTTTGCCCTGGCTTGTGTGGCTCAGTGGATTGAGTGTCACCCTGTGAACTGAAAGGTCAGGGCACATGCCTGGGTTGTGGGCCAGATCCCGGCTTGGGGGCACGCAAGAGGCAACTGACGATCAATGCATCTCTCCCACATTGATATTTCTCTCCCTATCTTACTCCCTCCTTTCCTCTATCTCTAAAAATAAAATCTTTTTTTAAAAAAAGACGCACATTTTGTTCACTGTGTATTTCTTGGGCCTTGAGCTTCCTAATCTTACTCTTACTGAGCATTCACTAGAGAAGAGGCGGCAAACACAAGGCCCACTGGCCAAATCCAGCCCTCCACCTTGTTTCTACCCGGCAGCAGCACGCAGCACTGAGCTTACACTTAACTGTTAAGGAGTAGTTACATTTATACGGTCCTAAAGTTACATTCAGCCCTCTGAAAGCAACCACCAGGCTGATGTGGCCCCTGGTGAAAATGAGTTCGACACCCTTGCACTAAAGCAAACACTATGCTGAATACTTTACACATACTAACACATTTAATCCAACAATAAGCCTGTGAGGTAGGTACAGGTACTACTATCCCCATTTTACTGACAATCAGGCAGTGGCAAAGAGAAAGATTAAGTAATTAATCACACTACATTAAGTGGCAGAGCTAAGATTCAAACCCAAGCAGTCAGCTACACTGCCTTTCCAGGCCTGGGCAACAAAACTACACATCTAATCCCATTTTCACTTATCAAGATTCTTGGCCCTGGAAACCTGGGGCTAGATTTTCAATCTGGCACTCAACGGCAGTTCACTGGAAGATGAGCTCAGGGCACACTGAACACTCCAGGCACAGCTCTGCCAGGGATCATAGTAACTATGCTTTCACTCTGAGCGGTCTCAGTGTCTTAAAGAGGTAGGCAGAAAAAAACTAAAGCTTATGCTAATAACATTTATAAAATAAGAATTGGGAAAAAGAGTAGGAACTAAGACTGTCACAACTGTGACCAATAAAAAACTAAGAGAGTGGGGGGTGGGGGGCGGAAACCTAAGTGAGAGGCTAGGAATTCTATGGTACAACCAGCATTACATATAAAAGAATGACCCATAAAAATCTAGCAATCACAAAGTCTGAAGTATCAGTGAATCCACTCCTTCTATCTAAATACTTTGATGTGGCTCTCAGAAGCCCAAGTAATAAAATGAGTGAACTGGAAACTAATTAATAGTAACCAATACCAAACCAGTCATGTTTCAGTGAAGGGTCATCCTTCCAGAAGGGTAATCAGGATATAAAACTTCTTGGGAAGGAGATGGGGGCCAAGTTTTAAAAAGGTCTTATAGGGAAAAAATCTTGATATCCTTCAGAACATTTTATATAACTAAATAAATAGGTACAATTTTCTGCAGATCTAACCAAAACATTAGAACTATTATGAGACTGAGTGTTTGTAAGACATGGCCTTTCTCTTATCCCCTCCCACAGACAACCACCCTAAATAAGTGGGACTGGCTGTTGTGAGGACATAACAAATCTCTAGCTGCTGCAAGATTCACAGATGCTAAGTTAAGGCAATTCAGGCCACTTGATAGTTAAGCTTTGAAAGACTTGAATTTTAGAGTCCCAACCTCCCTTGGTTGGCCCCACTTTCCTCTTAACCTCCCTTGGTTGGCTCCACTTTCTCTCTTATTCCCTGCTAATAAACCCTGGAAAAAAATAAGTAAATAAAAATAATAAAATAAATTTAAAAAATTAAAGACTTGAATTTTAGTTAAAAGTTTCACTTAAAAAAGATAGACATATACTTTACATTAATATTTATTAAATATTTAGAAATTATGGCAGTTCCTGACTCCAAATTATTGCTCTTTGCACCAGCTGAAGGTCATTTTAAGTATTGATGAACAAACATAATGTTACAGACCAGAACTACTAAACTAGACCAGTGGCTTTTCAAAAAAAAAATTAATTTTTCAATTAAAGGCTTCATGTGGAATCCTAATAGCTAGAACAGATAAAATGGAGCTCTTTAGATTCAGCAATGCTCAGGCTGAGAGAACGTGTTCAACAAATACATTTTTGAAAATTGAGCCCCACCTTATCAAACTAAATATAAACCACTGAAAACAAATGGTATTTACGCAGAAGTTTTTGGAAGGGAAGACAACTATTCACCCACCTGGTCAAAATATTTAACCTACTGTCAAAGCAGCTACTATCAAGAAAATTGCCAATAATGCTTTCAGAGGAATCTAGAGAAATTTTTTAAAAAGAGAATGACCAGAAAACTAACGAACCTTGAACTTACTACTGACTTAAATGCAATGTGGCACATACAGATCCCAATGATCTGGCCCCTTTTTATCTCTAAGTGTGTTCTGTGACAATTAGTTCCTCAGAATGTTAACCGCTGTGTGTGTGTGGTGGGTGAGCAGGGGAACAACTGGCTAACCATGCGCTTAAAAAAATTAGTTTTTTTCTTTAGACCCTTTAGTATTAAGTCAGGTAGGTAGCTCAGTAGCAAAGTGAGATTCCCAGACAAGGTTCCTCCGAATTCTTCAGGTTTGCTCTTTCCTTACTAAATCAACTAGCTTTCTCTATTATAATCAATGTCTTTCCCATGGTCATTAGGAAATCTTCTGAGGACTGACTGTACTTAATCTAAAAATGAGATGTGTATATTAGAATCACTAAATCTGATCATTCTTGCCAAAGCAAGAGTTTCTTCCCTGAATAGCTAAGAAGAGTAAATGAAAGACTAATTTGGAGAAGTTACCTGTAATGGCTCTTGAAGAAAATCACTTTGACTGGGTAGATTTTGTTCTGTAGATGCTGCAGAGAATGAAATCAATAGTAAACTACTGAGAAAGGAGAAAGGTTTATGCTTATCAACTGGGTGGAAACTAAAGTTTATACATTACAGGGGAAAAAAAGCAGTAGCTGAAAAAAACTAGGTCTCAAACTAGGAGAGGACTGTAAAATAGGACACTAATTACATCTGCAACACATGACATTTTAAGGTTAAATGGGCAAAAGCAGCATTTCCAGCCTTCCAAAAGAACAGAAATATGACTTTAAAAATAACAGGTAATAGTAATCTGAAAATAAAATTTGAGCTTTCATGATCTTATTGATACATGTAAGTTTCAAGTTTCAAAGTAAATCTTAGCTGGGTCATCTATCTGGAGGTTTTTTTTTTTCCTCTTTGATTATGTATATTAATCTACTTTTCAGTTACGTAGGTTCAGCTTGGCTTTGTCTCATTAATATCCATCACTTTTGTTAATTACTCTATTCCTTACTTCACCCAGGAATTACTGTATAATCTAGTTGGTGTATACTTCTTAGTACAGCTGAACCATGTCTTTGATTACATCACCCCATCACCCTTCCCCTGAGGTACACTAGTGTAGAGCAAACGATCTTAAGTTTGAAGCATCAGACCAGATTCAAGTCTAGGCTCCATCACTAATTAGGATGGTACTCAGTACACTAAATATCACTGAGGTAGTTTCACTTACAATCAGAATCTAAAAGCCTCAATGCTAGATTTACAAAGTCAAATGGAGTCAAACAAGTTCCAGACAGAATTCACTACAAGAACATAAAAAAATTGCCAAAACGGCTATTCTGCATTTCCGTTCACCCATCTGGAGACTTTCTCTAAAATGCAAACAGGTCAGTTAAGTATGGTAATATCCTAATGGGAATTCACCCATATATAACTGATAACATATGGATGTACTTAGAATAAATGAACACACAGACACAGTTTAACCCTTACGGTGTCTAGAGTAAAATTATTTGTAAAAGAAATGATAGTTATACCTGTAGCTGTTTGTTCCAAGTCTTAAGGATGATTACATACCTACTGGGCTACCTGGAGTAGCTGAAGGCGGCTGTGATGATGGAATTGCACTTGAAGGTTTGTCAAAATCCAGAATAGATTCCTAAAGCCAAATTTTTAATAATGAATAGAAGCAAAGTTTATTAATTTTAAAACTATTACCATTAAGTTATTCATGATGTTGTCCATACCTTATTAGCTATAGGAATCTAGCTAATTACTGTCTCAAAAGGTTAATAACTTGAGTCTTTACAGAAGCAGAAATTAAGAGTTAAAATATAAAACTAATGTAACTGTCAAACTTTAAGATTATGTCAAGTTTTAAAACCATAATAGTAATTCTAAGGCCTACGTTGGAAAAGAAAACTTTTTTCCTGACTTAGGTCTTAAACAAAGGGATTAATCCTAGTATAAACCAAGCCCTCATTTTCGTTATACCCCAAACAATGAGGGTCTAATTATTTTATCTCAACCACAAACTAGCTCATGCTATTAAATACTTTCATGATGAGAAGCTATTCTCTTCCGTCACCTGCCTATCTGGTTCTCCCAGAAATGTTTCCAACATTTTGAGTTCTTAAGTTACATACTTGTAGTAACCATTTTAGTTCTTTTATTTATCTTCAGATAATCTGAAGGGATAAGCAATTCCCTCATTTTACAAATAAGTAGAGGGTTAGAAGCTAAATTCTTGCCATAGATTCCACAGCTGGTAAATTGGAGGAAGTGAGATTTAACCATGGGTCTAATTCCAAAGCTCAAGATCTTTTTACTACAACAAGAAAATCTTATTCATCTACTTCATCCCTCAGTAATATCACAGTATTCTGGAAATCTGTGACAGTCTGTATAACACAATTTAACATTTAACTACTGACTTAACACAAGTTCACCATCTTATACAATTGGAATGTAAACTCCTTAAAGGCGATAACATGTTATGATTTTATCAGCACAATGGCACCTACCAGCACACCAAGCATAGAGGAGGTTCTCACAATCTCAGTGGAAACTACTGGTGATCAACAGCAGTACTAGTATTTGAGAACTTTAAGCTTTTTACATGTTTAATTATTTTTATTACAACAAACAGGAAGAGAAACTATTATCCTCATGTTTAAAAGAAACTGAGGCAGAGAGTTAAGTAACTTGTAGACACTCTCAGAGCTCAGAAGTGGCAGAGCCAGGCTTTTTCGTACTCATTCTGGACCAGAACCTATGTTCTCAGCAACTTCCTCATAATGCTTCAGATCAGAAGTGAGTAGCCCCAGGAATTTCACTTAAGATTTGTTTAATAATGACTCATACTTGCATAAAGTTACAGGTTCCTTGAATCTGGGTCATCAGATCCTGCAGTTTTTCTTTCCTCAATACTGGATCCTTTGGAAGGGTAGAGGAAGAACCTACAGGTGGATGCATAGGCTTAGGCACCTACAAGACAAACCAATATTAAGAGTAAAATTCAAATTCAATAACCTAATTCAGGAAACTTAGTCTATCATTACATCTAAATGATATCAAAACACATAGCAATGCTCATTTATTAGATTTATCTCAGGTAAAATATTTCCACATAAATGCATTATCTAAATAATCTAATCAAACATTTTTCCCCTTCCCCCTTCAGAACAAACTTTAATGAAAATCTTTCTAGAACACCCTCTTTTTTAAGACCTAAAATAACAGGTCTTCCCTGATAGGAAGTTCTTTCATTATGAACAGGAAGTTCTTTCATTATGAACATCAGTTACCTTATGTCTTCTAGGATAAGATGAAACCAACTATAAAACATACCAATGATTTATTTTTCCTAAGGAAATAATTACTACTGCATTAAATATACATTCTATTTCTAAGATGTATCTGATTGCAGAAACATTAAGACATAAAAATGTAGCCCTGGCTGATGTGGCTCAGCAGATTGAGTGCTGGCCTGTGAACAAAAGGGTCACCACTTCACTTCACAGTCTAGCGCACATACCTTTTTTTAAAAAAGATGTAAAAATGTATATGTATACATCCTAGAATTGAGGAAATACATTGTTATATTTTGTTATAAAGTAAGTATACTTTGAGGGGCTATTGGTATTTATCAGGTAGTTAGCCCTCATGCTAAATTGCTTCAGATTGCTGCACACCCTGAATTAGACCTAATGTTCACTTCGTACAGCCTATCAGCATGCTTCTCCCTGTCGGCACCTCTTCTCCAACCTCTAATTGATTCGGAAGTCACGCAGTTAACTTCTCAAAGTATCATATAAAATAAAAGTTAATAGACCCTAAGTGTACAAATGAAGAGCTCTTTTAGGAGAAAAGTATGAGTGTTAATGTTTAACTTCATGTTATCTAGTCTTTTGCCTTTGAACTCTATTTTGCCCTTGACCGTCCTTACTCATGTTCTAGACAGCTGAGACTGCCAGACAGATACAGAGACAAATACTGTATTATACACAGAAGTGTCCTCTCAGTCGCTGAAAGACCTTGCAACTTCAGTACAATGCTGGGTGTTCCATAAAAGCATATTAAGTGAGTTCTGACCTTTCCAACTGAACACCCCTGATTTCATTCAGCAAAGAGCATGGTATCAATATTCTGATATGGTAAAGGCTCAGCATTGCTATGCTCAGTAGAATTTTATGTTGGTTTTTTAAACAGCTTTATTGAGGTATAAAACTAGGTTTTTAAATACAAGTTTCTCAAAAGGGTTGACATATTACAATTACTGTATGTGATATGTGGTTAATGAAATAAAGCTATCAATCTCCTGCAGGGTCAGGAAGAGGCTAAAATTAATATTAGCATTTGAAGAAAAAAGGAAGAAAGGAGAGCAAAAGGAGACAAGTAACTCTAAAATTCTCTTCCCAGGCAGAATGGAGGTAGGGGTAATTTATTTATAATATTTGATGCTTCAAATTCCCCACGCAAAATGTTTTTCACACCATTACAGGTCCAAACATTTATCAGAAAGCTTTTGCTATAAGAGCACAGAAGTGCAAAGAACACTACTAGAGATGAAGAACACTGGGAATATAAAAAGTTCACATTTCTCAGCAAACAAGGTGGTACCAAGTTTGCATTTAAATAATGGTATACAATTATAATTTAATAAAAATGTAATACTAACTAGCATTGTATCCAAGGATTATTCATTATAAGCCAGCTTATCTTCCTGAAATAGGTTATCATTTACAGAATGAGGCCTTATATTTGAAATCTTAAAGCCTAATTCCAGAATATTTATTTATATTTACGTTTTTTAAAGATTTTTATTTATTTTTAGAAAGAGAGGGGAAGGAAGGGAGAAAGAGAGGGAGAGAAACATCAATGTGCGAAGATACATTGACCATCAGTTACCTCTCACACAACCCCAACTGGGGACCTGGCCTGCAACCCAAGCATGTGCCCTGACCGAGAATTGAACCATCAACCCTTTGATTCGCAGGCCAGCACATAATCCACTGAGCCACACAAGCCAGGGCTAATTCCAGAATATTTAATGCATATAGTTTCCATCTCCTGAAAATTCTTATTTTAAAACAGAAATGGAAAACTAATTCAGATTGTTCCCCAACTACTGGAATATCTGCAACCATCATGTACCTTCTTCAAAGAGTACAGGCTAATCTGAGTGACTACAAATGAGTGAAAAAGAAGCAAGAGAATACAAAAATGTGTAACTTCTGTCAGAAAAAGCCACCCATGTGCCAGGTGGAAAATAACAAGTGAAATACAGTATAACAAGTCTCCCACCCTGTGACATTTCCCACTTGTTCACATTATGGGTTTGTCTCAACTACTCACTATTCTGATGCTGTATCACATCATTAAATTTTTGGCATTAAAACAGCATCTTCTCATCATGGAAATTTCATCTCAGGCCAGGTTCGACAGATGGACTAGGTCTACTTCCAGTTTTCAAGGGAAAAAGAATTTACACAGTAAAGAATTAAGTGAAGTGCTGTGTACCTCAATTTAACATGGGTTTGTTGATTTTTTTTTTTAAAGAAAACTAAAATGTTATCATTATCACAGCTCATTTATGTCTACATTGCCAGATGCAAACTGATACAGATCCACTCACATCTTTGGGTTCTGCATTAAACTTCCCGGGCAGGAGCTGGTCATTTGGTATGAGGCTTCCCGAAGCTACCCCCCAGGACTGTGGGGAAATCTGTGGTGGAGGTGGTGTTAAAGCATGTTTTTGATTCTCAGCATCACTTTCCCAGGATTTAGGAGTCTCTGGCTGTCTTGAATCCTGTTCTGCACACATGGGAGTGGTCCATGACTTGCTAATGTCCTGTTCACTCTGCACAGAAGGTGTCCAAGACTTTGCAGTTTGCTTCTTTGGATCCTGTTCTTTCTGTAGCTGAACTGGCCAAGGCTTTGGTGTCTCCTGCTTCTTCTGTTCCTCTTGAACATTTCCTGCTTTGGATTTAGGAGTTTCTTGCTTCCACTGGCTAGGAGTTAGTTTGGGTTTAGAGACATCCTGCTTCTTCTGTTCTTCCTGCAAAGTGGACCTGAGATTTGCAAACTCTTGTTTCCTCTGTTCTAAGGAAACTGCAGGCTTTGCTAGCTCCTGGTGCTTAACAGAAGACTCCCAGGATTTAAAGGGTTCCTGTTTCTTCTCCTCACCATCTGGTTCAGTAAGCATATCCCAACATTTGGGAAGATTTGGTTTTCTAGCATAACCTGCTTCCCAAGACTGCTCTTCATCCTGCTTGCTTGAATAATCTACTTCTGTTATGTAGCGTCTGTTAAGAAACTAGGCCAGAGGGAAAAATGTGCTGAGTCAGAATTTATAGCAGACCTTGAGGGGAACAGTAAACTCTCTCTCAGTATTCCTGCATCCATTGGTCTGTACCACTGTGCTAACAGGAAATGTCTGTCCTTATTCTACTTAAAAAGACTGTCCTACTTTTTTGTCCATTCCTTTTCCCTCAATTAACAGAAATACAAGCTTTGATATTTGAAAAACAGCAATCTATATCTGACGGGCAGCGTTGGAATAACCTTGGTAAAAGAGCCTGAATCAAGTAAATGTGGCACCACGATGTGCCGTTCTTAGAGGTCGTGAGTCAACTACAGATCGCTGCTTTCACAGTATCCAAGTTTGTGTTTCTGACTGCCCACCTGACACCCTTAAACGTTAAGGCAGAGGGCAATCCAACTGCACAAAGTTACACTGTTCAACCTTAAGCCTTACGTTTCCTGAATTACCAGATTTTCTTTATTTCCATTATATATCAAACAATACTATGATTTTGCCTCTTTCATTCCTTTCAGCTTCTGTGAATTTCAATGTCACTTGGGAACAAACAAATACCCTCTTCTATTACTAATCTGAGTAAATTTTGGAGAGAGCAAAAGTCTACCCATTTTTAAGTGCTAACACAAGGGCCCAAAACAACAACAATAACAGCTTCTAAGTGTGATTCAGAAGTCAAGCTGACTCCTTTAATCTTCTCAGTAACCACATGAGGCAGGCAGTACTATTACGCCCACCTTGGGCATGAGGATAACAGACACAGACATCTTGCCCGAAGTCACTAGGCTAGTAAACTGCAGAGCCAGGATTCCAGCTTAAGCAGCCTAGGGCCACGGCATTAACTCCCAACCACAACATGACACAAATGCTCAAAAACCAAAATCAGCAAATTACCTTTCTGTACCTTACCTCTTGTGGTTGTATCTCTGCATGTGTAAGTTCCACAAGAGACTCTGAGAAGATAAAAGAAATATTGAATAAATATTAGGTGAACTCTAAGTTCTCCAACTGATTACAACTAATTCATTCTAGCAACATATTTCAGAAGAGTTATAGAAAAAGGATAGTAAAATTGAGTATATTCATAGAAAGAATAATTCTCACTATTGTTTGTTGGTCAAAAGCTTATGGTCCAAAGGCTAGTTGAAGCTAACAGCTCTCCTCATACAAGACACTCTCTAAAGTCAAGTTATAGTTAAAAACTCAGTCCTGATTGAAAACAAGACTGTCTCCTCTTACCCACAAACACAGCTTCTTTCAAGTTGGAATTACAGCTCCAGTTCCATGGGGTAAAAATTAGTTATCTCAGCTTGAAAAATAGCCCTTAAAGGCCTCCCACAAGCCAGGTGAAGGTTGGGAAGAGAGTCAGGGAGTGCAGATACTGAAGCACTGGATTTAGTATTAAGAACTAAGACAAAGTGAGCATGAGAAATGACTTGAATCTTGCTACTGGCTTTATGAAGCATTCCTACACTACCACCTTAGAAGTGATATTTCTTAAATAAATCCAGCTTCAACAAACAAAAGCAAATGTGCCATTTATTCAATGTATTTTTTCCCCCAAGAAAAGTGGAATTTTGAAGAAATCCATTTCCTTTACTGGAAATATACTTATTTTGGCAGTTTTTTCACAAATCAATATGTTAACATTAGGTTATTTAGACTCTTCTACTATAGTATTTGATTCCACTATAACTTGCATTTTAAACAATTTCAAATGGAATTATCCTACTAATAGTTTAACAAAAAGATTCAAACTCAACAAATGTCTCATTTTAACAGTGTACAGTACTCTCGTAACAAAGTGTAACCTAATGTGTCTATTAAGGTCCACTCTTAATAGAAGGTAAATCATGGTAATAAAGTCTAGAGATGTTTTCCAAATGGAGGCTCGTCCTACAGCATGTAAAGATGTCCACACAGGCAGACACGGACAAATTAAAGTAGAGCAGTCCTTTCCCAATGATCTGACTCAGTCTGGGTGTTAAAAATGCAACCACTAGACAGAATTTCAGAAATCACAACAAACCTGACTCCTTGACAGATTCAGTCTTCAACAGTTGTTTTTTCTTCTCTGACTTTATTAGCATTTCCTCCCCCAACGACACTTCTTTTTCCTGAGCGTGTTTTGGAACTGGGATACTTTCAAAATACCCTGAGTTCAGCAATTCAGACAGCAGATCTTTCATATGTTTGTCTAAGAAAGAGTGATTAAGACTTAGTTATCATATAACCTAAAAGGTCAGGGAAATTACTTGCAATAGAAATCCTAATATAATGTTATCCTAATTATAGTGCCATTATAACATTATACATTAGAGGGGATTCAAAGAACTGGTCAGTCTCATAAAGACTAAACACACGCAGTCCATCTTTATGTCAGGCTGAATCAGTATAAATTTTAAAGATCAGAATCCCAAAGTTTAGCAAGACACTTAAGTTTCTCTGGGCCTCCATTTCCACTATTGAAAAATGACTAAAAATCAGAGATCCTTATCGAAGACTCAAAAATGTCACAAAAGTACACGTTATTCCATGAGCTTAAGAAAATGTCATTTCTTCCATCAGCTCCCATGACATCACAACCAACAATTATTCTATCTTCCCCAGGTAAGCAAGGCTTTAGAGAAGTAAAAGCTCCTCAAACATAACCACCAGAAAACCCTATCGTGGGCAATCTCTAAAGGATTTTTTTAAATTCCATGATTAAGACTTTACTCTTGAGTTATGCTTTATGTCACTCCTAGCACATCACCCTTTGGTGCTCAAGAGAGATCTTAAAATGATGTTAAAGTCATTGTAATCATAAATAGGTCTAAAGTCTATTTTATTTTTAATATCCACTAAAAATGTAATTTCCAAGTTAAGCAGAGTTCCCATACTTGATTTGGGCCTATTTTCCCTTTCATAGGTGCACTATGACATACAGTTTTGTCCTTTTTTTTTCTTTTTTTTTAAGAAAATCAACTTTGCGATATCATTTACAAACAACAAAATTCACCCATTTTAAGTGCACAGGACAGTCATGTTAACTTCCGCCAGAACAACAACATAGAACATTTTCATCAACTCAAAAAGTTCCTTCATGTCCCTTTTGTAATCGATCCCCTCCCCTCACTCCCTAGCAACCACTGACCTGCTGTCACTCTACTTATGTCTTTTCTAGAACTTCACATAACTGGAACCATATAATATGCACTCATTTTTTGTCTGGCGTCTTTCACTCAGCATAATTATTCTGAAATTCATCCGTGTTGTTACATATATGAATATTTCATTCCTTTTTATTGCTGAGTAGGTTCTACTGTGCAGACATACCACATTTTGTTTACCAAGTATCAGTTGATGTACATCTGGGCTGTGTTCTGTTTGGGACTTTTATGAATAAAGTTGGTATGAACATTCATGTACAAATACTTATATGAACATATGTTTTCAGTTCTCCTGGGTACTAGAATTGCTTGGTAAGTGTACCCTTAATTTTATAAAAACTGCCAACCTATTTTCCAAAGTATTTGCATCATTTTGCACTCTAACCAAGAAATAAATTTCTGTGATTGTAATTTGAAAGGACTTGGAAATTTTGTTACAGTTACACATACTTAGAGTATTTTTAAAAAAGAAGCGATTGCTATTAACAAAACTGTTCACTATCTTAAAATGAGTTTTCATTATGTGAAGCTGGCACATAAAACTCTATACTTAATGTCTAGCCATTTGAACTGGGCATAGGGCAAAAATCTATTTAGGAAGTCAAAAGAACTCTTCCTCTCCAGTTTATTTCCAGATCAACAGACAACAATGCTTCAATAGACTATGTAGCCAAACCATTCTTATTTTCTTAGGCAGATCTGGTAGATAAGTCTTGACATTAACAACATGTGAATTTAAGATTCTTAAATAGAACAGGTACAACTATGCAGAATAAAGAACTGAACTCCAAAATGGCCAAGCTAATGTGAAAGGTAGCACTAGACCTTACCTCTTTTTTCCAAATCACAGTGACTTTCCACTTCAAAACTCTCCCTAGTTTCCATTTTAATCAGTACAATTATACAACAGCTGCTTTTAACAGAACTAAACAAAGAGATCGTTCCTCCAATGAATACAGTACAGTCAGACATGTAGTTCTGATGGACTGACGCAGTTTCAACCCTCAGTATCATTCTAAACTTCTAGACATAAAGGTTAGTCTTCACTTCATAAGTCCAAAGTGGAGAAAACTCACATGTCGTTCCTGCTACTGCTTTCTCACTTCCTTCCAAAAGGTCCCAAAAGTATAAGGATGACTGCTCCATCTGGTCTTCAACACTGATAAGGAAAAGCAGAAGCAGAACAAAGTGGCTTTAGAGGTACATACATCTGTGGGTGCAGTACTTTTTATACAATACAAATTAGCCATATATATGTATGTATAGGTAAAAGTTTTATTAGGTGTCTTCCTGATACAAGGCTGATTTCTAATAACAGTTGGAATCTCTGCTTTAGCATGGCTCAACAGACACAACATGAAATAACATGTATCTAACAAAGCAAGAGCGCAGACATCTGTTCATCAACTCATTTATTTCATCAAAACAAGAATAGAAAATGGATAACTGGCCCTGACTGGTGTAGCTCAGTGGATTGAGCACGGGCTGTGAACCAGTCACCAGTTCAATTCCCAGTCAGGACACATGCCTGGGTTGTGGGCCAGGTCCCCAGTATAGAGCACATGAGAGGCAACCATACATTTGATATTTCTTTCCCTCTCTTTCTCCTTCTCTTTCCCTCTCTCTTAAAAAAAAAAAAAAAAAAAAAAAAAAAAAGAATAAAATCTTTAAAAAAAACAGATAACTGGAAGGGGGAAAAGATGAGTAACCTCAATTTGCTGGTTTTATATTTTAAATCTCAGGTTTGTTTCTCCATATTTAGTCACAGCACAAGAACACCAAATAATTCTCACTTTAATACTTTAATGATACTGGCCAAGTTAAATTTTATTTACCTCCATTTAAGTACAGCAATAAAAAGGCAAAGACTCTTAGGTAAATACAACAGTTTAAGAAAATTACAAAAATAAATTTTAAGAATATACATAATTAATGTTATGGCTAATACTTGCATAAGGCTAAAACTTGATGATCAGACATTATTTTTTAAATCAGTTACAATAAAGAAGTATGTTAATGCAGTCATTCAAATCCACTTTCCTCCCAGATAGTCTGTCAACCCTGTCAGAGTCTAGGAAGGTTCACATTTCCCATGTAGAATCAAACTGTTTTCTTAATTACTTAATATATATTTATATTTATATAAGCTGAAGTGTTTGTATTCTACTTAAGAGAAATATTTTCATTATCTTACCTCAGACTTTCATTTCTTTCAGGGCAGGTCAGTTTTGAAAATTTAATGAGGTAGTCAAGTTCTTTTAAAGGCAAATACACTGCACCATTCAAGCCCTCTTTCAAGTCTTTCTGTACATGCTCCTGCATCAAGTTCTGTAATACATACTGAACTTGAAGTATGGTGCAAAGTTTTTTCTTCTCAGCCTCAAGTTTCAGCATGTGCTCCCTTCTCTGGGCCTTCTTCTGAGCTTTAAGTAGCTGTTAAAACAAATAATTAAGGTTGATACTCTCCACCACCCAGTATTACCAACTGTAGTCTAAAAAAATCTAATCCCAGAGTTGGGATTAGATGATAAATCTCATACATGGGGTGGGCAAAGTAGGCTGACAGTTGTGAGTACCCAAAATGCAGAGTTTACTCTTGTATTATTAATTATTGTATTATTTATTTATATTACAACTGTAAACCTATTTTTGCCCACTCCTGTATATAACACTGACCGTGAAACTGATAAATTCATTTAAACCTGATTCCTTTTTCTGCTTAAGAAGTCATTGAGTAATAAATTTGTCAGTCTCAGGTAACCAGAGCCAACAGAATCCAAATATCTGATTCCCAACTCCAGGCTGTATCTAGTACCTCTGTATCTAGTACATCACCATGATGAGAAGCAAAGTACCCATCACTGATGTCCATATTAATCCAAAGGTTTTACTTTTCCATATTTATGTATATCAAGCCTTTTAGACCAAACATTTAAAGAAACTGCTTCACTTTGTTTTGGGTTTTTTAAAAATCTCGTTTTCCACCCTGGCTGGTGTGGCTCAGTGGATTGAGTGCCAGCCTATGAACCAAAAGGTTGGCAGTTTGATTCCTGGTCAGAGCACATGCCTGGGTTGTGGGCCAGGTCCCCAGGTAGGGGCACGTGAAAGGCAACCACATACTGAAGTTTCTCTCCCTCTCTTTTTCCCTCTCTTCCCTTCTCTTAAAAAAATAAAAAAATAAAATCTTTTTTTCAAAAAAGATAAATCACTTTTTAAAAAATCTGATATTCCAAGAAAAGAATATTCAAATTATATTGGTCAGTTTTCAACCAACCAAAGATGACTTGCTAAAGTATAAGGAATGGAAAACCAAACAGGAATAAAATGTCTTACAAACATAATGCCAAAAGCAGCCACAGCAAACAGGTTTCTTTTAAAAGTAAAATTAACAGATATTTTCATAATTGTCTGTCAGTCTGGATGGAGCTACATCTTCCAATATTTAGCTGATAGAATACATAGAAAATTAGTGTCTACTCTAAGGCTCAGAACTATAATACCTTAACTCTGGCATAATACATCGGTCCCAGAAGTGGCTTCCCATTTGAAAAATAAAAAGTACTATTTCCACTAAGAAACCTAAAGGTTATTTTCTTCCAATAGGTGGTTTTTCTGACTCTAATATTTCCCTCATATCAGACATTTTCTAAGGTATAAAGAATAAAAGAACAAAAGAAATATTGAAAAGATTTTTCCTAAAGATGGATTAAATTACTTAGATATAGCATCAGCATTTAAAACTCTACAAGAGGGGTTTGTATGTTCATGAATCCTAACAGATAAAGATTGGAGGGGAAAACCTCAGGGAAAAGACTCATTATGGCACTATAAACTCATTTCTAGAGGATATGAAAATAACACATCTGACTTGTGCCACTCTCAGGGATGACAAGAGACAAGGGATGAGTATAAAATTCTGAGAATGAGAAACAGGCTGGCTGGGGGTTATGTGGGCACGAATACTGTCTTCAGAATGGCAATGGCTCAGAAAAGCTTTTCCAAGACTTCAGGGAAGCGAAGTTGAGGACATCTTCAGGACTGTATCACATGATTACCTCAGAGCTCTCATTAGCCATCTCCTAAGGTTGGATTAGGTGTTCTTATAGGCTCCTGGCACCCTGAACCTCCCCTATCAAAGTATTGATAACATTAAATGGTTATCTTGTTATTTATCTGCACCCCCACCTTGGGCTTCAGCTCCACAATGACAAGGACTACATATATCGGTTGTTCACCAGTATAGCACTAGTGCCCAGCATAGAGCCTGCCACGTGACAGGACTTCTTATATTTGTTGACTCAATCAAGTATCAAGTAAGAAACCATGTGGTCTCCTAGACTATAATCAGACGTTCATGTCACAAAAATAACTGACAACAGCCTATTTCTCCAAATTTATCTAGAAACTAAAAAGTCAGATTACATTTTCTTCTCATCTTCCAGTTGAGGACAGATTTGGAAAGAAGATAGAAAGTTTAAACTGCTATCAACCAATAATATTGAATAATAAAATTTATTTTCTGCACCATGAAATAGAATGATACATCCCCACCAAGAGACAGAACTCACATCAGGAAAACAAAGAGAGATGTAGCTGGGCTGAACAGAAGGCTTTCAACTTTCGTTTGAAGAGAAGGAAGAAAATGTTACACAAACTGTGAAACTGGCTATCACAGAAGAGGTTTGACAAAAGGAACACTTTAGTAAAAGGAGAGACCAAAAATTAGTAGGCTGGAAGGTACTGACAAGCATTTCTAGGGTCTTGATTCATGAAGGCACACTCCAAAGTACTTAAGCATCTCACCTAAAATAAAAGTAAATCTATAGTATAATCAAGGAAAAATAATCTCATACAGAACAACAAAATTTGGTGGGTTGAAATTTACCCCTAGACTATAGCAGTGGAAAAACATGTAATAGATAGGTACCATATCCATGGTATAAAGTAGAGAACACCATTTTTAGGAATAAAAGGTATTATGGCCCTACCTTTACTCTACCACTAGGTAAGTGGCCATGTGACTTTAAAGAAGTTCCTTTTGTTCTGAGCCGCACACTCCTTACCTGAGAAATGGGACTATTTATATCTGTTTTCTAGGTTGCTATAAAAATCATTCCACTTGATTTTATAGGTGCCAAGCACATGGAAAGTGTTTTTTAAAAAGATGCATGTCTTTAAAAAACCACCATGTATTAAAAAATAAACACCTAAATGGAAAACTAAAATTTGATAGGGTAACTTTGAGTAAAGAGTGTCAATGGAGAATTTTTAAGTATCATAACGATACACTTCCAACCATCCAAATAGAAGGATGATATGAATGATCTTTTTGTAGTAAAATGGACCAAAACTAAATAAACTTAACATCTTTAGGGGTGAAGGGGAGTGGAGAATCAATCAAACAAGAAAAAAAATTGAAGGGTTTACAGGAACAAATATAGAGGACACATGCACAAAACTACGGGGCTTGGAAATGGAAGGGAGGTGGGAAGGGATGGGTGGGTGGGCTGGAATGGGATTAAAAGATAGAAACTGTACTGAATAATCTAAAATAAAAAAATTTTAAAAAAAGAAAAAAAATTGACTTAGAAGTACTGTCTCTAAAATAGACTATAAATATTGAGTAACTGGGATTAACAGTAAGTACTAAAATTAAGTGATATATGAGTAAACACGAGTTAAAATATGCTATGGCTGACAAAAAGAGCTAATATCATCTTAAACTTACATTAACAGAAATATCCAGAAAACAGAAGGTAATGGCTCTATACTAGGCTATTTTAAATTACATACTACCTTTAAGAGTTAATTAAGGCAGACATCCAGAAGAGAGCAACTCAGGACCACATTACAAGGATTAAGATGGTAGATACCTTCAGCCTAGAAATTATGCTTTGGGTTTTTAGCAGGGTGATTTTGGCAGGGGGGTGCAGTGTGGAGGGTGGTGGTGCACAAGTGGTTGATGCCACAGGAATGGAGAATTTCAGTTCATCATACAATAGCCAAAAAGTACATGAGACTACCCTGTGAGGCATGCTCCCCAAACCAGAAATGAATTTACAAAAAAATTTCAATTGTTAGAACATGATCTTTCAGGGGCCTCCTAAGATTCTAAAACAGTGAAGAATACTTCATTAATTCTGAATGCTCTAGGCTTCCTATGAATTACTGATTAACTTTGTCAAAGATAAAAGTCTGAATTGCCAGCATAGAGAACCTAACAAGTGAGACCAGACTAACTCTAACATGAATCATAAGTTTTCCTGGTAATAACTGCCATAGTCTGAAAAAGAGTCTACCAATACTCTGTTTCCTAATATGTTAAATAATGCTGAATTTACAAGCCTAGCCTATATAAATTCATTGCCCTACACTGTAAAATGTCTTTAATAAATATATCTGTAAAAATAGTGTTTATTCCCTTCTTAGTGATTTCTATAATTCCATAGTGAAATGGAATACATAGTGAAATAATACACATTAGTCTGATAACTAATGCTTTATTCACAATGTCTCATTCAGATGGCATGTGGGTTCTCTTCAGGCTCTGGACATCTGAAAACACTGGTTTTGGAGTAACTATCCTCCACCCCCAACCACAATAACATATCAGCAGAAATTAGATAAATGGTAACCAAACACCATCAGTAGACACTGACATTTACTTCAGGATCAGTAGTTGAACTGGTTTTAGAAAAAGCAAAGAAAGCATACTCACATCTTGGCTCAGTCCTGAAAAGGTTTTCTGAAGCTCCTTGGCAAATTCTAAGTTATGTAGCACTTCTTCATATTTCTCTACTGCTTCCTACCAAATAAGAGAAGAAAACACCAATTCTGTTAACTTCTAAGTAGAAATATGTCAAAATAAGTGTTTCTTAAAAACATAAGAGATTTAAGACTTTACGAATTAGCCATTTCCTATACATAATTAAAAAAAAAAAAAAGTAGCCCTGGCTGGTGTGGCTCAGATTGAGCGCTGGCC
The DNA here is from genome assembly GCA_028533065.1 of Trachops cirrhosus. Taxonomy (NCBI): domain Eukaryota; kingdom Metazoa; phylum Chordata; class Mammalia; order Chiroptera; family Phyllostomidae; genus Trachops; species Trachops cirrhosus. The sequence continues at coordinate 34,204,767 of CM052539.1, forward strand.
TGCAAACCAAAAAGGTCACCAGTTTAATTCCCCATCAGGCCACATGCCTGGGTTGCGGGCCAGGTTCCCCAACTGGGAGCCTGCAAGAGGGAACCAATCAATGAATCTCTCGCACATTGATGTTTCTCTCTCTCTCTTTCTCCCTGCCTTCCCCTCCCTCTAAAAAGTAAATTTTAAAAAAGTAGAGTGTTTGGAAGTTAAATTTTAAAATTTAATTTTATACTAGAAATCTGAGCCATAATAATATTGATAATAATAATGATAATAATAATAATAGGACTGAGTCCCTATCAATAAAGTTTAAGGAGACTATGAGTTTTAAGATCATTGAACCAACAGGATTTCTGTCAATATTCATTTACTATGCAAATACAGTACACAAGTAGCAAAATGAGGATCGCAGATATGAATAAGCAACTTCAAGAAACATACTACGGGGGAGTTCCAGCCAAGATGGTGGCATAGGCAGATACACTTCTCTTTCTCACATAATCAAAAGAAGGAAAACAACCAGTTTAAAAACAAAAAACAACCAGGACTGCCAGAAAATCGAACTATACGGAAATCCAACAACCAAGGAGTTAAAGAACATTCATCCAGATGGGTAGGAGGGGTGGAGATGGACAGCCAGGGCAGAGAAGACAAGCAGCAGCAGGCAGACTGGGCAGCCAAGGCTATGGCTGGCAGACCGGGTGGTCCCACATTCCCATGCAGATCAACCAGAAGGAACAACTGGGGAGCAAGACAGACTTGAGTAATCCAGGGTTCCATCATGAAAACCTCTGACTATAAAAATCTGTGGGGGTTGCTACAGTGGGAAAAACTGCCAATCTCACAAAAGAGTACATTGGAGGGACCTCTGGAGTCCTAAAACATACACAAGCCCACCCACCCAAGAAATCAGCACAAGGGCAGCACCTGAAAGAGCACAACTCACCTGTAGGAAGCAGGGGAAGTGACTGAAAGCCAGCAGAGAGCTGAGCAAGCAGCACCACAGTAAAGTGACTTGCCCTGTCCTGGCGAATGACTAAGGCTCTACCCCTTACAACGTAACAGGTGTGCCAAGACAAAGAAATATGGCTCAAGTGAAAGAACAGATCAAAACTCTAGAAAAAGAACTAAGCAACAAGGAGATATACCACCTATCTATGTGTAATAATCTATCAGATGCAAAGTTCAAAACACTGGTAATCAGGATACTGACAGAAATGGTTGAGTATAGTCACAAAATAAAGGAAGAAGTGAAAGCTATACAAAGTGAAATAAAAAAAAATACACAGGGAACCAACAGTGAAGGAAAGAAAACTGGGACTCGAATCAATCGTTTGGACCAGAAGGAAGAAATAAACACCCATCCAGGACAGAATGAAGAAACCAGAATTCAAAAAAATTAGGAGAGGCTAAGGAGCCTCTGGGACAACTTTAAACATTCCAACATCCGAATTATAGGGGTATCAGAAGAAGAGGAAGAACAACAAATTGTAAACTTATTTGAAAAAATAATGAAGGAGAACTTCCCCAATCTAGCACAGGAAATAAACTTCCAGGAAATCCAGAAAGCTCAGAGAATCCCAAAGAAGTGGGACCCAAGGAAGCACACATCAAGGCACATCATAATTACACTACCCAAGATGAAAGATAAGGAGAGAATCTTAAAACTAGCAAGAGAAAAGGACACAGTTGCCTACAAAGGAGTTCCCCTAAGACTATCAGCTGATTTCTCAAAAGAAACCTTGCAGGCAAGAAGGGGTTGAAAAGTATTCCAAGTCATGAAAGACAAGGACCCACATCCAAGATTACTCTGTCCAGCAAAGCTATCATTTAGAATGGAAGGGCAGATAAAGTGCTTCCCAGGTAAGGTCAAGTTAAAGGAGTTCATCATCACCAACCCCTTAATATATGAAGGGACTTATTAAGAAAAAGAAGATCAAAAATATGAACAGTATAATGACAAAAAAATTCACAACCATCAACAACTGAACATAAAAAAAAAGAAACTAAACAAACAACTAGAACAGGAACAGAATCACAGAAATGGAGATCACACAAAGGGTTATCTTTGGGGAAGGGGAGAGAGGAAAATGTAGGGAAAAGTACAGGGAATGAGAAGCATAATTGGTAGGTACAAAATAGAGAGGGGAGGTTAAGAATAGTATAGGAAATAGAGAAGCCAAAGAACTTATATGTACGACTCATGGACATGAACTAAGCAAGGGGAATGCTGGAAGAAATGGGGGTACCAGGCGGAGAGGGATAAAGAGGAGAAAAAAAATGGGAGAACTGTAATAGCATAATCAATAAAATATACTTAAAAAAAGAAATGTATACTATGGTAGAAGAGACTTGTAAACAATTACCTATAAGAGACGAGATTAAATGAGACTGTAACAAAAATATAAAATTTGAAGGGACAAATTTATATAGTAGTATTATTCATTACAGCCCAAAACAGAAATAACCCAAAAATCCAGCAACTGGTAAATGGGTAAACAAAATGTGGTATAACCATACAAAAAATACTGATCAGCAATAAAAAAAAATGAATTATTCAATATCCTCTAACACAGATGAACCTAAAAAGACATAATACTAAGTCAAAGAAGCCAGATGTGAAAGAAATACCCAGAAAAAATCAAATTTATAGAGACAGAAAGCAAATAAGGGCACAAAAGAGAACTTGGAGGGGTTATAAAAATGTCCTAAAATTGAATTGTTGTGATAGCTGCATAAATCTACAAATTTACTATAATTCATTGAATTCTAGTTACATTGGGTTAATTTTTTGATATGTATAGGACACTTCAATAAAGCTGTTTTTTAAAAGTCTGATAATATTAAGTCTTTACAAATGTATAAATCAATGGGAACTCCTATTTACTAACAATATTAGACTAAATTGGCACAATAATTTTGGAAAATAGTTTGGCATTTTTAGCTATGAAGTTCGTTATAAGTATGTACCCAGAAAAAATCTTGCACCTATGTCTCAATAACACAAGATTTCTCAAAGTAGAATACCAAAACATGACAGCAAGCAATTCAAACATCCATCTATTTTTTAAGGATTTTATTTATTTATTTATTTGTAGACAGAGGGGAAGGGAGGGAGAAAAAGAGGGAGAGAAACATCGATTAATACAGGCCTGGACTGGGACCAGAGCCTGCAACCCAGGCCCGTGAAGTAACCGGGAATCGAACTAATAACCTTTGCAGGACGATGTCCAACCAACTGAGCCGCACTGCTCAGGGCTCAAACATCCACCTATTTACAGGCTACTACTGAGAAGAGAAAAGCAAATGATATATAGCTGCTTGCATCAATTAAAAAAATCCTGATCATGAGTAAAAAAGGCAAACTGCAGAATATATAGTATGATGGTATTTATGGTAAGGTACAAAAAAGCAACTCTTAACAGATTAAAGGGCAACACACAAGAGCTGTTAAAAGGAAAGTAAGGAGGGGAAAGAGTTCAGGGTCAAATTACAGGAAAGAGTACTAGTAAGGAGCTTCAATGGTTTTAGAATAATGTACTGGGAAAAATCACAGCCTTAAATATGAATCAGTTGGGGGAGGAAGGAAATGAATTAATCACTCAACTCAGAAAATGAAGCAAATAAACCAAGAAAAGCAGAAAGATAAAAGGAAAAGAGAAAAAATAAAATAAGTCTAAAATCTGGCTTAATTTTTTTTAAAAAAACCACTACCTAACTTAAATAAGAGTCAACTGAGGAAATACAACCATACAAAAATTAGAAACAGAAATACAAACATAATTTTATTAAAAAATTACTTTGCCCCTATATGTGCCAATAAATGTTTGAAACTGGATGAAATAATTTCAAGGAACAGTTTTGAAAAGTTGACTCCCCCCCAAAATTTAACCTATCAATTTTCATAGAAAAAAAATAGAGAGTATTACCCAAAACCTCACACCTCCTCAAAAGAAAAACATGTTCAGATAGTCATAGAACAACTCAACCAAATTTTAAAGACCATGCATTATGGAAGCACTGACATGATAGTAAAAGAAAGGGGTGGATAAACAGGTAGAGGACAAAGGATTTTGGGAGCAGTGATAGTATTTTGTACAATACTGTAATCATGGATACATGCCTTCACACATCTCTCCAAACCCATAGACTATACAACACCAAGAATAAACCCTAAATGTAAACTGTGGACTTGAAGTGATGAGGATGTGTAAACACAGATTTAATTGCAGCCAGTGGGCCCCTCTGGTAAGGAGTGTTGGTAGTGAAGGAGGCTATGCAAAAGTGGGGTTGGGGTGTACGAAATTTTCTATACTTTCTGCTCTATTTGGCTGTGAACCTATATCTGCTCGAAAAACAAGGCCTGTTTTTGTTTTAAAAAAAGGAAAAAGCAAAAGTAAAGGCACCAAAAGTATGTATATTAAGTAAGCCAAGTTTTATAGAAAATGGAAAAAAGCAGGAAGAATATTTGTTTATATAGGCTTAACGAAACTGAACAGATATATAAGAATCTATTAGAAACCATTATTTTGTTAAGATCAGAACTGAACAAAGGAGTGAAAAAAATTATCTTTTTAAATATTTTCTAATTTCTAAACTATGTGAATTATTAGCAATTTTTAAACCTAAACTCAGAACTTCTTAATTAATTACTATACTCCTGAGAACTATTATCTGAAAGGTCATATTATAGAATTTTTCTGCTTCTGACTCTTCTGCATTTTCTAAATTTCTATCTTAAACATTTAATGCTTGTATGAGATGTTATTTCTCAAAAGTACACAAACCATACGCTTAATAACATCTAGAAACCTAATATTCAGTTTATATTTTAGTAAATCTATATGTAATAATCCATATGCCTGTTATATACTACACACTATCCTAAGTACTAGAACAGCAGTGAATAGACAAAAATTTCTAATGGACCTCCATAAGGGAAGAAGAGATAAACGAAACTTTACAGTTTGTCAGAGAAGCGTTTCTATGAAGAAAACTGAAGCAAGGAAAGTAGGTAAAGATTATGAATGGGAAAATGGAGGTATAGTGTTGTCTGGACAGGCCTTACTGAGATGACCTTCATATAAAAAGCTGAAGGAAGGTGGGAATTGAGCTATTTAGACATGCGTAGGGGGGAACCATCCCAGGCAGTAGAACCAGCACATGCAAAAACTCTGACATGGATGTGTGCCTGCAATATCTGAGGAACAGCAAGAAGGCGTGTAACTGGGAGAGAGAACTGTAGGAAAGGCAATGAAGATGTGAAAGGAAGTGGGGAGCGTTTCACAGGGCTTTGTAGGCCACCGTAAGGACCTTCTGTCACCCTGATGGGAACCAATGGGGACTTCTGAGCAGAGCAATGACCATCCGACTTGCATGTGAACAGGATTGCTGAGGCTACTATATTGAGAATAGACTTGGAGAGAGAGGGCAGAACAGAAAAACCTGTGAGGAAGCCATGACAGTAATGCAGATGAAAGAGGACATGGCTCAGACCAGGGTAACAGAAGCAGAAATTTATAAAAAATGGTCAGTTCCTATATTTATTTTGAAGGTTGAACTGATCAAACTTGCCAATGGGCTAGATGTAAAGTATACAGAGAACAATGAGAAATTCTCCCAGGTTTCTTAGCAACTCCGTGCTAAACCCTCAAGCCATTAACTGACATAAGCTAAGATTAAAGGGGACACAGGTTTTGGGGAACAGGGTGAAGTCAGATGTCAAATATGCAACTGGACATAGGAATCTGGAGTTCAGAAAACTAAGTTATTGGCAATGCAAAGTTGGCAGTTGGCAGCATATTTCTCAAAACAAAAATCAAAATTAATACTACAGAACAACAAGTAGTTGTGAAGATAGAAAAAAAATATTGAAACTAAAGTTTGCCTGGCTGGAGCTCTGAAATATAGCATGTCCTTGACATTTCTTAGAGAGCTAGCATGAGAATCACCAACCTCCCCACCCTCATCTCCCATATTCCCCCCAGGTCAACAACACTGCCATAATAGAACACATTCTTCAAAGATATTTACACAGAGAAGGGTTGTATCACTTCGAAAGTTATTGAACATGCCATGACTACTTGAAAGCAAAGTCATGTTAAAATGCTGAATGTCCAGCTAAGTCCTGATACCAGCTATGTGAGCACATCATTCTCAGAGCTCACACAATTCAAATCTGTGCCTCAGCAAAATTATAATTTACTGGAGCACAATATTTCAAGGCCGGTGAAGAAGAGTCAAGGTGGCAAGGGAGAAGTCCTTGACTTTCAGTGTCTATGATACATAACCAAAAATCTTCATTGAAAAAGAGAGAAGACAATAGATGTACAAGCTAGGGCAAGTAACTTTTAGATTAATTTGTCCCTTCTCAGCCAGGAGATGTGATCAAGTCAAAATGGCAAACATCAATGAAACTTTTTTTTATATTTCCATAGTGCAAAAGTTCTCCTCCACCAAATTAGATATAATTTGCAATTACCAACTATAGCATGGACAAGTTAAATAACATTTTTCAAAGTTATAAATAGTCTAATATTTATAGTAAGGTTTTAAAAAAGGCCAGATATCACTCTTCTTTTTTGGCCTATCAATTTTTGGTCTCTTAAAGTCTAGCTGCAGTTTTACTAAGAAAAGGAAACCAGCAAGCCTGACCAAAAATTACAAAATCACTTACCAACTGGTCTGGATTAAGTTGCTCTCCATTTTTCAGGCGATCCTTGTAATCTTCCAATTTGAGCTACAAAAGAGACTTGTATCTATTATAGACTGATATAAAATTCCGAAACAAATAAACTAAATACTAGACTTTATTTCTTATGAAAACAAAGTTCTTGAAGTAAGCTATCAATCTGCAAAAGTACCATTTCACTACAAAACAGGCAGCAACTGAGTATGTGAGTTCCAGTTAGGGGGGAAAAAACATACATGTGAACATTAGTCTGGAATTACAAAAGTTAAGTAGTAAAATCCTTTTCTCATACTAGCCTCTGTATGTATTTGGACTACAGAGACTTCACTAGTCAGTCATATGCCCTTAACTCAGTGGTGCTCAGTCAGGGGCAGCTTTGTCCCCAGGGAGATCTGGCAATGTCTGGAGATACTTTTGGTTGTCACAACTTGAGGGATGGCAGAAAGATGCAGAGTGTTAGTGGCATCTTGTGGGTAGAGATAAGGGATATTGCTGAACATCCTAAAACACACAGGACAGCCACACACAACAAAGAATTATCCAGCACAAAATGTCAACAGTGCTGAGACTGAGAAACCCTGCTTTCACCTCATGCTTAAACCACTAGTTACCTGTTGATTTATGTGGCATTAGTTGGATAGGAAAGTTCCTAATGGAAGTACAGAAATGTAAAAGATTTCTTTTCTAGCATTATAGTAGCCTCAAAATAAAGCTATTTTTATATTAAATTTGATATTTTGTAAACACAATTGTCCCCATAAAAATGACATGAGCCACAATGTTTAGGCTCCTCCCATTTGACTTTACAGTTTTAAAATGCTTTCCCAGAAACTTGAAACAAAACCTTTGGTGCTGTCAGACAGGTATTCAAGGAAGTGGTATAATTAAGCCTGAGAGTGTTAAGTACACGAGTACACGTAGTTCCTCCACCTGGGAGAAGAGGTTAATGAGTCTCCATCAACAGATCCTGAGCTGACTAGTTTCCCATTAGTGGCAGAGAATTTGTGCTGACCCAGGCACCTCACCTTATCGCACTTGTGATCAACTGTATGCATTCCAAAGACAGCTGGCCACAGCTAGGGCTACAGAGAAGCCACCAGTAACTGGCCCTTCTGCACTACCTCCCTGTATATATATATATTTTTAATTTTTTTAAAAGAAACAGTCTTAATCAAACTCTTTAAAAAATCTCTTCAAGCTCCTCCATTAAAAGCAACTTTCCTCACTTTAACTAGGTCTTGGCATAAAAATATTTAAGAGTTCCTAGGTCAGAGAGGTAATGACTCACCTTCTTATCACAAGCACAGAGAACCGTGACACAACAAAGCAACATGCAGTACTGTTTCACAGGCCACATGACTCAGGAAATGAAGAATGATTTGGATCTTTACTGTACGGTTAGGCTGATTATAACCCCTGAGTCCCTTGTCAAGGCTCTCTACAATGCTTTCACCTACCAATCTAAAAACATCACCTAGCAACACAAAAATTGGTGCTAAAACATTTTCTGGCTCTACCATCATTAAAGCTTCCAATGACTGCAGCGTCTATACTGCAATATCAACTGCTGCAGGAAGTCACAGGAAAATGAGCTAAAAAATCAGGCAATCTATGAAAAGAAACATTAATACTATGCTCAAGGAATTAATATGACTCAAAGTAGCTAGCTTTTCAAGTATTTCAATAGTAGCGTACATAATTTTACTATGAAGAATATTTTTATTCACTTATGCTGACAAATCAAACAAAATGTTTAATATATCCAATATTTGGCCAGCTTGTATGTTTTCAGCCAGCTAAATCCCAAAGTTAGTTAATTCTTTAGGAAGTAATCTATGAACCCTTTACTGAATGCCAAAATGTCAGTCCCCTAACCCGTGTTTAAAATGGTGCATATACCTAGCTGGGAGGGGGAGGGGATGGGGGGAAGTTACCTTCTTTTTCTCAATGTTTCTAATTTTGTGTTTAAGGCATATGAGTCCATTATCAATATAGGTCTCATATGCTTGAGAAGGAGAGGAAACGGAACTGAGAGGAGACTGCAGGGGGCTCACGGCCCGCTGGCTTTCCCCATGCTGATTGTGGTTCACTTGGGGCTTGGCTGACTTCATATTCCCCTCTCTTCCCTCCTCTGAATGGCCTGAATGTGACTGGCAACCAAAAGAAGACAGCTGCACCATTGAAACAGTGGATCCTGAAGGAGGGAAGGAAAAAAGTTAAGTAACAAAGTAAACTAAGACTATAGGGGCACATCTAGGCTTTAACTTCCCTGAAAAATCTAGACCCACTCCCTCAAAATTTCCACAGAAGCGAGCTAAATGGTGCTTTAGACAGCGGGCTTCCACCTCACTACCTGTAATGCAATCAGTGCCAAGGACTAGCGCCTTTATGTAGGCAAAATCTACAACACAGGCAACATTTCCAGAAACTCAATTTTCCACATACAGAGGAAGAACTGCTAATCAAGCAATGGCTTCAGAGCTCCTCTTCTCATAACAGCAGTCTGCAGCCCGAATAATTTCTATGGTCAGGTGATGGCACAAAATATAAGCTTTCCCCATTGGGACCGTAAGGCAGCCATTCCAACCTCTTTACATTATCCCTCACCACCAGGCTCAACCCCAATCATTAACATTTTTTTAAATCCCGAACACACAATTTTTTTAGAGCTCTCACCCACTAACTGAAAAGTAGCTTCTTGAACAAGAATGCTAACTTCCCTTTGCTTGCTCTGGGGTCTACAAGGTACGTCTGTCCCTACTGGACATTTGCAGCGAGGTACTCTCTCAAGCTGCGAGCGCCCCAAGCTAGTTTTCTGTTCTCTTTTAAACTAACCCATAACCACTCAGTCACCCTGCTTCAGGGGTCATCTTGGCGAACCTGGCAGGGCCCTGGTCAGTGGCCCTCGCACACCCCTCCTCTGCGCATCGAAGGTACCCATCTCACCCCTCTGAGGAGCATCCCCAAAGTAAGGGCACAACCGGCCCCTAGCACAACAGCGCTAATCCCAGACCCCCGCAGGGGCCCGCGCGAGAAGCGCCTCCACCGAGCACCCCGAGGGCACCCACCTCCGTCCTCCCTCAGCCCTTTGGACGCCGAGGCATTGGCCGGGGCCACTTCTGCAGGTGCCTCCTCAGGGGAGGCGTACCTGGAAAACAGCGCACAGGCCAGCTGCCTTGAGGGACCCGCCCCGAGGATGCCGAGCTGTCCCTCCACCTCACCGCAGCGGCTGCCGCCCAGCCCTGCCCACCCTCGCCAGGCCAGCCGCCTCCTCGAGACACCGCAGCCCGGCTTCACCTCCGCAGGCCGCCAAGGCCGCTGCGGCCGCTGCAGCTGCCGCAGACCGGGCCCGCCTGCGAACGCGGGAGGGAGCCAGGAGAGCCGCGGTGGTGGAGGGCCGCCACCCCGCCCTTGCGTCCCCGCCCCGCCGGCGGCGCCCACAGCGCCGAACGCCCTGCCGACTCAGCGCTCTCGCCCAGACCGGCGCTTAACGCCGCGCATGGCTTATATAGGCGCGCTCCCCTGCACGCGCACGCGCGAGCAGCCCCTAGCGGCCCGGCTCCGCCTCTTTCCCGTGCCCCCACGTCGGCCGTGGCCGGCCTCGGCTTGGGGGGCGTGTGTCCCAGGTCTAGCTGCGGCGGGAAATCGGTCGCGGGAGGGCGCGTTCTCCCCGCGGTTGCGCAGATCGAGGGGCACCTGGTAGGGTCGGTGTGACGCGGAGAGCCAACCCGCCATTGACCCCGACGCCCCGCGGGACCTTGCAGATTGCAAACAGTAATAGTTGCCTGTGCGGCCTCGAACAGGTGATTTCGATCACTCGAAGAGGGCCGCGTGCTGTTTGTAGAATTGCCAGTTAAACCGAGCCTGAGCCTGTGGCGGTTTGGATGGGCACTCTTGAAATGCAGGGGTGCCTGTGCCCCCACCCTCTCACTCACCCCCAGTTATTCCATCCTTCACAGTACCATGGGGAAAATCCACGTGTCCAAAGAAAGGACTCAGCCTGAGAGCAGAATGCACCAACATTGCCATAAAAACGGAGTGGGTGACTCCGCAACCTTCAGTAATGATTGTGTTTATTTAAGACTGTTTTATTTGCTGCTTTGAAACAGGAATTCGTTGGCGTGCAAAGAAAGAAAAAAACTGATAAAAAGAATCCCGGTAAAGTTGCATACAATAAAAACAAAGCCTGGAAATACATCAATGTTTCTCAAGGAAGAGATGGTGTTTCTCATACCAAACGAATAAGAGGAGGAAAAACAAAAAACCTCACCACCCAGCAATACTTCAGCCCCAGCCTGTCCAGCTGTTACACAAATAAAATTATTTTAGGTTCTGTCCCTGAGACTGATAAAAATTATTTAGACTAGAAAGAGAAGAACAGAGAAAACTCAGAAGTGTAATCAAGAAGACGAAGGTGTCCAATTTAAAAAACGTTGGATGAGCCCACACAAAAATCGTCATGATTTTTAATGCTTCTTGATACAGTACTTTCCAGTTACTGTGTTCTTTTCAGTCCCTAGTAATATAATGTACTTTAATGTTGCATTTTTGTTTTGCATCTCTGAATCCTATATGTGTTCTTGAGGGCCAGGCAAATATGAGATTGTTGATTTGTTTCACCGTTTATAAACCGAGAAAGAAGATACTGAAAATGAGTGGAGGAAGGCTATACCTTCATCCTTGACAAAAATTAAAACAGTGGGCATAGCTAAAAAAAAAAAAAAAAGTGAAGGACATCCTTTTGCATCAATGAGTAGGTACAAAGTTACAGCACAGGTTATGCCTATTGGAGCCAGATTTAATACTGAATCTAAAGATGGTAGTTTAATCCTATTAATTGCCTTCTGATTGACCAAGAGAAAAAACTATCCCTTGGGTCATATGGACCTAGCCATAGATCCTAAATATTCCACTGAATAGAATAATTCTGAATAAATCTATACAGATTTATTTCCCAACATGGATTCAGAAAATGAATCAAAAAGAATGCAAAAGCAAAAAGTAAATTTCCAGCACAATAAGGTAGTCTGTATAAGCATAGCATAACATTTGTAAGAGATTGTACGTCAGTAGATAATGTTGTCTTCTCAAAAAAAATTTTAAAAGTGACTCAGGAAAAAAAAAAAAAGCATTCCTTCCTGCTAGAGAAGATCTTTAAAACCAATGAATCTGGCTCACTTCGAAAGCAAATTCTGCCCCCCGCCCCCGCCAATTTTTACTTGTCAAGGGTTTTGTTTATTTCCTCTCCCCAGCTTCCTACTTTCTACAGCACCTTGATTTGTCCTGCCAACTTCAAGGCAGTATTTGTGGAAAGCCTCCAAGCTTTGCAAGGAATTACTATATTTAAAATGATAAAAGGTGTTTCAGATCAATGTAGGAAAAATACAGTCACTCATTCAACAGATATTTACTGTTATGTATCAGTTACCTCTCAATAAAGCTGGGGGGGAACATATATTCATAGGGCACCAGCTATGTCTTGGGTGATAGGGATTCAATGGTGAGTGAGATAAATATCGCCCTGTCTTCATGGAGCTGAGTAGTAACTCAATAAAAGCTACAGGAATAAATAGCAAAAACAACCAACTCAATGAAGTAGAAAAATAAAAATACTAACAATTTATAATGGATGGCTTGATTTCTGTAAAAACAGCCAAACTATACATCCCTTGGAAATGAGAGGGTTTTAAATATGCATTGTCTGGCAAACGTATGTTCCTGCAGAGATGGCTATGCTGTCATCACTTAAAATTGATGTAACTCCATGTTGCTGAAACTGGAAAGATTAATTCACCAAAAGACATTGCAGCTGGTAGCATATGAGTGGAGATACAAAGAATTATCTCAGATATTTTGTTATGAGAGGGAGAAATCTGCTTCTCAGGGGCTCTACAAGACTCTGTGGAGTGTTGCCACTCACAAAAAAAAAGAGAAGGGACCAATAAAACTAACCAAAAAAGCTGTGAAGGATAGCGATCCCCCGGGGACAGTTAACATAATAAAGTTGTGTTAAAATAATGCACTTTCTTACACTTTCAAATTCATGGGGTGTCTCTTCACATATTAAAGAAAAAAACTTATGAAAGTACAGGATTGAGCAATACAGACTTCAGGTAGGAAAAAAAAGTTGTCATAATAGTTGAAAGCATTTTTAAGAGAATTCCTATAGTTTCTAAGATTATTATTTTTGTGGGTTTAAATTTTTCATAAAATTATAGTGCCATATCCCTAGTGGGTTTGTTTATACTGTTTTTCTCATATTGGAGTTAATGTATTAATAGTGCTTCACCATTAGTCCGTTTGAAATAAAAGTTCTTAGGAGAGAAATTGTCAGTATAGAATACGTAAGTGTGTCTGCGGTTAATAATATCAAGCCCATAAAAATACTGTCTCTGTCCAACATTGCAAAGTCTCAACACCACAGGCTTCAGATCCACATACCCCTGGGTCTGATTCTTACTTCTGCCCCTTACTGGTTGAGTGATTTGGTGCAAGTTACCTAAATTCTCTTCGCTTCAGCTTCTTCACCTGTAAGACAGAGGCAACAATTCCTGCTTATCGGTGTTGTGAAGAATTTCGATTCATTTGTTTAAAAGCATGTCTCTGGATAATGGACCATGAAAATATGTTTTCCACAGATAGCCTGAGGAGAACTAGAGAATTCCAGTGCTGTGAAATCCCTTCATTCGTTTTAAAAATAAGGAAAGTAAAGTTTTTGGACATTTAGGAGTTTTCTAGGGCGGTGTGCATTCCAAGCTGGTTCAACCCTTTTCATTGCTGGTTCAACCCTTTTCATTGCTGCCTCCATAGAGAGTAAAGTGTAGGGACAGGCAGTGATAATGGAAGAATTGAATCCAAAAAGAATACACAGGTCGGTATTACTGTATCTTCAGAGGAATTCATTCAATAAGACATCTTAAAATAGTCATATCTTTTGGTCCAATAGTGCTTGTATTAGAAATCTTCTCTATGGAAATAATAAGATATTCAGACAATTTATTTATAATAATGCTAAACACGATTTTTGTTAACTGGTGAAAAGTTTTAAACAACAATGAGACATAGCTAAATAAGGTAACTAATCCATAAATTTAAGTCAGCCAGCACAAATAATCTTTTTAAAGAATATTCAATGGCATGATAGTATATGAAGTAAAAAGAAAGGCAGGATAACAGCATGATATAATACATTTTTTAGGACAATTGTGATTTTGTAAAATACTTAATTTTAGTTAGGTACAGAAAAGTCTAGAAGTTATTTCCTTCTTTATTTTTATAATCTATTTTTATTTTAGATATCAAATGAGGCTAAAATTTTTTCCAAAAACATGAAAACTACTCTCTCCAGATAGCCACCTTCCAGAATTATTCCCAAACGAATATCTATATAATTTTTTATAAAAATGGGAATGCACTAAACATTTTGTAATTCTTCTATTTTTACTTAAACTACAGTAAGGGTCTTTCTATTAAAACAAATTTTAACTTTGAATTAGCTTTGGGAGGTGAAATTCATACCAGTTTAATTATCTTCTTTTTTAAAGATTTTATTTACTTATTTTAGAGAGAGGGGAAGGGAGGGAGGAAGAGAGGAGAGAAACATCTATGTGGGAGAGAAACATCGATCAGTCACATCTCGCATGCGCCCAAACCTGGAACCACTCCCACAACCCAAGCATGTGTCCTGACTGGAAATCGATCTGGTGACCTTTTGCTTTGTGGGACGATGCCCAACCAACCAAGCTGCACTGGTCAGTACTTAATTATCTTCTTTTTACTTACCTGTGACCAAGTTAGGAATTATACAAGTAATAAACTATGATTTTAAGTGACACCCCATTATTAAACAGAAATGTCAATTGTCCAAATGGAAGCCACAACAATAATATATAACAGTAAAAATGTAAATAAATGGTAGCCTGCATAATTATTTTCTCCCATGTAAGAACAAGAATCCTAAGTAAAAACATTTTTAAAATTATCCTAAAAGGAAAGCCTAAAATAGTACATTATCTTGTCATTTGAGAAAACATAATACTTTTTATCCACCATCACTTTGTTGCCCCAAAATTTCTCACATTAATTATTCATTTATTTCTAACAAGCAATACATCTCTTAAAAGAGTTCTATTTATTAGATGTGTCATCAAGAACATAGCCACAAAAAAAATAGATAAGTTGGACTTCAAAATTGAAAACGTTTTGTGCTTCACAGGACACCATCAATACAGAGAGGTACTAGGTTTACTGGAATGATTACTTAGTAAGTCACGTAATGTCCAATCACTGCGATTTACACCTGAAACTAATATAATATTGCATGTCAACTGCAATTGAAAAATAAAAATTATTCTTAAATAAAATAAAAGGACACTATAAAATGAAAAGGCAATTGACAAAATTAGAGAAAAATATTTACAAATCACAATCTGATAATGTATTTTTATCATCAATAATGTATATTATAATAGTGTTGTATAATATATACAATGTTATGAAACTTTATATTAGAATATATAAAGAACTCTAACAACTAACTAGTAAAAGACAAACCAATTTAAATATGGATGCAGAATTTGATTAGACATTTCTCCAAACAGAATATGCAAATAGCTAATAAGTACATGAAAAAATGTTCAACATCAATAGTCATCAGGGAAATACAAATCAAAATACAGTGAGATAGCATCCCATACCTACTGAGATGGCCATAATAAAAAAAAAAAAAAATAGCCTTGGCTGGTGTAGCTCAGTGGACTGAGTGCGGGCCTGCAAACCAAAGGGTTGCTGGTTTGATTCCCAGTCAGAGCACATGCCCGGGTTGTGGGCCTGGTCCCCAGTAGGGGATGAGTGAGACACAACCACATATTGATGTTTCTCTCCCTCTCTCCTTTCCTTCCCCTCTCTATAAACATAAAAATAAATAAAATTTTTAAAAATGTTGGATAAATAACATTAAAAAAATAATAATAACAAATGTTGATGAGGATGTTGATAAATTGGTTGGGATTCTCATACACTGCTAGTGAGAATGTAAAATGATGCAGCCACTTTGGAAAATAGTCTGGCAGTTCCACAAACAGTTAACATACAGTTTCCCTATGACCCAGCAATTCTAATTATATACCCCTAGATGTATACTCAGGAGACATGAAAATCTGAACACAAATTTTCATAGCAGCATTATTCAATTAACAAAAAAAGAGAGAGAGAGACACAATCCAAACATCTATCAACTGTTGAATTGATAAATGAAATGTTGCATAACCATAAAAAGGAATGAAGTACTGACACAATCATGGATGAAATTTGAAAACATTATGGTACATTTTAAAAAGCCATACACATATGGCAATACAAAAGGCCATACACATACTGTATTATCCCATTTTTATGAAATGTCCAGAATGGGCAAATCTATAGAGACAGAAAATAGATCAGTCGTTGGGGAAAGTTTTAAGGAGAAACTGAGAGTGACTGCTAAAGTGCACAGGGTTTCTTCATGGAGTGATGCGAAGGTTCTAAAATTGACCGTGGTAGTGGTTGCATAATTCTGTGAATATACTAAAAATCATTGAATTGCACACTTTAAATGGGTAGATTGTATGGTGTTGTGGGATTATCTGTGTCTACCAAAAACGTGTTGGAATCCTAACTCCTAGTACCTGTGGATGTAACCTTATTTGAAAATACAGCCTCTGCAGATTAAAATGTGGCTATCCTGGGTGAGGGTGAGCCCTGAATCCAGTGACTGGTGTTCTCATAAGAAGACAGATCCGAAGCTACAGAAGAAATGGGACAGAAGGCCATGTGAATACAGAGATAGAGACTGAAACCATGGAGCTACAAACGAAGAACACCAAGGATTATTGACAGCCACTGGAAATTAGGAAGAGGCAAGGAAAGGTTCTTCCTCAGAGTTTGGAGGGACCATGGCTCTTCTAACACCTATTTCAGACTTCAAGTCTCCAGAACTGTGAGAGAATAAATTGTTGTTTAAGCCATCTAGTTTGTGATAATTTGCTATGGCAGCCCTGAGAAACTAGGACATATGGTATGTATTATATTCTATTAGAATATATTGTATTTATGTATATTTTATTAGAGTTATGTTCTAATAAAGCTGCTTTTTAAGGGCTCTGGGTTTAGTTTTGTCATAAGTAGAAATTTATATACTCTCATGGCAGAGAGAACTGGACGTCAGGAAGTCAAAGAAGGCCCTGACCATGCAGATTTCTCCTTGGGGAATGTGAATTTATGTTTTCTGCACATGTAACTGTCTTAGCTGCTGATGTGGACACTGGATCGCAGTGTCCGAGGCATTGTGGATGAGATAAGACAAATTCACATGGACTACCAAGTCCTGTGGAGAAAAAGGGACAGCACAGCCACTCTCTTCAAGGGGGAAGTACCCCAACCCTTGCCTTGACAAGCTTTTATTGGGTTCAATTTGCACAGGAACACAGGGTGTATAGTAAAGTTCATCAATCATTGTCAGGTAGTAAGGATCAAACTATAGATAACATTCAAAGACCTCTAAGGGCTTATTCTGAGTCAGGGTCAGATAGCTAACAGGCCATAAAGCTTTGGGAAACAAACTCATTTCTTGCTTGGACCCTTATCATTTAAATGGAGGGTATTCTTAGCAAAGCAGGTTTCTTAGGATTTTATGCATTCTTTCTTAGGCCTGATCGCCCTAGGGAACCCGCCCTTTCCAGCACAGGGCCACACCCACCTTCAGCATTGTTTCAGGCTTAAGTCATGCAGGGGAAGTAAGACAGCCAAGAGATTAGGAGACTTCTTGCAGACAGAATGAGGACTCAGTCTATGTCAAAGCTGAGGGGTGAGGGTCCATCACCCCCTTTTTATATAACCCCTAAAGTCCTTCCCTGAGGGCCCCTTTGCAACCATGCCTGTCCCTCTTTTGAGGAATCTTACCCATCACTGGCTAACCAGTCATCTGCCCGAGGCCAAACAGGGTGAGGTGAAAGGGTGCAGAAGCAGTGCCCCTATAAGGAAGATAAGCTTTGTCTCCTAAGTGGCTTATGGTCCCAAGGTTTTTCTACTCAGCCTTAGCCGGAGGGGGGGGGTGCGGGGAGTGGTGTTACAGCTTCTGAAACCAGGCAGGGCGATTCCCAACAAGCTGGCAGGCAGTATTATTCAGTGGTTCCTACGTCTTTTATTCTTTTATCTTAGGAATGCTTCTCCCACCTGTGTTTAATTCTGTATCCTGGCCACAGAGCACTCTCCTTCTCTGTACTTCTTACTTCCTATTTTTAAAAGTATTTTATTTATTCATTTTCAGAGAGTGGGGAAGGGAGGGAGAAAGAGAGGGAGAGAAACATCAATGTCAGAGAGAAACATCAGTTGGCTGCTTTTGGCACGCTCCCACCCAGGGACCTGGCCCACAACCCAGGCATGGGCCCTGACTGGGACTCAAACCAGCAAGGCCGGCACTCAATCCACTGAGCCACACCAGCCAAGGCTTATTTCACTTACTTTCTCATTTATTTGGCTACTTGGATTTCCTGGGAAGACAGTCTAATATACTTTGCATTCTTCTATGCACAAAAATTTCCCCTAAGTAATGTTTAATATCCAAAATTAGATACTGTTTCATTTGTACCCACAGGATTTTAATTATGGAGGTGACTGACTGACATCAAGAAGAGGTCAAAGCAATTGAAGGAAAATTTTTACTACAGGTCCGAGAGGAGGGAGGAGACAAAAGCAGGAGCTAGGGGAAGGCATAGGCCAGAGCCTTAACTGCAGTTTCTGCAGGAAAGGCAAGACAGGAGAAAGTAAATAGTTTAGAATTGGCTGGTTTGAATCATTTCTGTGGGCTTGGAACTTTAGGGGTGGTCTCTAGTTGCTGTGAGATGATTTAGGGCAGCAGAAATACTGGCTTGGTGTTTAAGAGTTAGATAAGAAGGTGTATGAGTTAAAGACAAGCTGATGTGCAAGACAGAAGTAAACCTTTTGACATGATTAGTGAATAGCACCTAGACATACAGAATCTAAGAGAACAAAGAGCAGATAGCCTGTTAGTTTTTACCTGCAGACTGAGTATTCTGACACTCAAGTACATTGGCTGGGAGGTTAATGGCTAAATAATATTTCCTGATTGTTTGAAGCCTGGGCCCTGGGAACTCAGTTTTTTTCCTACTTTATCCAGCCATTCTCTCTCCCTTTGGGGTCTCTGAAACCCTGCATTCTTCCCAACTGCCAGTCTAGGCCAACAGATCTGATCACATCACCCCTCTACCATCAAAGCAAGACCAAAGCAAAATTTTGGTAGCTACCTACTGCCCTCAAGGTGACCTACACTAGGAATCTTACTGTCATTCTTCACTCACTCACCTTTCCCTCTCCTTGCACAGGCATCCAGTTGCTTCTGAGTTTTCACTCAACTTTTCTCTCAAATTAGCCTCCACCTCTCTTGGGTCTTCATCAGTATTAGGCTTAGGTTCAGTTTTCTTGACACTGCTGCTTCCTGGGCAGGGCCATGATATTCCATTAGGAAGTACATGTTGTCTGATTCTCTCAGTCTGATGCCAGAGCTAGTGAAGATTAATGCCACAGCCTTTATGTCAAGGTCATGTTAGTCATTTTGATTATGTAAGGCTAATTTTCTAGTATATTCCTCAGGAAAAGTTCATGAAAACAATGTTCTCTGAGTTTCTAAGTATTCATAATGCTTTGTCTATAGCCTTTATAATTGAAAGTCCACTTGGCAGAATATAAATCCTTGGCTCACATTTTCTTTGCTTAGCACATGATGAGCTTTCAGACCTCTGTATTTCACTTAAACTTCTGGTCTTGGTGTGGATATGGACACCTACGGCTGCATCTGGGAGGCTCGGTTGGTTACTCTCCCGAAATGCCCCAACATTCCCAGAGTTTCACAGTATCGCTTAATCCCCAATTTAAGCAGCCTTTTTTAAAAAAGATTTTTTAACATATATTTTTAGAGGAAGGGAGAGGAAGGGAGAAAGAGAGGGAGAGAAATATTAATGTGTGGTTGCCTCTTGCATGCCCACTACTGGGGACCTGGTATGCAACCAAGGCATGTGCCCTAACTGGGAATCAAATTGGCAACCCTTGCGTTCACAGGCCGGCACTCAGTCCACACCAGCTGGGGCTCACCTTAAGCAGCCTTTAATTCATGAGGACACAGTAGCGGCCCCAGGGTCTGAGCTAGTAATCAAAGCAAATAGGCATCATTTACCATTAACAGGCCAGTCCCCATTGGTTTCTGAGGGCTTATACTTTTCTCTGCCTGGAATGTCCTTCCCTCTTGTCAATTGGCTTTCTATTACTATGAAGCCACCTGCTCCTAAAAAAAAATGAAGTTCTACTTTTAATAGTACTCTCATGCAACTTTACACATTTCTCTATTCTATCACTTAACATATTATACATAGCTTCGACTTATTAAGTAGGAACAAGAGAAGTGAACGATTAGAGAACAAAACTTCCTCCAGCCTCACATGTGATTGATAGAATCCCTACTCTATAATTTCAGGGTGATAATAATTTTTCTCTCAGAATTATGAAGACATTGTTCTATTGTCTTCCAGTTTCCTGTGCTGTTGTTGAGTAGGCCATATGATCATGATTCTGAATCCTTTATATTTTACTTTTTTTTTTTTCAACCTGGAAGCATTTACCATCCTCTTTTTGTCTCCAAGGTTCTGAAATTCCAAGGTTCTGATAAGGTGCCTTGGTGTACCCAGTGGGCCCTATCACTCAGAAACTCATTTCTGAGTAATTGTTTTAAATTTCTTTCACCCTGGTTGGTGTGGCTCAGTGGATTGAGTGCCAGCCTATGAACCGAAGGGTCACTGGTTTGATTCCCAGTCAGGGCACATGCCTGGGTTTTGGGCCCGGTACCCAGCAGGGGGTATTTGAGAGGCAACTGATGGATGTTTCTCTCACACATCAATGTTTCTCTCCCTCTTTTTCTCCCTTCCTTCCCCTCTCCAAAAATAAATAAATAATATTTTTTTCTAAAAGTATGTTTCTCATAATTTTCTCTGCTCTATTTGCTTGTTTACTTCTCTCTCATTCTGGTTTTCTATTTCCTTCCCCCTACTCTCCATCTCTGGAACACCTATTAATTAGATGTTGTATCACCTGGGCTGATTTTCTAGATTTCTTATATATTTTTTTCTACTTTCCATTTCTTTGTCTTTTAGTTCTACTTTCTAAGAGATTTACTCATCTGTAATTTATAATTCTACTCTTTAAAAAGTTTTTCAGGCAAGTGTTTTTATATTTCTTAAAGTACAATCATGAAAACATCAAACAGCAGCACCTCGTCCAGTACCTGCCACCTGGGAATAGGCGCTAAGCAGATAGTTTTTGAAATGAATGGATTTCAATCCCCAACCTGCCACTCTGAGCCTAGGGACCAAAACAGCTGACAATAGGCTTCATGAATTTCCCTTTGTCCTCTTTTCTTTGAAATAATTACTACTACTTTAGTTTTAAAATATTTTTGAGTTATATAGCATGCTTTTCCATGTCATTTATATAGACAATTTTTTTTCTAAGAAGCCAAAAAATTTTAAAATGGCAATTATTCAAATCAGCTTATTGACATGCTAAAATTAAACAACAAACTAATATCTGCTCTGCTATAATATGGTAAAATAGCCAGTGGGAAAGTAATGTAGCAGTAACTATGCACTCATGTGATGCACCAAATCATTTAATACTCATGACAACCTTGTAAGTTAGTTACTGTTGTCATCCCTAGTTCATAAAAAAGGAAATTAAGACTCAGAGAGTTTAAATAATATCCTTATAGCCATACAATTATTATGTGATGCCTATTAATATTTTAAAATTTCTATGTATTGAATTTTTTTAAAAAAGATTTTATTTATTTATCTTCAGAGAGAGAGGAAGGGAGGGAGCTAGAGAAGAGAAACATCGATGTGAGAGAGAAACATGGATCAGCTGCCTCTCGTATGCACCCTGACCAGGACTGGACCTGTAACCCAGGTATGTGCCCCTAGCGGGAATCACACCAGCGACCTTCTGCTTTGCAGGAGGACACCCAACCAACAGAGCCACACTGGCCAGGGCTCTATCTATTGATTTTTTATTTCTATCATGATTTTTGTTTTCAAGAGATCTTTTTGTCCCATAAACATGGCTTTTAAAAAACATTATTTTTCATGCATGCAATGACTTTTTTTTATCATTTTGAGACCTCTACTTATTGTTCTGATCCCTCTATTGTCTCAGTTTCCTTCAAATTCTTTTTATCTCTATTTTTTTCATGCTGGAGACTTTTCTCAAATGCATGGCAGTTCTTACTTATTTATGTATATATTATATTTAAGAGTGAGGCACTAAAATCTGGTAAGAAGCTCCGTGTGGGGAAGTAGAACAGACCGAGCTGTAGACTTGAGCACAGGGGCCAGGCATTCCCGGGGAGATGCCTCCCCACACAGTGTCAGCATCTCTAGGTCTGTCTTCCCGGGGTGGTCATTTTCCCCAGGGAGAAATTCTGCCTCCTGTCCCATGGCTTGGTGGGTGGCAACTTGGTTGCCAGCATTCTGGGAGCTAAGTTAGGGAAAGAGGCTTCAGAACCTCACTTTGCAAGGTATAGATTTCCACTTAATCCCCTGCTTTCTGCCGAGCTCCCTGCCTTTCCACTACGTCTGCCTGAACTTGGAGTCCCTCAACTCAACACCCTTCCATTTTCCTCTGGAGTGGGTTGCTTTGTTGCCTGTTGTGTAGAAAGGGATAGAGGGTCTAACTGCTTCATTTAGAGAATTTCAACCCATCTCTCTGTTTACAGCCCTGCCTCTGAGTCCTGCCTTTAGAGAAAACTGGCACCACAATTCCTGAGAGTCTGCAGGGCTCTGAAGCAGGGTTTTACTTCTTGGCTTCCCTCTGCCAGCAGGATGGTTTCAGCTTTCTCTGTCTGCTCGATCAGTCAGCAACTGTCCATCTGCTGTTTGGCTTCCAAAGTCTGACTGACATCCCTCAACTGCTGTTCAACTTCCTGCTGTTGTTTCCCCTCACATTCTCTTCTTCCTCAGAGTTTTATGTCTCATTTAGTTACTTAATTGTCATCTGGGTGGAGATTCAAGATGCAGCAGAGGTCAATGCAAGTATCTAATCTTCCAGGTTGAGCAGGAAGCCTGTGCTTTGACCTCTCTTTACGCTGCTTCTGTGTATAAGCCTGCGCGTCTGTCCTCCACATAGATTATGATTTTACTGAAGTTCCCACACTCCTAGGAAAAGATTAAATGCTCTATAGTTAGGGCAACAAGTAACTGCCAGAACCAGTTCTAAACTGGTTCAATGGATCAAAAACAGCTTGCCTCAGTTTAATGAATGAATGGCAACTTGCCTAAGTGAACACACTTCTGACAGTCAGCCAGAAACAGCGCCATGCTTTCGAAAATCAGAAAGCCCCTTGCTTTCCTGGAAGAGACTGTGCTTCAGTAAGTATTCAATTCAGCTTTTTGCTTAAATATTGAGCGGTAGTCTTTTCCTTTGACAGACCTCAGCAACGGCCACCTGGCTAGCACATGGGAGAGACCCTGTGGACAGATCTGGGAAGGTGCCAGGGCAACAGCGACTGAAATAAAGGGCCCTGAGCTGTTTGCCCTAGTGAGCCCTGTGGCAAGGTGTAAAGCAGGTTCATTCAACATTCACTCATCAATCCAAATTTATAGGTGCCTGAGATATGAGTGATACAAGCATCTACATGCAGAAACAAGTACGTTTCCATGCCACTTTTGATTTGTGATAGTTAACTACATGTAACCTAAACAATGAGTAGGTTTTGTTTGTTTTGTTTTGTTTTACTACACTGTATTTTCAAATATGTTTTCTTTATTAGATTAAAGAAGGAAGGGAGAATATTCCCTCAACAGAGATTACATTTTCAGTAGCAAAACTGATTCTAACAGATATTACACAAAGAATATCCTATATGGAACTAAATTTATTGCAGGCAGAAACAACCCAGATGCCCACAATGAAAATATGCTTAAACATATTGTGGCATATACATATGATGGAATATAATTTAGTCATATAAAGTAAGGGAGTACTGATGCACACTACAACTTGGATCAAACTTGGAAACGTTATGCTACATCTGATAAGGGGTTAATGTCCAAAATTTATAAAGAACTTACAAAACTCAACACCAAAAACACAAACAATCCAATTTTAAAAAATGGGCAAAGGACCTGAATAGCCACTTCTCCAAAGAGGACACACAGATGGCCAATAGACACATGAAAAGATGCTCAATGTCACTAATCATCAGAGAAATGCAAATTAAAACCACATTGAGATACCATCTCACACCTGTCAGAATGGCTGTCACCTATAAGTAAACAAACAACGTGCTGGTGAGGATGTAGAGCAAGGGAACCCTTTTGTACTGTTGGTGGAAATGCAGACTGGTGCCGCCACTGTGGAAAGCAGAATGGAGTTACCTCAAAAAGTTAAAATGGAACTGCCTTAGAACCAGTAGTTTCACTCCTGAGAATTTATCCGAAGAAGTCCAAAACACTTATTAGAAAGACAATAAGTATCTCTACATTCATTGCAGCATTATTTACAATCACCAAGATTTGGAAGCATCCCAAGTGCCCATTGGTAGATGAGTGGGTAAAAAGCTGTGGTGCTTTTACACAATGGAACACTACTCTGCCATAAAAAAAAAGAAGAAGAAGAAGAAAATTTTACCCTTTGTGACGGTATGGATGGACCTGGAGAACATTATACTAAGTGAAATAAGCCAGTCAGAGAAAGGCAAATACCATATGATTTCACTCATATGTGGAATCTAATGAACAAACTGAAACAAGCAAAAAAAAAAGACAGACTCATACAGAGAGAGCAGGCTGACAGCTCTGAGGGGAGGGAGGGCATTGGGGTGGAAGAATAGAGCAAAAAAGAAAAAGAACTCATGGAAACAGAAAGCAGTGTAGTGATTACAGGGGGAAGTGGAGTGAGTGGCAGTGGTAGATGGTATAGGGAGGAAGAATGGCAATGGAAAAAATGCAATAAAAATGAACTATTAAAAAGAAGAACAAGACAACAGCAGACACAGAAGGTCCCATATGGAATGAATGATTCCTTTTGCATGATATATCCAGACTAGGCAAATCCACAGAGACAAAAAGCACAGTAGTGGTTATCAGGAAATGAGGGAGGGGACACCAACTACCTAATGAGGGGTGTTTTTCTGAGGTGATGAAAAAGTACTGGAGCTAGAGAGAAGTGGTAGTTACATGCCCTGAATACACTAAGTGCCACTGAATTGTATACTCTGTGATTACTTCTATCATATGTGACTTTCACCTCAGTAAAAAATAAATACATGAAACAATGCTAAGTATTGCCTTCTGCTTGTGAGATGAATTACTTCTTGCAAACTTGTAAGTAGTTCTGACCTCATTTACTTATCTTAGCAATGAAACAGGGGTTGTGTGCAATTTCCAGCCAAACTTGTGGCATGATCAAGTGTCTGCTTCAAAAGGGAAATGTGTTCTCCTTTTATGACCTCTCTTGGAGCAAAAATTATGGGCTGTGGTAACATTCAGTTGTAATTCTAGTACTTGAGTTACACAGAGGAATAGGCCTAATGGGCAGACTTTTCTTTGACAGCAACATTGAATAACAAAAGAGAATAATTTCCGGATGAATAAAGATTTCTCTTAGATGTTTGGCAAAATTTATGTTATTCTTATCTAATTCTGCATATCCTAATATGCATGACTTATCTTCCAGAATAGGCCACACACATCTTATTGGGTAAGATATGTCATGACTCATTTTCTGGACCCAGTGATCTTTTTTTTTTTCAGGTGACTTTAGACACACAGTCACTGACCTTCCGTCCCAAGCATTGTTGCTGTCTAGCAGAGACACCCCCAAGGAAACGCTGCCGGGATCTTGGAGGAGTGGAAGTTGGGAGATATTTACAAGGGTTTCCTGGTGTATTAGCTTCTGCTGTGTCCCAAACCAACCCAAAGTTCAGTGGCTTAAAATAACACCCAAGCTGATTATCCAGCTCACAATCTGTGGATCAGCAATCCGGGCTCAGTGGTCAGTTCTTCTATGGCCCCATTCATACATTTGTAGTCAGCTGCTGGATATGCAGTCAATTAGCTGATCTTCTGGGGTTTGGCTGGTCCCAAATGGCCTCCTTGCTTGTCTGATAGGTAGCTGTCACCTTGGTCCTTCTCCAAATGGTCTCTCATCTTCCACCAGGCTAACCCAGGCTTGTTCAGAACTCACACTGCCTCACTTCCATCACATCCTTTTCGTAAAAGAAACTTGTAAGACCAGCCCTGATTCAAGGGGTAAGGAAATAGATACCACCTCTCTGGTGGGAGACGTATTGTGACTATTTTTGCAACCTGTGACAACTGAAGTCTCTATTCCTGCTATAGTCACCTGCTACTCCTCATATTCGTTGCCCCTGGCCCTGCTCCTGGCTTTGCCACCACCCAGGCGTGAGGCCCCCAGGGTCACTGATTTTTTGTGATCAAACTATTCCTTTCATAGGTCACATTCTGGGTTACTAGTTTCCTTTCCCATCTAATTCCACATGTATTCATTCGCAGAAAATCCTGTTTCTGATCCATTGAGAATTTACTCTTTCTTTTTCTTTCTTTCTTTTTTTTTTTTTAAAGATTTTATTTATTTATCTTCAGAGGGGAAGGGAAGGAGAGAGGGAGAGAAATATCAATGTATGGTTGCTTCCTGTGCATTCCCTGCTGGGAACTGGCCTGCAACCCAGGCATGTGCCCTGACTGGGAATCGAACCGTGATCTCTTGGTTCACAGGCCCGCGCTTAATCCACTAA
>CM052539.1:34231803-34241993 GCA_028533065.1 Trachops cirrhosus
AAAGATTTTATTTATTTATCTTCAGAGGGGAAGGGAAGGAGAGAGGGAGAGAAATATCAATGTATGGTTGCTTCCTGTGCATTCCCTGCTGGGAACTGGCCTGCAACCCAGGCATGTGCCCTGACTGGGAATCGAACCGTGATCTCTTGGTTCACAGGCCCGCGCTTAATCCACTAAGCTACACCAGCCAGGGCTCTTTCTTTCTTTTTAGCATGGCTGTGTTCACCTAGGGCTGGTGTAACCACAGGATTTCTCATCTAAATTGGGGCCTCCAAGAATGAAATGGGGCACCATAAATAATTGTGTTGGTACAGCGAGCACAAACTGGGATGTCTCTATTTAAAGCCCCAGTGGTTAGAAGCACCGGTTCCACCTTGCTTAGATTTGAAGACCAGCTCTGACAGTTATTTTCGTTACTTAGTAATAGTTTCCTAAACTATTAAATGGAGATTATAATAGTACTTACTTTGCAGGTGTTACATGAGGTTTAAATGAGTTAACTGACATAAAATACTTATTATTATATGATTTGTAATCTCTGCAGTGGATGGATTGCTGTCTTCATTTAATGTTATATTACATGCATGTATGATAAAATTATTTCAAAATCTTTGTATCAGCTTTTAATGGCTATAATTTTATTGATAAAGTTCTATAAATTATCTAAAAAGTCTATTATTAAAATTTATATAGTTTTCAGTTTTTTCCTAACATAAATGATAAAACAACAAACTTCACTGTAGATCATTTTTATAATAAATTATTTTCTTATATTAGTTCTAGAATTACAAATAGTATATTAAAGAGTATGGGTAGTGTAAGGATCTTGGCACACACGGTAATATTGCCGAATTGCTTTCCCAAAGAATTACATTAATTAACACTTGCATGAGCAATCTCAGGAAATATTAACTTTAATACTGCCTCACTAACATTGAGATTATCAGTAAAAAATAAAATCTGCAAATTTGTTGTATTTGTTCTAAACGTGTTTCCAATAAACTTGTTTCCTGGTTTTCCAGCCCTCTCAAATTAAAAGCAAAATATTAGAAGCAAGGTAGAAAATATTTTAAAAGATACTTGTTGATGGCTTGAGAGTGAGAGGGAAAACAAAACTAAAGGAACGCAAGAAAAAATCCCAGACACCTTCAGTTATGTAATTGACAAGCACGTCTTCAGTTTTCAATAGTCCCGTTGTTTGCTGTAAGAGATAACAGTTAATGTGCATGATAATAACGCTAGATGATCAAGAAAAATCCACAATGTGCTAAACAAAATTTGTGTTTGGCAGATTTCCATTAAAAAGTAAAAAGAAAACTTTATCTGAAAGGAGACATCTGTTGCTTGGCTAAATTCTAGGCCTTGAGTTTCTGTGGAGAGTCATACGGCTTTGCTAAACGTTCAGTGAGAAAATGGGGGAATGTGAGCTCCACGCTGAGGAATAAGACGGAAGACAAAAGACCAGGGATCAGGACAGGGTGTGTTAAACTTCAGAACTTCTGCCATTTCCCCATACTGGTTATTCTTGGTCATCCTTTTCTCGTTTTTCTGGAAAACAAAGGAGCCTCTCTCTACACTGGGCAGCAAGGAAGTGGGAATTTGAGGAAGTTCAGGCATGCTAAGGAGAAAAAGGAAGTCCTAGCTCCACAGCGAAGAAAGAAAGAACTTGGCATTCATCTCAGCCTGAAAAAAGGTCATGATTCTCTAAATTATCAGTCATCACAATCACCTGGGGAGATTTTAAAAGACAGATTATCTCTATTTACAATAATAGGGCTTGGTGGGGGTGGAGACTGAGAATTTGCATTTCTAACAAGTTCCCAGGTTCTGCTGATGACGTGGACCAGAAACCAGACTTTGACATCCACTGGTTCCCCCTCCCAACTAATCATCAGAATCACCTGGGAAGTTAAACGAAAAACAAAATAAATATAAATATAAACAAACAAACAGATTCCTGGGAGCCTCATGCCAGAACCTGCCAATGAGAATCTTCAAAAGACGAACCAAAGAAATCTGTTGCTTTATTTGAAAGAACTCTCCATTGGGTCTCGGTGTCCAGCAGGTGTGCCGTTCCCCTACCAGTGTGCAGCCCCATAACTCCCAGAAATGTGCTAAACAGTAGTCGAGGTTTAAAAAGGCCTTCACTGGTAGACTGATTAAGACCCAGAGAGCAACATCCTCAGCTCACAGTGAATCCTTTAGTATGCTAATTTTATTCAATTGGTGATGATGACATTCTTTGGAGAATATCTGTTTTGGCCTCTTAGCCAAATAAAAATGAGCACTTTTGTAAAGGAAGTTCTTACAATTCTAATAGGCAATTTTTTTGAAAGCTCTGGCGCAGCCACGTAAATCCCCAGAGTTCCATGGCAACAACAGGATGGCATTCTTTTTAAACAGACAAATGGAGTGACTGTGAGATTCTCTCAGATATATCCCTTAGAAATAGTTGTTTTTTTATCAGAATATCCTAGCAGTATACCAAATTGGCAGCTCATATACTAATCAAAATTGTAATAGTTTAGATTTTCCCAGGCAGCTCCACTTTCTTTCCTGATACTCACCATAGGCTGGTTTTTATAACATATTTTTCTTGGCAATAGTTTAAATATTCAGCAGAACTTGAAAGCAGTACAATTACTATTCCCATCACTTTTAAGTCTCTTATTAAATAAAAAGCAGGGTTGCCACTTCAACGATCATCTCCAATCATAAATTAGAGATTAGATAATATTGGTCTAAACTGTGCAGTTTCATCTCTTCTTCATTTCTGCCATGGCCTATCTTGCTTCTAGGTCAAGCTTCTCGCTTATGAACATCTAAGTTCTGTCCAACCTATTTCATTGAAACAGATCATCAAGCGTTGCCTCGTTTCAGATTGACACAAATGTAGAAAAATTGGCTTGTGAGCTTTACTCTGACCTGCAGTTCATTTGGAGAAGGTGGTTACTTTATAATTTGTAGATTGAGTATTGAACTCATTTCTGAAATTAGATAATAGTGAGCTATTAGTGACCCCAATGGAAAAACACACCCCGCATTCATTAATAATATGTAAAATGGAATTTTCTCATTCCACATGTGATGACGACGAAAGCCCAGAGGCAATGTGGAAATTAACTTAATTGGAAATATTGTAGAATTGCTTTTGACATCACACGTTAAATTAAGGGGTCGCTTTGATTGCTAAATAGTTAATAGAGAAAGCCAGAGTAGTAAGCCCAGTTAGAATTTGTGCAAATGCTTTACAAATTGCTCATTTTCTATTACTGTCACAACACTCAATAGTGGAACATTTAATAGGAAGACCGTTCGAGTGGAAATAAATGACAGTTAAGTTGATGATTTCAGGGAAAATTACAGCTGTTTCAAAACATCTCAAAATGTACATCTTTCGTATCCAGAGAGCTAGAAATACATTCCTCAGGATCTAGTACTTTCCCCAGTACTAGAAGGAAGGAAGGAAAGAAGGGAAGGAGGGAGGGAAGAAGGGATACCAGAAAAAAAGCTTTAAATCTGTTTCCTCCTTTCAGCAGAGTCTGCTTCCTCTGTAAGGTAGAGTCTGGGTACAAGAGAGAAACAAACTGAAAATCAGATGTGATTCTCATTTTAGAATTAATTCATTCATCCTCCAATCTCTTCTCACAGCCCAATCCTCTCCCCAGCAGTCTAGACTCATGACACCTCCACGTCAGTCAGTGAAGCCATCTGGTTAATTCAGATGCTGAAATCAGACAGCCTCAGTTCAAATCTCTGTACCCCACCGACTTTAGTTCTGCGACCTCAGGCAAGTTACTTTACTGACTGGCACCTCAGCTATGAAATGGAAATGATAATAGTATACTCATCTCCAGGTATGTTTAAGGACTAAATTAGTTAAAATGTGTAAAGCCTTTAGAATAGTGCTACATGCCTGCCGTGAGCAGCTTCTGACACAGTTCCCAATAATCCCCACGTCTTGGTAGTCAGCTCTCATGGTAACTCCTTCCCCTTGAGTGTAGGCTGCACCTAAAGACTTGTTTCTTGAAACAAATAAAATATGGCCAGGGTGGTTGAATATACCTTCTGGGATGAGGTTATTACACAAGACTGACTCCCCTAGCCAGCACACTCCCGCTTCGGGCACTCTCTCCGATTAAGTCAGCTCCTGGGATGTGAGATGCTCGGTGAAGAGGCCCAGAGCCAGGAAAGTCGGAGAGGCCTCTGACTAAGAGTTTGTAAGAACAAAGCCCCAGTCAAACAACTGCAAGAACAGGAATTTTGCCAGCCAGCCCGAGTCCGCTGGGAAGAGGATCCTTCCCAGTTCAGTCCTATATCTGTGTGAGAGCTACAGTGTTGGGAACCACCCTGCCTGGTTTCAGGAGCTGTAACCCCCCCAAGGCTAAAGCTGAGTGAGAGACCTTGAGACCATAAGCCACTAAGGAGACAAAGCTTATCTCCCTGGCAGGGGCACCTCCTCCACCCCATTTTACTTCACCCTGCTTGGCCCCAGGCAGATGACTGGTTAGTCAATGATGGGTAAGATTCCTCAAGAGAGAGACGACCTAAGACAGGCATGGTCATGTAGGGGCCCTCAGGGAAGGACTTGGAGGGCTATATAAAAAGGGGGTGATGGACCCTCACCCCTCAGCTTTGACATAGCCTGAGTCCTCATTCTGTCTGCAAGAGGTCTAATCTCTTGGCTACCTTATTTCCCCTGCCTGACTTAAGCCTGAAATAATGCCCGAGGGTGGTGCAGCCCTGAGCAGGAACAAGGGTTCCCTAGGGCGATCAGGCCAAATAAAGAATGCATAAAATCCTGTAAAACCTGCTTTGCTAAGAATGTCCTCAACTTTCTGATAAGGGTCCAAGCATGAAATGAGATTGTTTCCCAAAGTTTTATGGCTCTTTAGCTAATGTATATCTTTGAAGTAACTCCTTAAAGTCTGTGCTAAGCCATTCCAAGGATGAAATGTAACCAGATCAATCACTTTTATCATTCCCTTGTATTTGCAACATTCTTTTCTTTGTTATCTGTACGAAGTAATCACTTAAAGCAAACCTGAGCATAATGAAAGAGGACCTTCCTTGATGTAATGCTCCCAGAAAGCAATAAAAGCCTGTCCAGGCAGGGGTCAGGGCACTCTCTCATTCAGAGAGTGGCCATGCTGTTCCTTTTCCCCACAGGACTTCTGTAGTCCATGTGACTTTGTCTGTCACATCCATAACACCACGGACATCGCTGGCCAGAGTCTGTATCACCCCAGAGCTAGAGAAAGCAGCTAACCCACAACCAGATTCCTGATCTACAGCCACTGAGAAAACAAACATCATTTAAAGCCACTGCATCTGGGGATAACTCGTTAGGCAGCAGTTGATAATGCAATCCTCAAGCACTCTGTAAATGCACACTGGTGATGGGCATCTCAGACCTCAGCTCTCCTCCCCCAGGACTCCCATCTCAGTACAGGGGGCCACCACCCACCCATGCCGATCAAACCAAAACCCACCCCCAAAATCATCTTAATTCTTCTCTTTTTCTCAACTCCTCCCCTAAATAAACTAGCTTTATGACTATCTGAGTAAGAGTATTCTAGGAATAGAACGTTCAAGGGTCTTAGGGCAAAAATAATCTTGTACTATTTAAAACATGGGAGCAGGGAGATGGGAAAACCTGTGTGGCTAGAGCCACCAGCAAGCAAGAGAATGATATAATACAGTACAATTAGAGAGTAAAGCAAGGGGCTAGATCACTCAGGGAGCTGAAGGCCGAAAGGAGCTTGGGCTTTTCTTTCTGGTGTAATTGTAGGTAGATAGGGGTATTAAGCAGACCTATGATAGAGTCCTAGCCTCAGTCTCAGTGAAACCCTTTGGCAGCTGTGTGGAATAATGTTATAAGAAGGCAAGAGTTAAGTACAAAGACAAATTAGGGAAATACTCTAGCATGTAGGTGAGGGATGCTAAAACTTCAGACAAGGTTGTGACAGCACTGATGACAAAGAGATGTAAATGAACAAGGATATATTTTGGAGTCAGGGCCAATAGAATTTACTGTATAATTGGATGAAGAAAACAGAGCTACCCAGGATGCCTCACAACTATTTAGCTAGCTTGACTCAGAGAGAAGGACAGGATAGGAAAATGTCTAGGGTTAGAAAACAAGATTTAGCTTTTGATTATGTCAGCCTGAGAGGAAATTAGACATCCAAGTGGAAATGTCAAGATATACCCAACTGGAGTTCTGGGGAGAAGTTTTTCCTGGAGATTGGGGGGAAATCAACCTAAAGGTAATACTTAGATTTGTATAGGAGGAAGAAGTCTTTTTCATTCTTCCCAAGTTCTCAGCTGCAGCCTCGGTAACAAAAGACAGACTAACAGAAGTTTATTAACACGTATATCTCATATATCTCATGAGAGAGACAAAATAAAAGGAACTCAAAGAGGCAGCTTAGAACTCTGACGTACAGGGCATCTTCAACAAAGAAAAAAAATTGACAGAGAAATGAGAGGACAAAGAAAATGATTTTAGGCTTCCAAGAGTGTTAAACTGTGGAAAAGTAAAAATATAGGAGCAAACTAATGGACTAGGATTTGTCTGCAGATTCCTCTGCGGCTGTCTGTGGGCTGCTAAGTCTAGACTATTCATCTCCAGTAAGGGAAAGCTTATACACTCCTTCAGGCAGAAAGAGGGAGGATAGAGAGTTTGTCCTGCAAGAGTCAATTCTTAACTGCCTTTAGTTCGAAATAATTCGTATGTCAAAGAGGCATATTTGGGGTGACATATTCTGGTTTCCTTCAGCATCCAAGAATTGCAAGAGATTATCTAGGGAGATAGTGTACTTGGGGAAGAGAGCACATCCCTGAGCCCTAGGCTACCCGATAATGTAGAGGTCAAGCAGAAGGGGCCAGCAAAGGAGGCTGAGAAGCAATGGCCAGAGAAACCAGATGAGTAACTTTCACCCTGGGAAATGAACTTGAACAAACCCCCATGCGGGTGGGAGCAGTAGAGAACCCTAGAGATGACTGAAATTAGCTTCATACTTGGGCTGAATGAGGGCTTAGAGTCAGGAATTTTCCTGTTATAGAAATTTTTTTTTACCTTTTCTTAAATATCTGAGTTTGGGGAGTGAGATTGATACTCACAATAAAATAATTATATACAGTTTCATATTTACAAAATTAACTAGATTATTTATAGGTGTGATACAGAGAGGCCTGATCAGATCAGTGGGGAGAGGCAGGGAGGGGTCATAGGAAGAGATTGCTGAGGCAGAACCGTCTAAGACAGGATAGGCTGAGAAGCTGAATGCCCCCAGAGCACATGGAATAAAAAGAGGGCTGGCTTTCTGGCTCGAAGGTTCTGGGGCTCTCTCTTCCTCCAGGATGCCTGGATGATCATGCTGCAGCTGCCCCAGTTTCCCAGCCAGTGGTGTTTTGGATGGGAAGGAGTTCTGGGCACAGCCTAGGATCAGGCTGGCCTGGCGGAGGGTGGGGGTGTCATTCTTCTTTGGGTGTTCCAGAGGGGTGGACTCTGAGGCAGAAGCCTACCATTCTTCCCAAATCGTGTAGCTTTTGTATCTTACATTGTTTTAATTTGTAAACCCTAAAGAAATAAGATAATTAAAAACTAACTGGGGAAATGATAGGAGAATTCAGGTGTTAAAGAATTTAGCCTTAATTGATAGGCTTAAGTGACTAATGCATGTGAAAAGCTGTTGTTCCAAAATTGTGAAGCTTTTGAATAAAGACTCCTTTCCTTTATCGCCAAACCTTTGCCTCTTGGATTTTGCCTAGAGGGTGGCAGCCGGACCCTAATCGCTGTTGGTAGCAGATGTTTATATTTAAATATTACTAAATAGTGAGTGCTCTGCAGCCAAAGAAAAGACTAGAAAAGAGAATGAAAAGGGGCTGCCAGAGACGGGCCTGCAGGGGACGCCTTCGCAAAGGGAAGGAGTTCAGAATGCCTTCTAGTGATCCCCAAGGAAAGAAAAAATTGTGCTGAAGGGTGAGAACAGACAGATGAAAGCTATTGGAAGGATAACAGCCCAATTCAAAGCTCGGAAAACAGAAGGTACGTGAGAGTGGCCAACACCCTACCCCACCAATTTGTGGAGGTTTGGAGAGAAATTGGGTCTTCAGAAGAAAGAAGGTGAATTAATTCATCATTGTTTGGAAAGACAAAGAAAAAGTCCAAGATATAGGGAGACTGCAGCTTTTCTCAACCGGAGTTTCTCCTCTGAACATCAGAACGCATCACGTGATTTGAGTGACCGCGTCTGCATTCCCACAAGAGTAAATCTAGACTCCAGATCGGCAGCCCTGCTCTGGGTGCACGGGGGAGAGGTTAATGAGCTCCATGCCGTACGGCCCTGGGACCTAAGCGCCCTTGGAATCCTACCTGAGAAAGGCCTTGGACAGATGAAGGCATGTGTTTGAAAGGAACATAACAGACAACAGAAAACAGGAATTGGAGCCTAACAGTTCACACCCAGGGGCACTGCAGAGCCAATGTGGTGTGACTCTGGAGTGGGGAGGGAAGGCCGGTCCTGGCCCTGGCGCCCTGCCACTCTGTGTTTACAGCCAATGGGCTCGCAGCTGCTCCTTAGGGTAATTACACCCACAATGTTTATGGGAGCTGAGCTCAGCCGCCTGGCCTCTATTATTCCAGGGCCCCACGCCTCTCAGTGAGTGGGTCCATAACAGCATCCGCCCCCACCAAGCCTGGCCTTCAGCGCTTCGACAGAAGCTCCCAGAGCTTCTCAGTGGTCCTGCTACCTTCTCACCAAGCCTCACCAGGGTAAACGGAGTGTCCTCTCGGTTCCCACGCTGCTCAGTTTTCTGGCCTAGGGAGTATATTCAGCCTAGCACGCCCACTTCTCTGGACATTTCGATTCCTACCTTCACCATTTGCCATGGCGGCGTTTCCAGTTCACCTCACTTTAAGGTGAGCTGACACTTTTCTCAAACGTCTAAGAGATAGCCTACCAGTGTATTGGCGTCATCTCCTGGGCTCCTTGCCAAGGGGTAAATCCTGTACCACAAAAGAATGCTCTCATACAAACTCCCGTTTCCAATGTTACATTCTGTGCCCCTTGATTCAGCACCTCGGTCATAAACACCCTCCCAGTTCCCAATGGAACACACCACCCGGGTTCTCCAACCATTTCTTGACATAGTCCTTTCCTCCCTCAGCCCACCCAGCGCGTCTCTGGCCGGGTCATGTCCTGACTTTACCTACTCATGGGAGCGAGGGCCTGAAGAGCAGGGCACAGTTTTCTTGCAAAGCAGGATCCTCTGTGTCAGCTGCAAATAAACAAGAGGCCCTAGCCTTTAACAGGGAACGTGGTTCTCTTCTGCAGGCCCACGGGGCCCAAGGGAATCTGCTCAGTCAAGGCTTTTAGCGCATCGACCCAGATGTCCCTATCTGAAGCCTGAGTCTCACTCCTTCCTTCCAATTTAGGACCCTGACCTGGATACAGCAGACCAGCTAGAGTTCATAATTCAACATTCTCTGGAACTCTGCTACTCTTCTAATTTATAACTCATCAGCTTTATCACTACCAGGCTCTAGGAGATGGGAATCTATTTATACACAGTTCAGGAAGCACTCTGGCTTCATATTCCCCATAATATTGGTGAGTAATCATCCTCAGGCTTTTAACGCCTCTCTCCAAAGCATCGATGGCCCCAAGCATCAGCCGTCTAATTCCAAAATTTTTACATTTGTTGATTTCTCCCCCAACTCTCAACCCCCTGAGATGCTGTACCCGCCAAAGCGTTGCCTTCCATCAGTCCATCCCAGTTTACCACCTGCAGAGTTTTTACAAGGGCACTGGAACTGCATGCCTGGGGCTATTAGTGTTCCCCTGCCACCATCGAGAGGATCTTTGTACAGCCAGCCGGGACCAGCTGTCCGCAGCTGCAGTCCTGGGAAACAGACTCTGAGACACTGAGGTTTCTGTGAACAGGTTATTGGAGAACCCTGGCAGAAACAGAACCTGTGTGCACGGAAGGCAGAAAGACCTGGCAGAGAGAACAGGTGAACTGCAGTGCGGATGCAGGAGGTCTCAGGGGACTCCAGGGGGCGCTCTGGAGCTGGGATAGCCCTCCTGAGGTACTCCAAAGTGAGTCTTTGTCCCGCCCCCCACCCCCAGATGCAACAGTGATTGGATAAGCACTGCGCCAAGAGAGGGCGCATAACCTTGGGC